>JAQFVV010006298.1:0-636756 GCA_028023455.1 Epiperipatus broadwayi
CTAGGAGGGGTTGCCTTCTAGATATACTAAGTTCGAATCTAAAGTCCAAATTTCACAGCACCATCTACGTGACAACGCATCTGATGCCACTACTAGTATGACCTTTGACCTGTGCCTGGTGGTCAGGGAGAAACGAAAGACTCTATACTAAAAGAAGTTTGAGTGGCTAATTAACGTCTATGGATTTACAAAAGAAATGCAGAAAATATATATATAGACCGAGACAGTGATAGGAATCAAATAAAATAAGAGATCAAATTTAGTTTTAAATAATTTCACAAAATATATTCATATAAATTATATATATAACACCACTGTCTGCTTATATGAGACAGGGACGCATATTAAATAATTGTTGGCATTATATTCCCACAACTGACAAAAAGACTTTAAAACAATATGATGTATTCTATTCCTCAGGCTAATAGCATTACGATAATGTGCTTGACGAGATAGGAACATGTGCGAGGTGCTTTGAGCAATTATGCAAGTTTAAGAAAATATTTGAAATTAAGTGTTATAAAATATTTATTGATTTTGAGAATAACAGGGACAAAAGCTTACTAAGCAACAAAGTGGGAATGTGATCAAGGCATTTATTTGAGAATAATAATAATAGAGTTACATTGGGAGGTCAGTATTGCTGATAATGAATTTATTAAAGTTGGAGGGTGTGATATGTTTAAGTCACGGATGCTTTGTAAAATAAATATAAAATAAAACAATATTGAAGATCCGGAATAATTATGGAGGGCATCTCGCCGCTAACCCGTAGGAAAGTATTTTATGAACAGCCGAAACTTAGCGACTGTGTGACGATTGCGTTTAATTTCCAGGGGTGTCATTTGGGACACCCTCTGCCTGGAAACTTGCAATAAGCGAAAAGAATGGACTTTGCCGTGTAAAGAATCCTTGGAAAAATAAAACAAAGCGGTCTCAACAACCAATTCATTTACCAGCAATACGAACTAGTGTATATAAAAACATACTAAATGGGTTTTACTCGGATTAAGAGAAATGCCCAATCAAATTCCCCGAAATTCATTTAACAGGGTTCGCACATTCTCGACGTCAATGATGAACTTTATAATTAAAGTAGAACACGGTAATTAAAATAGGAAAATGCATGCTTGCGGGTTTGAAAAGTAAGTATAGATTTATATACGCAATCATGCATTTAGGGACACATTTAAATCACTGACCTTGCACATACTCTCATGGTAGATTAAAATCAATAACATGTAGATTTTAAACTATGTGATTATATTATATTAAAGAAAAGAATCGCCCTCGAATGAGTGATTTGCAAGATAATAAAATTGGAAAATTATAAATTTAAAATATGCCTTAATAGCGGCGTCTTACTTTCAATAAAGGGAATAGTTCACTCGGTCAAAGATGATTCTGACACATTATCATAATAAAATAAAAGAAAGCTTTATAAATAGAAAATATTAACCCAAGGATAGAGAGCAAAATGTTGAGTATATTTAAACACGTTAAAGAAATACATAATGAAGTTATGTGAAATATAAGAAAACAATGTTAAATAGCTATAGCATGTTAGTTATGAATCACAAGAGCTCTTGAGTTAATTTAGGGTTACCTCTGGAGAAACATTTAGGTAGATGATGGTCAGCAGGTTTTTATATAATTTAACAGCAAAATCTGGAAATGTTCATATTTTTGGCAGCAGCAGCAGTTCCGGGGTTTGTGTGATAACTTCCGATGGTCTATGGCAGCAGATGACCATTCCGGAGAGAAATAGCCTTCTCGCGCTCTACTCTATCATGTCAAGATTTACAAATTACTAGAATAGAACTCAGAATGATTTACATTAGAAGAAAAACTGGAGAACAAAAGAAAACCATTCTTTTTATAGTAGACATTAACAATAGAACTGCCCTGGAGCATTACAAAAATATATCGGACTTATCAGTTGTAATTAAATCTATCCCAATGTCCAAAGGAATTCAACATTAATTAATTTCTTTTGTTAATTTCCCTGTCGACATTCGGATTACAAACTAGATTTAATTAAAAATTACTTTTATTAATTAAAGAAAACCTTAAGTGGACATCTGCTGTTTTTAGATAAAACTTATATAATATTAGCTAATTAAACTATTGTCCCTCATTTATTTTAAAGAAATATTTAGAATGACTTTTATTAAATTAAACGAAAATTATTTTACTTTTAACTTGCAATATTTGAATCTATTTACTAAACGAATATTTACTAAATGAATTTTATTTTAAATCAAAATATATTACGACAATAATATATTTGTAAATAGATTCAAGCAAAATAACTTTAACAATTTATAATTTTGATATGTTTTTAAAATGCATACCATAGTGTGTGCGCAATTACGACTTATATAACCTACTTTTTAATAAATCAAAATTATGTGAACATATACATAATCTATAACCTTTTATTTATTTGGGAATGACTTATATATATATAATACGAGCATTGTACTCATGGTTTAAAATTAGGCGGGATTTTCGGTATATAAGCGTATTGCAGACACACTACGATAGATTGGGGTTCAAACTAAGGTATGAGGGTAGGAAATAGGTAAGAAAAGGTGAAACGAAGATCTGCAAAGCAGACCTTACTGTTTCACATTCCCTTAGTGATGGAACAAAAAAAATTGTTAAAAAAAAAAGATCTTACAACAGGTGTCCACCTATGAAGCCTGCATAAACAAAATTTACAAGATAACCCATAATGTACAGGATATAAATATAATGAAGAAACGAAACTGAATTATATACCCGGATCATATTAATAAATCTATCATCTAGCGAACATTTTTTATTATCTCCCCCCCCCTTTCAACAAAATTTTATTTTAAAAAAACTAATAGTTTAACACTGTTTATATCTGATCTCCTTTTTATATTATCCTGTGATGTGTCCATTTCTTTTCTTTTTTTTTGTGGTTTTTTTTAAAAAAAAAACTACTATAATCCTGGGTCTGGTGGGTAATACCTGCTTTGATAATTTGATGACTGCAGTCTCGGATTATCAGGTCTCTTTACCTTGTCTGTCGGTTCTTTGGCCCAGGGATTGAAATCCAGAGTGGTTGTTAATAACTGTAGCTTTAGGCTGTCACAATTATTTGCCTTATCGGGTGGCTCCTTGGCCCATGGGCTGAAATCCAGTGCCATCATTGTTTTCACTATTTCCTTTGTTCGATGTATTCTTGCTATATCAGGTGGGGTATTTTCCTGGTTTTCCTTAAGTACTTTGATGTTGGTGGTAAGCATGGTTAGCTGGGTTTGAATCCCTAGGTCTCGTACATTCTTGGCTGGAAATATCTCGACTAAATACAGTTGTGGACATTTTTTGACTTCGTGAAAAAATTTTATGTGATGAAGCTTGGTTAGCTGGGTTTGATGTCCTGTGTCTCTGACATCATTTGCTGGAAATATTCTTTCCAAATGAAGTTTGGGACATTTTTTTACTTCATGGAATATTTTAACATCGACAAGCTTGGTCAGCTGGGTTGGATGTCCTAAGTCTCGGATATCCTTTGCTGGAAGCACCCTTTCCAAAGAAAGCTTGGGGCATTCTTTAACCTCATGAAATATTCTAGTGTTGAGCTTGGTTGGCTGAGTTCGAAGTCCCAGGTCTGGTGTATCAGTCTTCTTTGCGGAATCATTTGTCTCAACTTTCTGGTTCAGGAGTTTATCTGCTATCTCATGCCATCCAGGGAGGAGTCTGTACAGCACTCTAAGTTCCTCACCTCTCCTTCGGCTTTCTTCTGCCCGTCTTTTTGTTCTTTCTTCACCTTGCTTAAACAATTCTACAATAGTCCGGAAATGACCTCATTAGTATCCGTATTTCCATGGCCTTGGATGTTACCATGATCGATGATGATTTTTTCGCCTTTTATTTTATTGCTAACTATATTAATATATCCTAAAAAAATTTTTTTTTAATGAATAGGTGTACTCTTAAAACACAATGTATAGTACTGATAAAGAAAATTTTTAAACTGTTTTACATTGAGCTTACTAAAACTAATACAGTTAAAAAAATACTATTATTATTTTTCCTTGTTTGATTTTCTGCGATTATTACATTTGACTTCAAATTTTATTAATGGCTAATAGGCTATCTCCCTCTCGGTTCTATTGGCCTAATTGCTGCTTTTACATTTATCACTAAAACCCCAACTACTGCCCTCTTACTACTGCTAAAATTTCTCGCTTAAATCTGCTGCCAACATATATATTTTTAACTGCCTGTATATATAAAAATCTCTTAAATTCTACCTGTCAAATTGTTTTGCTAAAATATATTTTTAAACTCAAGCAACTTTATTTACATATATAAACATTCGCTAGATCCGGGTATAATTATTTTGTTCCCTCTTATTTAAGATTTGCAAACATATATATTTATTTACATAATCATTGATCCGATTCACGTCTCATTATTTCGTCTAAGAAAAATTTACACACATTGAAAAAAAACAAATTACATATAAAAGAATTTAGCCTGGTGACAAAATTTATTTTAGAAGTAACTCCGTTTAATGAAATTACCCTTGGGCGCCATGTCACCAGTTAAAAAGGATCCATAGACTGTTAGCTTCCCAAAATTAATTTTAAATTACTGTATTCCATTTAACTACGGGCACTTGTTAAAACATTCACATTTTTTTTTTATTACAAAATTTTTTATTTTTACATTTCTGAATTCCATACGATAGCCTATTATATCTAGGTCATTACCGTACAAAATTATTATTATGCTATCTTGCATGTTGAGCCGATAAAACGTTATTTTGATAGAAAAATACAATATTTGAACTATTCATAGATTGTCACAATATTCACTTGGGACAATATTTAAGTAATTCACGCCATGCGTATATAGCGTGACTTAAATGAAACAATAAATACAGATAAATATAGATGGCTCGTATCGCACTATAGCAAGTTTGGACAAGTTTCTGATTATATAGAATAAGTAATTGAATGCCCGAGTCAAACAAAATATATGAAATATACATGCAAATAAACTATATAGATAATATAGAGTTTGAAAAATATTATATATATATCAAAAATATAAAGGATTTGAGTGATTAAATACGAATAAAATACTAAAATTAAGCTACAGGGATGTGGGTGTTTAACTAATTAAGATCTACAGAGATGTGGGTGTTTAAATATTCGAGGCTCCACGTTTGGGCAAGCCATGGACCCGGAAAAAAAAAATTTACTATGTAACAGTCAGAATCGTCTATCTCGCTAACACACTGCAGAATTCAAACCCCAGACATGAAACTGAACATTCTAGGAGGGGTTGCCTTCTAGATATACTAAGTTCGAATCTAAAGTCCAAATTTCACAGCACCATCTACGTGACAACGCATCTGATGCCACTACTAGTATGACCTTTGACCGGTGTCTGGTGGTCAGGGAGAAACAAAAGATTCTATACTAAAAGAAGTTTGAGTGGCTAATTAACGTCTGTGGATTTACAAAAGAAATGCAGAAAATATATATATAGACTGAGACAGTGATAGGAATCAAATAAAATAAGAGATCAAATTTAGTTTTAAATAATTTCACAAAATTTATTCATATAAATTATATATATAACGGCACTGTCTGCTTATATGAGACAGGGACGCGTATTAAATAATTGTTGGCATTATATTCCCACAACTGACAAAAAGACTTTAAAACAAAATGATGTATTCTATTCCTCGGGCTAATAGCATTACGATAATGTGCTTGACGAGATAGGAACATGTGCGAGGTGCTTCGAGCAATTATGCAAGTTTAAGAAAATATTTGAAATTAAGTGTTATAAAATATTTATTGATTTCGAGAATAGCACGGACAAAATCTTACTAAGCAACAAAGTGGGAATGTGATCAAGGTATTTATTTGAGAATAATAATAATAGAGTTACATTGGGAGGTCAGTATTGCTGATAATGAATTTATTAAAGTTGGAGGGTGTGACACGTTTAAGTCACGGATGCTTTGTAAAATAAATATAAAATAAAACAATATTGAAGATCCGAAATAATTATGGAGGGCATCTCGCCGCTAACCTGTTGGAAAGTATTTTATGAACAGCTGAAACTTAGCGACTGTGTGACGATTGCGTTTAATTCCCAGGGGTGTCATTTGGGACACCCTCTGCCTGGAAACTTGCAATAAGCGAAAAGAATGGACTTTGCTGTGTAAAGAATCCTTGGAAAAATAAAACAAAGCGGTCTCAACAACCAATTCATTTACCAGCAATACGAGACTAGTGTATATAAAAACATACTAAATGGGTTTTACTCGGATTAAGAGAAATGCCCAATCAAATTACCCGAAATTCATTTAACAGGGTCCGCACATTCTCGACGTCAATGATGAACTTTATAATTAAAGTAGAACACGGTAATTAAAATAGGAAAATGCATGCTTGCGGGTTTGAAAAGTAAGTATAGATTTATATACGCAATCATGCATTTGGGGACACATTTAAATCACTGACCTCGCACATACTCTCATGGTAGATTAAAATCAATAACATGTAGATTTTACACTATGTGATTATATTATATTAAAGAAAAGAATCTCCCTCGAACGAGTGATTTGCAAGATAATAATA
Source organism: Epiperipatus broadwayi (assembly GCA_028023455.1). NCBI lineage: Eukaryota > Metazoa > Onychophora > Udeonychophora > Euonychophora > Peripatidae > Epiperipatus > Epiperipatus broadwayi. Next base: position 6,639 of record JAQFVV010006298.1, read on the forward strand.
TTGGAAAATTATAAATTTAAAATATGCCTTAATAGCGGCGTCTTACTTTCAATAAAGGAAATAGTTCACTCGGTCAAAGACGATTCTGACACATTATCATAATAAAATAAAAGAAAGCTTTATAAATAGAAAATATTAACCCAAGGATAGAGAGCAAAATGTTGAGTATATTTAAACACGTTAAAGAAATACATAATGAAGTTATGTGAAATATAAGAAAACAATGTTAAATAGCTATAGCATGTTAGTTATGAATCACAAGAGCTCTTTGGTTAATTTAGGGTTACCTCTGGAGAAACATTTAGGTAGATGATGGTCGGCAGGTTTTTATATAATTTAACAGCAAAATCTGGAAATGTTCATATTTTTGGCAGCAGCAGCAGTTCCGGGGTTTGTGTGATAACTTCCGATGGTCTACGGCAGCAGATGACCATTCCGGAGAGAAATAGCCTTCTCACGCTCTACTCTGTCATGTCAAGCTTTACAAATTACTAGAATAGAACTCAGAATGATTTACATTAGAAGAAAAACTGGAGAACAAAAGAAAACCATTCTTTTTATAGTAGACATTAACAATAGAACTGCCCTGGAGCATTACAAAAATATATCGGACTTATCAGCTGTAATTAAATCTATCCCAATGTCCAAAGGAATTCAACATTAATTAATTTCTTTTGTTAATTTCCCTGTCGACATTCGGATTACAAACTAGATTTAATTAAAAATTACTTTTATTAATTAAAGAAAACCTTAAGTGGACATCCGCTGTTTTTAGATAAAACTTATATAATATTAGCTAATTAAACTATTGTCCCTCATTTATTTTAAAGAAATATTTGGAATGACTTTTATTAAATTAAACGAAAATTATTTTACTTTTATCTTGCAATATTTGAATCTATTTACTAAATGAATATTTACTAAATGAATTTTATTTTAAATCAAAATATATTACGACAATAATATATTTGTAAATAGATTCAAACAAAATAACTTTAACAATTTATAATTTTGATATGTTTTTAAAATGCATACCATAGTGTGTGCGCAATTACGACTTATATAACCTACTTTTTAATAAATCAAAATTATGTGAACATATACATAATCTATAACCTTTTATTTATTTGGGAATGACTTATATATATAATACGAGCATTGTACTCGTGGTTTAAAATTAGGCGGGATTTTCGGTATATAAGCGTATTGCAGACACACTACGATAGATTGGGGTTCAAATTAAGGTATGAGGGTAGGAAATAGGTAAGAAAAGGTGAAACGAAGATCTGCAAAGCAGACCTTACTGTTTCAATATATATATTACTAGATCTTTTTGCAATTACCTACTGGGTATACTCCTTATGTATATATCATATTTAGTATGATGTATACATATTTATGTATAATAAAGCATTAATACTTACTTTTTTGGTAAATGTGTTTGACATTTTTTTTCTTTTTATTTGAAATTTTTTTTTTTTTAAAAAAGCTTAACAAAACTATATTGTAAACTACTTATCTTATTTTAACTGAAATCAAGAATATAATTGAAACCAACATGGATTCAAACCCACTCTCTAAGCCCCAGATCAAACACTTAATGAATAACATATAATGATGACACACAAGAATTTATTCTTAAGTCCAGTCCATTAGCAGAGTGGAGAAGACAATGAGACTTGCATATTAATTACATCAAGACTTAACTAAAATAGGTATTAGATAAATCAGGAATCATGGTATGTATTTAAATTATTAAGCAAGGATTTGAACTCCATTCATGAATTTGATAGAACAGCATATGCATGGTTGGACATGTGGAAGTGGAGAAAAAGATAACTTGAACAACACAATAAGTTATCCAATAAAAAATAGTTTAATAATATGATAAATTAATTATATACATTATTATGTGCGTGAATGGGTGGTCTACCAAGCGGTAGATAATTATCTAATGGTTCTCTTATGCTCTTTTATTGAGTAAATAATATATACACATGAGCAGACATCATTACTGGGTATGGTAGTAAGATGCCAATCATTTATTATAAAAGATTACATAACATTGCTATTAACGCTTTTATCTATGATTCTGAAATGTGGTGACCAACATATAATTTCAAGGGGCATTCCTGGATTTATTGCCATTTTAAAATTACATTTGGTTATGAGACAAACTATTTAATAACAATTCTTTTAATTAACATTTGGAAGGAAGAATGCTTTATTTTCCCCAAGGCATATACTCTTAAAATACAGAAATAACAAATTATGACAGTGGGATTGTATAACATGACTAATATAACATTATTAATTAATAAAGCTAATAATATTCAGAATTTATATATATTTTGAGCAGAGTGCAATTTTAATATTATAACATTAAAACTAGGCCTTGAAGCAAAAAGTAATAATGATCTAAGAAGTGGCGGTACTGGCATGATGGGGAAATAAAAAAGGTTGTGCTTCTGGATGAAACAAAGGCTAAGACCCCCTTTTAGGGCAGTACTTAGAGAAATATGATTGGGCATGGTGTAAGCCAGATGTACTGGATTCACCAACATACAGAGGCTTTTTTATACAGAGAAGGTCCCAGGAAGCTCAACTATCCACAGGACACAACATGAAGAAAAAATCCATGGGTTTGATCTTGTTGCAACCCCCAGTATAGAAGCACATATATATTTAAATGAATCAGCTGTATATCAGTAACGCAATATAGATACATGTTTTTTAACAACATGAAATAGTATTTACTGCTCTAAAATAAATGACCCTCATTTTAATGTTATAATTTATACAAATAATACACTATGCCACATTAATATATATATTGAAACAGATATACTGTTCCACGGTGTATTCAAAAGACCCCCCCCATTTAAAAAGACTAGCATGATTTGTTGTTAAAAAAGAAAAGAAAAGACTTAATAATGGTTAAGGAAAACTAAAAATTTAAAGAAACAAAGGAATCATGAAAATTGACAGCAATGAAAAAAGAAAGATAATTTGATCAAATTAAAAAAGAAATAAAGCAAAAACTTTATAGTTAAAAGAAAATCATTATTGATTTTATAGTTTTAAATTATGGTATAAATAAAAGGTGTCATTTATTAAAAATATTACATTTTTAATTTTTGGAACGATGTTGTCGTATAAAGTGTGATAATCGCTTGAGGCACTCTTATCAAATTGGAAAACATGGCTTATCCTTATGATTTCTTATCTGTCCTGTGAAAAGTAGAGTGTCCAATCCTTGTGAAGAGAAAAGCACTCGAGCTTAAATGAGAGCTGTATAACAAATCAGATATGGCAAGGCTGCTTAGTCAATCTAGAGATCAGGGTATAAATAGTTGAGTTGGAAGTTCAGAGTAGATATTTTTAAAGTAGATTTTAAAGAAGATTTTTGAAAAAGATTTGAATTTTAAAAAGATTTTAAGAGCAGTTAAAGAAGTAAGAAAAGTGAAGAGTTAAAAGTTAAAATTTTCATCTAAGTGTTGCTTGACTATTTAATTGACAGCTGATTTTAAGGAACCTTGGAATATAACCTTTACAGTTATTGTTGATGATGAAAAAAGAAAATCTTAATAATGAAATCATAACGATGGAAGGCTAATAGGCAACAGCTTCTTCTCTTCATCCAAAAGCCATGGTTCTCCAAGATTTGCCTGGGTAAACATCATGGAAAGTAAATAATGCCATTCAGCTGAAATACAATGATCCCTTTTTGAGTGCAGTCATATCATGGATATGAAGGAACAAACTGAATAAAATGAAGGTAACCATTTTATAAAATATTAACACTTATATGTGTTTATAAAAAACAAAACAAAAAACAAAACGTCTTTCTTAAAGAAAATTATGAATAAATATAGCTACATGAAAATACATGGTATTAATAATAAATTTTAGATACTAGATGTCTTAAATATTGATAATCAAAAGGCATTTTATTCAATACTTATATGTGTTTAAAAAACAACAAGACAAAACAAACGTCTTTCTTAAAATAAATTATGAATAATTATAGCTGTGTGAAAATACGTTTTATTAGTGATAAATTATAAATGAAACGGCTAATCAACTTATATCTAGAAACATACATCTGTGGCAGACCAAACAACAATATTTATGCTATATATTAGAATAACTAAATAAAAATTACACACGCCTACATGCATATTGATTATATATGAATATTACACATAGCTATAATTAATTAAATTATAATAACATGTTTATAATCCAGATAAAATTAGAAAATATCAAAATGAATGTATTTAGTAAATGTATACTATATTATGAATAAATTCAAACATTTAAATATGAATTAGTATGTCAATAAAAGTTAATGATTATATGTGTATAATGAACCACATACTTAAATAAGTTGAAAGATTAAGAAAATCATTTTTTATTAAAGATTTTATTTTTTATTTGAAAACTCTGAGAAAAGTAATATAAACACAGAATTAAAACATGTTATATATATGAGTTGAGAAATAAGAATACCAAAACAATGTGTCACAGTTAAATGTACAATGATATACCTGGAATTATTGATGCGTATATGTTATATATATGTCTTATGAAATCGGAAATACCAAATAAATGCATTTGCAAGATGAATTGATATCTGGACAGATGGAAATACGTACACTTATAGGTTACCTGAATAACCAATTGATATAAATGTGCTTATATCGACCAATTCAAACCCTGAAATGGATAACCAATGAACCAAGGATAAATGTGCTTATAGTATGGATTCAAACCTGGATTTGGATAACCATGAACAGAAATATATTTATTATGCTTTAACTAACTTAAAATTAACTGGAATAATAGAAATGCTCTTGTGTGTAAAGAATATCTTCATACATGAGTAATTTAAGACACATTACATGTGACAACTACCTAAAAGACTACAAATCAGAATTAAGTGAAACTCTGAATTAAATTAAATGCTATCAGTTGTCTTCATTACTATCTCTGTTGTCTTCATATATCACACTCCTCTCTGTGAATTAACTAAATAACTAAAAATGTAAATTGTTAAAGAACTTTCATTTTTTAATTCATATTGTACTATTATTGGATGTATACCAAGACACACAATGAACTGTAAATGAAATATTTGTGTGAATTAAGTGGAACTCTGAATTAAATGCTACCAGTTGTCTTCATTATTATCTCTGTTGTCTTTATATATCGTACTTCTCTCTGTGAATTAACTAAATGATTAAAGATGTAAACTTTTAAAGAATTATTTAAAGAAGGACTTTATTATACTCTCAACAAATTACATTCTTTAAGTCATATAAAAATGTTATTGGAAGTAGGCCGAAGAGATACAAGGGACGGTCAATGAAATATTTTGTTTGATGGACATTTAATTAAATCTGTTGTTAAATAAAATTGTTGTTACTTAAAATTAATTTTAGTTATCCAGTTGTTCAATTCTATTTTTTTATTGCATCACTCATCATTCAGTGCACTTGTTCACAAGAATTTCATGTCTCCTGAGCTACGTCTGGCATAACTAGACCTAGGTAAGTCAGGTTGTAGTGAGATGGAACTCTAGTGGCACCGTTTGGAAAACCGAACACAGAAATGTCTAGATGCTTCTAGTTTCTATGGTGCTACATCCTCTGATGAGCAAGAAATATTGTTGTGGGGGGGATTAACATCTGCATTGGGGAATGCCAATCGATAGTTTCTTCCTGCAACATGCTCATCAGGAAATTGTTACAACTGAGGTAATAAAGGAGTTGTATGGCAGTCCGGTTACAGTATATATGCACAATTTGGTTTGAAAAAGCCGATATGAATGTGATTACAATTGTATACAGACGCTATAAAAAATAAATGCTGATTTATATATATGATTAATTTCAGTTGGAATGATGTTCAGTAAATTCTAGTAAATTTCATCGGCGTCATTCATTCATAAGTTATATATAGTAATTCAAAGTGACTGTTCTATAGTCACACCTTCTGTGCCAGTACTTCAGATTTGCTTATATATAAATATTTGAGTCGTAGTAATAAGAGGATTCTTTTTATTGCTGCATAAATTCTATATCTTGTATGGGTCAGAGGTTATTCATTTATTATTTAACACTCGCAAAAAGCGTTAGCACAATTTGGTTTGAAAAAGCCGATATGAATGTGATTACAATTGTATACAGACGCTATAAAAAATAAATGCTGATTTATAAAATTTCATATAGTAAAAGAAACATTAAAATTGAACCCCCTTCCTTTTCTGTTATTTAAAATGATTAAATCCCACCTTCATGGATTTTAAAATAAGTGGGATATTTAAGTAGTTTATATTTTAAGAGTATGTAAAATAAAATAAAAACTAGCTGTTGTACAGAAAAAAAACAAATAATTGGTCACCCTTGCAGAATTGATTAAATGACATTTTAAAATATTTCAATACGTTAATTAGCCTCAATGATTGAGTTACCCTGGGTAGAATTGCTTCAGTCTATTCGGAGTTAAACAAATAACAATTTTTATACTAAGACACAAACTAAAGTGTTAACTTGTGAAAACAATCTGGTGAACGTATGGACTAGTAATACATTATGTTCTGATGGGATGTTAATAACCTCAATCCATGGAGGTTTAATTAAAAAGAAAAAAAAAAGGATTTTAGAAATTAAGCTTGCTAGGTTGCTTTAGATTGGCATATTAATAGTAATAAAACAGAGATACAAAATTAAATAATGAATGCATATAAATAAATAACTGCACCAAAGTTAAAGAAAGTTAGAGCATATGAGAGAAAATTAGATTGATAGAAATTATTCGACAGCAAATTACATTTTTACTTATTAAAAATATACACAGTTAAATAATTCATTAAAAGAAATCTTGATAATAGAATTCGAGATTAGTTAAGGTAGATTTACTTTCAGGTTGCAGCATGAAAATAGTTACTTTGCACAATTTTAAGAGTCCATTTTAAAAGTCTGGCTCATGCACAGCAATTAAAGGATCCGTATTAGTTCTTTTGGTGACAACAAGCTTCCATTCAGCATTCCAGAGTTCTCATTTCAGGCTTTTCCTTCATTTCAGGGCAGTAGCAATATGGCACAATAGCAGGAGATGACCCACAAAGATCTGGAAGGCTGATTGGCTTTCTACTCAGTCATCTTAAATTTCAGAGTGGCATAGGGTATATTGGCAACACAGTTCTCTCAGCAGTAACTCTTTTTTGGGGTTCAAAATCAGTCTGTTTTATATCCACTCAGGTATTTGTGGAATGCTTTTAATTTTAATCACTAGCCCAAAACATAAACTTCAATTTCAAAGAAATTCTATGTTTTCTTTATCCATTGTTCTTGGAGATGTAGTTGTTAGATGACATTCCAAAAATGTATTCAAATCTATTTCCAGATTGGAAATAGATTTGACAAAAATATTTATAACAAAAGTAAAATCTATTAGTTTTATTCCTCATTTATTTTTAGTAAAACTTTTAATTAAAAATTCTTTTACAAGACTAAAACAATATTATGTTTCCAGGCCTTTAATTATTTTTGGACAATTAATGGTTGCATTTTCCATCTTGGATTTTGCATAAATATATAGTTTAATAAAAAAAAAATAATTAAAAAAAAAAAGAGTTTTATAAATGTACGATAAAATATTTATAATATTAATATTTTTTTAGTATATTTGCTCTTGTAATACATATATACATCTGAGCCACACCTATGTATTTTAATAGAGAAAAGAATAATAAAAAATGTTATTGAAAAGTTAAATTTATAATTTTTAGAGACACTTCTCAGAAATACATACATGAAATATACATACATAAATAAAGGAGCAGGATGGGATGTAGGGTTTGAATTTAGGTTAGTAATTGGTGATTGGGTAGAACCATGAAGCTCAATCTTGGACTAAGATTGACTGCTTCAATAAGAAAGACACCTGTTTCACCATTTCAAAAAGATTGGGAAAATTAATCAAAACAAAAGAAAATGCCATGACCTATGACTGACTAATGAACAGCAAACTAATTTGTATAAATTACAATACTCCCCCTCATTACCATTAATTGCACTCAGCTATGAATATGAAATCTAAGCAACTTCAAAAGCACTTAGCTTATGTAAATATATAAATAAAATTAAACTTTTCTAACAAGTGTGTTGGTACAGAATTATTAGTATTAAATTTATTAGGAAATAAATTTAGTCTGTACAAGTTTAAGTGATTTTTTAGTAGATTAAAATATTTAATGAATCTATTGTGTTAACTGAAATAAAGAAATGCTTGATAACAGAGTTTAATTAGTTTAGGGAGAAACTAATTAAAACTAACAAATTAAAAAATACCACCTACCCAGATTCAGAATAAAAGTAGTTACTCCAGAAAAGAAAAGAAAAAGAAGAGAAAAAACACAAAAGGAAAGGAGGCATAAAAACTGGAGAAATGAATAGTATGCTTTTTTTTCTCCTCATCTTCTCCGCTTGTCATGCATTTGAAGCAGTGGAAGATCAATGGTAGACACCATTCTCAGGATTTTAGTTTCTGTAGGTAAACAAGCTGACTAGGTACTAGGCAGATTGTCTCAATCTTATTATTTTGTGAACACTTCATGGGATTATCCAGAACTTAAGAGCATGATTTTAGTAGAGGTAAAGTATACCTTTTCAAATTGTTATAGAATCACATAAATGAAAGACTTGTCTTAAGTAGCTGGCAAATATATATCAAATCAAGGTCATCCTTGCATAAGGCATACATATGTTTATATTAATGTATATTATATTATTTTTTTGCATATATATTAATTATCATGTGGTACAATATTAAATTACTTTAAATCGAAATTATCTAATTTATTTTGGTTTAGTTATTACTATTTGCTAGTCACCCAGGAATACTAGTCAGGACATAGCAATGATTTTTTAAAAATGTACAAAATTTCAACAAATTTTATTGAATTTATGTCTATTAAACCTTGATTTTAAAATGTTATTATAACTTTAAATGAAACCAAAAAAAAATCTATACCACCTTCTCGCAAATTTTACTTAAAATATATTAAAGTTCTTAAAATGAATTATAAATTTGATTTCAAAATTTACCCACTCACTGGACCAGATCTAAGAAATTAAGTTATCTACCTAAAATATTATATTCCTATATCAATTTGTGTGGTATTTCTTTCTTATATACAAAATTTGAAACAAATCTATTGAACTTCAATTTTAAAATTTTATTTTAACTTGAATAATAAAAGTGATTACAATAATTTATAAACAAACATATAAACAAATAAACAGGTATTGTAACTTAAATAAAATCTTTTACTTGTAATAATAATAATAATAACAACAACAACAACAACAACAGCAGGAGCAGCAGCAGCAGCAGCAACAGCAACAACAACAACAAAAAATATTAGTAAATTCCTATAATATATAAAAGAACTACTTTCAATTACATAATTGCAATCAATTTTTAAAAACAATTGTTTTTACTTTTATTATAGATATTTAAGCCAAATAATTAGAAGATATTGCTATTAAATTATTGGGAATAGATCAAAACTAAATTTTAGCATAGTATTGCTATATTTTAATTATTATTCTGGTCTAAATCCTGCTATGTTTTCTATTTGCGAATTGCTGATATTGATAGCTTATTTCTATTTATAGTACTTATACAAAGCTAAATACCACATAACTATAATGGTCATCAGAACCTCTTAAACTTATCTGCAAAGCCAGGGCACCACTAGGCTATTCGAACCTAGAAAATTTGTAAAGGGAGCAGATACATATCGGGCAAGGTTACTCTTTTGTCAAACCGAAAGTCACTGACACTAGCTCATGGAGAAGCTGAGTTTAAAATAACACACTGTATATTTAAAATTTCTAATTGTTGATTTTTAAAATACTATTAATAAAATATATATAATGAGTTACTTCCAGAATTTAATTAAACAAAACATTTTTTTATTACACACACACATTATGCACTCACATTACACACACACACACACACACACACACTAATACAAAAAACTGAAGATTAAATTAACTATTGAATATATTTGATATAAATTATATGCGAAGATGGGTACACTCAAATAATTTAATACAATTTTAATATTTTGCTAAACGTAAATACACTACATAGAGTATGCATATAACTAACCCAATTCTTTTAACCATAGACTAAAATTTCATGTTTAAACCAATGCTAGCTTACTGATATACCGATGTGACCAATGCAAAATGAGATTGTTAGCATAAGACAATCATGCTGACAGGAATTTACAGCATGATATCATTAGAGAAATAATGAATCATGATGAGAAGGTATGAGCATCTTCCCCATGATCATTAATAAATTTCATCAACAGACAGGAATAATCCACTGCCCAATTGGTGATTCAAAAATGAAATCATTTGATATATATTGAACCGGGTGGTGGGTTTACCAGATTTATTAAAATTAAAAAGACAAATAAAATCCCTTGCAATTTGTGTATTGCTCCACCACAGCCCCTAATGCAGAGAAGAGAGTACTCAAAGAGCACCTGAATCCAAGACAGCAGATATATATGTGAAAATATATCTAACTGACCACATTTGAAGGAAACAGATTTCTTCTCGACTGTTGAATTCGACATCTATCATTCAAAGCACTTTTTTGTTTTGTAGAAACATGGGTGTCAGTTACTTACCCAGAGGATAAATAATGCACTTTGAACAATGGTCAATTATTTCAACATCTAAACATCCCATAACTAGCTCAGCTACTTATAAGAGAATAACAAATTATTTCTTTGACTAGTGGTAAAAATAATTGACCGACAAATTAAGCTTAAAGATAATTCATTTTCTAACTACACATTTATTATTCTGATTTTTAGATACTTTATAAGAACTTAATTTAGATGATGATAATTACATGTACTGACTAAGCACACACTCTGAATTCATATAATAAACTAGAAGATAACACAACATTAAATAATAGATAGCATTTAAATATATACATGAAATCAATATAATGTAACAAAAGGTATTCTCACACACATTTCAAAATACGCACATCAATAGTTCATTTATGCATGCTATAGAGTTCATTATCATTTGACTCTGGGAGGCTTCAAACTAATGCAATAGCTATTTTAGAAATGGAAATAAGAAAAATGTTATTTGTTACCTAGGATTTGAAAACATGGATACTTCTTGCTGTTTGCTGCTTCAAATTGAAATCTTTCCAACCGGTTGGATATGAGGTTTTCTTAAGGACGTTTAATGCTTAGTATTCCAAAGTATTTTTCTTTAAGACATTTAGATATTGAAAGTGGATTTTCAAGTTATTAGGCAGGCATTATTTTCACGGGCAGGTTAGCTGTTTCATCGGATTCAGGCTAGAGGAAAGTCATATGTTTCTGAGGTTTTTAACACTGCATTGTCAACTGATCGATTGTTTGATTAAATCTGATGTGATCTCACTGAACTGAACTCTTTCTCAATTATAATCTTAACTTATTGTCTGATGAAAAACTGGACTATTTATTAATAAGAACTGTTGTCATTTTGATATCCTCCAGCTATATCTGTTGTCAAAGTTCCTTCCTTGTTTTTAAATGCATTCCTTTGATAAGCTTTTAATTATGTGTTTTTGGAGGTCTTTTATTAGCAGCCATTGCAAACATTATCTTTGTGGATTTTTAATTAGTAGCCATCGCACCTTTTGTTTATATCATTTATGAGCGTATACAATATTTAAATCTTTGAGAAACATTTCAATTACATGCTTTCATTTGTTTTTTTATATTTTTAACTCGCACACATTTATCATATTTACAATCATTCGCGATTACGCACATATATAAACTCATTATTTAGTCTTAAGATTACTTTTCTTTTTTTTTCTTTAATAATTTAAATGAAAATAAATAATAAAAATCTTTTAATTTTTTTTCCCCTTCCAATTTATTGATTTTTTAACAAACTGTTTTTAAAAATACTATTTAAACTTTTAATTTTTACATTTTGACAGCAAACTGCATTTTTGTTTAATAAAGAAACTCTTTAGATTTTTATAAACTTATTTATTGATTTATTAACCTTCGCGTTATTCTGATAATTTTATTTTAATAATTTTTTTTTTAGCCAAAATTATAATGTACAGATACGATATTGGTACAATATATATATATGAAATTCTATATAAGTGGGGATAGTGGTCTTTTTTGGTTTACTGTCCCAAACAGAGCATAAGAAAATCAGAGGCGTAGAAAATGAGTCTATGACCATTGGCTACGTGACGGCTACCATTTTGACCATGAATTTAGGTGGGTATTATGCTCTGTATACTATCACAGCACAAGAGAACAAGTATCCAATGCATCTACCCAGATTATATTGACATAAAACATCCGTACATCTATCCACCAGCATCAATCCAACTATGAAACAATTAGCCCAAAATTAACACACCTTAAACTAACATAGTCTTCCAAATCTATGCAACCATTTACACACTATTTTAAATAATTAATTTAAAAGAAATTTACGAGAATGGAAATGATATTAGCAAACATAAAAAAAAATATAACAAAGATTTAAAATTTTTACTTAGTCAAATAAGAGATAGAGATTTTTTTTAAAAAATTAAGTGATGTTTAAGATTACTACATGAAAAAGTTCGTAATATATAATTAAAGTTCATATTTCATTTAAAACAAAAGTTCATACTTTCCAATACTGTACATTTATTGAACTCTGTCTTTGTGGTCCTTAATATGTTACACAACTCACTTCACAGTTCTTTCCATCTTATATTAATATTATTCTTGGGAAGACAAGCCTATTGTTCACCGCTTTCTGAGAACCATCACTCTGGAGACCGCCTCAGCTGGTGCAAATGCGGGAAACATAATTTATTGCATGATCTCTACATTTTGGAGATCTGCAATACACATATAAAATATGTTTAAATAACACACAATCAGCAAGAGCAATCTAAAACTCCACTTAGCAAAAGTTTTTTTTTTTCCCTTTTATGCATCATTTTGAATTTCTTATCATCAAATTCCAGGATCGATCTTGCCTGGTTTGGCACTGTTTTTATTGATGAAGATTATTTCCCCTCTAGACTGTGTGTTCATTTGCATCATTTATTGGCCAGTTTGCTCTAGAATGGGAACTCAAAATTTTATCACTAGTATTTTTTAATTTATCTCCTATCTGACTTACAATGGGTTAAATGCAGGACCTGTTTGCTATTATGAAAATCATTTCCATTCTAAGATTAAAAATAACTTTTATTAACAGCTTTTTTTTTATTTTTTTATATCAAAATCAATCTTGTTTTTAGATTTTTAAAATAAATTTTAGCATAGTATTGCTGTATTTTAATTATTTTTATGATCTAAATCCTGCTGTGTTTTGTCTACTTGCCAATCGCTTATATTGATAGTTTATTTCTATTTACAGCACTTATACAAAGCTAAATATCACATAACTTTTTCGTTAATGAATGTAATGTATAATTTCTGATAAAATGGAATAAGAATTTGATCTATGTGAAATTTATGTGAAAATGAGAAGGAAAGTAATATTTATTTTTGGAATGTAGAGTAGTGCAAAAAAATTTGGAACAAGTGCAGGAAGAATAGTAGAAACTTTAAACTAATGAGAATGAAAGAGTTTGAGACTATTGTTATTATAATTTAAAAGATAAATATGAGAATAGGATTGCAGAATCAATAAAACAGCTTTTATTAATATATAATACGAAAGAAAATGAAATGAATTGGCACTAGAAAAATGATTTGGTAACAAAGAATAAATACTAAATAAGTTTATGCAAATATATAATGATTTCAGAGTAATGAATGTTTAACTTGTCTAACAGGATTTTGGATCATATGATCTATGCACAGAAACTTATGACTTCATTTAGGAAATCATTTTATTGTATTAATATTTAAGGTTAAGTCATTTTACATTATATTATATATTAATAATATTCATAGTATATTTGGATAAAAATATGTATTTTTTTTGTAGTTAAATGACTGCCAGAGTGATTTTAATACTCAGCTTTTGAATTTACGTAACCGCAAAGTTTATATTTTACAAGAAATAAAAACAATAATCAAGAAACTTCATGAAATTTACAGTAAAATAGGATATGATGAGAAAAGACCAATTCCCAGCGTTTACCATTTGGACCGACTAGAAATGCCAGAGAAGTAATTTTTTAAATATTAAAATTAATATTTTATTATATATTTTAATGCATAGCTTTAAATATTATCATAACTACACTTTGACGATATTTATCTCAAGCTTTCATATATTTATGGGATATAAATTATGTAAATTACTTTTTTTAATTTATCACCTATTACACTTTAATGATATTTGTTTCAAGCTTTCATATATTTCTAACAAAGTAAATATTCAATACATATTCTTTTCTCTTCAATGAAACAAAACTTGTTTTAAGGTAAATACAGATTTCTATAATAGTGAGTAAAAGAAGCATATTTAAAACTTATGCCAGTATTTTTATTCTCAAGTTTTTTTAAGTATAGTAATCAGTCTATCTTTAATAGTAGCTCAGTTACCGTATTAGAGATAAATTAACAAGTATTAATGTATAAATAGCTTTTTGGAACAAAATTCAAATGGCATCACCTATCCATTAAATATACTAACTATAATTTGGCATCACTTATCTATTAAATATACTAAGTATAATTGTTTTCCACACATTTGACTGTAGATTAGAACTAATGCTAAATGCTATAGAAGAAAATGCAAATATTTTAGCTCCATTTATAGGTTAGGTACACATTTATTATCAGTTATCTCAAAATCAATATATTGCTGCATATTTTGTAGGCCAATAGAATATGCTATGCAATGCATATTCTAATTTCTTTAAACCTGGAATGTTCTTATGAACAATGGTTGTATTGGATTCTTTGTTCAAACTTGATGGCCTATTAAAATCATTCTGGCTATTAATGTTATTCTTTAACAGTGCTTATTACCATACATTGGAGAATAAGTGCAAATTAATAATAGATTTAGTAATTACAAATGTTTCAAAAATGTCTGAAAAACATAAACCTACTTTGATAATTTTATTTTTTAATAAAAACTAAAGTGAAAGAATTGGATCAACTGTAGAATAAATTGTTAATTATTCAATGATTATTGGGGTCTGAGTATTGGAAGATCTGGGTACTTTTAATTTGTGAGTTGACTATTCTCCTATCGTGCTAATCTATAAAGGAAAAATGAAAGGAATTATAGAATTGTGAGTCTAAAATGAAACACATCTTCAGCTAGTCTTCGTCCAAGTAATTGGAAGCAATCTTCTTGATGATATCTTTACTTTTGCTGTAAATACTGCAGTCCTTTTAGCCTCTTTATTTTATAAATTGCAAAAAATAAAGCATCTTTAAGATTAAGCATCATAACTTTATGAATATAAAAAATGTTTCACTAGTTTTGAATCTACGCAAATTCACACAATACTTTAAAACTTCATCAGTTTTTTCATTAGAACCTGAACATTTTTTTATTTAAAATTATAAAAAAACTGTTTTGACTTCATTGACCTGGATATCTAACATGATGATTATATCACTTAAAGAAGTACTAACTAAATAAGTTTTTTAGCACATTATTTTTTTAAAAAGAGTGCCATTTTCTTTTTTATTGACATTATATCAATTTTCAGATTAATATGTTAATTTCATTACATAAAAAATATGTAAATTTTTTTCCAGTTTTAATTCACTATTCATTTTTAAACTTTTTTGTTACTGAACATTTGCATTAAAAATGCTTTATTACTTATGAAACTTCATATTTTATAACAATATCAAGCAGAGAATGTTATATATTTCTGCAGTATAATTTTCACTACACTTCTCTCATGGAAGGTAGGGACTGGTTTCTATCCAGTTTTCACACCTTGGGGTGTGTGTGTGGTGCAGTCATAAACATGTCAAACACACATGAAAAAAATCTATGAACCCAAGATGCACATCTCATGTTGAATCAGCATTCATCAGTTGGCCCCAGATAGTTCAGCATGAAATGTGCATTTTGGGGATAATACATCTTTTTTACACGTCTTTGGTTATATGTTTATGATTACACACCTCCACAAAGTGTTAAAAATGGATAGAAACCAGTCATTATTTTGTCTGAGATTGATGTAGTGAAAATTACATTATAGAAATATTATTCATTAAATGGATAATCTCTTGTATAATGAATGATTAATAAAGAAAATTTTATGTGTTCCCTTTTAATCAAATTACTAATAATGTAATTATTGTCTGATGATTAATCTGGATTCTTTTTATTAGTGGGTTCTAAAATGGACTTGTTCTTTGCATAATACATTTCTCAAATTTTTTTTGTCAATAATAAGGCAATCTTGAAAATCCACATTAATAATTTTAATGTTTAATAATCATTGAAATTTAGTAACAGTTTAGAAGCTGCAAAATGAACATCAAATTTTCTACCAATAGTATGCATAAATTATTAAGTTCTTTTATATTCTGACTTCTAATTACAATCTATTCTCTAAAATATCTTTGTTTTAAATGTGGACTTATTCAAGTTCCTTTATAGTGATTTTCTGCCTTAACAAAGTACTATTTTTATTGACAATCCATATATCATGCAGAAATTTAGTATAAGCAAATCATTCAAATTCTCAGTGTGAATAAGCATACTTTATTGTTTTTTTTAATTAAGAAATAGAAATAAAAATAATGCATTATTTTGGGGTTTGTTTTGCATATAAATTAATAAATAATATCAAAAAAGATTATACATCAACAAATACATTATTTAAATAGAAAAAAAAGCTTCTTTCAGCAACATATTCATCTCTCCTCTGGTAACATGTTGGTGTTTACAGAGCAATATGCATAACTGCATCTAGATTTTGTTTTGAGACTACAATTTTTTCTTTTACATAATTATTATATACATTATTCAGCTATGAAAAACATAATATTATGTGGCTATATTATTATTTTATTTTATTTATAATTTGCATTATTATTTGTATCATCAATCTGTATAGCATATATATATTAAATCGAGTTCGAATATTAGATTCGAAACACAGGCCTCTTAGGCAGAGAAGAACATACTCGGAGAGTATGTATGCCCAAACGATAGCTATAAAGTATATAACTAGCGTTACATTTCCAGGACATAGCTTCTTCTCGGCTGTTGAGTTCAACACCAAGTTCAAAGCACTTTTTTTTGTTTGTGTATAAACACGGGCGCCAGCTATCTATTCTAAAAGAATACTAAAAGAATAGACAACGCTCTTTGAATAGTGGCCACTAACTCAATGCCTAAATCCACTACTAGCTCAGTTGTTTGTAATCACTAATAGATTATACTTAATTAGTGATTAAAAGAATTAATAAAAGAATTTGTTAAAAAGAATTGATAAAAAGAATTGACCGACAAATAAAGTTTAATTTTAAAGATAATTTATTAACTAACATTTATTTACTAAATTTAAACATTCTAATAAAACATACGCATATTTTAAATTAACATTTCTAAATAGTTTAAATATTCCTATAGATTTAATAACAGAACACTAATTTAACTAATAAACATTGATATAATGATCATGCACATATTAACTCATGCACACACATAATTATGATAATAAAGGACTGCATAGCATTTGAAATTTAATCACACACATCAATAGTTCATTTATGTATGATATAGAGTTCATATAATTAGACTCTTGAAAGATTCGTACGAATTAATGCAATGCAATGGCTATTACAGTATAAACGAAATAAGCAAATGTTTTTACCTAGGCGTTTTTGAATGTTGACGTAGAATTTTCTTCTTTGGAGGCTGCTTTCGGTGAGGATATTTCCATTATAAATGCTTACCAGCTGGCTGGGATTTTTCCTTGACGAGTTTCCTTATTTTCACGATTATTACTATTGGAGACAATTAGATACGGATGGAGATTTTCTACGATGTTAAGCTGACATTATTTCACAGGCAGATCTACTGTTTTCTAGGACATCTGGGCTGGAGGTAAACGTGCATTCCCATGATCTTCTCAACACTGCATTTTGTTTGTTAACTGCTCAATTAATTTCTGAACTGCACTACTCAATTACTTTTGTGAACTGATTACTGTCCGATAAAAAAAGGTCTACTTATACCTGCGCCTTGTTGTCTTTCTGATATCTCTGGCAAAGATCTGTTGTCAAATTCCAATGGTAATCATTTGATAAACGTGTTTTGGAAGATTGCTTAATTAGTAATAGCCATGCAATAAAACGTGTTGTTTTATTTTATTAATAACCATTGCCGTGGTTTTAATGATAATCTTCTTTTATTTCGCATACATTTTATTTATTTACAAATCGCACATATATACGCACATTTAGTTTTAACATTATTTTTTCTTTAATTAAAATTGAATGAAAAGAGATTTGTATGTTTTAACTTTTTCAAATTATATTTTTACGAATACTAATAAAACTCTTTACTTCCTTTTACAACTCTTAGTTTCATTTCTCAAACCAAGACTCCCCCTCCCCCCTTTTGATTAATCAATTGTATGTTTTAACTTTTTCAAATTATATTTTTACGAATACTAATAAAACTCTTTACTTCCTTTTACAACTCTTAGTTTCATTTCTCAAACCAAGACTCCCCCTCCCCCCTTTTGATTAATCAATTGTAGCTTCTTTTTTTTTTATTTCAAAAACTAACGCTAGAAAACTATTTAATTCCTATCTTTTTTCCAAAACAAACCGCAATAAACTCTTCAACGTTTAATTTTATGTTTTCTTTTATGAACGATTATTTTAATAATATAATTTTAGATAAAATTATATGTGCCTATATCAATATAGGTACAATATATATATTACCCAGTAGATGACTTGTGTGATCAAGTTGGAACATCAGTATATCAATATTTAAAGTTTTTTTTAACACGGATGAACCCGCAAAATATGTCTTTTATATATATCTTTATACATAATATTATGTCTCCATATTTTTTATTTTATTTATAATTTGCATTATTATATGCATCATTATAAATCTGTATAGTATCTATCTATCTATTTTTATAATTGCACACATACACATATATAAATGAAATATATTAAGTGTAATGAAAAGATGTGCATATACACACATGCTTTATATAATTTTTCAT
The DNA here is from genome assembly GCA_028023455.1 of Epiperipatus broadwayi. Lineage (NCBI taxonomy): Eukaryota > Metazoa > Onychophora > Udeonychophora > Euonychophora > Peripatidae > Epiperipatus > Epiperipatus broadwayi. Next base: position 25,896 of record JAQFVV010006298.1, read on the forward strand.
TTATGTTTAAATGAGAAAATTGTATAGATGTATATATCATCGTTATTACTAAAACATGTTAAAATCTTTAAAAAAAAAAAGTGTTTTAATAGTCCAATAGTACCATCCAATAAAAAATCTTCCTTTATCTGCACTTTTCAAATCTAGTGTTTGAGTATAAACAGTAACGATAATAGTGTGCAGACCAATTTTTAATATCATTGAAAGTATTTCAGGGATATTTATAAGAAATCCAAGAATAGAAGATATTGAGTTAGATATCACAGTTAATCCAACACCATGCAATTCTCTTTCTTTTGATTTGATCTTTTAAAAAATGTGTCACCTTATATTAGTCTCGAATCATGACAGTTCCATGTCTACAAGAACTATGTTATGCTCAGATATTGAAAAAATGACATCAAGCAAAAGTATAGAGTTACTGAAATTTAAAATATTTGAAATATTTATTTTTATTACTATCCTACTTCTTGTTTTACCACTATCACCATTACAGATATTACATTTTTTAATGAGTGATTTATGAGGCATGATAACCAAATCAGATTTTGCAAGAAGAGGTATTTTAGGTCATCTTTTCTAATTCCTTTCAAATTGATAGCAAGTGGAATAAATTTCAAATAGGATTGTGCAAACTCACAATCATTTTCCAAAGTAAACCTTTGCTCAAATCCAGTTCCAAAGTAACATAATTATTAATTGTACTGTTTTGTATGAGATTATATTTAATGATTATTTTCATCACAGCTTAATAAATGATAAAGGTTTTCGTATATAGAAAATGATGAGGATGGGAAGAAAATATAATTGTGGAATTAAGGTGTGGTTGTGCAAAGTCAAAACTCTATTTTTACTGTTAGTACTAGAAGAAGACTGATTTAGAATGAGAGGTTTATAACATGATCCATAAAACGAGAAAAGACTGAAAGACAGTAAAATAAAAGAGGAAAAAAATGAAGCTGAAATAAGAGAAATAGCAAAAGTATAAAAATACAAGTCTTTGTATTGAAAATAGCACTAATTTTTTATTTTATTCTACAATAAGTGGAGAGATATCTATGACTGAGAACAGCTTTTTATTTACTATATCTCATAGTCATTTTTTTTAATCTATCATCTGTGAATTCCATTAGATGACTTAGTTCATAATTCAAGGCATGTTAGCAATTTCTTTTATGCTATACTGTATATTAGTCACCTATTTTAATTATTTACATAAAGTGTCTCAATAAATTGAGCCAAATCAACAAAAATAATATATAAATCAAATCGTTGTTAATAATACTTTTTGCATTTTTCTGGAAACAAAAACTATGTCTATAGTATTCCTTGATTTTATAAAACCATACTGATTCCCTGATAATCATTCATCTTTGACTAAAAGAAATCTATACAACAAAATTCTTAAAATTACCATTGTTATAGTAGATACAAGAAATCTTAAAATCAGATGGTGAAACTTATGGATCTTTTTATTCTTTAAAAATTTCATTAATTTGAATCAAACATATTTTTACCAAGTTCCAAAATATCTTCATTGATTTAACCAGGACTCATGGCCATTTTATTTTTTAAATTATAAGAGCTTTTTAATCCAAATAAGGTAAATTTATTTGATTTACAATTAAATAAGTCAAATGTTATATTTCTGAAACAAGTAAATACAGCAGTCATGAATAGTCCTAAATTTATTGATGATATTCCAGTATTATGTAGGAAGATCAAATATAGCGGGATTTTTATTGGATATGGAAAAAAATATTTAAGCTTTACATAAATTCTATTTTTTTTTATAATTGTTTGAAGGAACTCTCAAATGAGCTTTCAGAAATAGGATCTTTATTTGAAACTTGTTTTAAATGGTGAAGCTATATTTTGCATTAAATGTGTATTAATTGTTAGTCTGATAAACTTAATAACTTTTTAAACATTTTCTATTTGTAATTTTTTCTAATATCGATGGAGAAATATGTGAAAAAATAGTAAGCCACTGCAGGGTGTAAACTTGAATATACCAGATATATTTCTCAAGATAATATTTAATTGCATATTCAGAAAAATAGTATAAATATTTTTCTCCAAACAGAATAAAGTTTATTAGCTATTTGATAGTTTAATGTCAAATGTGTGTATTTAATGCTAAAAAAAAAATCTCTAGTTTATTAGTTTCATTAGTATTTACTTTGTTTGCCTTTTGCAGTCTTATACAAAAATCACTGCATATGTGATATAATGGGCACTTTTCTAATGACAATTATTGCAAAAGATTTTGGTTTCAGGGAGAGAAATTGTTTTTTTTTTTTCAGTTCTATAATTTTTTTTGATTATTATGATAAATAATCATATAAATTTTAAGTTTTTTTTTACAGATAATATCATGGCTGAGCCTAAGAAAAAATATAGACAGTATATTACTGAATATTTGAATTTATAACTTTATCTTTTTTATTGCATTGCCAAATTCAAATAATATTTCAAATATAAGTTCTGAAGAAAATTGCTGAAGAAATCGAAACTGTTAATAGTGGGTTGTATAAAAGCATTGTAAAAAGTAATAAAGAATATAGATGATATTAATATTTAAATTATGAGTATAATTCAGTCACTTACAAACAATGTTTCTGATTTATCAAAATGTTTTATCAAATAAAGCTATGAAGCCTTCAAGAGTACAGAAACCTTTGACAGAAATTAATGCTGATAAGAAAAATAAGGATTTATCTTATTTTCAAGCACTTAAAAGAAAAATTTTTGAGACAGTGACATTGTCAAAATTCATTTTAATTGCATTCAGACATGACGACAATGGATTGCATGTTTTTTGTATTATTTCATTATTTATTTCTAAATAACCACATTATTGGCAAAGAATTAATGCTACTGGCTGTAAGTGAAGTGAAACACACTATGCTGTACAAACTAATTTCTTATATTATCAAGAAAATTTCTTTTATTAATAATATAATGCAAAGATGAATTAATGAAATAACTCACGATGTTCAGGACTCGTTACATATTTAAAAGAATCCCAGTTCTCTATATAGATTGAGGAGACAATTTTTCCTGGAAATGAAGCTTATGTGCAATTCATGAAAATGAAAAAAATGCTATGAGTTATTATTTGTTAAAAATTTGTAAACTGATACTACAGATGAATTAATATTTCATGCATTGGAAGTTTTTTTTAGAGAGAAATTCCTCTGAGTAATATTTTCTTAGTTATTACTGATGGGTGTACTCTGTGTCATTCATCACCAATATTGAGTTACAAAAACTTTGAGTCAATGCTTACATAAGTTATTATATTATGTCATTAAATGAATCAAGTTTTGAGTCAATGCTTACATAAGTTATTATATTATGTCATTAAATGAATCAACTGATATGTATGTGAATGCTTAAATGCACATACACATAAAGGTATAAAATACTAATGGAAATAAATAGTAAATTATAAAGAAATTAAACAATTTTAAAAGACTGAACCTTTTAAAATAGAAAATAAAAGTTATTTATAACTTTGTTAAGATTATAAAAAAGAAAATTTTTTAAAAGTAAAGGCAATTAAATTAATGAGAGTAGAATGCAGTATGATAATAGGATATAGAACAATTAAAGGAATTCGAGTTTAGATTTCCTTCATGAATATAAACCTTAAGCAAAAAATAACACATTAATTAAAGTCAGAGATATATTGGTTAAATTCTTGTACCCACATGTCGTGAAAGGAAGAATCACCTGAGTGGATGAATGGGAATATGAGCCAATCAGCTTTAGAGAATGAAACAATGAGTAGACTCAAAGCAAATTGGATCAAGAGAAGACACTTGATTCTTGGAGTTTCACCTGTGCACTTGGTCTTATAAGTTGGTGCAGAATGTCGCCTGAATGCACAAAGACTTCCAAGTACAGAGAGTTGGCTCAGAGCAAGTGAACAACCAGCTGGGATTCATACAGGTTGTATTGATCTTTAATATTATTTTTATATGCTAATGGATCTATGTATATATATAATGTATATAGATGTATATACAATTTGTAACAGTTAGTTAGAAATTATTAAGAGTATTATTATTAAATTGCTTTTAATTATCATAGTAAATTAGTCTGGGAATGGTTAAGTTCACAGACAAGATGTCCAACAGTATAGTAGGGTGGACATAATATTGGCACAGTCACACAATCTTGACATGAACCACATCAGTCTGCACTCATAATAATCACACAGCTTGCAGTTCGAATAGGGAAAGTTATATGAACCCCAATCAGTACATTATAGAGTCAGTTCAAAGTTTGTAACTGTAAGGGGAATTTACAGTAGTTTGAAACCCCTTGTATTTGAGCTCAGATCAAAGTGCACCCTCAGTTAGTTGATTCAAATTAGGAGTCAAAAGTAAAAGGTTAGATTTATTCATAAAGATTGGTTAAAAATTGTAATTGGTTATAGATGAGTTCGATGTCAATGAGGTGAGTAATTGGCCCTTATTTGTCTGACATATAAAGAAATATCTCTTAATAAATAAAATTGATGAAGTTTTATGTTTTGCTGGGAAAGGGGTGATTGAAATTGCGAATAGGCTTACCACAGCCTTCATCCCAAAAGGAAGCTCATATAATCAGTTTAAAGAGCAGTTGTCTAATTATTTTAACCCCTTTCCCACTAGACATGTTACTAGGCTACATTTTCATGACTGCTATCAGAGTAGGGAGGAAATCATTAAAGATTTCGATTAGTCACTTCGGAAGTTAGCAAAGAATTGCATATACGATTCATTTTTAGATGAGGCCCTCCTAGAACAGTTTCTTAGAGAGACATAAACAGTGATAACTTACATCAACAATTACTATCAGTCACTACTTTAGATTACAGTGAGGCCATAAAGCACAGTAAAGTTTATAAACTCATTCTGAAGCAATCAAAAAAATATGCAGAGTCCAATTGGAGTGGGAAAAAGCAAACAGAAGTTTGTAAAACATCTAATCCAATTGAAAACAAAGTCACTTAAGAAGAAAATTTATAACAGTAAAAATTCATTTACATGGTTTTTCTGTAGAGAAAATGTCTACAAGACTAGTAACTGTTATGCGAAAACTGTAAATGCTGTAACAAAAGAGAACATATGGAAAATATATGCAAAAAAGAGTTCAGCATAGACAGAAATGATACTTATAGTAGTAACCATATAATAAAGGGTCAAAAAAAGCATTTGACTAAGATTAAAAATTTGGCAACAATGGGTAATGATAAAATAATGATCAAAATTAAAATATGTGATCAGCCGATTGCCATGCAGATTGAAAGTGGGAGCAGTGAATCATTAATATCAGTCTGCGATTGGTATACTGTTATTTCCAGTTAAAAAAAGCTCATACAAAAAACTGACTTAAAGGCAATAGACATGAGCGGTAATGCCATTAGAATAAAGGGCATACTCAAAGCACCAGTGCATGGAGGTAAGTTCTAGTTCTACCACTATATGTAGTAAATGCCCCAATCAATCCCATATTAGGATGAGACTGTTTCCGTGAAATGTGAGTAAAAATAACAATTACTAAAAAAAGTAATAGCCCGATAAAAAAAAAAATTCCAGGGGGGTCAAGGGAAATTAAGGTAAAGTAGAGATACCCAAAGAGAAAAAGCCATTCCAGCAGCCAGTACTCAACAAAGTCAGGTCAGAAAAGGTCCCATGACCAGAAACATAATGAAACTAAGTACAAAGATATACTGAAATCAAGGGTACAAAATAAAATGTTAATTCTTCAGACAGAGGAGAACAATGACTACCATTGGATTATTAAACAGATTAGAAAAAGCTGACTGAAGCAACATTCTAGTTTCCTTCACAAAGAACTATTGAATGCCTGAAAGTAATTTCCATTGTGTAAAGGATGCATTATGAATGGCGATTGTATGCTAATACCAGTCAAGGATAGGCAACATATAGGAAAGTGGCTGCATGATAGTTGACAGGACATTGGCAGAGCAAAAACCCTTGCCCTTAGTGGTGTCTGGTGGCCAGATATTAACATAGACATGAGGAAAAACAAATGAATGATTTACAAACAAGTACATTTTCAGAGAATAGGCTGAACATAATTCACAATAGCATGCTAAAAGGAAGATTAAACCCCCATACAGGTATCTTAATGATTACATACTGAATTCAAAGATTAAACCTAATCTCTGAACTTAGTGGAGGCAATAATATGTATGTGTATGTTCAAATGTGCATACATATAAAGATATAAATTATTAATGGAAATAAATAATAAGTTATAAAGGAATTAAGGATTTGTAAAAGACTGATCCTTTTAAAATAGGAAAAAGTTAAAGGTACAATGGTTTAATTCTTGTATCCAGCATGTGAGCAGTGAAAGGAAGAATCACCTGAATAGATGGATAGAAATATGAGCCAATCACCTTTATCAGAATGAAACGATGAATGGACTCAAACAAATTAGATCAAGAGAAGACACAATTCTTGGAGCTCATCTGTGCACATGAACTTATAAGATGGTGCAGAACATCACCTGAATGCTCAGGGACTTCAAGTGCTGAGAGCTGGCCTTCTAATGTGTGAACAGTCAACTAGAGCTAATATTGGTCATATTGAACTCAATATTATTTTTATATGCCTACTGATGTATATATATATAATTTGTAATGATAAATTAGAAATTGCTAACAGTATTATTATTAAATTGCATTTAATCTCAACCTAATAATGTCGAGTCATTACAAGGGAAATTATCATAGTTAAATTTGTCTGGGAACGGTTAAGTTCGCAGACAAAGTGTCCAGCAGTATGATAAGCCCTTGAATAATATTTTCTTAGTTGTTACTGATGGATATATTACAACATTTAATTAAAAAACTTTGAGTTAATATATTATGTCATTAAATGAATCAACAAAATCAGAAGCAATTCATTGAATGACATTGTTTGGACAATTTCCTATTGAAAATAATGAAACATTCAATCACTTGCTGCTTCATACAAAAGTTCACTGATTCTCAAAAGGTCTCTGTTTCAATTGGTTTTATAAATTTTTGATTTAGTGCTAGAATTTTTATAAAACAAGGATTATGCTTTATGAGCCAACATGATTGATTTCATAAATGACATAACTTATTTTCCAGCCTTGTTTTAATAAATTTAATGAAACAAATATATAGCTCCAAGGTTATAAACTGAATTTAATCAAAACAAAAACTGTTACTTTCATGCTTGGGCCAAAATTTCTTTTGTACAAATAAAATTTAGGATGAGGAGAATTGAGCCACTTTTCAAGTCTATCAGCAAGAGAAAAATATTATGAAGACTTGTTTATATATTGTCAGTGTTGAAGTTTTTTTATTCTGATTTTAATTAATGATTTGAAGATATTCTTAAATGAGTATATCTGATTAGGTTTTGGACATTTTTTTGAGTGCAAAGACAGAAGATTCTTCAAAATTATAAGAACTCATAGAAGTAACAACAAATGACAGATTTAAGTTCAAAGATGACTAAGTAACAGCTCTGGTTACAAATGTAGATACCTATATTTTATTTTAGATTATGGATTATAATTCAAAAGTTTTTTAATTGCATTTCATTCATCATATTGTAACATGGGTTCAGTGCAGTCAAGGGACAAACCAAATGGATATAGATAATCTCTGCGATTTAAGAATGTTTCTGACAAAAATAGAGCAGAATATTCATAAATTGATAACAACACACTAGATTTATCCTTCTCATTAGGATTATTTTTAATGCTGTTTATGATTTTTATTTTACTATTAACCTTGTGTGAATATTACTATGATTGATTTAAAAAAATAATTTTATAGTTTCAAGCTTCAAGGTGTTTTATTTATGATAATGCATAATATGACTAAAATTTGTTACAACATCTACCTATTTGTTTGATTACAGAAGATATATTTTCAGGGAGATGCTAAGTAATTATTTTTTTTGAAAAGCATGTGTATTAACCAAATAAGTTTGGGAACCTCTGCTTTAGAGGATTGTGTGATAAATATAGATTATACTTATTATAGATATTTATTAAATACAGTAATTATTCATATCTATATGTTAAATTAAATATTTTGATGTATTTTAAATGTTGTTAACAATGAAAATTTAGGGATTATGCAAACAACATTAGATAACTATCCTTGCTGTTGCTAGAAAACTATCATTTACAATGATTTGAATACTTTCTCTTGTAATATTTATCATAAAAATAAAAAAAAGCTTCTTTAGAGCTATTAATGTGCTCTTTACACACACACACACACACACATATATATATATATAAAATTAAGAGTGTGTTAATAAGCTGTAAACAAGCTTTTTTTATGATAAATGCTACTACAAGAGAAGGCATTCAAATCATCTTTATCTAGGAATGTCCCCATTCCCAGACCAGTTTTAAGCTATGGCTCTCTTCAGTGAGGAGCTAGGATACCAGATTAAAAAAGCCAACATTAGCTAAGCATTTATCTAATAGTTAGTTGTCAAGAAGAAGAATTTATCATAAAAAAAAGCTTATTTAGAGCTTATTAGCACGCTTTTAATTTTACATATTTGTAAATGCAAGCTATATATATAAATCATGTGACATCTGACTTTCTATATTACTATATATATATATTAAACTGTGCTTTTTTGACATTTGCAATTGTTTTTTTTTAATTATTAAAATAAGGGTAGTTAAAATTGAAAGTCCGTTTCCATTCTTTGTATACTGTAGTTGATTATAGGTTCAAAATTATTAATATTGTATTTACAGTTGACAAACAATATTTCCACTTTAAATTTCCTACAATGTTATCAAATGAAAGCTTGTTATCAACACAAGCTTAAAGAATGCATGGGTTCTTTCTGTTCTTTATTATTTGCTAATGTAGAGAGAGTGATTTATTTGCATTCCACAAGAGATTAGTTTACTTTAATTTTAATTTTATATACATTAAGATATGCTTATTATATATATATATATTCTAGATTACTTTATTGTACACCAAGTCGATTCAAACAATATAAAATAAAGAGTTCTAAACCATCTATATCTCTTGATAGCAGTTTTACATTAAAAGTAAGTCATATATTTTCCTTTTTTTTTTCAAAAAAGAAAAATCATTAATTTTTTTTTCTGAAAAGGAAGAAATGCTTATTTAAGATAGTTTCAAAGAAACTAACATAAATATCAATACTGAATGATAACTCAGTTCTTTAGAAAATGGTTGTTCATTTTTGATGACTCACGAAATATTGTTCTGGAAATATATAGTGCAGATAGCTATGCAATATTGATCAATAAATGAAAATTTGTTGCTTTTAGTTGGAGTCAAGCTTCCAAAGAAATTTGGATTGATCATTTGAGTGATAGTCTCCTGATGCTAAAATCAAAACTTGATAATAATGAGATGCAGCTTTCACTAGTAATAATGGAGGCATCATTGGCTTATTGGCAGTGAATCTGCAGATCATTTTTAAGATTCCTATTTGCTTTCTGCATTTTAATAAAGTGATCATTAATGATATATATATATATATATATATATATATATATTGTGGCCATCTGAATGGGCACAAGGGTTTAAGATACTTTGTATCTTAACTGATACTTTGTATCTTAACTGAATAGTTATATTAAAAAAAAAAAGAAATAGCCTTAGAATTTTAAAATTTTTTGCTGGCGATTATTTAAAGTTTAGATGTGGGTTGCTTATGCAGTTTATTGACCACTTGATAGGTAGTCATTATTATTAGTGTGGTTAATGAGGTATTTAATGTAAGGAAGAAGGGTTGTTTATTAATGGAATTGATACCTTTTGTCAAAAAGACACAAAGTTATCTTATATTAGTCTAGTATTGGTTGAATAGTTTCAAAATCCTTTATTCATTGATACTTATCTTTTTGTCAACAATTAATAGCCATTTCAATCATATTTAGTTAAGATAGTTTAATATTCAGGTTGTAATACATGTATATGCATGTATGACTCTGCATTATGTTTCATTTCATTTTCATCTTTAATAACAGCAAATAATAATACATTCACAATAAAAACATTTAAATTACAGTAGTTATCTTAAATATTTAACAAATATATATTTCTTTCCAATGATTAATAGATAGTTGAATCAATAGATTATTTTACAAATTAAATAAATTATTAGTCATTTTTATTTAGTAGTTAAATAATATTCATTTTTCTTTCACGTTTGTAAAAGCTATTTATTTTATTATTATTTTTATTTTTATTTTAATTCTAAAAAATCAAAGTGATTTTTTTTTTTTAAAGATTTTTTTTTTGCATATGTAATTAGCGGAGATAGAAGAAAAAGTGTGGGAGTAACCTTGGAAGGAAATGAACTCTGCTAAAGATAGCTATTTTAACAAAGATCTCCAGTGGAAAATTGCTTTGTGTAATGTAACTGTAGACAGTAAACAGTGGTTCATTTATTGTGGAAATTAAAGCCATTTGCTGAAGTCAAATTGACTTTGAAAAGACTTTGGAGTAAAATTTCTAAAGGATCCCAAGAAATTTATTATGGGACAAGTTAATTTCGGAATGCAGGTTTAAATTTTAAAAAAAGGTACTCAGTTTACTTTATTCTCCTTAATTAAAACATTTTGAATTTAACCTCTTTATAACTATTGCTCTTTTAAAAATGTATGTTAATAACGTCCAGTCTACATTACTTCACTTAATTATCATTTTAAATAGGAATAAATTGCATGAATCTTATTGTTGTACCATTAACCAATGTGTCTTTTTTAATATATCTGGAAATGCATGCAGAACTATTTTACGGAATATATTTTAATTCTTCACTATCTGCCGTGCTGTGTTTTTGTGAGGATTAAACATAAAATTAAGGACATGCATATTTTAATAAATCATGCCATGTTTAAATTCATCATAAAGAGATAGCAGTATTTATTTATCTGATAATTCTGGAAATGAAGGAAATAAAATGTGAGCTACTTCAAATTAAGTATCTATTTAAATCGAATAGAAGGATAGAAATGCTGGTAATTTTTGTTCTCTTCGATGAAGATAGAAAATAAAACAAAGTATTATTAAATGCTATTCAATAAACTACTAAAAAAAATAATTACGTATTCAATTTAGAACTACAATGGAATAAGTGAAATAATTCCTGTCCAACAGTAGTTAAGAATTTATTATATTCTCGTCATAATAAAAGATAAATTGATTGCTTATGTATGATACAGTAACTTAAATAACTTTGTTATGAACATTGAAGATGCTGAGTTCTATTTAAGCATGACTATATTTGTGTGGTTATCCTACAGCAGTTTATTTTAGTTTAAAATTCGGTTTGGAATATGTCCCATATTATTTCATCAACCTGGAACCGAGCTTTGCAAGTGAACTTTTATTTTAAGTTATAAAACTAAAACCTTTTGGGTCTTTATTTTTTTTTGTATTGCTTGTCATAATTAATGTATATGATAGGTAGATAGGCTTTGTTGACCATCAAGAACGTTTCTGAAGCGTATTTAAATGAGGAGTACGCCGGTAAAAATTGATTGTATTCAAATAAGTTTTATTGTTCTTTTACGAAGGAAAAAGAAACAAGTATTTTTTTTTAAAATATATTATTAGAGAGGTTTATATTTATTTTGCATACTTTATTATCTCAAAGTGAGAATTTTTTTTTTTTTTGAATCAACGAACGTATAATAGAAATAGTTTGTTAGATATGAAAGAAAGTTCATTTGTAATAATTAGAACCATTGAATCTTAAAAAGTAACCTAAAGTTTATTAAATTAAAAGTTATACCTTAATGCAATATTTAATTATCATGTTACCTTCTTAGTGTGTAATTTAGAGTTAATATTATATATAATTTTATTCGCGGGTGTGTGTTTGTTTTGCACAATTATGATATTTGTTTGACAAAGTTCAGTTTGTGAATATTTTATGCATAAATTTCGTGCATTGTCATATTCTTCTGAGTTGAATGGATTGATATATTATCTGAATGTATTTATCTGCCAGCGTGTATTTATAATGTTCAATATTTAGAGAAGCTATGAGAATAGAAAGAAATCTGATTGCGTTATAATGTCTGTAGGGATAAAAGATCTTGCTTATGTAGTATATGCTAATAATTTTCCATGAGTAGAGCCTAGTTTATTTTATATGTGTATGATTAATGATATTTTTTTGAAGTGATGTTCTTAGGGCCCTGGTGATGAGGAAATAAGACCCCACCAATAGTGTATTTAGAAGTAGATGAGTTAGTGTTAAAATATGATTAAATGATGTTTATGAAGTTATGTGACGTTTTTCTTAGATTCCTGGTAATGAGGAATTGTAAAAGTGTTCAGTAAGAGTTATCTGCTCCTCATGTAGATTCCCCTTATAACTTATAGTATGTAAAATCACGAAAATATAGTTTTGTGTTAATTAATATGTGGCTAGATAAATTGTTAGATTAACTCTTGATATAGTATTAGGGTCATATTTTATTGATGAATTACGACATTGTTTGAAATAAAATAATTGTATGATATTTTCTTAATGAATGAGAGTTTATAGAAAAAGATTGTTTTACATTATTGCTGCTTGAACGTGCACACACACACATAATATAAATAATATCGCGTATATAAAGTATAGAGATATTGGAATTAAAATGAGGAATAAATGTTTTTTTGAAATACATTACATTCAATTAATAGAAGTATAAAGTATTAAGATTAAAGCGTGAAATAAATATTTTATAATACAGTGTATTTATTTAAATAAATGTTACAAATCATCAAATCATCAGAATAAACATGATTTTGTTGCTATAAATGAAAGTTATATGTAATTGAAAGTGATTATTAGTCAGTTAGAGAAAGTTGCTTTGCTGAAAGCCAAATATAAGTAATTTGATTTATTTTATTAATCAAGAGTAATATCCTCTCAAAAGTATCTATTTTTTTTTGTGCTAATAATATAATATGTCATTTAGTTATTGTTACGTAGATGAAACATGTAGGTAAAGCATATGTTCAAAGTCAGGATATTTAAGTTTTGTTATTAATTTGCTTTGATAGTAGGGATAATCCCAAACTGATGCTAAAAATTTATTTGATAATTTAAAAGTCTGTAAAACAAATAGTCCATCTGTAAATATTCTGTTAAACCAAATTTATCTTGTTTATTGTAATAAATGATTTGTTTTAGTTATTTAAAATCTTAAAATCTGTGTCTTGAGTTATTCTTGTGTACATTCGTGATTTCCATTTCCACATTTCATAAATCTATCACAAAATAGATATATTATTTTAGAGTTATAATATTAAATTTGCTAGTGTCTGACAATATTGTTTTCTTAATCCAAACATTATAAAGAACACTTGCCACTTGACAAACGTATTAGAAAGGTTGCCAAGTCAGTATTTTTGGTAGATGATGATATGAGATTAAAATACCCTATCTCTGTCATTATCTTATTATTGAAACACAGTAAAATATTTAGTCAATTTGTTCATTACATTTTTATCACACTTTAGAATTATAATTTATGGGCCAATGTAGTTTATTTAATTCAACTGTGTTTGTTAAAATTCCCTGAGATCTTCTAGTTTATTTCTTGATTGGCATTAAAGTAGATGTTTAGATTATGATATGCCAAGTCATAGAATAGTTTAGGATTATAATTATAGCAAGCTGATATATGTTATACTTGGATGAAGGAAGAAATTAAGTTTAAAGTATATTTTAATAGACTGTACCAAATAAACATTATGATCCTTTATCATACAATTAATTAACAAAGGAATTTACATTATGTTAAATGTTTTGTAATATTTCTTCTTTTATTCATTTATTATCATATATCTTATGAACTGCCTATAGCCTCCCACTGACCTGAGCTGAACATAGATTTAATTGAAGAGTCTCAGTAATAATTTTGTATTATATATTTTGTTATATTGTTCTATTTATTAATAGAACTGGCGCCTGGGCATTTCGCTCATGTAATGTATATGAGTGATGTTGGAAGTGTAGGTTATAGGGTACGTTTTCTGTTCGCCCATCGTGGGGCAGACATAGCGTCGGTGGCTTCGACATAGCTTCGGTAGCTTTGACTTGACCTCAGTACCTCGACATGGCCTGGTTTGATTGATTGAGTGATTGATGATGATCAATAGAACGTTTCTGGCATGCCAACTTTGGGGCGATGATTGACTGATGATGATGGGAAGTATGTTTTCTGTATGCCCATTGTGGTGGCTTGAGATATATTTGACATCTCAGTAGATAGATTGCAATACGGATTTTGTTGTATGAAAGTGGTAACTCAATCAATTGTGCAATGATGATGATTGGACTGGGTTTTCTGGTGACCAATGTGATGTGCGATGTGTAGTAGAGCTACACATAGTCTAGGTTGGATTGTGGTACTCAGATGTCTTGGCATTGAGTAGTTTAGTATATTTTTCAGATTATTTAACATTTTCTGGTGTGCCAATTTTGGATATCGATTGACATTGATTGGTTAATGATTGGGTAACTTGGCATGATCGATTAATGATGATGATCCTGGTGAGGTTTTCTGGTGCAGCATAGTGGCCTGATTGTTTGATGGATGATTAACTATAGAACTGGTTTTTGTGTCCAGTGTATTATGGCCCAATGATGATGATTATAGTAGATTTTTTTTAGGTGCACTAATGTAGCTGCATGAGTGATTAATAGTGGATAATTATAGTGCTAGTTGTTGATATTTGATGTGTCAAGTCACAATGATTAGATATGAAGTTGGTTTCTGGATTCCCAACGTTTGATGTACGGATATATTGTGACATAGATAAGACAAGTTGTGGCTTTGTGGGCTTGATAACTATAGTGATGTAGGTCTGATAGGATTATATTGTAGACAACCAACATACCAAAATTGATAAATGAAAGTTGTATGGTGTTGTAAATAATAATTATAGTTTTGAATGGCGCAGAGAACTTAACTTAATAATCATGCTTATTAAAATTGTGTTGTCTTCATATAGAAGTCAATTTAATGTACAGTATGAGTGTAGGTGAATATAGAGATTTTATCCAGCTAACTCATTAATGTTTGGATCAATATTGATAGAGTATACAGTACAATAATTTTGCTATCAAATGTGGAAACCGAATGTTACATGAAATAACACAAATAAACATACTAGAGTAATTTTATGTACTTATAAGTGATGATGGGAAATTTAGATTGTTTGATTGGGGAGGGGGAGTGAAGCTGATATACCTTTTCTTTGTCTGCAAATATTAATAAGTAAAAATACAAAGTACAATGGAAGAGTTTAATACTGATGAAGATTTGGGCGGGTCCCAAGAAATATCTCCAGAGGTGACTGTCTTGTCTCCTGATATAGATTCGGGAAATGAAACTATGAAGATAGTCAGAAAATGTCTCATTGGGAGGAGCATTTGATTACTCCAAATTGCTTGAGGCAATAAACAAGAATTCCGATAATTTAGCTAAACAAATGTTAGAGATGCAAAATAGTATGATTTTAGAGATGAAAGAACATTTAGCTAAACAAACATTAGCGCTGAAAGAACATTATCAACATATGTCAGAGATGATGTCAGGAATGTTCAGAAAGAATGTCCAACAAATAGAATCAGTAGTATCAGAAACAAAATTAGAGGTAGAATTAGAAATGCTAAAGGTGATGCCAGAGAAATTATCAGATGATGTTCAACCAGAATCAGAAATAAAAGTAGAAGTGAGATTAGAAATAAAGTCAGAATTGTCAGAAGTGAAGTTAGAAGTGCAAGATAGTAAAAGTCAAAGTATAGAAGTGAAAGAAGTTAATGAAAATATTAGTAGCCAAATACTCAAACTAGAAATTACAGAATTATGTATTAAAGGTCAACTACATAAGAGTAGGTTAAATGATAATAACCCAGTAGTACCACTTATGATAAAGGTCGACTGATTGCTAAATTGGTTCATAAAAATTACAGTTTATATGGTCATGAGCTAAAAGCATACCTAAAGATTAAAGAGATAATTAATAAAGAACTAGAAGTGGACAAGAAGGAAGTTATAAATGTGTTTAAAGATTTCAAGGAAAATTGTGATAAAAATGATGAGATTATTAGATTAGTGAAGTCAGGAGTGTTTTCTTTAGGTAGGAAATATTCAGAAATTTTAAGAAGCAAATTGGCAAAGATTACTGATATTACCAGTAATAAATTTAAAGATAAAAATAAAGGCATAGTTTCTGAGTGTGCTCTTAATAATGTAGATCTATGAAGAGGAATGTTTGTAGAAAAGTGCTATATGCAGATAGTAAACATGTAATACCTAGTATAGAACAAATAATGGAATATTGTAATCATATTAAAGAGACTGATAAGCTAAAAATTAAATGCAAATTTAAAAAGACACATATATTTTGTATAGACGGTCTTAAAAAGAAAAAGGTTACTGATCTAGAAGAAAGCTTTAGAAAGGCCAAGTTTAAACTCAAAAGAGTAAAAGAAAAGTTAGCTTATGAAAATACTCTTAAGAAAGTTAAAAACAAAGAAAAGAATAGCCAAAAGGTTAAAGTTAAATCCCAGACAATAAGAGTGAACTCTGATGTAGAAAGATTTGTTAGAAGAAAAGAAATCAAAAATGCAAACACAAGATTTAGAAGATACCTATAATCCTCGTAGCTTAATACCGTATCTAGTTAAAGTACCAGATAGTTAAGAGATGTGAGAATATAAAATTCTGTATGCATAGTTTTCTAAAGTGTAAATTAATTTTATTTGTGTTTAATAATGATTAACATAACCTAACAGTGTTACTTAATTCATTTTTTTTCTTTTATAAGAATGGAGGATTTGTGGCCATCTGAATGGGCACAAGGGTTTAAGATACTTTGTATCTTAACTGAATAGTTATATTATATTTAAAAAAAATGAAATAGCCTTAGAATTTTAAATTTTTTTGCTGGAGATTATTTAAAGTTTAGATGTGGGTTGCTTATGCAGTTTATTGACCACTTGATAGGTAGTCATTATTATTAATGTGGTTAATGAGGTATTTAATGTAAGGAAGAAGGGTTGTTTATTAATGGAATTGATACCTTTTGTCAAAAAGACACAAAGTTATCTTATATTAGTCTAGTATTGGTTGAATAGTTTCAAAATCCTTTATTCATTGATACTTATCTTTTTGTCAACAATTAATAGCCATTTCAATCATATTTAGTTAAGATAGTTTAATATTCAGGTTGTAATACATGTATATGCATGTATGACTCTGCATTATGTTTCATTTCATTTTCATCTTTAATAACAGCAAATAATAATACAGTCACAATAAAAACATTTAAATTACAGTAGTTATCTTAAATATTTAACAAATATATATTTCTTTCCAATGATTAATAGATAGTTGAATCAATAGATTATTTTACAAATTAAATAAATTATTAGTCATTTTTATTTAGTAGTTAATTAATATTCATTTATCTTTCAAGTTTGTAAAAGCTATTTATTTTATTATTATTTTTATTTTGATTTTAATTCTAAAAAATCAAAGTGATTTTTTTTTTGAAAAGATTTTTTTATTTGCATATGTAATTAACGGAGATAGAAGAAAAAGCGTGGGAGTAACCTTTGAAGGAAATGAACTCTGCTAAAGATAGCTATTTTAACAAAGATCTCCAGTGGAAAATTGCTTTATGTAATGTAACTGTAGACAGTAAACAGTGGTTCATTTATTGTGGAAATTAAAGCCATTTGCTGAAGTCAAATTGACTTTGAAAAGACTTTGGAGTAAAATTTCTAAAGGATCCCAAGAAATTTATTATGGGACAAGTTAATTTCGGAATGCAGTTTTAAATTTTAAAAAAAGGTACTCAGTTTACTTTATTCTCCTTAATTAAAACATTTTGAATTTAACCTCTTTAATCTCTTTATAACTATTGCTCTTTTAAAAATGTATGTTAATAACGTCCAGTCTACATTACTTCACTTAATTATCATTTTAAATAGGAATAAATTGCATGAATATTATTGTTGTACCATTAACCAACGTGTCTCTTTTAATATATCTGGAAAACGCATGCAGAACTATTTTACAGAATATATTTTAATTCTTCACTATCTTCCGTGCTGTGTGTTTGTGAGGATTAAACATAAAATTAAGGACATGCATATTTTAATAAATCATGCCATGTTTAAATTCATCATAAAGAGATAGCAGTATTTATTTATCTGATAATTCTGGAAATGAAGGAAATAAAATGTGAGCTACTTCAAATTAAGTATCTGTTTAAATCGAATAGAAGGATAGAAATGCTGGTAATTTTTGTTCTCTTCGATGAAGATGGAAAATAAAACAAAGTATTATTAAAATGCTATTCAATAAACTACTAAAAAAAATAATTACGTATTCAATTTAGAACCACAACGGAATAAGTGAAATAATTCCTCTCCAACAGTAGTTAAGAATTTATTATATTCTCGTCATAATAGAAGATAAATTGATTGCTTATATATGATACAGTAACTTAAATAACTTTGTTATGAACATTGAAGATGCTGAGTTCTATTTAAGCACGACTATATTTGTGTGGTTATCCTACAGCAGTTTATTTTAGTTTAAAATTCGTTTTGGAATATATCCCATATTATTTCATCAACCTGGAACCGAGCTTTGCAAGTGAACTTTTATTTTAAGTTATAAAACTAATAACCTTTGTGCCTTTATTTTTTTTTTTTTTGTATTGCTTGTCATAATTAATGTATATGATAGGTAGATATGCTTTATTTATTATTGTGTTATTTATAATTTGGGTATGTTGACCATCAAGAATGTTTCTGAAGCGTATTTAAATGAGAATATGCCGGTAAAAATTGATTGTATTCAAATAAGTTTTATTGTTCTTTTACGAAGGAAAAAGAAACAAGTATTTTTTTTAAATATATTATTAGAGAGGTTTATATTTATTTAGCATACTTTATTATCTCAAAGTGAGAATTATTATTATTATTTTTTTTTGAATCAACGAACGTATAATAGAAATAGTTTGTTAGATATGAAAGAAAGTTCATTCGTAATAATTAGAACCATTGAATCTTAAAAAGTAACCTAAAGTTTATTAAATTAAAAGTTATACCTTAATGCAATATTTAATTATCATGTTACCTGCTTAGTGTGTAATTTAGAGTTAATGTTATATATAATTTTTATCGCGGGTGTGTGTTTGTTTTGCACAATTATGATATTTGTTTGACAAAGTTCAGTTTGTGAATATTTTATGCATAAATTTCATGCATTGTCATATTCTTCTGAGTTGAATGGATTGATATATTATCTGTATGTATTTATCTGCCAGCGTGTATTTATAATGTTCGATATTTAGATAAGCTATGAGAATAGAAAGAAATCTGATTGCGTTATAATGTCTGTAGGGATAAAAGATCTTGCTTATGTAGTATATGCTAATAATTTTCCATGAGTAGAGCCTAGTTTATTTTATATGCGTATGATTAATGATATTTTTTTGAAGTGATGTTCTTAGGGCCCTGGTGATGAGGAAATAAAACCCCACCAATAGTGTATTTAGAAGTAGATGAGTTAGTGTTAAAATATGATTAAATGATGTTTATGAAGTTATGTGACGTTTTTCTTAGATTCCTGGTAATGAGGAATTGTAAAAGTGTTCAGTAAGAGTTATCTGCTCCTCATGTAGATTCCCCTTATAACTTATAGTATGTAAAATCACGAAAATATAGTTTTGTGTTAATTAATATGTGGCTAGATAAATTGTTAGATTAACTCTTGATATAGTATTAGTGTCATATTTTATTGATGAATTACGACATTGTTCGAAATAAAATAATTGTATGATATTTTCTTAATGAATGAGAGTTTATAGAAAAAGATTGTTTTACATTATTGCTGCTTGAACGTGCACACACACGCGTAATATAAATAATATCGCATATATACAGTATAGAGATATTGAAATTAAAGTGAGGAATAAATGTTTCTTTGAAATACATTACATTTTATTAATAGAAGTATAAAGTATTAAGATTAAAACGGGAAATAAATATTTTAAAATACAGTGTATTTATTTAAATAAATGTTACAAATCATCAAATCATCAGAATAAACATGATTTTGTTGCTATAAATGAAAGTTATATGTAATTGAAAGTGATTATTAGTCAGTTAGAGAAAGTTGCTTTGCTGAAAGCCAAATATAAGTAATTTGATTTATTTTGTTAATCAAGAGTAATATCCTCTCGAAAGTATCTATTTTTTTTGTGCTAATAATATAATATGTCATTTATTTATTGTTACGTAGATGAAACATGTAGGCAAAGCATATGTTCAAAGTCAGGATATTTAAGTTTTGTTATTAATTTGCTTTGATAGTAGGGATAATCCCAAAGTGATGCTAAAAATTTATTTGATAATTTAAAAGTCTGTAAAACAAATAGTCCATTTGTAAATATTCTGTTAAACCAAATTTATCTTGTTTATTGTAATAAATGATTTGTTTTAGTTATTTAAAATCTTAAAATCTGTGTCTTGAGTTATTCTTGTGTACATTCGTGATTTCCATTTCCACATCTCTACATTTCATAAATCTATCACAAAATAGATATATTATTTTAGAGTTATAATATTAAATTTGCTAGTGTCTGACAATATTGTTTTCTTAATCCAAACATTATAAAGAACACTTGCCACTTGACAAACGTATTAGAAACGTTGCCAAGTCAGTATTTTTGGTAGATGATGATATGAGATTAACATACCCTATCTCTGTCATTATCTTATGATTGAAACACAGTAAAATATTTAGTCAATTTGTTCATTACATTTTTATCACACTTTAGAATTATAATTTATGGGCCAATGTAGTTTATTTAATTCAACTGTGTTTGTTAAAATTCCCTGAGATCTTCTAGTTTATTTCTTGATTGGCATTAAAGTAGATGTTTAGATTATGATATGCCAAGTCATAGAATAGTTTAGGATTATAATTATAGCAAGCTGATATATGTTATACTTGGATGAAGGAAGAAATTAAGTTTAAAGTATATTTTAATAGACTGTACCAAATAAACATTATGATCCTTTATCATACAATTAATTGACAAAGGAATTTACATTATGTTAAATGTTTTGTAATATTTGTTCTTTTATTAATTTATTATCATATATTTTATGAACTGCCTATAGCCTCCCACTGAGCTGAGCTGAACATAGATTTAATTGAAGAGTCTCAGTAATAATTTTGTATTATATATTTTGTTATATTGTTCTATTTATTAATAGAACTGGCATCTGGGCATTTCGCTCATGTAATGTATATGAGCGGTGTTGGAAGTGTAGGTTATAATATATATATATATATATTCATTCTCCTGAATTGAATATGAAACATAATCAATTTAATAGACAAACTATATATTTAAATCATAAATTTCTTTCCATCGAATCGACTTTCGTTCAAAATTGAACCTTGTTTTAAAAGAAATACTATCAAGTGAACTATATATATATGGACTTAATTTTATCATTTTACATCTTGCTGTACCATTCATTGATAATTCTTTAATTATTGTTTTAAAATTGTTTATTTTTTAGGTATCTAATTATCATTTGCACCTTTAAGGTTCATCATCATTATCATTACCAGTCCACTGCAGGATAAAAATCTCTCCAATGTTCAATCCCTCTTCTTTGATCTCTAGCCTCTCTCCTTCATATCACTCCAGCACACTTCCTTATTTCATCCATCTCACATGTGATCTCTTTCTAGGTTTTTTACAATCTCTTGGAATCCAGTTTAAGATTACAACAGCTCATCTATTATAACCTCTTCTAGCAATATGTTTGTCCCAATTGCAATTCAGTCTCTTAATTCTTTTAATAATATCAATAACATATGTTTGTGCTCTCATCCAAATATTTCATCTTTGATTTCTTGTTACTTCTAATATATACATCTCTATACTTTATTGTATGGTCTGAAGTCTCTCTATTGCTCTTCTGTTAAGTGTCCAAGTCTCAGATCCATAAGTAAGATCTAATTAAAAAACACATTTATTAAACAGTTTTCTTTTCAAACACATATGTATATGTCCTTTTAACTTAAGTTATTTCTACCAAAAGCACTCCAACCAAGTTTAATTCTATGATTAATTTTATCTATTATGTTTCCATCTGTAGTAATAATATGACCAAGATATTTGTAGTTGTTAACTCCTTCTAACTCATCATTATTAACCTTTATTATTTTTTTTTTTTGAGAAAGTCCATTGAACATTCTTTTAGTCTTTTTAACATTTATCTTTAGCCCTACTTTCTTACTTTCACCTGATAAGTCTTGCAACATTTCTTGAATCTCTAAAGCATTATTTGCAAAAATAACTACATCGTACAATCTAGATGACTTAAATATTTACTCACTTAGCTTTTCTTTTTAATCAACAAAATAATTCTTTCAAAACTGCTATAAATTTTTTTGGAGATATGGAGTCATCCTGTCATACATCCTTCTCAATGTTAATTTTCCTAATATTATTATGTAATCTAATTGTTATTGCCATATTTTTATAAATATTCTTCAGAATATGAACATATACTGAGTCTACACCTTGATGATTTAATGCTTTAATTACTAAAGAAATTCTTATAGAATCAAATGCCTTTTCATAATCTACAAATCCAAAACATAATGGCAGTTCATCATTAGTCTTTTCTATAATTTCTCTCAATACTTGGATATTATCCACTGTACTAAAACCATTATACAGCTTGTTCTTTTGGTTGGTTGAAATTCAAAGTTCACTGTAGATGATTTATAATTAAATTGGTAAAATTTTTATATAGAATTGATAAAAGATGGATAAATCTATAATTTCTAATATCTTTCTTCATTATCTCTTTTAAATACTAATATTAATGCTGCATTCTTCCAATCAACTGGTACATCTTTATCATTTAGACTTTGGTATATAACTTGCCAAAAATGTTTCTATTTCTTCATCTGCTTTTATGATATTGGTTATAATTCCATCATTTTTTGGAGCTTTTCCCTTCACAATTTAATTTCATCTCAAACTTTATTTAAAATCCTGGGTGATTCAGAAGGTATAGTAATTGAAAGAGGTATCTTTCTTTGTTCTTCTTTGGAACTCTTCTACACATTTTATGATGTCATCTCTTTTTTAGTAACAGTTTCATCTTTTTTTCTATTGCAAAAATAAGTTTCCTACTAATACCAATATATATTTTACATTTTTAGACTTTTATTCCCTTCTATACCTTTCCTTGTTAGTTCCTAATTATACTTTCTTATATCATTATGAACTCTTTTTTTATATTATTTTACAAAATTTGAGATATTCAATCCTTCTTAATGGATCATTTTTATATATTTTCATATTTTTTCATTTTTTCATAATGAATTGCTGCTTCTTTGTACAGACTATTTTTGTTGCAATTTTTAAAAGTGTATCAGTTATTTTATTATTGATTTCATCAAATCTGAATCAACAAAATCTGTTAATTTTTGAAAATAATTTTCAAGTTCTAATTTAAATTCATTGGAATGTTTTTGAAGATTAGAAAGATCAATTGTGAATATTATTTTTCTTAATAATTTTTGTCTCTCTCGTTTTGCATTAACATGTATCTTACATTTTACTAATCAATGATCACTTACTGTGTTGAATATATTAAGAATATTACAATCTTGAAATATATATTTTCAGCTAGTCAAATTATAATCCAATTCTGCTGTACCTTCATTAGGATGCTTCCAAGTCCATTTCCGTTTAACAGTTTCTCAAAAAAACAAAAAAGAAATAATAATATTAATAATATAAAGTTTTTCTTTTTCTGCAAACTTCACAAGTCTATGTCCTCTCTCATTTCTATCACTATAACAAAATTTATCTACAACCCATTCAACTTTTAGTTGTTTTCTAATTCTAGCATTAAAGTCTCCCAAGACAATTTTATTAATATTGTTTTGTCTGATCAAAGTCTTTTTACATCTATATGAAAATCTTATATTTCATAACTATGAGAACTTGTTGGGACATAAACCTAAATTATTTGCATTTGATATCTGATATTAAGTTGACTAACTAATCTTGCCACTCTGTCTGATACATCATCAATCTCCACAATGTTGTTCTTCCACTTTTTCAATGAATTATTTAAACTTATCTTTTCCTTTTTTGCATTGCCTTAATTGATTAATTAATCCATTTTTTATTAAATCAAATAATATTTTACTTTTGGGAAATATACATATTCAAGCACGAGTGCGTGTGCGGCACAACTGTTCCCAAAAGCTATTAATACAAAATAGCTAACTAAAAATAATAAACTAGCTGAGCGCTTTCAAAAGATCTTGCCTTCCATAATCATGCTTTATCAAAAAAATGGAATTAGCATATTTGCATATAGTGTATTAGCAAGCTATGATTATGAAGGCAAGATCCTTTGAAAGCATTCAGCTAGTTTATTATTTTTAGTTAGCTATTTTGTGTTAATAGCTTTTGAGAACAGTTACGCCGCACACGCACTCGTGCTTGAATCCATTTTTTATAAAAATTTTATTTTTTGTACAATGCTTACATAACACCCTTCAGCATCAACAGTTTTGATTGCCCCTGCAATCTTCTTCAGAACTACAAATATATATATACATAAATATACAAAATACACCTCGGTCTCGTTTTATGCGGTAGATGGGTTCCTCAGAAAACGTTCACAAAAATAGACTTAACTTACCTTGAAAAATGGGGGATAGGTTCCGTAATTTTCAGAAATGGCATGAAAGCAAAGCAACAAGGAAAAATTTGCATTAAAAAAAATAAGGAAATAAAGTATGACTAATAAAAAATTTCAAATATTTGAAAAAATTAATACAAGACAAACTTTTTTTACTTTTTTTATTAACTACAATATTTAAATTTTACATTTCTTCTTACATATTTTAATCATTACTGGTATTTGACAATATGCATTCGTTTGTGAACTAGTAAGAAATCAGATTCGTGATGTGCTGTACAACTAGCGCAACTTTCAGTCTTGTGCTGTGTTAATCATTTTCTGTTTCTATATTAAAAAAATGAGATCGCAATCAAAACAAAAAGATTATACATTATCATTAGAAAGATTATTTTCAGTTTACAAAATCAATAAAATCTTTGTTGTTATTTATTTTAAAAATCTAAAAAATTATTTATTTCTGTTATATCTAACAAAATACGTTTTAAAAGTTTAAAATTTTTGAATATTTATTGGAATATTTTTATACAAATAAATCTATTATTATTATTTACTGATTAGTATAAATAGGTTATTTACATAGAAGCTAAGATTCTAAATACAGCTTCAGGCCATATTCACGTTAGCTGCTAATATAATGTTATATTTTTGAAAAAAATTTCAAGTCAAAATAAGTTATTAATAATTTAAATTTCTTGATATCTAATAAATATAGTGAAATATGAAGGATATTAAGAAGAAACATGAATCGCATAACTTCAAAATTGCATCAAAATAATACAAAAATATACAATTTATATAAAATATACAAATTATTTAAAATTACACAAAAAATTACATAAAAATGCATACATATATATATTCATAAAAGTACACAAACATATACTTATATATTCTTTTAAATACATGAATACAAATAAAATAAAACAAATCCCGTAAACATTTTAATCTTTAATCTTTTCCCTTCCCTTTCATTAAAACTCTTTAAAATTTTCCTATACATTTTATATATATATTTATGTTTTAATTACTATTTTTTATTTTTCCTTTATATATTTTTTACTGTATTCTCATGCTATCATTTTATATCCTTCAAATATTACTTTTATTTCAATTATTTTTTTTTTTGTTACCCTTCCTTTATTATTATTATTTTTTTTTAAAAATCATCTTTATAACCTTATATCCTATTCCCATAATTTATAATTAAATACTACATTTATAATATATTAACACTATCTTATTTATGTACCAATTCTTACTTATTTCATTTCTTTTTACTTCTATTTTTTATTTTATACCTATTTAAAACATTTAATTTTTCTCTTTATATATTCTACACTTAAAATCTATTATATAAAACAACTTCCTGTAAATCCATGTTTTATTCCTATTTATTTCCAATTAAAGGTTTTAAGTAGGTATAAAATAAAAAATAGAAGTAAAAAAGAATGAAATAAGTAAGAATTGGTACATAAATAAGATAGTAATAGTATATTATAAATGTAGCATTTAATTATAAATTATGGGAATAGGATATAAGATTATAGAGATGAATTAAAAAGAAGAAATAAAACAAAGGATAAGGGTAAAAAAAAGGAAAATAATTGAAATAAATGTAATATTTGAAGGATATAAAATGATCACTATCTCTTATACTGGCACATAATTGTTATTAAACAAGGCAAAACTCTCCATACAGTAGTGCCACTCTATGCCAACCAGAGTAATCAGTGGATGCCAGAAGGCTTGTACATAAAATCCCTATCTAGTGCCTACTCATCCAATATCCCCAGATTAGTTTCTGGCTTGTGGCCTTTGTCAGTGAGGAGCCCTGGATCTGAGAGCACTGCACCTAGATCTTAGGATCTAATGCAACCCTCCAGCAGCCACCTTTTATCTCTACTTAACTACAAAACTATGAGAATGAAATCGAAAACACATTTTTAATCTAAGCTCAATAGCTTATATAGTCATATGGGTCTGAACTTAGTTCAGCACCCATACATTTTGTTGTCTTCGGCTCTTTAACAACCATGGCCACCACTATCCTATTATGCAGGATTGGTGTTAGACCACTAAATATCACATGATCACTGTCTCTTATACTAGCACATAATTGTTATTAAACAAGGCAAAACTCTCCATACAGTAGTGCCAACCAGAGTAATCAATGGATGCCAGAAGGCTTCTGCATAAAATCCCTATCTAGTGCCTACTCATCCAATATCCCCAGACTAGTTTCTGACTTGTGGCCTTTGTCAGTGAGGAGCCTTGGATCTGAGAGCACTGCACCTAGATCTTAGGGTGGCACTACTGTATGGAGAGTTTTGCCTTGTTTTATAACAATTATGTGCTAGTATAAGAGATAGTGATCCTGTGATGTTTAGTGGTTTAACATCAATCTTGTCTAATAGGATAGTGGTGGCTATGGTTTTTAAAGAGCCAAAGACACCAAAATGTATGGGTTCTGAACTGAGCTTAGATTGAAAATATTATTGTTTTTTCAAATTTCATTCTCATGGTTTTGTAGTTAAGTAGATAAAGGTGACTGCTGGAGGGTTGCATTAGATCCTAAGATCTAGGTGCAATGCTCTCAATCCAAGGTTCCTCACTGATGAAGGCCACAAGCCAGAAACTAGTCCGGGGATATTGGATGAGTCAGCACTAGATAGGAATTTTATGCACAAGCCTTCTGGCATCCATTGATTACTCTGGTTGGCGCAGGGTGACACTACAGTATGGAGAGTTTTGCCTTGTTTGATATAAAATGATAATATGAGAATACAGTAAAAAATATATAAGGGAAAAATAAAAAATAAAAAAATAAATATATATATAAAATATATAGGAAAATTTTAGTGAGTTTTAATGAAAGGGAAGGGAAGAGAAAAGATTAAAATTAAAATGTGTAAGGGATTTATTTTATTTTATTTGTATTCATGTATTTAAAAGGATATATAAGTATATGTTTCTGTATTTTTATGAATATATATATATGGATTTTGTTGTGTAATTTTTTGTATATTTATGTATATGTGTATATATATTTATAGTTCTGAAGAAGATTGCAGGGGCAATCGAAACTGTTGATGTTGAAGGGTGTTATGTAAGCATTGTACAAATTTTTTTTTTTTTTTATAAAAAACAGATTAATCTTCCACTTTTTATATGTAATGAATTTCTAATCCACTTGCATTTCCAATATTTGTGACTTTATACAGTGCTTTTCCACTTTTTAAATCAATTCTTTTCAATTTCTAATTTCACAAACTTCAATAATGTCCCATTTAATATTACATAGTTCTTTTTCCAGTTTCTGAAATCTTCCTTCATTTGAAAGTGATCTGCAATTATAAGTACCTAAATAAAAGTTCATTATAAAATGACTGTAACCTCAGATTAAGTTCAGGATTTATAATATATTTTTTATTCTTTTTGTGATGACTTATGTTAATAAGTTGAGGTACTCTTTCATGTAATAGCAGAGTAGTAAACTCAGTGCTAAAAGATTCTGAGTGCAGTAAAATAAATAATTTTGTTCAATCAATTAAATAGAATGTTAAACCCTATCTATCACTTGAGTCTTCCAATGTCATGTGACTTTTTAGCAATTAACCATACAGGCATTATTACAGTTTAGGATACTGGTAGCATTATGAATTTGAAAAGTGAAAATTATTGGATTGAAGTTGTGATAATCAAACATCACATAACTTTTCAAGCAATAAACATTCAATTATTGTTACTTTTTACAATTCTATTGTTAAAGTGAAATTGATTCTAAAATTTTCAGAGTATGTGATGTTCTTGTGTGTGTTCACTACTAGTGAATATGAATTAAACTAGCAAAGACAAGGTGTTACACAATTTACCTAAATCACTTTGAACACTTTTTAGCAAAATCCTTTATTTTCCATATATACATGCAATTTATGTTTTGACTGCCCTGCAGTCTTCTTCAGAGCTATGATATAATAAACAAAACAAAATAAAATGCATAACTATATAAATAATACCATAAAAATAAATATAAATTGTACATGTGTTACATTAACTGGATTATTTTATTTGGATTTGATTATATTTATTTCTTTTTAATTATATATTGTTATATATTTTATGTTATTTTTAGTTTTTTATTGTTTACATTTGTTATGATATTATTTATATAGTTATGTATTTTATTTTGTTCATTATATCATAGCTCTGAATAAGACTGCAGTGCAGTTGAAACATAAGATGTATGTTTATATGTACAATAAAGGATTTTGATAAAAAATGTTCAAAGTTGTTTGAATAAATTGTATTTATAAGATATTACAGCAAAATAAAAGAAAGGGTGATTTTGGTACAAGCTGTTATAACTAATTTTTTTTTTCCTTCTTTAACAATCTTCATAATAATAGCTGTTACATTTTTTTCTTTATTTTTTTACTACTATTTTGTCTTATTTCCTTCTTTTGTTTATTTACATTTCTCCGTATTTCATTATGAATACCTTATATTAGGCAGTCTCAATGTAGAGAGATATTAGACATAGTTGATCACAGTTGTCACATCATTTAAAACTGCAGAAGAGAGCAGTCATAAACTATTGTTATATACTATGTTTAAAATCTAGATTGCGCTTTACACAAAAAAGTGAAGCTTGTCTCAATCTTATTAAAAAAAATTTTTATGGCTTAGCGCTTTCAGAGACCTTGAGTCTCCATAATCATAGCCTACTTTTAACTGAAGTTTAGCTGTTGTTTATGTAAATTTTATGCAAATTTTATAACAACCATTTTCTGGAGATTGCAAAGCACAATTCTGTCTGGTTTATTGCATAATTGTCATTTGCAATAAAGCACACCTCTTTAATTTTTTGTTTCATATCATTGCACTCAGTGCATAGTGCCCTTGCCACAGTGGGTTAAAACATATGGCCTGTTGTTTTTTGGTGCTCGAAGAATATGGATCTGTTTTCATCATTATTTATAGCTTTCCTGTACAAATAATGATGTTGAGATGTTCTTGTTGTAATGTTGGCATGGGTCTCCCCATAATATACCGCTCTATATCCATTGGTTGGGCATGAAATTTTATAAACTGCTTGGGCTATTTGATCAGAAGGTATTTTGTCTTTGGTATTGTTTATCATTCTGTTTGTTGATGGTGGGGTGTGGAATCCTAGTTCGAAGGATTCAGCAAATATTTTATAATATTTCCTAGAAATTGATGGTATGTATGGTAGCATTATTCTGGGTTTATTGTTTTTGACCATGTCAGTTTGTAATTTAGTTTGAAATTGCCTAATCTTTTTATAGATAACGTTGTGTGAAAATTTCATGCCCAATTATTGGATGTAGAGTGGCATATTATGGGGAGACCCGTGCCAACATTACAACAAGAACATCTCAACATCATTATTTGTACAGGAAAGCTATAAATAATGATGAAAACAGATCCATATTCTTCTAGCACCAAAAAACAACAGACCATGTGTTTGAACCCACTGTGGCAAAGGCACTATGCACTGAGTACAATGATATGAAACGAAAAATTAAAGAGGCATACTTTATTGCAAATGACAATTATGCAATAAACCGGAAAGAATCATGCTTTGCAATCTCTAGAAAATGGTCGTTATAAAATTTGCATAAACAACAGCTAAACTTCAGTTAACAGTAGGCTATGATTATGGAGACTCAATGTCTCTAAAAGCGCTAAGCCATAAATTTTTTTGTAATAAGATTGAGACAAGCTTCACTTTTTTGCATAAAGCGCAATCTAAATTACTTACTAATCAAAGGTGAAGTAGAAAACTAGTATTTTATGTTTAAAATCGAAATATATAGCAAGAAGAATGATTTAAAGTTGCCAGAAGTTCAGTATTTCAAATCTGAAAACATCCAGCTGTTATTGAAGAAAAAATAATTACCCAAATAATAAGCTTGTTTGTTGCAGCTCGATTAAAGCAATTGTATAATTAATTTTGGTAAGGCCTCCATATGGTGAAAAAATTTCAAAGCTATGAGAAAAAAATCACTGTCAGAATGAAAATATACATACCTTAGAAGTTAGTGAAATAAGATGAACTGGAGTAAAAGAATATACAGTGTATTATTCATATTATTAACAAAAATGATTTGACTTGAAAGAATACCACAAAGACTGCCATTGGATGGATATAATTCTAAAAATGTTTCATTAATGTCATTTTAAATTTATAGCTATCTATTAAACATTACTATAATACAAATCTATGCTCAAATAATTCAAACAATTGAAAAAATGAAAAGTTTTATGATTGGGTGCAGGAAGAATTTAACAAATCTTGCAACAATATTTACTTTTAGGGATTTCTGGTTGGAATACTAAAGATAGAAATGTAAAGAAGGAAATGCTATTAGTCTGATTATGAATTACATTTATTAATCTTTTATGAATTCAACAAAATACATGTGGACTTTACTAAATAAACTTTTTATAGCAATTATATTAGCAGTATTGAAAGACATCAATTTTAACAGCTACAACTTAGCTATGAACAAATAGACAAATTGTGAATTGTCTATGTATAAAGTTTAAGCAAAAATTTTTTAAAAAATACAATTAACACTCTACAAAATATATCTTATTGATTTTACTATCACAAACTGACTTGAATACATTTGATGGTGAATCATATGAATTACAATAGAAATGAAATAATAATTAAAAAAGGTTCTAAAAAAATCAAAATGGATGTCTCAAGATGCAGTTCAATTACATAGCAAGTCAGTAGGTCAAAAATTTGAAAAATATAAAGATCTTTTAAAGACACTGAATGGAGAATTTCAAAGAGCATTAAGGAAAACAAGAGTCAATACTATAATGATGATTGTGATGACATTGTAAATGCTTAACAAAAGCTATCTTTTAAGAAATTTAAAAGATTAAACGAAAGTTTTGGCTACTAGTAGTTTTGCTGAAAAATGTCATTAGACAGATTATTATTAAAGACATAAACAGAAGTTGAATATGTATATAGGAAGATCATTTTATCTAAGATATCAACTAAGATATTTTTGATTAGGTGTGGTATATTGAAGAATCTTTAATAATAAAATCTGAGATTAGATTGATGCTGATATTGTTGTCAAAAGCTAAAACAATTGGAATGAATGGTATTGAATAAAAAAAGTTAGAAAATTGAAGAAACATCACTAAAAGTAAAGACAAAATTATGACACTTAATATGAGAAAATTATTCAGTGGCCTATTATCAAAAAAGTCTTAAATGAAAACTATTATACCATATAGTAAGATAAATTGTTCTGAAAATCACATAATATAGAAAAGGATCTTACATTGAAAGAGAACTGAGGCACAAGCTATTTTCAGGAAAGATTAAAAAATATCATTGCTGATGTATGTTGGATAATAAACAAGCCAGAGATCACTAGAAAATATAACCAAATCTATGGTTCATTTGATCATACTAAATTATAGAATGTTTTAGAGAAATAGGTGTACCAGAATATTGATAATGAACAATCTTTATATCAAATTAGAATCTACAATTAAAATGGGTTATTGTTAAGCAGACCAATTTTATACTGTCAAAGAAGTTTATAGAAAACTTATTATAGCTTTGTTTTGAATTGATAACCATCTCAGTAAAGAAAGATAATAAAAATGAATTGCTATTAGCAAATGACAAGTTTTAGTGAAAATTATAATGAAGATTGTGAGTTTTTTCTGAGTAAAATTTTAACTTTCAAGTTGGAAAGTTTTTTAATGCAGAGCTGTAATACCTATATATATATTCTGGAAATAATATTGAAGTTGGTCTGGCAAATTCATGGCTTTCTTGATCTTGTTAATGATTAATAAATATAAAATACTTAAGAAAGCAGAAATAATTTTGCAGTGAATAATAAAATTTTAATTATACAAAGTAGTTATGCAAAACTGTCAAATGTAATTTTCAAGTGAAGATTGATGTTTTAATGATATAAATGATGATTTTATAGTTCATTCTTTAAATTTAATAATAACAAAAGTTTAATTATGTCTATTAGTAATATCAAAGTAACTCTTGAAATTTCCCATTCTACCAATATTTAATTAATAAAAAAAAGTATGTGGCATGATTTACATTATAAGAATTGAGTATCATGAGATCCATTTAATTAAGCAGAAAAGTCATTATTAGAGAACTTGGATGCAATCATACATTAATTCAAAACATTTGACATCTTATAGATTATATTATAGGATTTAGGATGTAAAAGAAGTTAATAATGCATGAATATTTATAGTTGCATTATACTGAATTGATCATAGATTAGTCAGTTCCAAAGTTAAAATGATAATCTCATTAAAAATAGATGCTTTTCCAAATACATTGATAGATAATTTAATATTCTTTCTTAAAAAATAATTGCCACCCATGCTAAAATTAAAAAATTACTAGATTTAATACTATAGTATTTTTTATTTAAAAACCCTGAAAAAGATCATTATCCAATTGAAACATTGGAAGAAAAAAATATTAATCAAAGAATTAAAAACTAAAAATATGCAATTGGTCATCATTAATATAATTTTTAGTGTCATCATCAGATCTGGGAATGTTTCATGGTGATGATTATATCATTATGGTTTAAAAGTTCTTTGAAAAACAGAATATTATAGAAGTAAAAAAGATTGGTGATAGCGATCTGTAACATAAAGGAGAGTCACAATTTTTTTTTGTGAATGTGGATATGTTTTGTTCACAATTAATCATCTAATAGAAAAGTTTGGAATTTTCAGATGTCTTGGTTTGCTAATATGACTACTAACACATAATTATATGCCTTTCAAGATGTATATTAATAGTAATCAGATTTGTTAATATTTTCCCCCAACATATTTGAGCATCCCTGGTATGTTGCATTTGGCTCCTTGTAATGCATAGTGGTCTGTGAACAGTTTATTTTTAGAATTCTCACATGAATCTTTATGTTATTATTCTTGATTGAGATTGTTTTAAATATATCAGGAACTTAAAATTGTTCTTTTATTCACATTATTTATTTACACAACTGAAATATAACTGTTATGCTATTGTGTATACTTGCAAAATAAAATATTAGAATGCAATTATGGTTCTTAAATGTAAAATAATTATAACATTTCTACATGCGAATTTTGGTATTAAATAAAATAAGTAAATTTTATCTTCTATTATCTCACAGAAAGTAAAAATACTTTTATGCAAGACTTGGTCAACCATCTTCAAGATATATTATGGGGGCTCAATGGTTCTACCTGTGACCCTTTTATGCCAAATGAGATTTGGCTTGGAAGATCGGAAATCCAGAACATAGATTTAAAGAAGCATAATTAAATAAAAATTATAAAATTAATGTCAAAAAAGATTTCAACTAGAATTTTGTCATGAACAGTTTTTGGTATATATATAAATAAAATATTATCTGGATGCATCCACGTATTGCATTAAAAATATATATCAACATATTTTGGCCAACTCACACTGGCCATCAACTGAGTAATAAATATTATGAAAAAAAGTTGTGGAGGCAACTGAGTAATAAATATTATGAAAAAAAGTTGTGGAGGCAGTGTAAACATTGACTTGTAATAATAATGAATTATCTACAAAACAGAAATCATAAGTATCAGAAATTATATTTTTGGTATATATTTTTACTGCAATAAATTATATAGAAATAGTTTGGATAAAACTTCATTTATATTTGTAGCCCATAAAAATCTTTATCTTAATATATATATATATAATTTTTAAATATATAATATATATATATATATATTGTCTAACTAAATTTAATGTAATTATAAGGGAATTGAACTCAAACTTGCAAACTCCCTACATCTATCCAATCTATCTTATACAACCAATACACATGACCTCATGCATGTGAAAAAGATAAATGATCTCCAATATATGTATTTTGTGCTAAACTAGCACTCGTCAGTTGGTCTAAATCACGATCTCCCACACATATATACAATCAGTGATCAATTTATATTAAGATAGCAAATCTTTAAACTTTAATGGATAAGCTTCAATCTTCTTCACTCTCCAACTCTTCAGCCATCCATTTCATTCAAAATTCAAGAATGGAGTGCTGATTATATATATATATGTGGGAGATGGTGATCTGAACCAACTGATGAGTGTTAGTTCAGCACAATATATGTATATTAGAAATCATTATGGTCATGTGTATCAGTTGTATAAGGTAAATTGGATTGAGTTCAAGTCCCATACTTAATATACAAATGTGAATCTTTTGGTAAATTGTTAGTATTTGTATTGATATTATTATAGCATTGTCCTCATTCTTAAAGTATTCTAATTCTATTGAGTAATTATTTATAAGAAATGATATTATATATCAAGTAATGATTAAAATGACCAAAGATTCATTATTTTAATAGAGAGATTAAGTATTTACAGTAATTTGAAATTAGAGAATTGACTTCTGAGAACATAACCATAGAATGATAGAGATAACTGTGAATAAAAAACTTAATTAAACAAAAAAAAATATACAAAATTCAGGCAAATGAAAAACAGAGAGAAAATTTGGATAACTGAATATCATATTCAACTAAGGTTTTATGTTAAACAAATCTTTGTTGTTTTAAAACATCATCAACTGAAAATGTGTAGTATAAATGATTTTTCATGGATTTGGTCATGAGACTATAATAGCAATGATTCCCAACCACACTTTTGCAGTATCCCAACTATAATGGTTGGGGTGTATTGGAAGTTTGAGTCTTACCGTATCTGTCGTACAGGACATCACCAGGTTATTTGAACCTGGAAAATTTATATAGTAGGCAGATACGGCTGTTAAAGATCCAATTTTTATTTTATCGACCATCAGCCCTAGTCACTACCTCATGAAGTAGCAGAGGTTTTAAAACAGATTTATTAAAATATATTTTTAATAAAGATTAAAAAAAAAAAACTAGATCACTGCCAGTACTAATAACACAAAAGATTTTATTCATGTATATATAGGTGACAACACACAAACTTGAAAAATAATTAACATAATAAAAAAATTATGCTTTATGTTTCATTATTATTTTTTTTTCTTTAATTTTTAATCTTAGAATGTTGAGCATAGATAGGCCACCTAGACAACGCACTTAAAAGATTTTCAAAACATTTGACTCCAGACTAAAAATCTGCAGCCACACCAATGCTCGCTTCCCGATATATATATCCACAAACTATGCAATGTGAACATGTTAGCACAGAACTACACTGACAGGAATGTGCATCTGACAGCGTAATATAATTTGAAGAACATGATCTTCATTCAGTACAGGAATGTATGTCTGTCTGATGAAGG
Organism: Epiperipatus broadwayi; assembly: GCA_028023455.1. Lineage (NCBI taxonomy): Eukaryota > Metazoa > Onychophora > Udeonychophora > Euonychophora > Peripatidae > Epiperipatus > Epiperipatus broadwayi. The sequence goes on from JAQFVV010006298.1 coordinate 62,065, forward strand.
AATCATGCATATAAATTAATAAAAAGAAAATACTACATATGGATGGGAGAGCAGTCTATCTTACTGACTTATAATCCCTATCCATACAGCTGAAAGGGGTCAATGTTGTGGGAAGTACTCCATGTCCATTTCAATGCCATGACTACTCCTTTGGGGTCATGTATTCAGTTGGGCACATTGCCCTAAATGCTAACACACTCCACATTACATTGATATAAAACATCCATATATCCCTCCACCAGCATTGACACAACTATGAAACAAATAGTCCGAAATCAAAACCCCTTTAAACTAACATATACGAAATCAAAACCCCTTTAAACTAACATATACTTAAACAAGTCTAAGCGGCCATCTACACCCAACTTATATTTAAGTCAATTTACTAATTTAATTTATTACAAAAAAAAAAAAATTTAGTTTAGAGTATTTAACTTATTTTAAAATTACACATTGTATTCAACTTATTTTTACATCAAATAATAGATATGACCTATTTTTTTTTAAATCTAATAATGCACAAATAATGAATGATGTGTGATTGATTTTATCTTTAAATTCATTTGCAATCTCAAACTCCTGCCCTATTACAAACAGACCAGCATAAATAAAAAAAATTATAACATATTTTAAAAAGATTACATTTAAACTTTAGATAAGACTTTTAAAATTACACGGTTTTATAAGAAATAAAGTTCAGATTTGATCAAGAGAGAAAGTCTACAGTTCATATTTAAAGGAAAATAAAGTTCGGAGATTTTAAATTGAAGAGTTTATATTTCATTTTTATCATTTAAAATTTATACTTTCCTTTCTCCATGCTCGTTCCTTTGTGACGAAGATCTGAGTTTATGCAAGGGCCATTTCTTGCAGACGATGATGATTTATGAAGATTTCCAATGATTTTTGAAGACAGTACCAGTGGTTCGATCCTGGGATCCGTGGAGATGAAAGCTGCCTTCGGCTGGCTGGTCTGATGGGAGCGTAATTAAACAGATTACATTTTTTTTGGTATCAGCGACAATAACTTTTTTAACTTTTCAGCAACGACAAACGAATTCAAAATTCTAACCTTCTAATTAATTCTTTCTTTTGAATTTTTCCTTTTATAGTCCTGAGGTGTCTTATCTAGGAATGTGTGGATCTATCAAACATATTCATTATTAGATATTTCCAACAAAATATTTAAGTACTAAAATTTAAATGTAACGTATATGTATCCCATTACATAGGGAACCATGAATGTTTTCTGGAGTATAATGAGATGTAGAAATAAAAAATACAAAATTCTCAGATGAATACAAATACATTATATACAACAAAATATAGCATCATTAAAACTAAATGCTTTAAATTTAATATTACACTGATGTCTTAATTTAATCAGTTTGAATTATGTTCATTTTCATATCATTAATTAATGAATAAACAGAAGCTTAACAGCAACAAACTATTATGTCTCTAATGTAAATAATAATTAGAAAGTAAATCAATTTAAACAAAAATAATTCTTTTTCTCAAGGATACCGTGAGATATGAAGAGTGAAGTCATGTGTACTACAATGTCAAAATGGATGAGAAACACTGCTATGCAGCATTGAAGCTCATGTTAGAGCTAGAGAAAAATAAGTAAAATCTCCATTGTATCAATGATTAGTATGAGTTGTCAATAGAATGCTGAAAGGAAAGTTTTATGATTTTTAAATTTGATTCCTACAAATGTTTATCATAGATACATCTAGGAAAGTTTTTACAGTGTTGTAATTTTAAAATAGCAGTGATAAGATAATCTGACAGATAAAGTAAGAATCCAAACTGCCAGAAAATAAATATTTACCATTAGGAAGAATCTGAGATATAAATTTTAGAAAGTGTAAAACAAAGAGTTTTTAACCTAGTTTGAGATTACTTGTGCTTATTTAGGTACTGCAAATTTATCAAGTTTATGACACTCTTTATGCTGCTGCTATACTTTTCCATTATCTTCAGAAATATGACTGATGTAAAGATATGATGAGCAAACCAATGGAAGACAGATAATATAGGAAATGATATAAAGTCCAAATTAATTAAGAAACAGTACCATTAATTAGTTTATACATATTCATTTCTAAAAGAAGATAAATATTTTGAAGGAATGACAGTTTAAATTATAATTACATTTATAAACTCTTAATCCAAAAATCAGGTTCTTAAAGTGGAATTAATTAGATTTGTACTAATTCAGTTAATAAATATTATCCACTGACCTAAGTAATTTTTTGCCGTGGCAGAGTGGCTGATTCTAAGCTCAAAGGTCATAGATTGTTGCTGTTGTGTTCTTATTAAGGCATGCCAATTCTGTGTGTTTTGTCCTTAATCTCTGTAATACATAACATAATACAAACTCTAATTATAATTTTATTAAGGTTAGTGTAGGAATATGTCACATGTTATCCATCTGCCATTTCTCAGATTGAATTCACCCAACAGATGATTATCAGACTGTTGTATCTGTATGTTCTGTATTATATGGTATGGTGCTTCTTTTTATTTATATTACTTCCACATAATAATGAATTCTTCTATTAGAAATCCTGTATTTGACTCATATCAATTCCTGTTTATTTCTGCTATCATTCACTCAGCCACAACAAAGGTTGAACACTATTCTCAAGTCATAACATATATGCACATACAATGTAAAGAACATAATACTGTTATCTTACTATTCTTTATTAGTGATTGAGATGGACTTGTCTAATCCTCCAGTGTGATGTCTGGCTGCACATCTATGCTAAGTCTTCTAGTATGCTTTTCTGATGGTCACTTTGTATTGTATAATTAAGTCATGATACATTTCTATAGTGTCTGTTCTGTCTGAAGTGTTATCTCCTACTTGCTATATACCATTGTGTGTCTTTGTGTTGAGTGCTTTGCGTCTACACTGCTCTGTATTTTCTTGTGTTTTTCTATGCTCTTTACTACAGAATATTTGTACTCTGTACAAATTTATCATACATGCACATCTTCATGAAAAACACTCTCCCCACATTACTTTTTACCATAGTGATTGCATTCCATTGCAACAATTATTAATAACCCTTCCCCATAGCTAACATTCTTTCTACATAATATTCCCCTATAAATAGAATTTCTACATATATAGCATTCTCCCATGTATAACATTTTTCCATATACATTATTCCTTCATATTGAAATAAAATACTAGTTTTATACTTCACCTTTGAGTAGTAAGTAATGTACCTGCACTTTACGCAAAAAAGTGAAGCTTGCAAATACAAATCAATATTTGTTGAGCATCAAAGAACAACAGCCCATGTGTTCGAACCCACTATGGCAAGGGCACTTTGCACTGAATGTAACAATGTAAAACAAAAGATTAAGGAGGTATGCTTTATTACAGATGACAACTTTGCAATAAACTGAAAGGAATAGTGCTTTACAATCTCCAGAAAATGGTCATTATAAAAGAAAATTTGAATAAATTTTGCATAAATCACCGCTAAACTTCAATTAATGTAGGCTATGAATATGGAGACTTAAGTTCTCCGAAAGCGCTTAGCCATATAACTTTTAATAATACTTTGCAAGCTTCACTTTTTTGCATAAAGCGCAGGTAAATTACTTATTCCTTCATATGTAACAATGGCTTCTGTCATTTCTAGTATTCAAACTTTTTGTGAATTCTCTAGCAATATACCATTACTATTGAAAATATTTGCAGAGCTTTGGATATTTATCTGCTTTATTGTTTCTTTCTATTCTAGAAATCTGTGATTTCACTTTGGAATTTACACCTTGCTGTTGAATTATAACAGCTTCATTATTATATTACTACAAAGAAGGAACTTCAAAAAAATGTTAAATAAATGCTTTACTATGTACTGACAAAATATATATATATATATATGGAAATTCATTGTAATTATTCTATTTTAAAGTCATCTATCATAAGTTTGAATTATTATTATGTCACATACAAATACCTAGGGTTTTTTTGGATTGAACAAGATGAAGTAGGATAATTTCAAGTAGTTTATACAAAAGATTTTTAACTAGTAAGATTGTAGAAAGCAAAAATGTTTGTACTGAGTAAAATATAATATTGGTCATTATCTATTTATATTTAACACACACTATTATCAGATTTTTGCCTTGAATCTATTTAAGATATAAAATTGAAGAACACATTTTTAATTATTTATGAATTCTTTTTTTCATTTTTATAAAAAAATATTATTTTTAGGAGTACAGTTTATCTAGCGTTCTCTTAGGGAAAACAATACAAACCCAAGATACTGCACCTGAAGAGGAAATCCTACCTTTTTATCCAACCAAACCTTTTTCAGATTTAGAAAACAAATTGAGTGCTGAACTTTTATTAAGGTATATTTATGTATGGATTATTTTTGATAAATCTTACATTATATGTACAGATCTTATTAACAAAACATGCATACTTATTATAAATATCATAATTTAATATGTAAAATTTTTCAGCAGTACTATGTGTATTACAAAGTTCCAAATCAAGTAGATGAAAAATGAAAATTAATTTTAAATAGTAATTTGGATCAGTGTTAACCCACAGGTGTAAAACTAAATAAGATGAAATGTTACTTTTTATTTATTTACTTCAAAATTTAAATATTAGATTATTATATTTGTTAAACTTAATTTCATCATGTATTACACATATTCTAATTTCTTATATAGTTAATTAAGGTAATTGTGAAAGTTATTAAAAGAATTTGTATTTCAGTATTCCTTGAAAATATAAAATAGAAAGTTGATTGATAAGACCTATTATAAAATCTCTTCTTGTTTAGTCTCACTCCTCTGGTTATTATTTTACTTTTATTAATTAAAGAGAGAAAGATTTAATTGTTAATTATCCTATTTATAAATTCCATTGTATCTACTATAAATTATGAGTTCAGTTTAATTGAGATTATGAAATGTCTAAAGTCAGTTGAAAAACGAAGAGCAGTTGTTGCTAATCTTCATGTTGGTTGACTTTGAACTCTTGAAGAAATAAAGCAGGGCAGCTCCATGATATCAAATCCCAATATGAGTGTATATTAAATTCTGACTGCTTTGTCTGATATTCAGAAATGGTTATCAAAGCTAAATTGAATTGAGAACATCAGCATTTACCTAAATATGTGTTTAGCGGGGTATATTATGCTGGCACTCTATATGAAAAAGCCTAATTTTTGAGCCTGCAGTATTATATGCTAAACATGTGCTGTTTTATATAAGCATGAAGGCACAGATTAGAGAAATCTAGTGCTAGTTATATATATGCTGCTCATGCATAAGAATTTTTTCATGGACATATGGAAACACAGTTGATAAAAAAAAATCAATTATTGGAAAAATACATATATGTTGTGCATATCAGTTAAATATAGTGCTAAAGAATAAAAAAGCTACCAGAGTTATTTCAGTTTGTCATTTTTCAAATTAACAAGAAGGAAAATTTCTTAGAAAGTAAATAATCTTTAAAGTCTGGAAAAATAAAAAATGATCAAGTACAGACAAATTTTAAAATATCTAAAGGATAAAAACTTTAGATATATATTCTTTATGTTATTCATAAAAGACTCGTATTAGAGTTAGAAAAATAAAAATATGATATTACCAAATATTTTATAGATTTTCTGTGATTAAGTTCTGATATATTGGTGTTTTCTATAATTAGATTGTGAGAATAATTCAATTCATAGATTAAAGAAAATTAAGAATTGATGATTTTGAAATATAGTTTTGAATATGTATGCATACCACAAATAGTATTGTGCACTATTAATGTATGGTGAAAATAGAATCATATTGGCCTATAGATTTATTGAATTCATTATTGGGAAATTTAAATATTTTTATATTAGAATATGCATATGTATGTCTGTTTATATTATATACATTTGATGTTTAATTATTTGCATATTGTTAACATTGAATTATATTTATTAACTTATTAATGATAGAGATATTTGTATTATCAGATATGCACATATGTGTTATTATATATGTATTTGTGTAAATAACTTATCTTTATATAATTTTATTACTTTGTGTTTTTTCAGTCTTTGGAAATAATATCTGATGTTTGTAATTAATCAAGATGAGCATGATCTATTTGTATTATAGAATATTTATTGAATCTTTCATTTGTTATTATTATTATTAATTAATTAATTAATTAATGCATTTAATCATTATGTTAAGCTTATTTCAGCAAAATTATTTAATGCTAGAATAGATTTATAGTGTATAGTTTCACCTGTTTTCAATCATCAAAGTTCCTGTGATCTCAAAGCTAGCTCCAGCATAATAATATTTCAAAAACATGTGTCTGTGGACATCTATATAAATATCTTTACAATTATTTAGATAGTGCTAAGATAGTAAAAGTTATTTTTAAAATCTTTCACTCTTTTTTATATATTTTAGGATAGTTACTAGTTCATTGATAGCCAATGGCCCTGAACATTGATGATGGTTAGCATTGATATAATAATCCCAGTATTTTTGACATGTTTATTATTATACTTGTTTAAACACTTATCTATAACAGAAATATCAATAATTGATAAATAGTAAACCTAAAAATTTGGCATTGATTTGATGATAATTGTTTTGCAAGATAGAAAATGGTTTTATTAATGCACTGTAAAGAAATCTTCAATTTTTTAAAATTGTTGTCAAGGCACCTCTCATCTCAAACTCAATATATTATAACTATACACCAGCATAAACAATTAACATACTATACAATTAACTCTTGGTCATCAAATGAGATAAGGACTTTAAATACATAAATGTCTATGCCCCCGATAATAATGTGATCTTTTTCTATTATTTTTTAAGAAATGTTTAATAATTAATGATAACAATGGTTAAAAAAAGATAGATGATTCATTCTATCTTTTCACAAAGACTTTATCTTGTGTTTGGAAAGTGAGAGTATTCATTTATAGTTAAATCTACAAAGCACATGTGCACTAGCTTATTGGCTTATTAATATTACAGTTTATTAAAACATAGTGCTATATAAAATAAATGTCTTATTTACATATGTTTAATTTAATAAGAATGACGTATCGTAAATTCTAGAAATTTTGCAAGCTTCATTCATTCAGGCATAGTAAAAAGTAATTTAAAGTGATCGATTAACATCTTCATGCTTTCATTTTCCCATACACAAACTTTTGGGTCAAAAAGATAGATGATTCATTCTATCTTTTCACAAAGACTTTATCTTGTGTTTGAAAAGTGAGAGTATTCATTTATAGTTAAATTTACCAAGTGCATTAGCTTATTGGCTTATTAATATTACAGCTTATTAAAACGTAGCACTATATAAAATAAATGTCTTAAAAATAACTATGTAATATAAATAATTATTCTTCATAAAGAAATAGTTATAAAATCGTTCATTGACAAAATATATTGTCAGTTTTAAATCTGGAAAAGACTGCTTGCAATCAAATCATCTGATGGAAAGGAAAGGAAATAATTAAATATCAGAAGCAGGGGTGCAAAAAGGGACTTTATTTATTTATTTTTAAGGCAGTCTTATTTATTATATAATAATAGTTTTACATTAGATTATATCACAATAACAGTAATTAATTTATGTTATTAATATATGGTAGACAGTGCATAAAAACAGCATAAAGTCTAAGGAACAAAGACATGCACACACATATGCAAGAACATATAAATACCTATTATGTATACCAGTTATGGCAATTTACTAAAAAAAAAAATTGAGGCTTTTGATATTTTTCACATTTCTAATTTACGGGTTTTCGATTAAATATATCAAGTACTTAAATTCAGACATAGATAATATCTTAGTGAAATATAATGCTGCTAATTATTTAAATGGTACTTTCTTAATCCTCTTTTATATATATGTATATATTTTAATGGAATGAGCAAAAATTGGATCCTTAATATATGTGCTTCATGCCCAACGATTGGCTATGCCATTTGTAATGGAATGGTCTGACCTTATACTATTTAGATGTGTTTCAAGCCCAATGATTGGTGGCACCATTTGCAACAGTATGAATGGATTATGTATGTGATCTGATTCCTAGCATGTCTAGCCCCAATAATTGGTTGTTAATTGGAACAGAACAGAACAAAATGGCTATTTGCACCACTCATTTTATTTGTACATTAAGGGAGTGGTATGAATCCCTAAAGTTCACCAGTTATAAATATATCACATTAGACAGTATGCATTCACATAAACATATAGTAATTTCCAAAGACAAAACAAAAAAATTGTTCAAGGTCATTATTTTTGTTAATGCATGCCCAAGAAATGACTAAAGATTTTATATGTGTATTTTCGACCAGTGAATCTAGAATGCACTGATAGATAAAATATATTTATTTTGGAAAATAAATGTAGCAGAATTTTTTTTTGAAGCGTATATTCTCATCATACTTTTAATTTCAGTTGCACTTATCTTCTTAGTTTGTAACTTTTAATCTAACTAGCTGTTATAATGTGTGTTTCAATATACCAGATTACACAATAGAATGACTGTAAAAGGTGATAGTAGATAACTTTATTTTTACACAAGAGATAAAGAAAAACATACAGAAAACATTTTCATTTTTAAACTTAAGATCTTATCAACTACATGAGGTGAATTTAATCATAGATGCCTATAAATCTTTACAAAATCTATTTCCATAATATACTAAATAATAAACCATAATTATTTTTGATAAAAAAATAAGTCTATAACTATTCTATTAATCACTAAAATGATTAATAATAATTGAAAGCTTGCTAGACTTTCACATGCACTACAGTTGTTTCTCAGACAGCCAATCAGATTTTTAAACAGCTGTCTTTTAAGAATGATCAGGCTTTTGACACACGACAGAGATTTTGGAAAAGAACATTTAAAACAGTATTAAAGAAGAAATGAAAAAGTTATTCAACTCTCTGACTTAACTTATTACTCCACCAGTGGACATTCAGCAGATCACTTTTAAAATCATTTTTCAATTTCTGTGTTTAATTTTTTGAACTTTAAACATTTTCTATTATTTGATATAAGTTTTCTGCAAAAATTCAGTTTTTTATATATATATAATAAAATAGTTCATCACTTGGGAAGTCTTGTGATATTTGAATGTCAGAATGGCAGTTTCGGTCTAGGACCTTCATAGTCTATGTAGAACAGTCTCTTGTTAGTTATAATAAGAGTGGGATATGCAAATATAGATCATATTTTTATGTAGTCTTTTTTTTAAATTTATATATAAAAGTTGACAAATATATGTTTAAAGTAAAAAATGTCAAATATTTTGTGTGTGAAGGCTTCCATCTCTTAATCTAAAATGATAAATAATTGGGTAGTCTGAAGTTATTATGGTTATGCATAATGTACATATGTGTATATCTATTAATTAAATTCCATACAAATATATAATGACACCAGTGATATTTTACTTATGCCCTTTATAGAAATTTTTTCCAGTTATTTTATGCAGCAACATTTGATGATGAAATCAACTAATTTCTTGCTGGATGTGTGTTTTTGTCAATTAACTTGATGCCATTAGCATACATGAAACTAATTGAGATCATACAAACATAGTGACACAATTTTTATTTAAGTATGCTTATAACATTCAATATGATTTTAAAACTTTAATACAAATTTAGTTCTAATTTAAATAAAATCTCCTTTGTATCATCTTAATGATAGAAATATGACTTTAGTTAAGTTACTGCTAATTTCATGTTCAATTTTAACATTATATGGGATGTTGTGAGAATACTTAAATAAAAATTGTGTTGCGATGTTTGTGGACTCTCAATTGCTTGTCTGTGTAGCTGATGATATCAGATTTATTGGCAAAAATATATATCCAGCAAGAAATTAAGTCATTTTTTTCATCTAATGTTGCCGCTTGATATATTGGGCAAAAAAAATCTCTATAAGGCATAATTTGTATTATTACATACACATACATATATATAATATTACATTTTAGATATTCACATGAAGCTGATATTCTTTTTGCCAAAATTGAAAACATGATTTCTCACTTTGATAATGAAGTGAAACACCTACAACATCAGCGAGCCAAGATCATGAGTATGGTCAAAGGAAATAGTATCAAGTAAGAAAATATCAAAATATTGTTTATAAATGGTTCACCACTCATAAAATATATACCATAATTAAATGCCTTGATTTGTTATAACATTTTTATTATGCCTTGATTTGTTATAACATTTTTATTATTGAATTATTTGAGACATTTAATGCAATTGGGCATCTTCAGTTATGGAGAGAGAGAGAGAATAGAAACAATGCACAACACTAGCTGAAATCTAAATAAAATATTTGAAATGCCCCATAGCTATATTATTTCAGCCACATTCCCCCTTTAAATAAAGAAAACCTGAAATTTTGCAGCCCATTGGAAAATAACACCTTTTCAATGGGCTGCAATGCATCACATTTTCTTTATTTAAAGAGGGAGTATGATTGAATATGGGCCATTTCACACACACACACACATATATATTAATACTTCTATTTTATTCTTAAGACTTATTGTAAATCATCAAGCAAACACAATTTGTTTAAAGGAATAACTTCCAAAATTTTATGAGACAAATTGTCTCTTTCCTATTTATAAAAAGCATTCTTTACAATAGCAATTTGCACTGCAGGACTAAAGTGATTTAGTTTACTAAGGAGAACAATGAATGATAAAACATTATTCACAGCGTTAGCTAATTTCTGTATGATGAGATTTTAATTGTTTTTTTTTTTTTAAATATTGTATAACCATAAGAATACCTACATATTCATTTACTAACTAATAATCAAATGATTATTTATCATGATTATGAGCCAACTACCTAACAGAAATATATAAATTTGTTTGAAACCTAAAAAAATATCCAAGCATTTATTTATTAAGCTCTATGCTATTGTGCTCCTCCACAAAGGAAAGAAATTGATAAAATTTCAACCAGCTGAAACTTTTAAGTGTACATTTATTCAATAGCCAATTATTTTTTAAAAATTAATTTACTCAATAAAAATTGTAATTAAATATTCTTTACATATTTTCTTTTCTGTAATGTACTCTTATGAAAGAACAGAAATAAATTATACATTGCTACAGACTTGCTGCTATTGTTATATTGGTTCTGGAACAGCTGATATTCTGTAAACAAAAAATATAATAGAATATAATTCACACATCACATTTTTGTTGCTGTTCTAACTTAGAAAACCGTAAAACAGCTGTAGTTAAAGCTTTTGAGGTATCCTCCTTATTTTGTGCTATCAATCATTTGTATATAACTCCATAATTAATAAACACTTCTTATTTATTTAAGAAAATAGATGTATTTAGTCTACTGATATTAGTTTTAGATCAAAGTCCAATAATTTCAACTTAATGATGAATATGCAGTGTACTTTGAAGGGCCCATGCCTTTCATTCTTTATTGCCATCCTGCAATTATCCTTCAGCACAAATTTGGAAACTATTAAAGTAAACGACATTAAGTTGTAATTGGATATTTTATTTTTTAAGTAAAATTTTTAATTCTTAAAAATACTTAACTCTTAAAATTTTTCAGGAATTAAAAAAATTTCAATTCATTTTTTAAAATGAAAATTATGAAATTTAGAAAACTAATTATGCCATTAAACATCACATGATCACTATTTCTTATGCTAGCACATAACCGTTATTAAAACAGGCAAAACTCTCCATACGTAGTGCCACTCAGTGCTAATCAGAGTAATCAATGGATGCCAGAAGGCTTATGCATAAAATCCCCAACTAGTACCTACTCATCCAATATCCCCAGACTAGTTTCTGGCTTGTGGCCTTCATCAGTGAGGAGTCTTGGATCTGAGAGCACTGCACCTAGATCTTAGGATCTAAGGCAATCCTCCAACAACCACATAAGCCTTCTGGCATCCATTAATTACTCTGGTTAGCACTGAGTGGCACTACTATATGGAGAGTTTTGCCTGTTTTAAAGCTAATTATGACTATTTACAAGGGTGTGTGACTTTTTGATGAGAAAAAATATAATAAAAATATTTCTGTGAAAATATATGCCAGGAATACTCAATATTTTTGAAATATAATAAAGTTATGTGAAGTATCAACATCAGTTCTAATCCTGTGACAAGGGAAATGTTATCCAACCACTTTCTCTAGTTCATAGCTTATCATTTCAGTATATATTTTTTTATTTCATCTATCTATTTCACATGTGATCTTTTCTAATCAAATCAATTGGGACTCCGTTTAAGATTTCAGTTATCTTTGTATTATCATATTTTCTTTCATCAAATTCATCCAAACTTTATCTCAGCTTATTAATTTTTTCAATGATTTCAATGATATCTGCTTGTTCTCCCAATCATGTATTTCATTTTCAACTCTTTTTGCTATTCCCAACATATACTTTGCTATGTGATGAGATTTCTGAAGTGCTCTTCTATTAAACATCTAAAGCTCAGAATCATATATTAGCGCTGGTAAAATACAGTTATTAAAATTATTTATTTTAGAATGTAGACCCATTTCATTTTATTATTAAATTATGTCTACCAAAAGCAATCTATCCAAATTTAATTCTATAATTAATTTCATTCATTATGTTTATACATGTATTAATAATCTGACCATGGCATTTGTAGCTGTTGAACATTCTTTAATTTTTTTAGTATTTGTTTCTATTATTATTTTTTTGCTTTCATCTGATAGTTTTTTGTAACATTTCTTGCAAAAGCAATTATTCATCATCTGAAAATTTCTACATGATTCAAGTATTCTCTATTTTTATTTTTTTAATTGCTCATTTTGATTCACAAATTAATTACCTTAAAACTGCTGTAAGAAATTGGAGATAGGAAATTACCTTGAAATATATCATTGATAATCTTCTGAGTATTATTGTATAATTTAATCACTGCTATTGTATTTTGATAACTATATTTCATAATTTGATAATATTCTGAATCTATATATCTGTGATTCAAAATTTTAATTGTTAAGGAAACATTTACAGAATGAAATGGCTTTTCATGATACACAAAACCAATTGTAATAGATACAGTTTTTTTTTTTATTGACTTTAATTCAGAGGTCTATGTAAATGAGTTAAAATGGTGGCATTAAAGATTTTGTATAGAACTAGTAAAAGGCTGATAAGTCTATAGTTTCTAACATCTTTCTTAAACATCAATTATATATCCCATTTTTTTCATTCAAAATTTTCCTCACTATAGCTGTGCTACCTAGTGTATGCTTTAATAATCAGTAGATTTTATATGGAATGCTCAATTAATCCATATTCAATTCTATTCTATTCAATATTCCCAGACTAACTTTTATGCTTTTATCAATGAAAAGATTTTGAATCTTGGAGCAGTGCAATTGGATCTTTTGAAACTAATGTACCTATAACCATACAGATCTGAAATCACTTTAATATCTCTATATTATGTGTTCTGTTTCCTTTATGTGGCCAGGATTGATATAAATTCAATAAGACATGACATGACTACAATGGCCGTGATCTTCACAGATCAAACAAATAAAGGAACACACTCATAAATTATTTTAAAAGTTTGCATATTAATCACAGTTGTAATAAATTTAATTCTTCTAAAATTGAAGAAACACCACCAAGATGTAAAGAAAATATTGTTAAATCAACTGATCCACCGCTATGAATTAAATTTCTAGATAAATGTGGATAAACTATCCATCCAGTCCCAGCTCCTCTCTCAACGATCGAAGACCTTAATAACAAAAAAAAAAAAAATGAAGGAGGTAATAACCAAAATCTTAAATTATTTAACTGAGGAAATGCCATATCAGGTACTCCTAACATCAAAGGAACTAATCAATTTCCATATCCTCCAATTGTAATAGATATCACTATAAAAAATTATAACAAACAATAACATTAAATAACTGATCATCACCTAATAAATTTCCTATTACTATCAATTCTGTTTTGAATTAGTAAACTTAACGAAGTCCCAACCATAGCTGATCAAACAACAAAAATAAAAAATAAAATCTAACTGTCTCAATTGCGATAATAAATAACATTACTAATATTAAATCATTTAACCATCAATCTAAAAACACATTTTTCTTTACATTTATTATCCATAAAAGTCTTATGTACTTAAACATTATACTAACATATATTAACCGAATATAATAATATAACCCAACCAACATTCCCATTAGTATGACTAATACCAACAACTACTCTCCTTTCATTATCAATACATTTAACACAACAATTTTAAGATTAAACCCTCTAAAAAGAGGGAACCCTTCTAAAGAATGAATTCTTAATAAAATAATCCACTTTTCAAACCTAGAAAAATAAATAAACATCTGATTAATATAAGTAATTCCCTTTAAATAAAACCCAATTCTAAACATTATTATCATAAAATAAAAGAATAATAAATTACTCAAATACTATCTCTTAACAAAATAGCAACAATTATCCAACCAACAGGACCAATAGAAGAATACGCAAACACACTACGCATCATTACTTGATTAAACCCACCAAAGTCTCCAATCATAACCCTCAAAATAACTCTAAAAATCAAATACACCTCAAAAATTATTAAGTATCTTATAATAAATAATAAACCAAACTTTTGAATAGTTATTATTAAAAAAATATTTATCTTAAATTTTCTAAAACTCCAGGATATCAAAAATGAAATGGTGCTGCACCAATCTTTAATATTACTAATATTCAAAAAACATATCCCATAATATCATAATAATAATAACTCAATATTACTATAGTTCTAAAAAAAAAAATCAATCAATAAAATCACAAATCCAAAAACTTGAATAATAAAATATTTTACCACTCTTTCATTTATATTCTTCATCCCTCTAACCAAAAGAGGAATGATACACAATATATTTATCTCCAACCCAATCCAATGATCTTATACTTATTTGAATTAATAAATTAAAAATCAATAAAAAATAAAATATTAGATAATAAGGAAAATTCATAATTGTTTGACATTTAAACTTTTGAAGTTTAAATTATAGTTTATAATAAGCTAATAAGGCTTTTGAATTCATAATTCAAAAATAACAAAGTAAATTAATAAAACTTCAAAGCTTTAATTACTCTATCAGTTATAGCAGGGGTCCCCAACTCTATGCCTGCGGGCACATGAATGCCCGCAGACCATTTTACGTGTGCCCACCGCTATCCGAACATGATAAAAAATTATTTATCTGATACAAATAAATTTAATTTTTAAAATTTCTTATAAATTATTGTATTATATTGTAATCAAATTGTAGGGCATACTATACTTTTACAGCATAAAAATATAAAAGTTAATTATATGTTAAAATTTTATTTTTGAAATAAATATTTTTTTGTACATTATGTGTATTATTAATAATATCCAACTATAAATTTACATTGAAAAAATAAATGGTGCTCGCCACCTGGTTGTAAAAATAAATGGTGGCCACCACCTGGTCAGTATTATAGAATGTGCTCTTAAGTGCAAAAAGGTTGGGGACCCCGAGTTATAGTATATCATAAATTTAATTTTCAATTAAAAAATATTAATAAAATATAAACAACTCATACTTTAACAACAAAACATTTAATGGCAATAAATGCAAAATAACAAGATATTCACTACAATAAATATATTTCATTGTATTTAACCTAAAAATAACTAGCCAATAGTTCTAATTTTGGTATAAACAAGATTAAGCATAACAAGAATAATTATAACAGAAAAGCTTTACACAGTTCATTTTAACTGTAGACTAAAACTGAGTAAATTATTAATAAAATTAAGCACAGTTCAGGTATTCAGGATATTAACATATTTAACTTCATTTAAATGCAAACATGAATAGACAATAAATTGAAATTACCTCTGTTGTTACAAAGCAATGTAACAGCTGATCATTTCCTTCCATTCATAATAAGTTGCTTAAAGTTTCTTTTTGGTATATACTGTTAGGAGATACTGTAGTGAAATAGCCAGGCTAAACAGGAAGCCTGAACATATATTATTTTAACAATTCATGGTTTAAAATTAAAAAAATGGATGCTTAATGAATTAACACATTAAGAGAAAGTGAGAATAAGTAAGTTAAAACACATGGTCAGTTGCTTTTATATGGTAAGTCAGGTGACATGAAAAAAAACAGTGATTGAGAAATTTAGGGGGTTAATTAATGATATTAATTTGACTTCTAATTAATTGTCAAGGAAAATATTCTAAATTTTTTTTTTTAAATCTGTATTTTACAGGCATAATAATTAATATTATATAATAAACTACAAATGATTATTTGATGATGATTGAATATTACAAATAACAAATAATTCTTTAAACACATTTATTTTTTAAGAAGAAGCTCTCAAAATTAAAAATATATTTTAAAGGTAATAAATATTTTTAAGCAAAGTATTACTAAATAAATTGTTTTAAATATTAATTTCTTTTAAACAGGGAACTTAAACTATAAGCAATTTCTTTAAAAGTTTTTTTTTTTTAGGTCAAAATAAATATTATGCATGCACATTCACTTGAAATATTTAAATTAGTAGAACTTTTTAAATAAATTGTAACAAACTGCTTGTGTTAATAAAATGCATTAAAGCATTATTTAAATGTTTGTTTTAAATAATTTATTTTATAAACATTATCTAAACATTTAGTATACAATTGTATTTTAAAGCTAAAGATAGGTTATACATTAATAAGAATATTAAAATTTATAGCTTTAAAATATGTATAATTACAAAGCTAGCTTGATTGCTACTTTACTCAAACTTATTATAAAGAAATATAATAACAGTTTTATAGATTGATTAACTTATTAAATGACTAACTACATGTAATATGCAAATTGAGTTATTTGACCAGAAATAAATGATATAATTTTTTTAAATAAATCAATATAAGACACAAACATAGTTTGGATGCAAAACTTAAGTTACAATATACATATTCTCTGATATTAAATATATACATGCATGTTATAAGAATAGTATCTATATCCACAAATATCTGATAAATGAAATGTCTACACATGCATTGGTGTACAATGTATATATATATATATATTTGTGTAACCACATGCATACACTGACACCCTCACAATCATAAGAAAACACAATATTAAAATTTTTTAAATTGGATGTTTAAAAAAAAAACATTGTAACTTTTATTGCATATTTAATTAAAATGTCTTATAACTGTTTTTTTTTTTTTTAAGATTTATTATCATGAATGAAGAGTTACAACTTTTGAAAGACTTTGAAACTCATGAATTACTCCTCCAGAATAAAGTTGAAATGAAACAAAGAGAGAAAATGGAAATTCAGTTCAAAGTACATATTAATTTATATTTATATAGGGTGACTCATAAATCCATCATTGCAGAGAAGAGAGAGGCAATACTTCTATTTATAAAACTTGACAAAGTAAAATTTTAAATATTTTCTCAATAAATTATTCAATATTCTTCTGCATATCTGCACACTTAGCAAAATTCCAAACATATGTCATCTTTATTTAATTTCTGTAGGTAGGACTATATTTATGCATAGATAGCTTGGTTACCATTCTGGGATTTTGCAGATATAGTCCCATCCCCTTTCATTGAATATTAAATATGGGTCTCATACATTTTACTCTGGTTAAAAGATTCCAAAATTAATAATATATTTCAGGTTTTAAAAGGTTTAAGAATTTCTATGTCTATTGTAACTAAAGATTATGTGGATGTCTTTGTGAGTCTTAAAAATGTGTTGAATGTTACTTTTGAAATTACTGTTTTGGCAGACAGTTGATAAAAAGACTTTCTGGAGCTTTGTAATGAATGAAGATAATAGTGATCATATTGTCATTATTTAATCTTTTTGAAGATTCTCTACATTCTTTATCATATATGAATCCTGTTTCCTTAACATTATATCAAATCTGCTAACACAATTTTTATTACTGTTTATTGTGGAATCTGTTTGACCTTAATTTCTTGTAAATTATTTGAATTAATTCTTCCTTATTAAGAAAAGCATAGTTTGTTTAATATACCATAACTCTATAATGCTGAATTTATGGGATTCTCTATATTTTAAAATTATATAAGTGTTTATTTAGTGAAACTGTTTATTATCAGACTTTTGCTCTGATTTCACAATTTATTGAATAAACCTATATCAGATTCATTACATTATCAATAAAATATCATTACCATTGCTGAATAGATAGTACAAAAATTTGTTAAACATATATAACAAGTTATTTATTTATCTAGCACTATTTAATTTATAAGTCATTAGTGAATCACCCATTAATATTTACATTCACATATTAAAATTAACAAATGCATAGGTAACTGACAATCCAATATATTGCCAAACTAAATGTAGCCTGCTTTGATATTAATAAGCAGTAATACAATAACCTATACACTGAGGACTTATAAGACTAAGCAATGGGTGATTACCTAATGACTATTAGACATCTGTTAATTATTAGTATGTTGGTTTGCTATTTTTTTTTTTTTTTAAAAAAAAGACTTATTGATCAACACTATAATTTCATAAGAAATTATTTTATAATTATGGGAATTTAAACCATAAGCTTCTTGCATTCTAAATTTTAAAACATTTTTTATTAAGAGTAATTGTCTTTTAATATTTTATCCTTATTATATGCACATGATATTTCTCTATTTAGATAACTGAAGGAACTCAGAAAATGGAAATAAAACGGAAGGATATTGAAAAACTTCATGACAAAGAACGTAATGTTTTAGCTCGTTTACAAGTTTCTATTCCTGAAGGACATAAGTATTCTGATTTTCTAATGAAAGTATTTAAAAAAAGGATAAAAAGAAAGCAAGAAAAAGTTGTGCAAGAAGGTATCAGCTTAATACTATTTATGTAACATTATTTTACAATAAATATAATCAAGATACCTCATTAAATTTTTTTAATCATTGATATATTTTTCAATACTAGTTAAACATTGTTCTTTTTTATTTTAAACTATGAAATGATGACTATGTTAAACAGTATCAGATGTCTTTTAAACCTCTTAGTTTAGCATGTTTTGAGATACATTGTTTTAAGCCACCAAGTTTAAAAGAAGCTTGATGATGATTTTTTAATATAGCTGAAATATTTTTTTAAAAAAGTATATATATATAAAATATTATTTTACAATTTAATAAATACATGCTTCTTTAAAAAATTAAAATCAGTGAAATAACTATATTCATGTATGCACAAAGTAGAATGAAAAAATACTTAAACCTTCAGTACCTATCAATTAGCAGGCCTGTTGAGCAATGCTTTCTTCATCACTGTTTAATGATCAGTCACTAAAGGCTATTTTATTACTTTTATTATAGAGAACACAGAAAAAATTACTATAACTTTTTATTATTGTTATCAGCATTCTTTTATGATTACAACAAAAATATTCCATATAGTTCAATCTTCTACCTAACTTCCCTTTTTTTTAATTCTTCATTTACAATTTTTATCTAAATTATTCTAGATTTGTATCTATTGTTACTATCTATGTGATATCTAATCAAGCTTCTTTGGAAATATTTTCTGTTTTTTTGTAGCATTTGTCTTATCCATCAGCATTCTTAATGTCTTATTTTTTATTTATGATACTCAAAATATTATTATGGCATCTTTTGATAAATTTTTATAGCTTCTGAGTTAACAAATAGCTTATTTTCCAATGTTTACATTTAGGTAAAAGAACACATTAATTTCAGAGAAATGAATTTTTTTTTTCTTGCAGGCTTAACAGCTGAAAGTTGATCCTTAATCTTCTTCATTTTATTTTAGTATATTTTCAGCATCTTGATTTTGGACTAAAAAGCTTCTCAGGTATAAGAATTGTTTACTTTTTTTTCTCATTCTGATGATTAATTATTAATTACATTAGAAGTCTGCAATCATAGATTTTTCATGAGATCACAAACACTCTTTATATACAGGTAAAATACATTAATCTGAAATTCTTTGTCCAGAGCTTTTTTAAATTTATGAATTTTCAGATTCCAAAAATAGATTTTATCCACTCATTGTAAAATCAAACTCTGCTAAGATAAGAAAAAAATCCAGGCAACTCACTATAGCTTGTTAATTTATAAATATCATTGATTTTTTTTTTGTTATTGTTGTTATTTGTAAATGTGTGTTCAAATTAATTTTATTTATTATAAAAGATTAAAAATCACCTTAGAAATTTTGTTTATATAATAGAAGTTTTTGAAAAATGGATATTTGAATTAATGTCATTGTACCTTTCTAAAAAATTTTGCTATAATTATAACAGATTATATGCATTTAAGGCAATAAACATCACATGACCACCCGCTCTTATGCTTGTGTATGACTGTTGTTAAAACAGGCAAAACTCACTATATATATTGCCACACACAGCAAATTAGAGTAATCAATGGATGCCAGAAGGCTTGTGAATAAAATCCCCATCTAGTGCCTACTCATCCAATATCCCCAGACTAGTTTCTTGTTTATGGCCTAAGATCTAGATGCAGTGCTCTCAGATTCAAGGCTTCTCACTGACGAAGGCCATAAGCCAGAAACTAGTCTGGGGATATTGATCCTAAGATCTAGGTGCAGTGCTCTCAGATCCAAGGCTCCTCATTGACGAAGGCCATAAGCCAGAAACTAGTCTGGGGATATTGGATGAGTAGGCACTAGATAGGGATTTTATGCACAAGCCTTCTGGCATTCATTGATTACTCTAGCTTGCTGTGTGTGGCAATATGTATAGTGAGTTTTGCTTGTTTTATTATATGCATTTTTATCAATATTAATATAACCAATATCAAAAATCTGTTACAACTCTTAGAGCTATTATTTATTAACTAAAAAAGAAGAAGTAAGAATTCAAGATTGAAATTCTACAATCTAAATATCTCAAAAGTTAACAAAAATACTTTATTATATTGCATATTAAGTCTAGAGTTATAAGTATTCATTAACTTATTTAACTCAATGTTATATAACTTTGTAACTAGTTTGAGATTATTTTTTGTTGGATAAAAGTAGGCATTTGTCTTCAGCATTAATGACTTTACTTTTATTTGCATTTCCAGGTGAATGCTTAATTACATATTATAGTATTTCATGCTACATATAAACCTGTCTCTCACTATTTTGTCTACAAAGTTATCAGATTCACATGTTGGCTATTTTTACAATTGTTATAAAATTTATTGCTTTTTTTAAAGATCCACCTGAAATCTGATTGGATTTATAATATTGCAGAGTAATTAATAGCCTTACACAGAAGTGCATGACTAAAAAGGTCTATTGTCTCTTCTGTGGCAATTCATATGGGTGTATTGGCAGAGTTTGATGATGCAATATCTTGAATGTGATATTAGATTGGTCAATTTATCCAGTTTAATCTTCAGATTTAAAATAGTATTGGAATTTTAAAAACTTGAACAAATCTATATACATCATCCCATTCTCTGAGTAATTCTCAAGATAAATAGCCATTTTTATTGAAATGGCAACTATGAATTAAATAAATACTTTTATTTAAGTTAGAATATCTATTTGTTGGTTGGTATGTTTGTTTGTAAACTTTTATAATAACTTTTATTATTTAAGTTAGAATACAATTTTAAAATCGAATTAAACTTGGTTGGAGTGCTTTTAGTAGAAATAATTTAATATTAAAAGGTAACATGACTCTGAGTTTAAAAAAGGTTTTTAATAAATGTGTGTTACCAGTTGTTTCTTGTGGATATGGGATTTGACTTTAACAGAAGAGCAATACAGAGACTTCAGGCCACTCAATGAAGTATGGAAAGATGTATGTTAGGAATAACAATGTGAAAACAAATGAAATAAATGGATGAGAGAACAAACTTACTGACATCATTGAAAGAATTAAGAGACTGAAGTGAAGTTGAGCTACACATGTTATTAGAAGAGTTGACAATAGAAGGACAATTGACTTAAACTGTATTCCAAGAGATTTTAGAAAACCTAGAAATAGACCACATGTGAGATGGATGAATGAGATAAGGAAGAGTGTTGGGGTGATGTGTAGAAGAGAGGCTAGAGATTGGAATTTGGAGAGACTTTCATCCTGCAGTGGATTGATAATGGTTAAAAATGATGGTGATATATATCAACTATAAATATCAAGTTGATTTAAAGTACAATATAGTTTTACATTTTTATTTACTGTGCTAATACTAAAAAGTTAAAAATAATAGAGATAAATTTTTTTAATATATTAAATGCTTTTATTTATTATGTATTAAAAAAATTATTTCTTCAACCATAACTGGAGTTTTTAGATTTAACTTGAAATAAATGCTTTGGGGGGGGGGGGATTAATTTGTCGACTGCTCTCCCATGCTTTATTTCAAGTTAAATCTAAAAAACCCAATTATGGTTAAAGAAATTTTTTTTTCTTTTTAGTGCAAGGTAAATAAAAGCATTTAATCTAAAAAAAATTGTTTATCTTTTGTCTGCTGTAAAAAACATTATAGCAGATACACATGTAAATTTATATTTATTAAGCACAACAAATATATAAATGTGATACATTAGTAATGGAAGTGGGTTTTGAGCATTAGAATACCCACACACTCCAATTTAAAATATTGTACACAAATACACGTATAATAAACTGATATATATATATTTGTATTGTTTTGTATATTTTCAGAATATGTCATTTTATGTATTTTGCTTTTCTCTGAAAAATTCAAATAGAGAAAAGCAAACTTTATTGAACAAATGGATCACATGTTGGAACATATTAGTAAAATAAATAATTAAAGTAATTGTTCCAACATACTTGTATATATTTTTTATTTTTTTAATTACTTTTCTAAAACTGTAATCTTATTCCGTAATCAAAAAAATGTTAATTGCTTTGGTAAAAGCTTAATCAAAAAGCAAAATGTTTGATAGCAAATGTTAAAATTAAAATGTTATTATTATTTTTTTAGATAAAATAAAATTCTTATGAATTAATATCTGTAATCAAGTGGTCTGAGTATTCAATATAGAAAACAAACATTATTTCAAACCCTGCTATGTAAAAATTAATCAGAAAAATAGAAAGGAATGTTGATAATCTAAATGATAAGTTAAATTAAAAGGGTTGACTGATTCATACTTTGTGGGCAGGGGGGTACCTGAATTGGTTCTGTATGAGTGAGGTTGATAGGTTTTAGCAGTGCTGTGGGATTCATTCTTTCTTTGGCAGTCATTCTGGGCAAGTCATTCACTACTTTGACTCCGGAATTCTCCAATTATCCAGCCACTTAAAGATTCATATACAGACCAGACTATTACTGATATTCTTAAGAAGAAATTCATTATACAGTTCTTTTAAGAACTCTTGTCTTCTTGTGGATTCGAGTAACCATTCGAGACAGCAGATGAAAATTTAATAATAATCATAGTTATTATAATATACAAAAAAATATGAAGCAATCTACTAGAGGTTCCAGTAAAATGACCGTGGGGTAGACAACCAGCCGGTGCACCAGCTCTTTCTTTGTCCAAATCACCAAGATGTGATCATGCCAGTTCCAGCCAGCCATGATGATGACAAAATCCGCCTTGCCTATGCCTGAATGAGATGAAATCCTCACTGCACAGCTGTTTGATTTGAAACCCACTCAAAAAGGCCAATCAGGAGAAGATGAAGATGCCTACATAAGTTTATTTTAAAAATATTTTATTAATATTGAATTAATTTATTCTGATATTTCTGATAATTAGAAATATATATTATTATTATTAATCATTTAAAAAATAAAGAGAGAGAGAGTTGTCTCTCGCATATATGTATTACAGGCATAATGATACAGCTTTTACTTAAATCTTTTAATTCATTTTTCTATCCCAAATTCTAGTATTTTCAGGAAAGGTTGCAATTAGTTTTTTTTTCTTGCTGCTTATTTTACTTCTTGTTGAAATTTGTCAGACGTAAATATACATGTTTATATACACACACATACACTTGCAATATTCAGTAAGTACGATACCTCATGTTGAGTGTCTAAAAATGTATTTATCCATATATCCTTTTAAGTTATTTTTTGTCACTGCGGCACCTTATGATGAGTGTCAAAGGGGTTTATTCATTGTAAATTTCCTGTAGGCAAGTCCATTAATAACTTTACATTTGTAATAGTAACGAGTGTATATACATGTATAAGAATTTATCTATTGTAAAAGACAAATAGATACAACACCTCATGTTGAGTGCTATATGGTATCTGAGCTAACGCAACCTTATTGACATGTTGTAAAATACGAAATTAATGAAATATTTTATAGTGCAAACATATGTATGCATAGTTGTTTTTTTAATTATTATTATTATATTTGCTATCAATAAAAAAGGTTTTAAAGTCCTGAGTAGAAGTGTATGCCTGTATAACTGAAAATCTATTATCTGATATATATATATATCAAATCACACAAAGTATAACTTATTTTTACAGGGTAAAAAGCTCAGACCACTTCCAGTCTTTATGAAACATTGTAAATAGCTTTAGGGATTTATTTATCATTTTTCTTACTCATTTAAAATTGTATTTATATTTTATCTATTTCAAAGCATCAAATATATATATGGGTTTGTGATAATAATTCATTTATTTATTTTTATTATATCATTTTAAGTATGAAATGGTGGTGGGTATCTGGTATTAAATAAATACTTGATCATAATATTAAATTTGTTTTGTTTTCGTATTATTATTTATTTGATAAAATGTAATCTTTCCTTATCAATCACTACCTATTATAACCATTTAACTTACCCATTGAAGACCCTGGATATTGAGTGTACTGAGCTAGCCACATGGGATATTGCTCTACCGGGGTGTTAAATCTTATTCTCATGCTCCGCTGTACATATGGTATTACATATCCTTCTAGGAGGGGGGAAATTCATTTTTATTCTTTTCTAGGAGTGAGGCGCAAAAGCTATTAATAATAGACTTTTCAAAGATGTGTATTTACCATAGGTTCTAGACATTCAGGCATTCGAGAAGGATATTAAGTAAAGGGGTTTTAATTGGCAGAGTCCTATCAATTCACTCTTTCTATCAGTTTAGCTAGAAGTATCAATATATATTAATACAGACAATCGGCTAAATTGGTATCAATTTCTTTCCCTGTTTAATCTTGATTACTTCATGCTCTGTGCGTATGGTCCGGTACACTTTATTATTTCTGTTTATAAAAAATTTTAATTTGTCATCAGGGATTTAACTCAATTGAACATTATTTTTTCGTTAAAAAAAGAATTCTCACTGCTGTTGTTGTGCTTTGCTCCCAAATGAGAAGAGTGGTTTGTTTCAACCACATTTATTAATATTAATTTAAATAATATCTATAGCCACTTACATATTTACTTTGTATTAAGATTCCTCTATGGTGGTTACATAGTTTTGTCTATCTTTAATTGTTATGACTTAATTTTCAAGGACAGAAATTAAGACTGCAATGTGAATTTTCTTTTCCCCTTCATACAAACCTAGTGCATATTAACCTATTCTGCATCATGAGATGTAGGAAAAAAGAAATAGACTAAAAACTACATGTTGGTCTAAACTTACAGTTAGTACATGAATCATGCTAACTAATCTCCCTAGTGACCAGTCATTTTGACCATGATGCCAGAAAACACTTCTTTTATTTAGTGAATTCTATCTGGAATCTTTTATGCACAAGTTCAAATGAAATATTGCAAAAAGCGAAGCAGCATGTAATATAAGTGGATAAATTTATTTCCCCTCCCCCCACTTTTTTAAATTTCTTTATCTAGAGTTAGAATGGTTTATGAGGCACTGCTATTTGATGGCAAATAATGTCTTGGAGATAAAACAAATTTATATAGTGAACATAATAAGAAAACATCATCATTACATTTCTTATAATAATATCAAAAATTAGGTCCATCATTGGTAATAATTGAGATTTAAAAAACATTTGCAAACTATGGATTTTATAGATTTTTTTTTTTTAGTTTTACAATTACAGATTTTATATTTATATATTTTAGATGAAGAAAGTGAAGAATCAGAGTCTGATTGGTCTGATGAAGAAGAGGAATCAGATTCTGATACTGAGAAGCTTGATGATACTGTTTGTCCACAAGGCTGTGAGCAAACATTGTTTGACTTAGCCTGTGATCTACGAGAACAGCGTCTTGACATTGAAGAAGCTCTTGTAGAAGAACGCAAAGTCCTTGATACTCTTAAAAAAGAAAATGACGTTGCAGTCAAAAAACTAAAAGTTGTAGAAAGTTTGCTAAAAATGGCTTTAGAGGATGCACATGCTTTTGAGGTAATTATAATAATTTAGAAAATAGTTCTTTTAAAAATTTTTTTAAAATTATCACTATATATATATGTGTGTGTTTATTCTAATATTTTCACAGATTAAAGATATTTATTTATGATTTTTTTAATGAAAATTTTGTATATCACTGAAAACTGTTTTGATTATACGTAGCGTCTGCACTTAAATGTTTTTGAAAGAGATATATTGGCCATTTGTGTTTCTCCAGTGAAGCTAATATTTTAGATGTATTTTTTATTATTTTATTTTTGTATGAATGTCATACAAATTGGCTTCAAAATTCTTAGTAGTGAAATACACAAGGGCAGTAAAAGAATTTCAGCAATATCAACGAAATTTTCCCTTAAAAATCATAAGCAAAGAAATGCACATACACTCACGTATTTATAGAAAGTAAAATAACCTTTAAATAGCATGTTGCATGGCAGATGTCTCTAAATTAGCTTTTCAAAAAGAACAGTGAAAAGGAAAGTATTAATCACTAGATTAACCAACCAATTGTCAGGAAATGAAATTTTCATTTTTGTTTATTCTCTAAGTAAGAAGAGCAATCAATAATTACCAATCAGTAATTAGATAGATATATGCATTGACAATGGTTAAATTATTGGGGGGGGGGGGGTAAAAAATCCAAATCTGTTTCTAACCTGGAAGTATATCAATTAGCGTAAATTCAAACTCCAAGTCATGAACATAGAAGACAGACATACTACATTATGAGGCTTTTTATATATTTATGTATATTGCATAAGCTCATAAGGCTATATTTAGAGAAACACTTATTGGCGATAACAGTCTTTTAATAAATACATAAACAATTACTAATCACTTTTCATTAAATTAAAAAAATATTTTTTTACTATATGCATGGTCATATTTTATTAAACTGTTCAGTTCGCTCCATTAATATACAAGCTTTTATATTTTTAAAAACTTCAATAATCACTCTTACATTTCAAACCTAACAATTATAACTATTGGAAAAATATTAAGTGCGTTATATGCATTTGGCACAGCCAAACTATGTTATCTCGTTCCTGTGATCGTATAAATTCATCTTACAAGTGTCTTGTTTCAAAGAAGATATTCTTTAATAATATCAGTTTTTTAAAAAAATAAATGCATAAATAATTATTACTTTTTATTAAATTAAAAATTATCACATTTTTTTAACCCTATATATAGACTTTTATTTTACATTTGGGCATTTAAGAGATGCATTGATCTAAATTAAGAGATTGTTTAAGTAAATTGAATACTGTATTAGGAGATATATATATATTTCTAAAATTATTCTTTTTCTTTTTAAACTTATTTATAAATATATAAAATTTATTTATTTTTTAAAAATCTTGTTATTTATAAATTAAACCTTTATTAAAACATATCTACATATATATAAAAATAATACCAATGTTTAATTATTTTATATAATTTTTGTCAAGCATGATTAATCTGAAATGTAAAATAAAAGCAACAATATGCAAATCAAAAAATTATAAAACGTGTTGTATATAGGGGGTGGAGTAGTTTGAAGCTGTCCATTAAAGTATGAAGATTGACTATCTTAATATAAGCTGAGCTTTGATTATATATATGTGTGGAGATGATAATCTCGACCAACTGAGAGTGCTGGTTTAGCATGAAATACATGTATTGGTGATTATTTATTTTTTCAAAATGTGTGTGATCAAGTGTATCAGTGGTATGAGATAGCATGATGGTTGAGGGTCATGTGAAAGTCTGAGGTCAAACCCCCTATATATTACATATATAAGTGCAGGTATGAAAAAGCCTGTTCTGTAGAAAAAAAATCATATTTCAAATATAGTGCTTTAAGGTTTGCCTATCCCTCGCACGTGTATTATACCAGTACACAGCATCGAACGGGATGGAATAATATTAACAAGTATCATCACCTAATAAACAATTATTGATTATTACCATGGAAGGGTTCATGGTTTATATTACAACCATCATTACATATTATCAGCCAGGATAGCTATACTAATTTCAACTAAGAATATAAACCCTTTCCATGTGGAGTATCTGTCAGCTATGGTTACCTTGTGGGATTTATTGGTTTAAGCCAACAGATTCCCCAAATAGCATATACTGCATCATACTCATATTAACATTTCCATACCATTCAAATGTGTGATTGCACAAGTATAATTGATATACTACTTTGAAGCCAAGCCCAAAAACTCTTATGCTATAAAGAAAAATATCCTTGATCATCATCACCATCCAGGCAAGGGTTTGCCCATTCATCACTAATTTAAACGAATAATTTTAAGGCATATGTGACCAAATCCTATAGAGACATGAGGGAAATCTATTATATATCTCAATCCCTCTATATGTCACACTCACTAATAAAATAACTTACACAATTTACATAGATATATCCCATTTCAATTATAAGTGTGGGACTTTCTATAAATCTCTATAATCACTTAATAATGTTATGATCATCAAAATCCTAATATTCATATAAACACCTTATACAATCATCATTGATGATGATGAATAATTTATAACCAACTAACATAATTCTTATCTATCATTCAAACTATGCATGAATTTTTAGATCCCTATTAATTATGAGATTGAATCAAACCAATGATGATGACAACCAACCACCCCTGATGATGATCAGGTATACATGTTATGAATTAATTAAATAATAAAACTAAAAATAACACTAAAGCAAAAAATATTATATAATTCTGTTTAGTAAGATTCCTTGCTTTTTAATAAAACAAATTTCTGATAATTCAATGAACTGTAGTTATTATATTAATCGAAATAATATATCAATAAAAAATACTATATGTGTAACCAATAAGAGAATTAAATATATATGCTCCCATCCATTTAAGCTAAGCTGGTTTAAAATGAAATATTCCAATAACAAAAAAAAACATTCCATTTAATACTTATTCAATATTTTCTTCCAACTTTTTATATATGTTGTAAATGCAATATAAAAATCATTTACACAGTGTGTGTGTGTTCACTTTCATACATGGGAATCCATGCTCTACTAATTTGCTCCCATAATGTAAAACCTCTTAAGCATTAAGATTTTAGTCTAACCTATTCTAACTTATCTTAATTGATGTATGTCTGTATAAGCAGTCACCCACACACACTCATGATATATATATATATATCCTGTTAAAATGTTTTTCCCTTCATATTATTAAATTACAAATAAATCATACATAAAAAATATTTAATTCTTAAATAAAGCAACCTTTACATCAAATTTAAATATGCAAAATTAAAAAATGTTCTAAAATATATATTGATAGATTGCTCAAGTACTGTTGATTATCCCAATAAATGACAATAATAAATAAAAGACATATTAAATGGCAAAAAAATAATATTCCAAGGTAATAAAATTTAAGTCTAATAACTTCAAAATGTATATGATATTGTCATGCATAATGATAATTACTAAAATAAAAAAAATAACTTTTAATGTTTTTGTAAATGACTACTTTAAATAAGTAAAAAAAAAAGATTAATAAAAAAAAAAGAATAAATTTTAAAAGTTACCTAACCATTTTTCAGTTCTTGAGAATGTCCAAGCAGAGACTGCTCTATTGTCTATAGTTTCAAGCTGATTTTTGGCACTTTACTTTTTTCTTTTTATAAATTTCAGGCTTATTTCTGGCACTCCTAATGAAAATAAAAGAAAACTT
Source organism: Epiperipatus broadwayi (assembly GCA_028023455.1). Lineage (NCBI taxonomy): Eukaryota > Metazoa > Onychophora > Udeonychophora > Euonychophora > Peripatidae > Epiperipatus > Epiperipatus broadwayi. The sequence goes on from JAQFVV010006298.1 coordinate 92,260, forward strand.
TTAAAAACTGCTTAGTAGATTAGTTGAGGCTAATGTATGGATTATATACATTTTTCTTCTCTTCTTTCTTCTCCCTCTCTTTAAAGACGATAATTCTTTAATAAAACCATGGGGTGGAAAAGAAGTCTTTGAGACAAAATGTGGTCTTGGCTTGGTTAACTAGAAACACGGTCATTCTCTAGATCTTAAAATTATATATGGGCATGCAGACAAAATACTTAACTCATGGTAGTCTAGATCTTGGGGACAAAATAATGCAGTTTAACAATGCATTATCCCTTCTTCACTGCTAAGAAAAGATATAAACACCGAATCCATTTTTCTTTAAAGCATTAATTCTTCTTATAACACTATTTTACTTTTAGCTTCATTTTGGGGATTGAATCTTTATCAATCCTGATGGAGATGTATTGATTTCTTCCACTAAGTTCCTGTCTTTTCTGAAACCCTTTTCATAACTCAGATATATATAGTTTTCTCTTCAACAACTTAAATGTAATATTATTTATATATCAGCACATCTCCAGTTATAGTATATAAAGTAATACTTCAACATTTTGCTGCTCAAAAATCTATCTTTTCTCCCAATGGCACATTAAACCTTTTCTTCTCTAATATCCCTTCTTCTCAAGCTCTCATACTTAATAACAGTGAGCTCATTTTTGGTTATTTCATATAAAGCAATATTTTAACATTTGTTCCTTGAAAAATTAAAAAAACCCATTTTGCTCCCATTTCTTCTCTCACTGCAGAGAACTTAAAAAAAATATAATGAGACAAATTCTTTCTCACTCAGCTGTGTAAGGCCATATGTTAATAAAGTTCCTTCATTAATCAGCCAATGGTCTTTTTAAATAAACCACTATGATCTTTACTGGCATCAAATAATAATAAAAAAAACATTAATCTTTCCCTCCAGTGTCAAAGATTGCTCTTCTCTTGACAATTTTTTTTAACATTTTTTTAGAACTTAAAATTCAGACAAAAGTAAAAAAATTGTAATTTATATATAAGTAACAGCAAATGTCATTATCATCGATTTACACATCTACATCCTTCAGACCACAAGTGGGATTTGCAGGCTGTCTATTTGCTGACCTTCAGATTGGACAACTCAACAATCTAGTTTAGCCTGTTTTATTTAAAAAACAACTATATAATGGAATTGCTATATTATTTAATACAAGAGTTTAAAACAACTATCTCTTGTAATATTCATCTTCATTCATAGCAACCAAGACTTTACATATGTTCGTTATGTAGACGATATTTTTATAATAACCTCTAAAGATAATATTTTAAACATACAACGGATCTACAAAACTCAAACAAACTTTTATTCACCATCACATATGAAAATAATAAAGAACTTAAATATCTAGACCTCTCTTTATGGAGAAATTGCCAGTTAATAGATTACAAAATGATTGTCAAACCATTTGAAATTCGAAGCTGTATCCACCCTAACTCTAACTCACCTGCATCACATAAATTTGCTGACCTTAATGCATTTTTGTTCAGAAACTTTTATTTATGTAAATACGAGGCAGACAGGAAAGAAAACATAAACATCTATATTAAAGATCTATTAGCAGCAGGGTTCAAATTTAAATCTATTAAAAATAAAATCACTAAATTTCATACTACAATAAACAATAAAGCACCTCGCACCAATCTATCAAGAATAACAATCCCCTACATTTCTAAAATATCTAACAAACTAACGAAAGCATTAACCAATAAATTCAACATAGCATTTAGAACTCCACCTAATTCTAATAGATTGATTAACAACTCTAAAGACCACATTGATCGATCGTTCACCTGCATGTGGTGTACTCCATTGCCTGCCCTCAGGCCAGATGCCACGCTATATATTATGATGAAACACAAGCTACAATAAACACTAGACTGGCTCAACATCTTTACACATATAACAGAGCCCAGAGGAACAACAACACAACCTCTGTATTTTTGGAGCATGCTAAGCAATCTGGACACAACTTCACACCTGCCAATCCCATAATATTGTGCTCAGAATCAAACAATCACAAAAGAAAAATAAAGGAGGCATTTTACATTAATGGAAACATCCATGCTATTAATATGAAAGACACTTGCTTCGAAATTTCGAAGAAATGGGCTACATAATACTAGCTTATTTGAATATTTGCATATATTTTACTATACATTTTATGAAGGCTATGGATATGAGGCATGGATCCTCGAAAATGTTAAGCCGATAAACTTTAATAATAATTTATATATTCTTCTTTATTAAAAATTATAAATAAGTGTTTTTTGTTACTACTTACTAAGAAAATCATATATATAAATATCAATAATACACACACAAACAAAGACACATTTTTTATTATTATTTAATAATATATATGTGTGGGAATTGGGCTCTTTTCCTACAGTATGTAAATGGACTATGTCCTGTACATGAGGGGTCAGAATGACCTGTGATCAACATGGGTAGGATGAGAAGTTTGGCACTAAAGTGGGCTTTGAGCGTTCCATCATCAGATTTTCAAAGAAATGGATGGCTGAAGAGTTGTGGGGTGGAGGAGTTTGAAGCCTGTCCATTAAAGTATGAAGATTATCTATCTTAATATAAGCTGAACTTTGATTGTATACATGTGTGGAGATGATAATCTGGACCAACTGGTGATGCTGGTTTAGCACAAAATACATATATTGGTGATTATTTATTTTTTTAACATGTGTGTGATCAAGTATGTCAGTAGTATGAGATAGCATGATGGTTGAGGGTTGAGTGAAAGTCTGATTTCAAATCCCCTATATATTATATATATAAGTGCAGGTATGAAAAAGCCTGTTCTGTAGAAAAAAAAGCATATTTAAAATATGTTTTTGTAATATTTTTATATATATATTTTATGAAGTTTAATTCAGTGAAAAATAAAAAACAAGATTTTTAAAGAAGCAAAGATATGTCAGAATTTTATATATATTTTCCAATGTCTACAATCTCTTATTTGAAGATTAAAAATGGTAGTGGTGGTTTATATATATATATATATATATATTATGAATAATAAGTATGTGTTGGTTTATTTTAATGAAAATTGTAAATTATCTTTGTAAAATTTAGAGTAGTGTAGAAACTAATTATATGAGCAATGCAAACTAAGATAATGTATTTATTACTCTTTCTCTACATTATCATTCAAGAATTGGTGTTATAGAAATATATGCCACTTTTCATGAGTTTTGTTGTTTCACAAACTAAATTTATGATATTGATAAATCTAGATCCTATTGTAACATTTTTCTTCATTAATAGTTTTTTAAAATTTGGTATAACATTTTTATAATTAAATGCTTTTATACTAACTGGCTCTGTGTTTTTGTCGATATGTCTATATTTTGTCTGTTTCTGTCGGTATTTACACATTTTGAATTAACAATGGAAAAAAACTATTCCCATTTAGAACTTGAACTCACATTCTTATACTTTCCAAGAAAATGCCTTTGCAACTGAGCCAATGGAACATTATACTTGTAGAATAAAATTTAATTAATATTGATTTAACTCATACTCAATTAATTAAATTAATTTAAAAAGCCTGTACATAAGTATTTTTATATAGTAGATGAGTACATGAAATTTAAATTTAGAATTTGTTTATTAGAGTGTGTATTTTTTGTTTTCACGTCTTATTATTAAATTATAATTTTTGTCAGATTTTTTTAACTCTTTTTTAAAATAATATGTAAATGAAACTAAAAAGTAAAAAAATAATATATAAAAAAAATTATTTTAAATAATGCTTTTATATAAATAACTAATTAAAATGCATGAAAATAACAAAGTACTCCACTTCTCATTTTCCCATTCTTGGAGATTATCAGAGATCATAAGAATCTTTATAAAACAATTGAAAATTGTAGGAATATTATCATTTCATAAAAGCGTTTGAGTCTCAAATAAATTATAAAAATTAAAAAAGCCTCAAATGCTTTTATGAAATGACAATATTCCTGCAATTTCCAATTATTTTCTGACAAGTCTACAGTTTTAAAATCTTGATATTTTCCAAGAATAACATTAACCAAAAAGCAGATTGCTTTGCTATTTTTCTACATTTTAGTTGGTTATTTACATAAAAACATTATTTAAATTATTTTTATATATTATTTTATTCTAGCGCGTGTGCGTGTGTGGCACAACTGTTCCCAAAAACTATGAAGTGTTAATATAAAATAGATAACTAAAAACAAACGAGCTGAGTGCTTTCAAAGGATTTTGCCTTCATAATCATAGCTTGCTACTACCAGCTATGATTATAAAAGCAAGATCCTTTGAAAGCGCTCAGCTCATTTGTTTTTAATTATCTATTTTAAATAACACTTTATAGCTTTTGGGAACAGTTGCCCCACACACGCACACATGCTAGAATATATATATTTCCTAAAAGTAAAAAATTATTTGACTTAATCTTATTATTTTATTAAAAAAGTAGGTCATATTTTACGAAAGGCTTCATTTATAATGGCATGTTAGCAGGTTTGCTGCTGAGCATTTGAAAAAATTTCATAGACTTGAAAATTATATTTCACATAGTCATTCCATATGCCAATTCAACTAATTAATCAATATTGGAATTAAATAGGTTTCTAGCCATTCTTAACTAGAGAGTAAAACAAGGATTTTTTTTCTCAAATCTTCATTTACCTAACAATTAGAAAGCTTCATGAGTACTGCCTTTTATTTTGTTGTTCCTCTATAAAGAGCCATTGAAGAGGTATTTTTGTATATTGGGTTGTTTAAAAATACAATACTTATATTAGATGATGGATATAGTTCAATATATAAATACAATTAAAACACCATAATCATAAACCTTCAGGAAAATACATTATCTTATATTTATTTTACTGTATTTTATTTAACTTTACAAATAAAAGAAAAGCTATCCTTTTTTAATTAACAGAAAATGTTTTGAAAAATACTCAAACTGATTTAAAACTAAAGTTCCTTTTCCCAATCTTTTACTTTCTTTCTTTTTCATCAGCAAATCAATATCCAGATAACTTTTTAAAATTTAGAAATGTTTTTAAAATGGTTTGTGGTATATTCTAATTTAGAGATCACCTAAAAAAATATTAGTTAACATCATTATTATGTATTTATCTATTAGGTTTCAGGACATGGCTACATATATATTTCTTTGTGAAAATGAATTGGGAATTGTACATTTTCAAATTCCTTTAGTTTTAAAAGCTTTAGCTAAATCTTTGCAAAAATTAAAAGTAAAAAAAAAATTAAAATTTTCATTAGCTTAGTTTTTGAATTGCAAAAAAAAAAAAAAATGCTGTAAAAAAAGTCTTGAAACTCTTTTTCATCTACAATATCACTTCCAATCCTGTAAATGATATTATCATGATGATGATGATGTTTCAACAATAATCTTTATTAATCCTTTAGATTACAGGGTTACAGATGAAAACTGGAGTCATATTAAAAGTTATTTACAGTCATTAAGTTAATCTTGATTGTTGTTCGTTTATTTGTTAATTCTGTAGTATAGTAGGGTGGCAACTTGTAATTTATGTAGCACAAAATCAAGCCATGGGTGCTGTACAATGAACAAAGTTACTTCAGAGTAGAATTTCATGTGGTGACAGCCAGCAGAATGTGATAAATGTGGAATGGAGAATAAAATGGCTAACAGGTTTATCTGGGCATAATTGCTGAGATATTCTTGACTTTGTTTAAGGAGAAGCCAAATACATCACATCAGTCTTTTTGCCCCAGGCCTTGATTTGTTAGAGCTTATTGATGAATGTAATTGGATGTCTTTTGGTGTTGTTGCCAATGGTAAAGATGCAGCAAGTGCACCAGAATGCATATAGGATGAAAGTTGTTGCATGTGCTGTGGGAGGGTGTATCTTCTGATAGGATTGAATTAGTTGTTGTATATATGCAACTAGTTATCTATATGTATTTAACATGATAGTCCTGATTTGGTTGAGGGCTTGACACTACTAAAAGAGATGCTGAGTTTCTTCTGTCGCATTACATAAGGTGCAGAATGGGTTTATATTTTTATATAGATGGCAACACCAAAAAAAAAATAGGATGTTTGCAATGCATTTAGGTTAAGACAAACTAGGAAATTGAAAAATTTAGGCTCCTGGGACCACTTTTTGAAGGAACAGAGTAGCTGGCAGTTATTGATACCAAGCATTGGAAAAGGATAATCTTTGCTGGGCTTTGGATATAGTATGGCATATGTTTGCCAATATGTGTATTTATTAGTCATAGGAAATATTGATCAGTTGGATGCTGATAGGATTGATTGGTAAAGTCTAGGGGGAGCTCTATTAGTAGGGATCACTTGTAACAATAATTGTAGTGCTGGGAACTAGTGATCAATTGATGTAATTGAATTTATGGCTTTTTGGATATAGAACACTTGGGTACTGTGGAGACGCAGACCATTATTAATGGACGGGCAACTAAGTCTCTTAACTGAGATTGAAACTGTTTTCCTTCCCCATAGTAGCTTATTGCAGAGAGAGGAGATGGCAGAATTAAATGATTTTGAAAATTTAACAATAGGCAAATAATATGTAATCTTAGTTATTATGAGTATATTAAATAGGTGAATTTTTGCATAAGGGAGAGATAAGCTATGGCAAGGGAGTTGATAATCTGTGTGGCATTATCTTTAAGCTTGTTTTGTGGGGTGTTCTTCATCATAAGTGATTCCATGTAACATGGGAAACCTAAAAAGGGGCTTGCCTTTCCCTGGAATATTTGAACATATGGTTTGTTGGTATATATAAACCATGCTGCTATTTTACTCACATTAAATCTTAGTTTATGCATGGCAGTATATTGATTGGGGGATACTTTGCAATGTGGTAAGATGTTCACAAAATGGTAGGAAGACAGTGACATCATCCATGTATGCTATGCATGGAATGTATTAGTGAGTATGTATAATTTGTATGCCTGTAAATTTCTGTTGTATATGCTTTAATATGGATTTATGTAGAAAATGAAGAGCTGTGCATTAAGAGGTACCCTTGGGAGATGGATTACATAGTGGTGAATGATGGTGAACTTTTCACATTAAGAGTGATATATATATCTCACTGCAGTAAGTTGATAATTAAGTAAAGCAAAGTACTTGAAATGGTAGTATTAGCTAGTATATCAATCAGAATGGGAATAGACACAGAGTCAAATGCCGACTTTATATCTAACTGAACTGTAATTGGAGCATATTTTTTGGTTTTGAACTGAGTTCAAGACTGCTTTAAACATCAAAGCAGTCTGTATGACAGAAGAGCCTTTGAAAACTGCACATTGGAAATTAGAGGAAGAAGTTGTGGTTCTAGATGATTCTTTACAACTTTTTTCCAGTATCTTAATTCCCAGTGACTCCATGGAAATTGGACAAAGGTTGGTTAGAGTAGTAGTTAAGCCTGGTTTTTTGATAAATGGTACAATTGAGATTGGATATAGACCTTTGATGTCATATATGCTTTGGGATAGATAATTTGCCAGGTCACAGAGGTATGGGCAAAAACAAAAGCTGGGATTCTATTGGAACCTGGGTGACATGATTATTTATAGTTGCAAGCTTTTCAGCAAATTGTATGGTTTGGAATGGGGTGGTCCAAATAGGTCTGAAGGTGGTGTGAATGCATTGTGGATTTTAACTTCTGCTTGAAATATTGATATATAGGATTAATCATGTTATAGCCTGCACACATATTATCATCAACTTGGAGTGCTATATGAACTTTTAGTGCAGATGGGTGGCTCAGGGTCCAACAAATATATGCCCAGGTTCCTCTATGTTGGTGAATAAGACAAATTCTTCTTTTCTTAATGACGATATTCTTTAAGTTGGTTGGTGGTTTTTTGATAAGCATGGGAAAGTGTGTGTAACTGTTGATGAGTATGATGTGCAGGATTTATTAATATAATTTGTGTATGCAATTCATCGGCCAATGCCAGTAGTCAGGAGGGTGGAGGTACATTGTATGTGAGATGTTGGATATTGAATGATGTTATATGTATAAAGGCAAGATACCTTTGGACTGGATCAAGTTATATTTGTTCCAATTTCTGCAACCTAATATATGTTTCAGAGAATAAGAACTCTGTAGCTTGTGAGGGTAGAAGAACTTGAATGATTTTTATGTAAATGAATCATTGTGATGTGTAGTTCATCAAGGTTCAGGATGATAGAATGTCCAGAGTGGTCAGAGAAAAGTGTTGGATTAAGGTCAAGTTGAATTAAATGAATGTAGAATTGGTTAGTAAAAGGAAAGATCATTGAGTGAGGCATACTGCTTATTATAGAATGACAGAGTTGGAAAATAAAAAGCTTTGCCTACTCATAACTGGAAAGGTTATCAGGTGAAACTGTTTTGACATGAATGTTTGATAATCAAGATTTAAATATCTCCTTAAAACAATTGGATGAAGTGAAGAAGCAAGTAAGGAGTTAATTGTCAGAATAATAGTTGAAATAACAGTATCACCAGGAGGGATATATATATATATATATATATATATATATATATATATATATATATATATATATATATATATATATATATATATATAAATGTAATATTTAATGTTGTAATATGGCTGCAAAATGTGAGCAAGAGATTCGAATCTATATAAATAATCTTGAAATGGGGAGATATGGAAACTGGGAGTGAACAAGACCAGTTTCTGCAGATGGTGGAGATGTGTCCCTGGAGCCAGCAGAGAAGTCCTTTTTATTGAGGTAGGTGGCAGAGTCAATCTGGGAGCCATTGTATATTTTAGCCTCAAGCAATACAAGCACATGAGGTTGTATGTTGCTTATCCACTTTTATAATTGAAAAAGTTTGATCACAGAATTGATACCTCAAACATTAAGTGCAGTAATTTTTAATTTCATTTATCAAGGTTTTTTTAGGGTAATTAATTCTAGTTGTCAGTCAGATCTGGTTATATTATGAATTTATATTGGGGGTTGATTAGTAGCTAACAATGTTTCCAGCCCAGCTGTTGAATGTATTTGTTCTTTATGGGAGGTAGGGGTAGATTGATCTATGGAATTAGGTAATGGGCATTCAGTTTGCATGAGGGTATTACTGGTTTCTACAGTGTTCATGTCTAGCATCATTGGATCAACCACATCTGTTCTTGTTTTTTTTGTTAACGAGTCTTTTTGGGTGTTATCCAGGCTTTTTTTTTTGTTTCATTAGAAGTGTTGGTGGGGGAGGTATAGGTGATAAACATGGAGAAATTGTTTCCTTGACATGTGTTGATAAATAGTATGGTTATTGTCATGTGTATGGTTATAAATAAGAGCTTCTGGGACAGTGTTAACCATATTTGAGACAGTGTTGGCTTCAGTTATTGCATTGGGATAAGTTTTGAAAACAATATTCTCTGAGTCAGGGGTTGTTTTTATATCAAATTGGCACAATTATCATTGTCATTATCTGCCTCATGGAGTGTCAAATCAATAGGTGGTGAAGTAAGGCTGAGGATGGATGAACTCTTGGCTATTTATGGATATAATCATGGAAAGATTTTCTAGTGACTGTTGACTTGGAAATTTAGGTGATCAGATGGTTTTCCTGAAAGTGAAGTTTGGAAATTACTACATTGCATTACTAATGACCCCACTGGTTTAAGGAGTAGCTCTGGGCTTTTAATCCTCTGATATATAGACATAGAGTAGCTTATTGATCAAGGATTTGTGTTGGAATAATGTTTGTATCAATGTCATGGTGCTGTTGTAATTTGAAATCATAGCTGTTTTTATTGATGGATATAAGTGTATCTTTTAGATATATGGGGTGAAAGCTATAACTTTGCCAAATGGTTGTATCATATGCTGGAAATCTTGGAAAAATATATCCCAAGTAGGTGTTTTTGAGTATGCCAGTGATACAGTTGTAGCAATTTGGATTCACTGTAATTAAGGCAAAGTTTCCAAGGATTTTTATTTGTTTTTGAAGTCTGTCTCTGTGTGGTCTGAAAGAACTCGATTATCAAATACCTGGAATTTGGATTGTCAGCAATACATGCAATAGTGTCCCACAACCCATGTAAGGATATTGCATCAAATAATAATTACCTAGGAAATTTATATAGAGAAATGTTGATGTCTGTGATGGATAGAATTATGGACCTAGTAGAAAAAAATCTTATAAAAGTTGCAAATAATCCTCTTGGGACCAAATTGTTAAACTTTTCATTGTTATCATAAGAGTATTTGTGTTCCAAACTGTAGAGAGGCGGATTGTGCTTCATGGATATTGAGATCCAGTTCTCTGATATCACTAGGAGTATTTTTCCTATATTTTGGAACTAACTTGGGAATAGTTGACATATTGTCACTTTTGTTATTAATGTCTATTGGACTATTATTACCTTTCCTATTAAGCTGTTGAGGGTTAATTTTAGTAACATTAGCATATGTTTGTATTATGTTTGACCTTTGGAATTCAGTGTTAGTGAAATTAGAAGTGGTTGAAATATTACTTTTATTATTTATAACTATTGGATTATTATTACTTTTGCTACTGATCTGGTGAGTATTATTTTTAGCATCATTAGCATCTGTTTGTATTATCTTTGAATTTTGGTCTTCAGTGTTAATTAAATTAGTGTCAGCCACCTGATCATGTGACATCTCAGTTGCCATATTAATCACCAAATTAACATTAGTCAAATTACTTAATTTGTAAATTTTGAATGCCAAATTTAGACAAATTTAATAAATAAAGTATGAATCAATTAAAGATAAAATTTTGTAATAAGAGATAAGAATTTTATCCTGTCAAATGAAAGCTTTAAATGAATTTTAAGCAAATATAACTGGAGCTTTTTACTTGGGTTCTTGGCAATGAACATCAGCTTATCATTATTATCATCATCATCATTATTATTGTAAATATAGGGGATTTGAACTGAGACTTTCAAGCAATTTTCAACTGTCCACATTACCTTGTACCGATACACATGAACACACACATGTAGAAAAGATAAATAATCACCAATATCCATATTTTGTGCTGAACCAGCACTCGTGTTTGGTAACTTTTGATCTTTTTCAAGTTAGAATGACATTTTAATATTGAGGTTTAATATATTTAAATTCAGTAGGATTGTTTGAACATTGATATATAACTATTATATCACACTAATCCATTTGAAACACTTATGTTTTCAGTATGTCAACTAGTTTGGTAGATATGGAACATGGGGGGTGTATGAAAAATATTCAATAATTTCATGTATTATACTTGAACAATTATTTTTAGAATTTTTAATTTTGTTTAAATAATGGTTGTGAGAGGTTAGTTTAATTTTTTTTTTCAGTTTAATAACATTTTAAAAACTACTTAAAACTCTTAATGTATATTTAGATATTTAGTATATATAATTATACATGTTTAATAAATCGGTAACTAAGTTTGCTATTTAAAATTGTTTTGAGCTTTTATTTTAAAACAATTTGTTTTTTAAAAAAACAGCTTAAATAGAAAATTATATTATTTAAAACATAATGAAAAGTTAAATCATAGAGATATTTTTTTTATATATTAAATGCTTTTATTAACTGTGCACTAAATATAAATAAAATAATTGTTTCTTCAACTAACTTGAAATAAAAGTGAGGAGATCCAGAAATTAGGAATTGACTTAATTAATTTTTAGACTCCCCATGTTTTTATTTCAAGTTAAATCTAAAAACTTCAATTGTGGTTAACAAACAATTTTTTTTAATGCAGTCAATAAAAGCATTTAATATAAAAACATTTTAGTTCTATTATTTTTAAGTTTTTAGTATTAGCACAGTCAATGAAAATGTACAACTATATCATACTTTAAATTGACTGGATACTTATAGTTGATATATATATCAGTAGATATTTCTGCTATAAGTTAAAATTATATCCCTTATGTAAATATCCATGTTTAGTATGTGTACATAATAATGTCTATATATTGTGAAAGAACTTTATTAATACATATAATTTTATTTTAAATCATTATCACACATATAATATACATGTCATCATATATTTCTGCAGTAAGTAAATATATATACTGTATATAATCTTAATGTTATGTGAATTTACATGCTTAATGTATATATTGTATTTATTATGTGTACATAATTATATATGAAATGTATAATAAATTAGTAACTAAGTTTTTTATTTAAATTGATAGATTTATTTTTATTTTAAAACAGTTTTTTTTTAAAAAATACAAAAGGAAAAAAATGCAAACATTTGAAACTTTTTACAATTGTTTTAAGTAATGCAATTTTTTTAGTTTACTTTAAAAAAAACAATTGTTTTAAAATAAAAATAGAAACACTTAAATAGAAAACTTAGTTACTGATTTATTATACATACATATATAGAGAGTTTAAAATGGTTTTTAAAATGTTATTACATTGAAAGAAAAAAAGTTAAATTGCTTTCTTATGGCCATTATTTAAAACAAATGAAAATTCTAAGAATAATTGTTAACTGCAAAATATGAAATTATTGAATATTTTTCATATTTTTTCTATCCTCTGTTCAATATCTATCAAACTAGTTGACATACTGAACAGATCAGTGTTTCAAACAGATTAGGCTATTATCCCTTAATTATATATCAATTTTCAAGCAATTCTGTTGAATTTAAATATATTAAATCTCAATCTTTAAAATTTCATCATAACTTGAAAAAGATCAAAAGTTAATAATCAAACAAACAAACAAACAGATTTTCCAAAGTAAAAAAAAGCATTTAAAAAGAAAACTCATGGTAATTTTTTTAAACCAATGATCACGAATTTTTTTAGAATTTTTTTTATAAAACAACTGTTTTAAAATAAAAATAAAAACTGTCAAACAATTTTAAACATAATACTTAGTTACTGATTTATTATTCATATGATTATGTACACATACTAAATATACGTATTTAGTATATACATCTTTTTTGTATATAAATAATTTATTATATATTGTTTATGTCTAGAAATTAATTAAGTCAATCCCTATTTTTTATAACGAGCTCTAGTGATATATATATAAAAGTGTCCAGCTAATTTCAAATACAATACAGTTTCAGATTTTCATTTACTATGCCAATACTAAAACTTATAAATAATAGAGATAATTTTTTTTATATTAAATACTTTTATTGACTGTGCACTAAAAAGAAATAAAATGTTTTTTCAACCACAATTGAAGTTTTTAGGTTTAACTTGAAATAAAAGGAGGGTGGGGACAGAAAATAATTAAATCAATCCCTTGTTAGATTGACTTAATTAATTTCTGAACCCCCATGCTTTTATTTCAAATTAAATCTAAAAATTTCAATTGTGATTGAAGAAACAATTATTTTATTTCTTTTTGGAGCCTAATTTTGTTTTGTTTATGTTACACATTATCACTCAATAATTCTAATATAAACCACTTTCACAATTTTTTCTAATAAGGTTAAGCTATATATCAGCATTGTAATATTGAGTCTATTTTTTAAGCTTCTTTATTGTTTTCAATGCAGTCACAGATTGAACTTTACATTGCTGCTGTTAAAATCTCAAATGAATAAATTTTTACAAAAAGTAAAGCTAGAGAGTCAGGGCAAATTATTATTTTTATTAAATATTTTGTTTCTTGTTGGTATTTTGTATTTTATTAATAAATGAATGTGATTTATTATTTGAATTTAAAGTTATTCAAAATTGATCTTAAAAGCTGCTGCAGGAGTATAAAATATCCGCTTACTGTATTAATTGCTGGTTCAAAATCAGCTATTATTGAACCATCTTTATTATCATTTCCATTTGCACTTTCATCTAAAAATAATTTTCATGATATTCTTGCAAAAGCTGGTCCTCAAACTTTTGCAATGGCAGCTCAAACATGCAAATAATTTAGCATCAGAGTGCCACTTTCTTTTCCTAACCTCAGATTTAACTTAATCAAATATTATCTAAGAAATGTTTCAAGATCAAGTAGTTGGAGCACCAATTACTGAAAATAATTTGTCTGCCATTACAGTTTTAAGCCAAGTACTGTTATTTGTTTTTATCAAATTCTTCTCATATCATAATTTTTCATAAGTCTGTGATATCTGCTAAATGTGTAAAAACGAAGACAACAAATCTACCAAACTAATAAAAAAATATTAAAACAGAACAGTTACAATGTGCTTTGTTTGTTTAATCATTATACCTTATTATATAAATATTGAATCTAAATCCCACATATTTGGCAAACTAAATGATTTCTAATATCACATTTTTTTAATAGTTTGATGCTTCATATTTTTATTATAATATTATGATTATGATATATATGGCGGACAATCTGTTTTTTTTATCACTCATCACTTGTAGATTACCTAAATCAATTTTTACATTCTAGAAGATTTTTATTTGCCATTGAATGAACACTTTACTAGAGAAACCAATGAAGATGTAGAAAATACTTTCAAAATAAATATCTGTAGAGAAATCTGCTATGTATTTAAGAATGAGAATTTAGTACTTTGCATTTTCTAGTTAAACGTTTTATACCATATTACAGTGAGAATTACATAATTCATAAATATCATTTGGAAGTTTATTATAGTGATAAAATAATGGATTAAAAATTGAAGATTCACTAATGATGGATTAACAACTAAAATAAATCTCATTTTGATCAACTGTATGCATTTGTTGTGCTAAATTGGTCAATATGGTGTTCAAACACCACATGATCTCTTGAGCATCAGATTATATAATTATGATCAGAGAATTAATTTTCAATTAATCTTTTAAAATTCATACTCATATCTGAACAAGTGTTTTTAAATTAAAGCAAAGCCATTCAGCTCTTAAAACTACCATATTGTTTTTTTTCCTGATATCCAATTCTAATCTTCATCATGATTCAGGGACTTGAAACTCTGTTTTAAATTTACCACGTTGTGATCTACCATTAGTCAGCGTAATGAAACTTGTGCTATGTATGGAAATCATGATAAAATAAGTCACATGTCATAAATGATTAACCATAAAACCATGGATCAATATTATAGCTAATAATATTCCAACAAATGCGTGTCAGGGAATATATTGAGATAATTTCTGTCTGTTGACCTGCCAACTTCTTCTAATAACCATAAATTAACACCAGTTTTAAGTGTGACAATTCACAATCTGATGACAAATTAATCTGCTCAAACCATAACACAATTTATTGACTTTGATTTTTTTGAAATGTCAAAATTTTATTAATAGTTCATCCAGTACAAATGATATATTTTCTAATCATGCAGACAGTTTTAAGAGAACTTTAAATATCAGTCATAAGCATAGGCAAATCATGATGAAAAGAAAAGCTAGGAGAACTAATGTCAAGCTAAATAAATCATATTCATAGTCTTAACAGAGAAAGCACTTATTTAATAATTTTAATGTTGACACATTCATCTTAGTTAAAATCAAAGAATTTAAACATCATTTTGACTCTTCTTGAAATAGTAAGTAAAAATAAAACAAATCATTGCAAGGCAGAAGTCTCTCCAACAATCTCTCACAACACTACTTATCAAATTGGATAATCATAGTCTTGGTAACAGTATAAGCAGTTTTTTTAATCTTCTAGCTAAAAATAATTATTCTTTTGTTAACTAATAATAAATAATAGATGGTTTGTTTATGGGTTAATTACTTGAAAAAAAAATCTAAGTTTAATTGGAACTACATTTTTTTTTTTACTTTATCCAGTTCAGATTTGAACTCATCTTTATGGGTAGCTATTTTTATTAAAATTATACTTCTTATAAGGAGACTAAATATAATAAATGTTCTAAATTAATTTAACAATTATCATCTTTATTTACATATCTTATTTTTCTTGAGAGGACATTGGCTGATAACAGAATTTATCTGTTTCTGATTACTGCCATTTTTATTTGAAATTTTAATTTATAATAAATGATATAGTTTTTGGCCACAAAAAGGAATTTACTTTTAAGTGAAAGGAGACCCTTTGATTCCTCTTGGGGACCTTAAAGAAACAAAACAGAGCAAATTCTTATGTCCACTCCATATGTTTCTTGTCATTGCAGCTGTTATTACTATGTGAGTATTCATATAGTATACAAACATGGATGGACTACTCATTAACATACATTAGCCAGTGTGGTGTTTTTATTGGAATTTACCCCTGAGTTTAAAATCAAGAAACACGAAGGTCTTTTTTCTCAGTTGCCTGATAGCTCTTAACTGAAATGGTATTTGACTTTTCTTTGAGCAAAATGAAGTTATGTGTGAATGAAAAAAAAAATTCTAATAGATATTTACAATCATGACAGACAAAAAAAGAAGTCACGGCCCTTATTCCCAGGAGGCTGTAAAATTTCCAGCCAAGGCAGCAGCTATTGATTGAAAGTAGAATGTGCTAAGAATCCCCTAATTGTGAACCCATGCTGTTATTTGATGAATATCTTTTATTTAAGTACTTACAACTTCAGATCACTTTCAAGTGAAGGAAGATTGCCAGAATTAGAAGAGTAACTGTCTCATATTAAATGGGACATTATAGGACTTTGTGAAGTTAGAAGAAAAGGCAAAGAGACAATTGATTTAAAAAATGAACATACAAAAGCACAAATATTTGAAGTATAAGTAGGATTCTTTATAAATAAAAAGTGGAAAAACAACATTGTAAAAGTTGATGGTATATCAGTCAGAATGGCAAGATGAGTTTTTCAACCTAATAGCAGATATCAAATGCAGATAATTCAGGTTTATGTCCAATAGGTTCTTATAGTGATGAAATAGTAGAGGATTTTTATATGGATGTTCAGACAGCTTTTGATTGGACAAAACAATATTAATAAAATTGTTTTGGAAGACTTTAATGCTAGAATTAGAAAACAACTGAAAGTTAAAAGGGTTGTAGGTAAATTTGGTCATAGTGATAGAAATGAGAGAGGTCATAGACTTGTGAAGTTTGCAGAAAAAGAAAAACTTTATATTATTAATATTATTAATTCTTTTTTTGAGAAAATGCTAAACGGAAATAGTGGAAGCATCCAAATGAAGGTACAGCAGAATTGGATTATATTTTGACTAACAGAAAATATGTATTTCAAGACTGTAATGTTTTTAATATATTCAACACATGAAGTGATCATCAATTCTTAAAATGTAAGATACATGTTAATGCAAAATTAGAAAGGCAAAAATTATTAAGAAAAATAATATTCACAGTTGATATTCCTAATCTTTAGAAACATTCAAATAAATTTAAATTAGAACTTGCAAATCGTTTTCAATTATTAACAGATTTTGAACATGATTCAGATTTGAACAAAATCAATAGAAAGATAACTGATACACTTTTAAAAACTGCAACAAAGATAGCTGGTACAAAAAAAACACAATTGACCAGTAGACAAAACAATTTATAAAGAAAAAATGAATATGAAAATATAAAAAATTATGCATGAAGAAGGATTGAATATCTCAAATTTTGTAAAATGGTGTGGAAAAAAATTAATAATATAATAAAGAATAATTGTGAACTAAAGTAAAGCTATTGAAGAGAATAAGGGTCTCAAGAGTGTAAAAAACATCTTGGTATTGGTAGGAAACTTATTTCTGCAATAAAAGATGGAATTATTACTAGAAAGAGAGATGACATCATCAAATGTATAGAAGAGTTTTATCAAGAATTATATAGCAATAAAGAACAAGGAAAAGTATCTCGTACAACTACTATGTCTTCTGAAATGCCCAGGATTTTAAATGAATTAAATTTATGAAGAAAGGAAAACTCCATGTAATGATGGAATTATAATTGATATATTAAAAGCAGTAGATGATGAAATAGAAAAATCTTTGGCAAAATTATATACCAAATGTGTAAATGATAAAGGTGTACCAGGTGGTTGGAAGAATGCAGTATTAATATTTAAAATAAGTGATAAAAAGATATTAGAAATTACAGTCCTATCAGTTTTTCATCAGTTTTATACCAAATTTTTATCAAAATAATTACAACTTGTCTATAGAAAACTAGGAATTTTAACAAACCAAACAACAAGCTGGAATTGAAAATGGTTTTAGTACAGTGGATCATATCCAAATATTGAGAGAAGTTATAGAAAGGACCAATGAATATGAGTTCCCATTATGCTTTGGATTTATAGATTATGAAAAGACATTTCTATAAGCATTTCTTCAGTGATTAAAACATTGGATCATCAAGGTATAGACCAAAGATATATTCTGAAGAATATTTATAAAAATGCAATAGCAACAATTAGATTACATAAAAGATTTACATTAAGAAGGATATATGACAGGATGACTCCTGTTCCAAAACTTTTTACATCACTTTTGCAAGAAGTATTTTATAGATTACAATGGGAAGTTAAGGGAATAAAAATAAATGGAGATTATTTAAGTCATCTAGATTTTGCAGATGTTGCAGTTGTTTTTGCAAATAATGCTTTAAAGCTTCAGGAAATGTTGCAAGAGTTATTATATGAAAGTAAGAAAGTAGGATTGAAGGTAAATATTAAAAGACTAAAGTAATGTCCAATAGATTTTATCAAAAGATGAAAATAAAGATTAGTTGTGATAAGTCAGAAGAAATTAACAACTACTAATATCTTGATCAGATTATTATTACAAATGGAAACATAATGGATGAAATTAATCATCAAATTAAACTTGATTGGAGTTCTTTTGGTAAAAATAATTTATTATTAAAATAAAATATGCCTATTTTTTTGAAATGAAAGGTTTTTAATTAATGTCTGTTATCAATTGTTACTCATGGATATGAGATTTGAACACTTAATGGAAGAGAATACAGAGACTTCAGATCACTCAAAAAAAAATATGAAAAGATGTATGTTAGGAGTATTAAGGAGAGATTGAAAATGAAATACATGGGTAGCAAAAACAAACAGATGTTATTGATATCATTTAAAGAATTAAGGGACTGAATTATAGTTAGGCTGATTGCTAAAAAGTATAATAATAGATGGACAGTTGAAATCTATAATGGCATTTCAAAAGATTATAAAAGACCTAGAAAGAGATGATGTGAGATGGATGAAATAAGGAAGTGTGTTGGGTGATGTGGATAAGAGAGGCTAGAGATCAGAGAAGATGGATTGAACTTTGATGGACTTTTATTCATAGTGGATCGATAATGTTTGAAAGTGATGATGATGGTAGTTTTCTCATTTCACTTAACTAGTGCATGATTTTTTTTGCTCAATGACTGCTTTTATTAATATTTTCTGCATCATATCATATTTCACTATTCTCCTAAAAGTATATTTCTGTATACATTCAGCATCAAAAGAATTATTTCAATAGTCTTTAGATTAATCCTTGATGACATCTTAAATCTCTATACACTTTCATTATGTATATGAACTATCATCAGTAATGGCAGTGTTGTGGTTTAAATATATGTCATCTGCATTAATCATTTCTAGAATTTCAATTACTGTTAATGTTGCTATATACTTTCTAACAATCTTTGATTTATTATCTCTTTTATTCATACAATGTAATTAGAGACTAACTGTATATTACTTAAGGAGGTTTTACAAGATTATGCCACACATTTTTTTTTTAAAAGTTTTTAAATTATCCTTATTCTCAGTCCTGTATTAATGTATTAACTAACCACAATGCAGTGCATTTTTTAATTTATGAACTTTTAATTAGAAATGAAGTTATGTGAACGTGATTATTATACTAATAGCTATTCTACTAATAAAACTAATGATGTGATCTACTTATACACAATCATTATAGAAATTTTTTAATTCAATTTCAAATTGACTTGAGATATTCTACATCAGTTTTTTTTTTGTCTCTTTAATAAGTGCTAGGGAATAGTTTACTAGCAAATAACATGATAAACGTGATGATAGCATATTAATAATAATAAAAAAGGAGCAATAAAGGACTCATACAAGTTTATGATGTAATTTAATAGTAATGATTAAACAAAACAAATTGAAATTGGTACTAGCAATATTTCAAGCATCATTTTCATTGGAATCCATTTTTAACTTTTTTATTACAGGAACTTGGGGCGTTGTGTGTTAGTTGTTAATCAAAATAGTGGTATCCTTCAAGAAACTGACAATAAATGGATATGCATGAGAGATTATCTTAATCACTAGATGATTTAAAAGTTAAGCAACCATGATGAAATATATGTTCTATGTCATATTGGATTCCATTTTTTCTTTTCAAATTACATATGTACAAAGGTGATATTAATAAAAAGTGATACAGAATTCATTTATGTTTTTGATGTAGTTTTAATTATTGAAATACTAGAATAAATTGCGTCAAGAGAATAGCAAATAATGGCCAATTATTATTAATGAGAATGATCAATTGTTATCACTGATTCATAATACCTATTGTTTAATTATCGTCACTTACTTTAGAAGCAGAGAATTTAATATATCTACATAAATACAACTTCATGTACAAGCTTCTATATATTCCGGTAGCACTGCATCTAAGAGTCTGAAGTATTTAATCAGTTTCTCCTTTTATTTACACTTAACCACCATATCTAAAGATCTATTACTATTTCCTATCTACACACTAACATTTGTAAAATGTAAATATTTATGTAAAAGTAAAATGACTTGCTAAAGAATGTTATAATCAAGTAATAAGAAAACACTACCCTAATCAATGTTGCTAACTAATTAAAAACTTTTCTCCAACTTCTATCCAAGCTTCTTTATAAAGAAAACAAATCAGGATACAACTAACTTTTTTTAAAAATTATAGATGTTTATAAGTACATAATATATTTAAGATGATTAAATTACATTAAGTATCAGATGTTGTCACTTGGCCTAATGCAATGCTTATTTTTATGCATGTGAAAAATTGGAAAATATTTTCAGATTCTAATCAGATTTAGGGTTTATTCTTTCAGACAATTGGCCAATATTAACCCTTCTATTTGGTGGTAAATGGTCATAAAACTATTATTAGCTAGAAGCTTAACAAAAAGAAAATTTCAAACCCTCAATCTAGTATATAATGTCATTTCTTTTAGTTCGATTGTGAGAGGTCTTTGCCCTTAATTAGGATATAATAAAAGCTGTTTTACTATCTATCTATCTATCTATCTATCTATCTATCTATCTATCTATCTATCTATCTATCTATCTATCTATCTATCTATCTATCTATCTATCTATCTATCTATCTATCTATCTATCTATCTATCTATCTATCTATCTATCTATCTATCTATCTATCTATCTATCTATCTATCTATCTATCTATCTATCTATCTATCTATCTATCTATCTATCTATCTATCTATCTGTCTGTCTGTCTGTCTGTCTGTCTGTCTGTGTCTGTCTGTCTGTCTCTGTCTCTATCTGTCTTCTCTATCTGTCTATTTCTTTATCGATCTATCTGTCTATATCTATCTATCTATGTCTGTCCATCTATACATCTATCTATCTATAATAATAATTAAATAAAAGTATATTATCTATACTGAACTTATGAATTAAAAAGGATTTGAATTCAGACTTTCAAGTTCCCTACAGCTATCTTCCCATCTTACCCAACTGATATCCATGACCACATACTTGTGACAAAGGTAAATTATCTCCAGTATATGTATTTTGTGCTGAACCAACACTCATCAGTTGTTCGAGATCATGTTTCACACAAACTGAACTCTGGTTATATATATGTGTGTGTGTGTGTGATGATCTGGACCATCTGAGTGCTGGTTTAGCACAAAGTACGCATATTGAAAATCATTTATCTTTTTAACGTTTGTGGTCATGTGTGTCAGTTTTTTAAGATGGGTAAATAGTTGTAGGGAGCCTGAAAGTCTGACTTCAAATACTTTCTAATTACACATATATAGCTGTAGAGAGCCTGAAAGTCTAACTTTAAATCCCTTCTAATTACATTTATAACAATAAAAATAATAAATATAATGGTAATTAACTATTATATACAGTATTTCAATCTGCAGAAGTACTTTCAGTTAATTCCTTACCTCACCTTAATTGCTGTTTAATAGTTAATTACCATTCTATTTATTATTTTTATTGTTATTATAGTAGTTTTTAATTAATGGACATTTTATTTGTATTATATATATGCAACAAAATATATATTTTATTTCAGATTGAGAAGCAAAAGGCTTTGAATGCTTTGGATTATACCATTGTTCTTCAACTCCATCAAATACAATATTTAAATAATGGAGTACTTCCAAGTGATTTCAGTAATTGTCTTATGTTTACATCACAAGGTGTTGTTAAACTGCATTTACGTATTAAAGAACTTGAAAAGGAAAAATCAGTCCAAGTTAATTTAAAAAAGTAAATATTTTTCATATATATATAGTATATGTATCAAAAATAGATATTTTATTGTATTTATATAAATATGTGTGTGTATATATAAATGCAAATAGCTTCTATATACACACAAATTTATGTACAGTATATATATTCTAACAGAAGGAAAAAACGAAATCTATTATCTCTCAATAAATAACAAGGTTTGGTGGAAAGGATTTTTTTTTTTTTAATAAGATTGAGACTTGTGCTAAAATGACGATAAGGATTGTAACGTGGGCTAAGCTCAGTGGTCGGTTAGATATAAAAAATTAGCTGCAGAGATATGCAGTTAAAATAAAGGAAGAAACTAACAATGATAAAATAAACCATTATAAATAAAAGATATAATTTGGGAAGAGAGAAAACTCCAATCATCAATAATTTAGAATAAAGTAAATCTCTCCCTTCATCAAAAACACATTCTCTGAGCTATAAATATTTGCACTTTCAAAAACATGTTCCCTAATAGACTCTTATGTCTAACAAAATCTCTTATATAATTTAATAGTATTCACTGATATGATCTGTTTTCCTCTACAACTTCTAAAGTGAATAAAATAATAATGACTTTTTATGCCAACACTAAAGTAATAAATTAAATAAATAAATGTTTCTCAAATAAGGCAAAATAAGATCTCAGAGTTCTTCTCTTGTATTATATCAAATAAGACTGTTATTGTGTTGGAAGGCAAATGACTGGCATCCTAGCAGGCTTTAGGAAACATACACTTTTTAATAAGCCAATATATCCTATTAAGATCATAATAATAATTATTTAGATTACAGAAAGAAGTGTTTACTTTAATCAACAAATACCTAAAAATAATAATCATAAAATTTAGAATACTTATAGCCTTTTACCTAGTTTGGAAATCAAATAATAGAAGGAAAAGGGTACATTTCATTTCCTTCTCTTATCTTTAAACAATACAGATAAAATACTCATTTTACAACGTTTGAATTCTGTGAATATAACAGGTAAATAATGTGCAGTCTGAATAATGGATGGATATATCCATTGTAATGATTAAGTGAACAATTATTAATTTGAAAATTTTAATTGGGAAAGAAATATTTATATCATGTTTTCTCATCAAATATTAGTGATTTTTGGATAATAATCATCTGACTTGAAAATATATTTTTTATTTTACTTTGTAGAATTCGGGAACCAAGGAAAAGAATTTCATACAGAAAAAATACTCAAACCAAATTTTAATAATTTACAAAAATACATTTATTAAAAACTAAACATTAACAAATTATTTACAAGGCACACAAACACAATGACAGTTTGAAAATCATGGCCACAGCATGCATTATTATATTTGATTCTGAGGAATCAATAACTACAGATCAACTTTATTCAAAGCCTATTACCCTCAGTACTGCTTAGTTTTAAAATTGCTAAAATAAATTCCAGAACTATAAATTATTATGAGCAGTTGCTAGAATGTTTAGTTAAGACATTACAATTTACTCTAGCTAAAACAAGGCAGTAAACAAACATTTAATGCAATTGAAAAATAATAATTACAATGTGGCTAGCTTGCACTATAAGCTGATTAACATTTTCTTATACATTCTATCTGATACAAATAAATTTAATTTTTTAAATTTCTTATAAATTATTGTTTTATATTGTAATCAAATTGTAGGACATACTATATTTTTACAGTGTAAAAATATAAATGTTAATTATATGTTAAAATTTTATTTTTGAAATAAATATTTTTTTGTACATTATGTGTATTATTAACAATATCCAACTATAAATTAACATTGAAAAAATAAATGATGCCTGTTACCTGGCCAGTATTATAGAATGTGCTCTTAAGTGCAAAAAGGTTGGGGACCCCTGCTCTATAATCAGGCTCTTACTCATGATATCTTACTATTAATAAAGTAATAATAACAAAAAAAATGTTCAAACTAATCTATTGCTACTTCTAAATTGGATGGTAAATATGATAATGAGAACTATTATCGTCAAATCACAATTAATTATTGTCTACTACTGTGTTAATGATAAAAGCTAAATGATAAATAGAAAGCATTCATCAGAAGTCATACATGCCTTGATATTTAATTTATTTAATGTCCATATAAAAATATTAAATTTTTAAGAGACTTACAAACCCCTCGGTGAATTTCTCCATATGACGCATATAAAATAACATTGTGTCTGTGTATTCCAATCATGCTATGCTTTAAACTGATCAATTAAAATTATTATAAATCCAGTGGGGTTCCTTGTATACTACTGGCAAAGCACAGTAGCACAATACGAATATTGTCATAATCAACTAAAGCACTGAACTAAATGCACCCGAGGAGACTACCTCAACAACTAGCTAATCATTGCCATAACCTTAATATGGTAGGAAATTTAATCTTTCAAATGGCACATGAGGGATAATATACTGAAAATAAGCTCCTCAGAGTAAGACAACATGACTATAATAATGGTGGCTTCCAAGGCCTATCTACGCAGTCTCACCATCTAAAGAAAAGGGAAAATTCACCAAAGACAAAACGATCCTTTCCATGGGATCTGGATATCTAAGCTATACATTGAAATATTTTGAAAAATATGAAAAACATTGTCCTCTCATGGCAAATACATAAATATTGGGAGAGCATCTCCATTCCACAAACATAATAAATAGTATACTATCTGATAGAATCTAGAGCTATAAAGCATAATCTAATTCTAACAATAGCAAGATACAATTTATTATCACTAATAATAAAAAAACTGATAGCTTATATCAATGCTACACTCCATACATTAAACAATATCCGAAACTCACAAGGAAAGCATTAGTCAAATGACTATAAACACATTAAAATAGCATAGTAAATATTTGCATAAGATAAAGAGTACACAGACGAACAATGAGCATAATAAATATTAATGAAAATATAGTGGACAGACTGACGCAATAAATATGATTAATTAAATAGCTATAACAAAATAAATTCATTCTCAGAAAAATTCAGAATGCAATCTCTATTAAATATTAAACTTCTGATAAACATATATGTAAAGGTTGTTCACCCTTAAAATTACAAAATGAAATATATTGTTCAGAAATTAATATAATAGCAATATCTTCTAGAGATGCATATCCCTATTTAAATAAAGCATAGGCAACTTTAAATTAAACACTTCACCAATATATTTAAATTTACCTGCATGTAGTAGAAATATCTACATACTTCATTGTGAACCTTTTTGAGACAGCTTTAAATAATAAAGTAAGACCTTGACATATAAATAAAATATTATATAGCAAATATCTAAAATATATATATATATAATTATTATGTTCCCATCCTTTTTTTTTCTTAAAATAATAATAATAATTATAAACCCAGTTCATTAGTAGAGCTTCATCAGCAGTAGGCAAGCTATTCCAGAGTGCGAGGTCCCACGCCATCGGCTGTCTGGATAATATCAATGTTTTTATATCTTTCAAAGCAATATATATATATATTTAAAAACAACAAGGCAATTACAACTTTCACTATGATAGGAAATAAGTACATGAATAAACAATATTATTTTAAAACAAACAGATTTGGATCCATTATACAAAGACAAAATGTAAAAACATAAGACTTTCAATGGAAAAAAAAAAAAAAGTAAAAGTAATATCTCAAGACACAGAAAATGAACTTGAATTTTTATCTCTGAAGAATACCTTTTAGATGAGGTAGGTGTATTGGGTCATTGTAATATTTTAAATGAGGTAACTACTTCACTAATAGGGGTCTTCCAGTACCAGAATGAGACCATGACATACAAAAAAATAGTACAAATTTAATTAAATAATATTTTTTGCATTTGTAATTTTACACTCTAATTAATACTGTGTGTTTGCTTAATAGGTAATGTTTATTATAATGACTATTTAAAGTTAAAATGTGTTCGATATATATATATATATATATATATATAGTTATTGGTAGTAATAATTTAAATATTTAGATTAATTATGAAAATAAATATTGGAGTTTTTAATATTAGGGGGCTTAATTCAGTTGAAAAATTATTACAACTGTCTAAATGGTGTGATTTAGTTCAATCTTATGTTCTAGACCTGTTGGAGATGAAGATATATACTAGTTCTCAGATTGACTTAGCCGATTATTTTATTAATAAAAGTTTCTCTATTTTTTCAAAAACCTCCTCAGTGCCATCAGCAAAGATTGGCATCTTAATTACACACACATACCCGTTTAAATCTTTTAAAATATTGTATATAAACCCTCATATTGATGATAATTACGTTTCATGATAATGCAATCATCTTAAATGTGATTTTCATATACATTCCTCCAGGTCCTATTATTATTAACAGATTAGTATTAAAAATCAATACAATTCTTGCAGCCACTCCATACCCTGTTCTGCTATTGGGAGATTTCCATATGTCACATGACAGGTTTATAAACAAATGGCTTCACAGACTGAGTTTTCCTTTAATGAGTGGGAAGGCTATTTACCAAATAATTCAATATCATTCAATAATGGTAGGCATAGGTCTCTAATAGACCTAGTATTTTATTCTCCAATGCTGCACTCTAATATTAGTATTAAATTTAAAAACTCTGCTATCTCAGATCATCTAGCCTCTATTGTTACATTGGATATGGATATGACACATACAGCTATGATTCATACAAGCAAGATAATAAGATTACTTTTGCCTAGCTGTACTACTGAATTATTATATTCTGAAATATATATAGCTTTATTCAAAAGTTGAAACCATAAATTAAATCCTGTATAAGCCTTGTTAGCATTCATAAATGTTGTCTCATATATAATAGATCATATTACATACAATAAACCTCCTCCTTCAATATTACTTGCCTTGACTGATGACCTCTGTAAGTGAATTATTAATATGAAAATTCTAAAGTTGAACAGAACTATCTGAAAGCACTGAGAGACGCATATAAGGCTACATGTGTCAAACTGGAGGAATATTTATCAATAAAAAAAAATTAACTATACCTTGGAAAGCCACGTACATGGTCAAGAAATTATATACGGTGAGCATTAGGCCAATCACCAGTAATGAGTGCCCATGGCAATAAAAATTAATAGAACAGTAGTGTCAGGAAATAATATGTTTGTTTCATTGTACAAACACTTTAAAAATAAGCTCCAAAGTTGCAGCTGGTTCAATCCTGAGATACAATTCCTTGGAGAACCAGAAAAAGAAATAGAATTCAAACCAAATGAAGTCATTCAAAAAACTGGCTATAACCTCAGACTCAAAACACCCTGGAATTCATGGAATTCCTAAGATTGTATTCAACCACCTAAGTCAGCACTCTGCAAAATACTTATCTGATCTAGCAAACTATTTATCTAAAGGAATGTATCAGATAAATGATCTATATCCCATATCATTAGTACCTTCTATTAAAAAACAGGAAGTGGTACATGAATTAGAAAATCTGCATCCTATATCCATGAGTCCTCTTGGAATAAAAATTTTAAAAGCAATACTAAAAGATAAATTAGAGCCATATCTCCTACCCAAATTAGAAAAAGCTCAATTTGCAAAAAAAGGGTCTTCTACAGAATAAGAAGCCTTTTTGTTCAAGTCTGTCATAGATTCTGTAAGGAATAATAAGAAATATAATCCTCTGATGATTCATCTGGATATTAAGTCTGCTTTTGATATGGTACCAGTTGACTAGCTAATTGAGATTTTAACAGATGCAGGCATACCTAAAGCACTGCTCTATTTACTCACAAATTTATTATTAAATAGATAGATCCATGTCACACTATTCTCAATGATTTACCTCCCATAGATCAATTCCACAAGGATCACCACTAAGTGGACTGCTGTTTACCACATACATTAATCCCCTGTTAAAAAAAAAAATAAGTAAGAATTATCTGGGATATATGTATTTGGCTTAAATGAAAACATCTCATGCATTGCATACATGGATGATGTTACAGTGTTTCTGGCATCTAAAAAACAATATCCCATATTACTAAAAATATTAAATGAATATAGTAGAGAGTACAGATTAGATTTCAATATGGACAAATTATCTGCATGGTCAATTTATACAGGTAAAACTTTGAACATGCACTTTAAAGGAAAGCCTAATCCCTTTTTTGGTTTTCCATTTTATTTAAGTAATTTAGAAATGCACAATACAATACAAAACAAACTTAAAAGTAAAATTGAAAAAGTCACATATTCCTTATCTAAGTCATACTTATCTCTCTATTCAAAGTCATCATTGATTAATATGTTAATTATAACTAGAATTACATATTATTCACCTATCATAATATTTAGTAAAGCTTTTACAATATATTGTACCGGTATAAATTCACCACGCTTACTCATACACAGTACCCGAGTTCGAACCCAGTCCACGCTTAAGAATAATTTCCAAAACGCCAACTGAATTCAAACCCAAACCCCGGTATGACCAACCGATGATGACTTTATAACAGCACGGGGTTATCCCTTTTCTAGCTCAGCTTAGAACATGGACTAAATTCTTACAGTTAATGATATATAGGTTTATTAGACTCTAGATACTGGAACGGTCATTTATGTAACGTATATATTTAAGTTGCCAATACAGACAGTAAGTGGCTAAATAGACTTAGAGAGTAATAAGGTGGAGGACACAAAAATTTAGATTAAATAAAGTGTTTAATAAGCAAAATATAAAGCATATAAATATAGTGTTAAATAAAACAAATAGAAAGCACATGAATATAGTGTTATATAATAGGAATGGACAGCATATAAATATAGTGTTATACAGTACGGTAAGACTTCATAGATCCTCTTGTATTTGGCTACTAGTCTTTAGTAAATGTTTTATTTAGTAAACAAATTTATGCCAATAGCTGGATAGTTAAATGATTGACGGGTGGTTAAGAGAATCAGAGTATTTGAGCACTGGAAAAATATTTATCTAAAGATTTTTATTAACTTATTTTATTAGAATAGGCTCGAGCCGGAACGTAGACGAACAGTGGAGGTGGTTTTATATAAATACGACATAAGAGATAGATGTACTGGTGGTTTTATATAAATACGACATGGAAGATAGATGAACTGGTGGTTTTATATAATTACGACATGGAAGATAGATGAACTGGTGGTTTTATATAATTACGACATGGAAGATAGATGAACTGGTGGTTTTATATAAATACGACATGGAAGATAAATGAACTGGTGGTTGCCTATTCAAAAGCCCTACAGTAATCAATTGCGGTGCATTAACGGAATACCGGGCGGCTTGTACTTTGACAAGGCTTAATGCCCCCAAGTAGCTCCGGGACACGACAACCAGCCGGGATCATTTCGAACCCCGGTGATCCAAGAGATTACCGGAAAGAAAAACTGCTTTCATTCCCCAATGGTAGAATGGCGAGACGCTAACTTCAGCGAAGGGAAGGCATTGCCACAGACATCACGGACGAGAACTTGAAATGGATTTTTTTAAAAGAAATTATATAAAACCTGGAAACTATTAGTCTGTTTCTACGCCACAGGCTGAGATCCTTATCCCAATAAAAACATAGCGAAATTAAACTGAAGGTGAAAAACAATAATTAGTTAATTTTACTCTGGGACTCTTAACCCTTCAGGTTGACAGGCGGTAGCGACAGTATTAAATTATACAGGGAGTTATTTCTCAGATCAGACATGACATTACGATAACACTTTGAAACTATTATATATATTTAATATTGAAACTTAGATTGTAATTTTATACCAACTTAACACAGAATAATAAAGTGATTTAACATTTACTAACTCGGAATGTGAAAGAATATTTAATTCAGAACATGGAATTACTTTTAAATTAAATTGATCATTATTACACACTAGTTTACACATAGTTGGAAATATTACTATTGGCAATGTTTGTTTATGAAATAAGCAACATAAGAAAATATAAATGCATTCAGTTGAAATATTATTACTATTAATTACAATTTTATAAATGATTTCTAAAGACTAGAGCAGAGGATAAAAAAAAAAGAAAAGAAAATTTACTGACAGGTTAAATAATAGCATTATAAATGATATAAAAACTTACATATGATTCACTTGATTGATAACATTAAGCACGGAAGAAAATTAAAGTTCGTGTAACAAAGTTCTCTTCTTTCTTCATCCAGCTTGGCTTGTGACGAACGTAGGCGCGCATTTTTGAAAGTTATTTGTAAGGCATAGCTAATTTAGAGGTTGGAAGTTGGAAATTCTGAAGTATATGAAACATGATCAAACAGCGGCACGAGGATCCATATTGGCGGGCAGAGACCAGCTCCTGGCAATTAGCCCATCAACATTGCGATTCACTGGTAAACTTCTTAATAAAAAATGTTTGAATTATACTCAACTGCTGTGTTGTCTCGAGACTACTTCTCTCACACACGACCAAAGTTAGAATGTAAGTTTTTTTCTAAAATAGCCACTGCTGACCTTTCCGACTTGTTTTTGTTTTAGGCTCCGCCTACTTTCTCTAGCCTCTAGCGATGCAGCTTGACCAACAATCAATTATCTGTTTCTAGCAATCTTTTAATTTTATACGCTATTTTTAAATTGACATAGTAATTACATATAAAAAATTCCTTACTAATTTTGAATACAACTTAATTGCTCTGAACATTTGTGCAATTAGATTTTAATTAAAAACACTGATCAAAGGAATGTGATTTTTGATCAGTATTTTTAAACGACTTTATACAATTTTAAAACTAAAATTTAAAACAAATACGCCCGCACTGAAACTTTAAATTAAATGATATAAATTCACAAACCACGCACACACGAATATTATTTCATGGTTTGTGACATTTATATACGGGATCTTTACATATTTATTTATAACTATAAAATACATAACTAAATTTTATTATAATTTGAAATAGACAAAACCTCACTGCGGGCGAACAGTAGTTTGAATTACCGTACATGAAAACACCTGAAACGAAGATCGGTTCTCCGATCTGTCTGTTTCATTTCTTGTCACTTTATAAAAAAAAACAACAAAAAAAAATGATTATACATAATTTCTGGTTAACAGTTTTTCTTTCATTTTTTCACATAATTGATTTGACCTTGGAGAACAGTCTGGGTGAGGGTTTGAACTTAATATTTACAAAGGTGGGTGTATTGCCGTAATTCCTTTTCTCATCATCATGTGCATGTCATAGTGGTCATTTTCCGGGTTATCATTTATTGTATATCTCTACCTTCTCCCTGGGTCGGGAGGTATATAAGGGTTATAGGTCTGTCTTTTTAGATCTCTTAGTAAAATAGCAAAAGCGGTCACAATATTGTGCTTTGGTATATTATTATATTGTTCATTATTAAAAGTATCTTGCTTTAAAAGAATTTCTCTAACTTTCTGTGATCTAATGGCATCCATTATAACATTTTCACTTTGGGAGTTGAGAAGTTTTTCTCCATTTTTTATGAAACTATTTTTTTTAACATATGTCCATGCTTTAAAACAAAGTTTATTATTTCTGTTTAATGAGTTCAGCTCCTCATCAATTTTGTTCTGATCATATTTCATAAACAAATAAGTATGGGTTTTATTAAAATGGGCAGCATTGTACACAACTAAAGATCTGTCCACTTTCTTCCTTTTCATATCAGGAGGCCATTCAGCATCATTTTTAAACTTTAACTTTGATGTCTTCATTAATCCACTTTTCCACAGAACATCTTTATAATTATTATGAAAATATAACTTCTCATTAATTATGATTTCAGAAGAGTCATCCGTAACAGTATGTATTGTTCTATTGATATTTTTCATCATCGATACAGCCACTCCATTAGAGGGTGGTAAACTGATATAATCACTTTGAAATGGGCTGGCTTGCAGTAAATTTGAAACCACCATTTCCTCAGTACTTTCTTCATTCTTGGCTAAATCTGCTAGAGTAAAACTTTGACTATGAGTAATCTCTGTCACATCTAATTCTTTACATTTTTGTTGAGTAGAGTTGGCATTTGTATTCACTAATCTAATCTCATGAGGTTCCAACCTTATTTTAGTTGGTTGAGGTTCTGTGTCCTCTGCTCCACTCCTCGCACTATTAATTTCTTTACTGTCCCCAACTTCTTTTGGGGTGGCCTGGTCATCTTCATTTTCTATTTTTGGGTCTTCAGAGGGATTTATTTCTTGCTGACGCCCTGCATTTTCTAGATTTGAGTCGGCTCGGATGCCCCGTGCCTCGTCGATCCTTACCAGCCTCTCCAACATCATCATTATAACCTTCCTGTCCTCTCTCATCTCTCTGAGGATCGCGTTAAACTTCGCATCGCGATCGTGCTCCCTCTGTTTGTTTCCTTCTATTTCTGCCATTTCTGCTTCGTTTTCCCTTAGAAATGTTTTTAGCATAAGACTTTGATTCGTACAACGCTTTGATTTGTATATATCATAAAAGGTTACTGATCCCTGCTCCTTGTGCCAAATCCTCCTCCGCTGCTGATACTGTTTGTGTGGCTTACTTCCTTTCTCTCTTTCTTCCTTCGCCTACGTTCAGTCTGGTTTTTGTTATCTACGCTTTTTTTCTTTATTTAGGAATATAATATGACATGTCTAAAATCATTACTAAAAATATACAGGGAAAAAAAAACTTTCTTTCACCCAGTTCGCACTGTTCTCCTCAGTCCTATAATACATACATATTCATAATGGGTACATAACATAGTATTTTTTTTGTATTTCTGTCAGTAATTCTCTCTTTTTATATATGCCACCCTACTCTCTTTTAAAACAACACTCGCCACTGCTGTATGGACAAACATGTTTGCTGACAAATTTATTTGATAGGCGCCAGCCAGCAACATGTGACCAATAGATAATTTAATCTACTGATCCCCAAATATATACTTTTATATGACCTAATAATTTTTGATTTAAGATTTATATAGGCAAAAAAAAATTTAATACTGACTCCGGTAAGGTTTTTTTTTTATATTACAACATATATATGCACACACGTGTTTATTTCTAAAACACAAAAATAATCCTACTTCTTTATTCTTTTTTTCAAAAAAATATTTTTCACAACAAACGAAAATATATATACGTACACAAATATATATACGCGTACACGTTTTTATTTTTTTAGAACTGGACTTAATTCTACTTCTTTATTTTTTCATATGATTTAAACGACAAGAATGAACTCGCAAAAACATTATGGAATACTCATTTATTTTAATTAATTACACGCACGAATTGCTTCCGCTCTCTTTTCAAAAAAAAAATCTTCACTCTGTTTCTTAACAATATTTGGGAGTACTATACTGAACCTTTGTGTGAGGGAAAAAAAAATTTTATACATTTGTTTTCTTACTATAGTTTTCACTTGCGCATTTTAATACGCCAAATACGTATCGATATTATGACAAACGACACAAAAAAAATTGAATATTTTTATCATTTAACTGTTTACTCTCGTTCACTCTGCAGGGTGTGGGAGATTTCTTCATCGAGCACCACGGAGGGCGTCCAAAAATATAATAACTGTACCGGTATAAATCCACCACGCTTACTCATACACAGTACCCGAGTTCGAACCCAGTCCACGCTTAAGAATAATTTCCAAAACGCCAACTGAATTCAAACCCAAACCCCGGTATGACCAACCGATGATGACTTTATAACAGCACGGGGTTATCCCTTTTCTAGTTCAGCTTAGAACATGGACTAAATTCTTACAGTTAATGATATATAGGTTTGTTAGACTCTAGATACTGGAACGGTCATTTATGTAACGTATATATTTAAGTTGCCAATACAGACAGTAAGTGGCTAAATAGACTTAGAGAGTAATAAGGTGGAGGACACAAAAATTTAGATTAAATAAAGTGTTTAATAAGCAAAATATAAAGCATATAAATATAGTGTTAAATAAAACAAATAGAAAGCACATGAATATAGTGTTATATAATAGGAATGGACAGCATATAAATATAGTGTTATACAGTACGGTAAGACTTCATAGATCCTCTTGTATTTGGCTACTAGTCTTTAGTAAACGTTTTATTTAGTAAACAAACTTATGCCAATAGCTGGATAGTTAAATGATTGACGGGTGGTTAAGAGAATCAGAGTATTTGAGCACTGGAAAAATATTTATCTAAAGATTTTTATTAACTTATTTTATTAGAATAGGCTCGAGCCGGAACGTAGACGAACAGTGGAGGTGGTTTTATATAAATACGACATAAGAGATAGATGTACTAGTGGTTTTATATAAATACGACATGGAAGATAGATGAACTGGTGGTTTTATATAATTACGACATGGAAGATAGATGAACTGGTGGTTTTATATAAATACGACATGGAAGATAAATGAACTGGTGGTTGCCTGGATTCAAAAGCCCTACAGTAATCAATTGCGGTGCATTAACGGAATACCGGGCGGCTTGTACTTTGACAAGGCTTAATGCCCCCAAGTAGCTCCGGGACACGACAACCAGCCGGGATCATTTCGAACCCCGGTGATCCAAGAGATTACCGGGAAAGAAAAACTGCTTTCATTCCCCAATGGTAGAATGGTGAGACGCTAACTTCAGCGAAGGGAAGGCATTGCCACAGACATCACGGACGAGAACTTGAAATGGATTTTTTAAAAGAAATTATATAAAACCTGGAAACTATTAGTCTGTTTCTACGCCACAGGCTGAGATCCTTATCCCAATAAAAACATAGCGAAATTAAACTGAAGGTGAAAAACAATAATTAGTTAATTTTACTCTGGGACTCTTAACCCTTCAGGTTGACAGGCGGTAGCGACAGTATTAAATTATACAGGGAGTTATTTCTCAGATCAGACATGACATTACGATAACACTTTGAAACTATTATATATATTTAATATTGAAACTTAGATTGTAATTTTATACCAACTTAACACAGAATAATAAAGTGATTTAACATTTACTAACTCGGAATGTGAAAGAATATTTAATTCAGAACATGGAATTACTTTTAAATTAAATTGATCATTATTACACACTAGTTTACACATAGTTGGAAATATTACTATTGGCAATGTTTGTTTATGAAATAAGCAACATAAGAAAATATAAATGCATTCAGTTGAAATATTATTACTA
The DNA here is from genome assembly GCA_028023455.1 of Epiperipatus broadwayi. Classification (NCBI taxonomy): domain Eukaryota; kingdom Metazoa; phylum Onychophora; class Udeonychophora; order Euonychophora; family Peripatidae; genus Epiperipatus; species Epiperipatus broadwayi. The sequence continues at coordinate 127,873 of JAQFVV010006298.1, forward strand.
TTAATTACAATTTTATAAATGATTTCTAAAGACTAGAGCGGAGGATAAAAAAAGAAAAGAAAATTTACTGACAGGTTAAATAATAGCATTATAAATGATATAAAAACTTACATATGATTCACTTGATTGATAACATTAAGCACGGAAGAAAATTAAAGTTCGTGTAACAAAGTTCTCTTCTTTCTTCATCCAGCTTGGCTTGTGACGAACGTAGGCGCGCATTTTTGAAAGTTATTTGTAAGGCATAGCTAATTTAGAGGTTGGAAGTTGGAAATTCTGAAGTATATGAAACATGATCAAACAGCGGCACGAGGATCCATATTGGCGGGCAGAGACCAGCTCCTGGCAATTAGCCCATCAACATTGCGATTCACTGGTAAACTTCTTAATAAAAATGTTTGAATTATACTCAACTGCTGTGTTGTCTCGAGACTACTTCTCTCACACACGACCAAAGTTAGAATGTAAGTTTTTTTTCCAAAATCCACTGCTGACCTTTCCGACTTGTTTTTGTTTTAGGCTCCGCCTACTTTCTCTAGCCTCTAGCGATGCAGCTTGACCAATAATCAATTATCTGTTTCTAGCAATCTTTTAATTTTATACGCTATTTTTAAATTGACATAGTAATTACATATAAAAAAATTCCTTACTAATTTTGAATACAACTTAATTGCTCTGAACATTTGTGCAATTAGATTTTAATTAAAAACACTGATCAAAGGAATGTGATTTTTGATCAGTATTTTTAAACGACTTTATACAATTTTAAAACTAAAATTTAAAACAAATACGCCCGCACTGAAACTTTAAATTAAATGATATAAATTCACAAACCACGCACACACGAATATTATTTCATGGTTTGTGACATTTATATACGGGATCTTTACATATTTATTTATAACTATAAAATACATAACTAAATTTTATTATAATTTGAAATAGACAAAACCTCACTGCGGGCGAACAGTAGTTTGAATTACCGTACATGAAAACACCTGAAACGAAGATCGGTTCTCCGATCTGTCTGTTTCAATATGTATATTCCCAATGTAGAAAGCTAATCTGGGGTAGACAGATAATAAACATTTCACTTGAGATGCCTTCAATGTTCACTAGCAGCCAATGGATTGGGTTTACACAATATTAATGTATTTATGGTCCAAAAGACACTTAACCTAATATCCTCATGCTCATAGATATTTCCACAGTTGAAAATAACAATGAAAATTACATCCCCTCCAGGTAATGGATACTGGAAACATCTCATATCTTCCTAATATTTCTTTTTCCCCACCTATGATTAAATTTAAATATTGGATAAATTCATCAATCCTCAAACTTAATAACAAGCTTTTTATTCGGAAATTTAAAATTTGGATGCTAGAGCCAAAATACTGTGATTTTCTTATTAAAGTAAATCTTGAGTCCCTGACTACTTTGCATTTCTACAGTCATAAAAGGCAATGTATGAATGTAGATGATCGATGTAATCTGTGTCATAAAAATGTAGAAACAAACTTCTTTTTTTTTTTGGATGTCCATGTTTTAATAATATAAGATCTGCCATTCCTGGGTTGTTCAATAAAGCCAACCTTAATGTAGAATCTCTTTTTAATGTCTTCACTTTAGACATTTATTCAAATATTAGAGCATGCACCTTCATTCTATATGCATGGTGGTGAACTAGGTGCATCTTTATGTATAATAATAACCCTAGAGGGCACCCTAATACCTTCTGGAATAAATTTAGAAATAATTAAAGCAAGAGATAGGAAGATAACTCCTGTTAGTACATTTCATGCCACTTCATCTCTTTTATGACCATATGTGAGATCTCAGCTCAATACACTTAACTCTGAATGATAAAAGAGCAGAAAAAAATAGAATGTTTGGATATAATTATATTGTTTGTATAGGTTTTTTTCCCATTGTAATAGATGTGTGCATATTACTGTTACATTTTACTTATGTTAAACATATAACAATTAAGATTGTTATACTGTATCATCTATGTAACACAATCATTGTTTGTTTGTTTTTGTTATTTTTTATTGGTGCTAAATAATCAAATTATGTATACATATAAAAATAATCAATGTAACTAATCTATGATCATTTGTAATTTAATAATTATTCTATTTTTATTAATGTAGTTAAATAATCATATTAATGTACATCTTCTGATTCAATGTAATGCAATGTTTGAAAGTTTAATAAAGTGCTTTGAAAACAATAATAATAATAACAATGACAACAACAATAATAATAATAATAACAACAACAACAAATAAATATATTACTGTACATTTTTATAAGAGAACTTCTTAGGGATTTGATATAGCAAACTTATCAACAATTTTATCATAATCCAATGAATAGCATATCATTTTAAGTAAATATTGTTAATAAATAATTTAAGTGATTGCGACTGAGAATATTTCTAAAATATTTTTGTTTTAAAACTGAAAAAAGATTATATGTACACAAATGTACTATGGTCTAATAAAAGAAAATTTGAATAACATGTTTTGAAAATGATGGGGTGTTGAAATATTTTTTTTTTTGCCATTGCAAAAATCCACCAGTACTATAAACTATTTTGCTGCCTGAGTCTGAACAGCATTTATATGTGTCAAGTTTGCTAAAAGGAAAATGTGTGAAACATAAAACTGATGACATCAAGAGCCTATACTTAATCAAATGGACTGTCAGAGAGACATTCTATTTATTATAACATAGATAAATTCGGCAGAGATGCTTTTATTGCCTTAGCATCTGAACCACTTAAGGCATGGATCCCCAACTCTATGCCCATGGGCACCATGGCACCCACTGACCTTTTTATGTGTGGCCACTGCTATCCGAACATGATAAAAAATTATTTATCTGATACAAATAAATTTAATTTTTAAAATTTCTTATATTGTATTATATTGTAATCAAATTGTAGGGTATACTATACTTTTACAGCGTAAAAATATAAACATTAATTGTATGTTAAAATTTTATTTTTGAAATAAATATTTTTTAGTACATTATGTGTATTATTAACAATATCCAACTATAAATTTACATTGAAAAAATAAATGGGGCCCGCCACCTAACCAGTATTATAGAATGTGCTCTTAAGTGCAAAAAGGTTGGGGACCCCTGATTTAAGGTATATTTAATAAAATGTCTATGAAATTGAGATCTAAACTAATAATGAGGGATTTTAATATAAGAATTCTGCATAGAATCTAGGTGGAGAAACAAACAATTGCCACCAGACTGTATATTCAGATGTCATAATATATATATATAATTAATAAAACAAGTCATAAATTGTGTAACTTGCTTTTAAACTTGCATTTAAATGATCACTAGATGGAGCTTACCAATAGCTCTCTCTTTCGACACTTATAAAATAAATCTTGATTAGAGCTATTGGTTAGCTCCATCTAGTAATCATATATATATAGACTATAATTTACACGTACAATTTTATTTTGATAAACTTTACATGATTTTGGTACAGAATAGTATATTCATGGCATGGTAGCATTTTTATTCCATAAATATATATTTTATATAAACAACAATGCTTTGTTAATAAAAGACCAAAAATATAATTGCTATCACTAACAGATCTAGGAGATACAAACAGATTCCAATTTTTATATGAAAATATTAACTCAATATAAAGTTTCAAAAAGGCAAAAAACTAAAATCACAACAAAAAAACTTCTTTGTTCATTTTGTATACATATAAAAAACTGTTCAAATTGAATAGCTAAAAATATAAGTACTGCAAAAAAAAAAAATTTCTGCCATCTGCTTCAAAAAAATAATAATATCATTGTCTTAACCCCTCCAAGTATATATAATCAGATAATCATGAATCAAAAAATGTTTATTTTACAATGCTCCTTTATTTTTCATTTAATTAATGAATATTTAATAAAATAAGTTATGAGATTTTAATTCACGGAGGGAAAATAAATAAATAAAATAGATAAATAATAAATAGCCGATATAAAATTAATTGAATTGTTATAATAAAAAATATTTAATTAAAATGTATTGTGTAATAGTAAATTATTATCAGAAGGAAAAATAAGTATCAGATAAGAGAGGAAATTTAATTAGTATGAGTCAAAATATTAATTAAACCCACAGAGGCAAGATTCAACTGGTTATTCAGCCACCACCTGGATTTTCTCCATTGGCTTATTTACTCCAGAAAATAAAAAAGACAAAAAGTATAATAACTGGGGAAATAAGGAACACATGTTCTTGACCATCTTCAAGGCAATTTTTGGAAACAAGTGTGAATTAATAGAAGAAATCAAGGGGGGGGGTCTTATTCCCAGGATTTTGGATTTTGAGGATCAATAGGTCAACTAGGATCATAACAGATCACCATGATCTTATTATTATTTTAAATGTCTTAAGGGATCCCAAACTTAAAGGATGATGATAGTAGTAAAGATAAAAGTCTTCTTCTTCTTCTTCTTCTTCTTCTTCGTCTTCTTCTTCTTCTTTTCTTCTTCTTCTTCTTCTTCTTCTTCTTCTTCTTCTTCTTCTTCTTCTTCTTCTTCTTCTTCTTCTTCTTCTTCTTCTTCTTCTTCTTCTTCTTCTTCTTCTTCTTCTTCTTCTTCTTCTTCTTCTTCTTCTTCTTCTTCTTCTTCTTCTTCTTCTTCTTCTTCTTCTTCTTCTTCTTCTTCTTCTTCTTCTTCTTCTTCTTCTTCTTCTTCTTCTTCTTCTTCTTCTTCTTCTTCTTCTTCTTCTTCTTATTATTATTATTATTATTATTATTATTATTATTATTATTACTACTACTACTACTACTACTACTTGCTGCTGCTGCTGCTGCTACTGCTACTGCTGCTGCTGTTGTTGCTGCTGCTGCTACTGCTACTAGTGAATAGACTTAGTAACTGAAAGGATTTATTCCAATTAGCCATGATAGGTTATATTAAATTAGAATAAAGTATTTTAATACTCATGTATCTGTATATATTATATTTGTGTATATTAACGTGTGTATATTAAATTGTAAAAAATTGAAGTCTGAGTAGTTGTGTTCTTTGTGTTCTCAAAAATTAGATTCCATATTAAATTGTTATTCTCACTTGGGAGATTATTGAGCTAAAACATACCAAAACATGATGCAGCCATTAAGTTCAAATCTATTTTAGAGAGAGAAAATTAGCAATTGAAAGTTCAAACCTAGTTTTGAAGGAATTAAAAAAATGTCATTATTTGGGCAAACTTGTATTGCTGAGTTGTTGCTCAATGGCCATTGTAATTAATCCAAGTTGTAATTTTTTTTACACTGAATGGAATAGAGGACAATAAGCAAAAAATCACAGCTCTCTTATGTTTTCTGATAGGAAAGTTATTGAGATAGTTAATGTTTTATGACCCTTCCCTCCATTACAGATAATATACCTTATGAGGAATTAATATGAAAATTAAGTGAATATTTTAGTCCTCAATAATCCTGCCATACATTTAACTAATAGAAAACAGCTTAAGGGTAAAATAATAGAGGAGTACAATTCAGCACTGAGAGAGCTAGTGAAAGTTTGCAGGAATGGGGAGTTTGTTAAGACCAAACTACTCTGGGGCATTGTTAACAGAGACTGATCTAACTTACAAAATTTCCTATCAAGAAATGAATAACTTACAAGGTAATTTTAGAATAAGCTTATGCTTTTGAAACTAAACCTGAAGATAATATTAATACGGGAGATTTTAAGATGCATAAAAAATGTACTAACCTGCAAAAGCCAGAATACAAAAAAGGTACTAAAGCCACATGCATCTGTGGTGAAAAATAGGTCACAGAGCAAAGTAGAAACAAGAAGCATGTTTTAAATGTGTAAGGAGCATTTGGTACACATCCATAAGAAATTAGGTAAACCCTTTAATACTCATGTTGTAAAAAAACTATGGAAGTTCTTGGAGCGGAACAAGTTATGATGAAATTGCAAATTGATGGGAAAAGATTACAAATGGAGATAGATAGTGGCTCAGGGATATCTATAATGTCTGAGGTAGATTGGAGTGCACTATCAATGGCTGACATTAACATTCAAATAGAAAAAACTGACATTAAGGCTCAATATGTGAATGGCAATCCACTGAAATTACTGGGGTGAGTAAAAGTGCCAATTAGATACCATGAGAAAATAATTAATTTACCACTATATATAGTGGAAGAGAAAATTAGCCCCATAATTGGAAGAGAATGCTTCCATGCAATAGGAATTCAAGTTAGTATTGTAAAAAAATTTCACTTCAAGAAATTTCAAAATAAATATTTAGATTTTTTTCAGTGAGGAAATGGGTATAATATTATTGGGTTTCAGTAGACATAGAGTTAGTTAAAAACATATATCTGGTGTGTAAACTATGAAAAATTTCCATTCACATAGAAATCAAAAGTTGAGGAGTAAATTCATGGATTGGTCAAAAAGGGTATATTGACTCCAGTAAAAATGTCAGACTGGGCTGTGCCTATAATTGTAATACCAAAACCCAATGGCCAAATTTGAATATATGGAGATTATAGGGTAATGGTAAATAAATATTTAAATAAGGTGACATAAGCAGAGCCTAATGTCAGAGAAGTTTTGGACAGTCTTCAAAATGTGCCACACTTTGTGAAACAGGCCCTAAATTATGCTTTTCAACAAATACCATTGACAAGCTGAGAGATTTCCAAAGTGATCTTACTATTTGAGCTCACATATGTTGCAATAGAGGAAGAAATTCCATATGCTGATTCTTTGTCTACAAATACAGACATAGATGAACCACATGGTAAAGAAATAGATATTAATTATATAGATGTCCTATAGTCAGAAATCTTAAATAGCAAACAATATTAAAATAGACCAGAGCTGATAAAGCTATCACCTGCTGATTGCTGGATTAAAAAATGATTGGTCACTTAAGAAACCATAGTATCTTGTGGTTGCTTTTTGGATAAATTCTGACAAGTTATCACAAGAGTGCATGTTAGTGAGGGATAGAGTAGTAATACCAACAGAGGGTAGAAGAAAGTGAAAGACAATCAGGAGATGTAATGCCAAAGTGTTAGCATATAGCTACATCTGGTAGTCAAAAATATTCATGGATATTGAGAATCATATTAAGATATACAGAGCCTAACAGTCCAAAGTGAGTATAAAACCTAAAGGAGTATACCCCATGACCTAAAGCAAATAAACTATGGAAGAGACTTTATATGGAATATGCAGACCCAATCAATGGTAAAATACTTCTCGTACTTGTAAATGCATACTCTAAATGGGCAGAGTATTACATCAGGAAAAATATGAGTGCTAAGGGAAATTGTACAATGTTTGAATGCAGTGTTTCATGTCATAGATTATTAGAAATAATTATTTCCAATAATGACACTGGATTCACTATTTAATAAATGGAAGATTTTTTTCCAAGTATAAAGGAATCAATCACACTGTTGTACCATCCAGAATCAAATGGTCTGGCTGAGAAAGCCATTCAACAAATTAAAAAAAGCTCTGAAAAAGACCAATAATATGAACCTGCAACAAGATTTATATGATACTATGCTACATTGACATACTACACTACAGTTACAGGTAACTCTTTGACTGAGTTGTTAATGGGCAGAAAATTGTGTATAAAACTATTAGTGTTACATCCAAAAATGGACAAACATTTTTAGTACAACAGTGAAGATAACATACATGAAATAGGTGATAAAGTTTGGGTATGCAGCTTAATAAAAAAATGGCTTGAAAGTATAATTATCAGGAAACTATATAAGCAAATAGTAATCTCTCAATTACAGAATGAAGCAGAATATCGGAGACTTTAAACCATGTCTGTCAATGAGTCATAGAAGACATACAGTTTCCAGGTTAACAGATGGAGAAGAAATGACTAAAACCTGAGAAAAATTTAGTGCCTGATGAAGTAATTCATGAGAAACAGATTCAGTTAGAATGTGATGATGCTGAAGCAGTAAAAGAAATGCAAAATGAACTACCCACAGAAACAACAGAAAAACATAAATCACCCAGGCCCCAAAGTCAAAGATGGAGAAAGAAATTACAAAAATATGTATAAAATGTAGTAACTTGTTTTCTGGAATAAGGAGAGGCTTATGGAAATATATGTATTTTAATAAAATAAGTTATGAGATTTTAATTCACAAAATGGGGAAATAAATAAAATAGATAAATAATACATAGCTGGAGTGAAGATGAATTGAATTGCTGTAATAAAAAATATTTAATTAAAATATATTGTGTAACAGTAGATTATTAACAGTAGGAAAAATATCAGAGAATGAAGGAAATTTAATTAGTATAAGTTAAAATATTAATTCAATTTACAGAGGCAAGATTAATCTCATAATACACCCAACCACCTACATTTACCCCATTTTATCCCCAAGATCTCAGCTCTGAAGTTCAGTAAGTACTAGGGTTATAACAGATCATACCAATGTCATTCTTTTTTAATTACCTTAAAGCCTGGCAGAATTAAAGAATAGTGATGGTAATAAAGATAAAAGTATACCATTATTATTATTAGTGAATAGACTTAGTAAGTAAAAGGGCTTATTCCAATTAGCCATGGCAGAATATATTAAAATAAAGTATTTTGATATTCATGTATCTATATATATTAGACTTGTGTATATTAATGTGTGTATATTAAATTATATAAAATTGAAGTCTGAGTCACTATTTTCTTTATGCCCTCAAAAATTAGATTCCACACTAAATTGGGGATTAATGGGCTAAGATATAGATATTAGTAAATGGTTTTCTGTCATCAATACTCTTATTGGTCAAAAACTTCTGGCATAAACCTACTATAAATTGTTTTATGGATTTTATAGCATAAAAATCTCTGCTTCCATATTAAAAGATTAATTCTCATGCAAGACATATCCATCTGTTTTTGTATAAAGTTATACATTATTTTTTAAAGTTTAGAATAAGAAGAAATTCACTGAAAACATGCTGAAGTTAGGAAGATAACTACTGGTAGAATTACTTCCTCTAGAAAGATTCAATTAATATCTGAACAATAATCAGAATTTGTGAAGAAATTCTTGATACATTCTGTTAAAGAGTAATCATTGTCATTTGATACATGAAAGATGTACCCTATTCAAACAGTTTCAGAAATAAAGTTTCTAAAAAATCCAAGAAAAAACAATAAAAACATGATGTAATTATTTTTTAGGCAATTTGTAATTACTTCTCACATTATAGAAACAGTTTTTTTTTTTTTTTGGAAAATCATAAAGTTAAAAATAGAAAAAAATATACATTTAACTCATAGAAAGTAATAATTACTTTGTCAAAAAACAAATATTACGACCACTATGCCTAAATGATTCAGAGTAAAATTGCATCTATGAAGAATTCACTAATCACGCATAAAAGTATATACAATCATGTATGTAGCATGTATTTGTATAATTCAAGTATTTAATATTTTTTAAAAACTAAACAATAGTCACACATTTGAAAATGTTTATTCACTTTTCTTTTAAAGATAAAAAATGTTAAAAATAATAGCAGTCAAAACATTACACTTTCATTACCAGTGACCAACTATTATTATTTGATTATAACACCTATTTGTCTTGTTATATAGATCTCTCTTCAAAAGAACTTAATGCTGAGTCCTCTAGTTACATAAACCAGGTTTGTTTAGCAAATAATTGTTAGTATATATAAGATGCAAAAAACAAACAAACAATCCAATGTGTTGTACAATTGAATGAAGTTATCAATTTTTGTGAGAATATTATGTGATATATATTGGACTGATTATTTTTATTTGTTAAATTACCATGACTTGAAGAAAAAATCCAAATTATATAAAAAGTTGTGAAATAATTTACTTACACAAAAATATATTTTTTTTTTTTAGAGATCAACGCCGTCTTTATTATGATTTTGTATATGACTGTAAACAGATGCAAACAAGAATAGTGGATATGAAAGAAGAGTGTAATAAGATGATGATAAATAAGTTTGGTTTGATTATAGACATGGATGGAGTAGAAGCCCTTATTGCAAGCTGGCCAATAGAAGAGCTAAAAGATAGAATTTCACGTTTAGGAATAAAAAATAACAACATTATTAAAGTCTGGGAAGTAAGCCACAATATATAATTTTTATTTAAAATTTGGAATTCTAGTTTTAAATGCAGTAGACAAAAGATAAAGCAGCCTCTAAATGACCCATTGTAGAACTTTCCCTAAACTCTTCAGTGATAGAGAAGGCCTCTTTCATCAGTTGTAAAGATATTAGTATTTTCCTTCCTTATTTTACTTTATGGTTAAGAATAGATAAAAATCTATTTATCACTTAGTATTGGAAGATTAGCTGATTATCTATGGCAACTACCGGAAAAATTCTAAGCCTCATTAAAACCTGAAAAAGTTTTATCTGTAAATTCTAATCCAGATTGTAATCAGAGCTGAAAAATCATTATCACTGAATCACAAAGTTCTTCTTTAATATTTAAGTTTTTGATATCAAAGATTTTTAGTACTTTAATTTTTATGATTGTGCAAGATATGCAAATATTTTTCAATTGTATAATGTTTTCAAATTTTTCTGGAAATTTTCATATAAAAACATTTGAAATCCAAGCATTCTTATATGTCAAACTTTCAAGCAACCTTCAACTATCCACACTATCTTATATTATTGATACACTTGACCACACACATGTAGAAAAGGTAAATAATCACCAATATACATATTTCACGCTGAACCAGCACACATCAGTTGGTCCAGATTATCATCTCCCATATATATATAATCAGTGCTCAGTTTATATATATATGGGAGATGATAATCTGGACCAACTGATGTGTGCTAGTTCAGCATGAAATATGTATATTGGTAATTATTTATTTTTTCTACATGTGTATGGTCATGTGAATCAATAGTATGAGATAGTGTAGATAGTTGAAGGTTGCTTCAAAGTCTGATTTCAAATCCCCTATATTTACAGTTAAGTTCCAGGTATAAGAATGCCTAGATTTCAAATTTTACACATTAAACCTGCATTCTGCCCACCCCTCTTCTATGTATTTAAATGGATGCTCTTCTATACATAAGAGGTCAGGGTGACTTGAGATCAACATGAGCATAATAACAATATTGGCATCAGCATGGGATTTGGGCATTTTATCATCAGATTTTTAATGGTATGGATGGCTGAAGAGTTGGAGGATAGAATAGATTGAAGCCAGTTTATTAAAGCATAAAGATTTGCCATCTTAATATAAACTGAGCACTGATTATATATATGTGTGTGAGATGATAATCTGGACCAACTGATGAATGCTGGTTCAGCATGAAATATGTATATTGGTGATTATTTATCTTTTCTACATGTGTGTAGTCATGTGTATCAATAGTACGAGATAATGTGAATAATTGAAGGTTACTTGAAAGTCTGAGTTCAAATCCCCTATATATATATATATATATAAACATATAAAACAAAATATATACAACAACATTTTTTAGTGATAAGCTTTTATATTATCAGGATCACAAAACAAAATTTAAAAGCTATTGGTAAATACTTATTTACTAACTATTCTCAAGACATGATGTAGTATATATATTTTTTATGATTACAAAATTGAAAAAAAAAACAGCTACACTTTCAACTATTATCATTCCATTACTGTATAGTTTTCTTTTTCCAAATCATTCCAGAAATTTCATTTCTCATTTTATCCATCTCACATCAACATTTCTGAGTATTTTACTTACCTTTTCAAAAATTAGCATTATTTGAAGGAATCAGTATTTATCAGCCTTAATAATAGAATTAACTTCATTATGAAAATATGAATCAGTAATTCATTATTGTTTTTATGCTTGTTTTGCACACTCCCCGAAGCCTTCTAATGAATACAATATTAGTACAGGTAAGTTAAAATCATGGATCATATATATTTAAACAGGCAAAACTCTCCATACAATGGTTCCAGTGCCACTCAGTGCAAGCACTACTGTATAGAGAGTTTTGCCTATTTTAATAACAGTTATGAACAAGCATAAGAAATGGTGATCATGTGATATCATATATATTTGGAGTTTTTCATCACATCTGTTATCAATCAATATAATTTCAACTCCATTTATAAAATTTCAGCAAATACTTTATAATTTTTAAATAAATAGTTAAGGAAAAATGCTTATAAAGATAATTTATTAATACAATATAATTTTTATGTTAATAAAATTTTTATATTTAATAATTTAAAATACTTAATATTCTAATAGAAGTGCGTATATAATTCAACTTTGATTTGATGCTTGTTGGTGTACCAAAATATAATAGAATGGTAACTTATGAGACAAAATGAGAAATATTATAAAGAATGATTAATATTTCTACATATCTGGCCACATAGTGGTCTCCCAACTGTAAAGGGAAGATAATACTAATTTTCTAATTGACTTCAAATATTATATAATAACATGATGATCGTGATCAAACAGAGCTCCATTTTATTTGTAAGAGAATTGTACTTCATTTCTGTAATGTTAATAATTACATTTCTGAATAAATTATCTACTTATAAACTTTCTCTTGGTCAGTCAAAGGGTTGCCTGATTAATTTTCTTTCTATATAAGTAGAACAAAATCTATCTAATATGGGCACCACTTTCTTTTCTTAGGAAAGTTATTCTTATAAACTGATGTTTGAATACTTCTAAAACAAAAAAACTAACAAACTTTCTGTTATTGTTTCTGATTGTCATCTGACTATAGTATATAAATGTTTGATATGATTCACTTGTTTATGATTATCATTAACTAATAAACTCTATATAATAGAGTTAGGATGCACATATTTATATAAAAATGTCAGGAATGAAATTGATATTCTTAATAACAACTTTATTGACAATAAAATAATATATCATCAAGACATGTTATAATAATAAAATACAAAGTTTGGCTTGAATACATTCTTCAATATTTATTTTTAAGTAAATTTGGATAACACCTTATTAATGCATTTTATTCTATGACATTAAATTGGTTTGAAAACTGGAGCATAGAGATAGCAAGAAAAAAAAAAATCTTGCTTCCCTCTACGTTTTATATCTCAAAAACTTTTACAAGAAAGAAGAATAAAAATAATTATATATATGTTTAAATATGAAAATAAATAAAAATAATAAACTTGTTAATTATAATAATAATCATAATGTTAGGTCTTTTAGAAATTGAATAAAGTACAAATTTTTACTTGTAAATTGATTTGAAATGTGCACATTCACAATTTCATATTATTTGATGTACCTATATTTGTAAAGCTATTTATGGCATATCTTGATTATATGATTTATGTATTGGTAATGTTATATGATACGAATAGAATATTTGCATTATCAGCAAGTTATTGTAATCTTGGTATAACTTCTTTCTTGGAATTATGGGTTTCTTGTTTCACAAATTCATTACTATATATGATTCTCAATTTTGCTTTTAGACAGGCAATTTAGCATATTAGACTTGTTGTGGTTCAGTTTAATTTGTCAGGAAACAGTCTATTATTTTTCTACGTTCATCTCAAACATAGTGCGAAGCTAATAGTCAGCCCAAATTTAGGGAGTCTCTAGCCAATTATAGTGTAAGTCATAAAAGCTTTAGTGATAGAATTAATAGCTTTGGTTCTAAAAAGTAATTTCCAACATTAATCTCTTGCCTTCTCATCATGATCACTATTATTAGATTCAGCTGGTAACTTAGTGATCACTGTCATAAAATTCTCTTTTACTTTTGATATCAACTCAATTTTACCTCATTGGCTTGATTCAATTTAATACCCAGTAATAATTCTCTGATAATTCCAACTTTCTAGCAAATTTTAAAATGATTTCTTCCTGCTTTTGTAGATAAATCACTTGCTGACCAAAAAGTGTTTTCCAAAACTCACATGCTAGATTTTTCTTTTGGCTGAGATATTGTCAATAAAAATATTATTATTGATAAATATTTTAATGATGTTTACTAAACATTAATTAGATCATTCCATTAAAACATACAAACAGTTTATAAATCAACAAACTTTTATGAATAATTTTTTTAAAAACATTTATCGACTTTGTAATCATTTCCCTAATAATCTTTGATATCTCAGCATATTTCACCTTCCTCCCCATTACTTCTTTCAGGATTATTAACAATAAACATTTTCTGTCTTCATCATTCATACCATATTCCTGGATAATTTCTAAATGTTATATCTTGTAGTTTTGCTTTTAAACTTGATATTGAAAGTATATAATGACCAAACAATAAATCATCTTCTTTACTGATAGGTATTACACAATTGCCTTAGTTACTTCTCACTTTGCAATCTTTAGTTTTTTTCCTTTTTACCTTTTTATGTCTACTATCTTTTATTCATTTTTTACATTAAACATATTTATATTCATTCCTCACTAAAATTGTGCTTTATTGTTTGCAACTGCCTTATACTTTGGCATGCAGTCTTGGCATTAATTTTAGATTTCTTTGTTTTCTTATAATTGTTAATTCAGTAGCATTACTCTAATTGAATTATATTCTGTTTTTGACACGTAATATTAAGTCCACTTAATATACCCATATGAATATTATAATTGTAAAATTTTGCTAGTTTTCTGTTTTGTTTATTAAAAATTAAACATTGTTGTCTAGGAATAATTTGAATTTTAAATTCAACAATTATACTGGACTTAACTCTGAAACTGATTATTTTTGTATTCAAATATCTTTTCACTGACTTTTTTTTTGACATTTATGAGGTGTGACAATATAATTTCTGAAATGCTCTTTATAAAATAGACTTGTGGAAGTATACATTTATGGCTATTGTCATCTTCAAAGTAGTCCTTTTGTGCATCTATATACTGATTAGAATGGTGTTCCTAATTCTAGATGCACACTTGGACCTTACTTTCAGGAATAATGTT
This sequence comes from Epiperipatus broadwayi, assembly GCA_028023455.1. NCBI lineage: Eukaryota > Metazoa > Onychophora > Udeonychophora > Euonychophora > Peripatidae > Epiperipatus > Epiperipatus broadwayi. Next base: position 142,881 of record JAQFVV010006298.1, read on the forward strand.
GAGCAACTGTCTCACTTTCTTTTGGATAACACTTATACTAGAAAATCTTCATTCCTTTAGCACGGTTTTTAATTTTGGAAATAACCACAGCATAGAAAGCTATTATCAGGTGAATAGGCAGGCTGGTCTAGTTGTGTAATTGATTTTTTGATCAAAAAGTCTCTCACACGGAGTGCATTATGATAGTGCATTGTTATGATGAATGATCCACTTGTTAGGCTATAATTCAGGTCTTTTTCTTCTAACAGAATCTCGTAATCTCTGAAATACTTTTAAATAACATTGTTGGTTGATTGTTTGTCTCTGTTCAATAAATTCTTAGTGGATTATTCTCTTGTGACCAAAGAAACACACCAGCAAGGTCTTAAACTGTGAGCTGACTTTTTTAGGGCACAGTGAATCCAGGAAATTTCCATTGCATGCTTTGAAATTGTTTCTGGGTCATACTGAAAGCACCAAGTTTTATCATCTGTATTTACTCTCGGAAGCAGATGCATATTTGAAGAAAGATCGGTTGCAACATTAAACCGATGCTGTTTCTGTTCATCTATCAAGAACTTCATAGAAATCTTTCTCATGCCCAATATTCTCGATTTATCTGCAATTCTTCAGCTATCAATCTCAAACTCAATTATCTATCAGATCATATTCCATCTTCACATTGCCAATATTAAGGTCAGTTATTGTTGTTTTTGGCTGTCTACTTCTGAGATCAATGTTCATATCTTCTTATCCATTTTTGAACCTCTTATGCCATTCACACACACTCTGTATCTTTATATTTTCACTATATGCCACTTACAACAACTGTAACATTTCATAGCACATTTTCTGATTTTCATATAAAATTTGATATTAATACATTGCTCAAAATTTCAATCATCCATTTTTATGCCAAAATGTAACCAGGATATTTATTACCTTCTTAGTAACTAACTAACAATTAGATCTATCAGCTTAAAATTTACATACATTAGCTTAAACATGTTCAAACATGAATACTCATGTGATTTTGCTATAGTTATATCTTGGATGACACAAGATGGCCATTCTTGTTATTATACATTATACCTTGTATATACAGTTGTTTATGAGATATACATCAGTTTTTGACTTCTTCATGTCATATGTTGATTTTTTAACTATCATTGATTCAACTTATGTCTTCTTTATTATCTTCATTAGTTTTGGATTTTTTTAAATCTCTTCATTTCAGATTCTTCATGAAATTTGTCTAACTTCTGGAACAAATTTATAAACATTTTGTCCATTCTATTAGACATTTTGTTCATATCTTAGATATATTATCATAATTTTATTTAATAAATTTTGAATAGTTGGCCCATTTGGGATGAAGCATTTATCATTCTGATGCACTTTTTCATATGGTTGTTCTATTTCTTAATTCTCTAGTTTCCATATTCCATTCAGTCATAATATCTTTTACATTATTTGAGCATTTTCTCCATGAATTTTCATGTTTCAGTCACTTGCGTTTTTATTTTTAATCTCGTAATCATCTTAAATATTTAGATGTTTGTTTTTCTTTTTTTTTTATATTTAATTTCATTTAATTGTATACTATCTATTGCCTCTTATGCAGTCTTTTTTTTCATCTTGGATGATCATTGCTTTCTTCTTTTTTAGTCATTGGCTTGCCCAGCTATTCAATATTATTTAGTTTGCATTATTCTGATTATTTTAGTTGATATTCTGTAGTTTATTGCCTGTTTTTTATTTCTATATCTCCATGTGTATATAAAATTATTTTTATTACTATTTCCTTCAATACAAGATCTTTGTATGATCTATATTTGTTTTGATACTTATGCTCCAGAATATATAACAAAGGATTAAAACATTTTTAATTAAATCACCCTGATTGTGATTTATTAAGCTCACATATTTTGGTAAGCAAAATGTAATGCACATCCTAGTACATATATCATAGAAATAAATCATCTATGTGTTAGGCACATGTTGGTATGTCAGCATGTAAGTCATGAGGCAAAATGAAAAATATTATACAGAATTATTAATGCCTGTATACATTTGATCACTTGTTGCTATATTAACTGTAACAGGAGAATAATATTGATTTTCTCATTTTCCTTAATTATTATATAACTATAAAATATGGATGATCAAACCAAATCCCATTTTGTTTGTAAGTGAATCATATACTTATAAACCAACCATTTCTTGGTCAGTTAAATTGTCTTCTGGTGAAGACAGCTTTCCATGTACATAAATAAAGCAAAATCTATCTAATGTAGGTAGACTTAGGTTGTTTTTTTTTAGCTGGCATCCTTACAAATCTATATCTGAATCCTTCTAAAAACACAAAAAGATATTGCACTTTCTCTCTATTATTGCTTCTAGATGCTAGTTGAGTGCTGAACACAGATGTTTATGAAAGAATTTGCAAATATATGTACAAAAAAATACAAAAGAAAATGAGTAAACATTCTTACTAATAATTAAAATGTTATTAATGGCAAAATAATATCATGTTATATCAAGTGATTAAATATATGTTATAATAATAAAACACAAAGTCTGAATAAATACATTCATTAAAGATTTTTATTAACTAAAATTATATTTAAACACATTCTTGAATATAATTGGATAATATCCTATGTATTCCATCTATGATAGAAAATTGGTGTGAAAACTGGAGGATAGAGACAAAAGAAAAAAATCTATCATGTTTTGCATTTTATATTTCTCTCAAATTTTTTTACAAACAAACCAGAGAGATGCTTATACACATGTGTTAAAATATATAAAAAAAATTAACTTGTTAATTATAATAATAATTGTAATTTTAAATATTTTAGAAATTGAATAAATTTTAAACTTTTACTGGTCAATTGATTTGACATGTGTGTATAGTTTTGGACATATCTGATACAGGTATATCTGTAAGTTGTTCATCATAAATCTTGAATATTTGGTTTCTTTCTTTTATCAATAATATTATCAGGTCCAGAGAGTAAGTCACATCACCAATTTATTCATTTTCCATCCATGTTCCAGTTCTTTTCTCTTTATTACCCAGATCTTCAATTTCATGTAACTCTTCCCATCTCTTATATCATCCAATAATGTCAGTCTTTTCTGTTCTTTCTTTTTGCTTCCATTCACCATTCCACCAAAACAATTTTCATTTAACTAATTTCTTCTTAATATATGTTCAATCCAATTCCTTTTTCTATTTGTAATTTCATCAATCAATTTTCTTTTTTCATTTACTTTTTTCAGAACTTCTTCATTTGTTACTTTATTCATACAACTGATTTTTTTATATTCTCCAACATGTCCATATCTCAAAGGCTTCAAATCTGTTCCTAATTTTATTATTCATTGTTCATGTTTCACAATCATACAATAGTACACTCCACACATAGCATTTAATTAATCTTTTCCTTAATTCTGTCTTCAAAGGTCCACAAAATATTTTCTTTTTCTTAATAAATGTGTCCTTTGCCAATGCTATTCTTTTTATCTTCACTTCTTCCATTCTCATTCAACTAACTAAATCCCTTTACCAGTTGAACTATGTTAACATATTATGTTATGATGTAAGGAAGTCTAATATAAATAGAATATTATATTAGTTTTCAGCAAGATTATCTTATTTCTGGTGTTTTTCCTTGGGTTATAGGCTTTTTGTTTCATTAATCTATCAATATCTTGATTTTCAATTTTACTTTTTGACAGACAGTTTAGCATATGGTGTTACTATAGTTCAAGTTAACATATCAGGCAGTCAGATAGGCAATAGTTTATTAATTGAGGGCATAAATTTGTAGGGACTACAGAGCATGAGGGTAACTATAGTTTAGATGCCTCTAGCTAATCATCTTGTAGGCTATGGCAGTTTCAATGAGAAATTTCACACATTTCATTAAGGAATATACTAAAAAGTAATTTACAAGATTAACTTATTATCTTATCATTATCATAATCAGTATTTTATATTGGAATCAGTTGGTAATTTTATAATTATTATCATATACTTTTCCTTTACTTTTGATATTAGCTCAATTTCAACTCAAATGTTTGCTTCAACCTCAGTGATCACTGTTCTCCAACTCATTAACAACCAATACCAACTCTTCAACAAATATTTTAAAATTATTTTCCTCTTGCTTTCATTGATAAATCACCTGTTAAACAAAAGTGGTTTTTCAAAACTCAAATGCTAGTCTCACTATTTGCTCAAGATATTGTTGAGGAAGATAAATATTATAAGTAAGCACTGTAATACTATTTACAATTGAATAATCCATTAAAATAGGTGTATTTATTTACAACAAACTTGTTTTTGTTTTTATATTTAATAATTGTATATACAGATTTAATACAAATTTAATATGTATTTTTGGTGTTCTTATTTGAAAATGCATAATTCTATAAAATAAATTATATTTTACATAATGAACTTCTTCTAACAAATAATGCTCCACAAGTTGAGGGTATAATTGGCTAAGATATGTTATTGATAAACACCTTAAGCTATTTATCTGATGAGTTAATTATATATTTTATTAAACAAGATTTTGATTTGTTTATAAGAGACTCATTTTTTCATGTTTAACAATCAATTTACAAACTATTTTAGATATTTTATGCATTTAATATACATTTTAATAAATATTAAAAGATAAACTAGTCAATAAATAATCAAAATTATCCCACAATCAAAACTCAACCGGACTAGCCAAGAAAATAAAATCTAAAACACTACCAATGGTTTCACTGCTACAAGCAAACTTCTCAAGTGTAAAGAATTTCACAACAACAACATATTTAAATTAAACATTACCCACAATTCCATTTACATCCCACCCTCCCTTAATATTAAAAGAACTTTTGCTTCAGAATCATAAATTTTTAATATTAAAGATTATTTAATTATTTTTATTTCATTTCTCTCAAAGAAAACAATGCTAGCTTCATCAAAATTAATAGTATGGTCTGTATCTTTTTCATGGACATACAAAGCAGAACTAAGATATTTATTTCTAATCCTACTTTTATGTAACTTTATTCTTTCATTTAAGCTAGTTTGAGCTTAAATGAAAGAATAAAGTTACATAAAAGTAGGATTAGAAATAAATATCTTGGTTCTGCTTTGTATGTCCATGAAAAAGATACAGACCATACTATTAATTTTGATGAAGCTAAGATTGTCTTCTTTGAGAGAATTGAAGTAAAAAGAATTAAAGAATTTTTATTATTAAAAATTTATGATTTCAAAGCAATTAATTTGTTTAAAAGTTAATATTAAGGGTGGATAGGAAGTACATGGAATTGTAGGTAATGTTTAATTTAAATATGTTGGTTTTTTTTTTTTGTAATTTTTTACACTTGATAAGTCTGCTTGTAGCAGTGAAATCATTGGTAGTGTTTTAGATTTTATTTTATTGGCTAGTCTGGTTGAGTTTTGGATTTGGGGTAATTTTGATTAAATTTTAATAAGCATGTTTTAGGATTTTTTAATGTTACAAATGCACCTCAGATTTATATTTAAAAATTGTTTAATTCTATGAACTAATCTATGAACTTCTTGTGACTTAGAAATCAAACTATTATATTTTGAGTTCAACAGTATCTTTGAGCATATGTTAAAAATATGAAAATATATTTTTTATTTGTTTTTATTCTTTTAAATTTAATTTTATATGATAAATTAGTAATAATAGTAGACAACAACTTTGCTACTCTCTGCCAAGTCTCAAGCTAAGATTTTAATAAATATTATCATCTTAACTTAGACTATTAAATCATATATGTTTATTGCCTCTTAAATAAGGAAAAAATGCTCATAAATATGCAGTCTTTACCAATTACACATTAATTTGAATTAAAGTCTGAGTAATCAAAATTCTTGAAAATAGATCTTTCATACAACTACAGGGCTCCAATTCTCAACTTTCATACATTCTACTTTCATACAGTTTGCTACTTCATATATATTCTGTATATCTCATGTAACATCACATGATCAACATCTCTATACTAGCACATAATTGTTGTAAACAAAGGCAAAATTCTCCATACAGCAGTGCACCCTGTGCCAAACAGAGTAATCAATGGATACCAGAAGACTTGTGCATAAAATCCCTATCTAGTGCCTACTCATCCAATATCTCCAGACTAGTTTCTGACTTGTGGCCATCATCAGTGAGAAGCCTTAGATCTGAGAGCACTGCATCTAGATCTTAGGATCTAATGCATCCCTCCAGCAGCCACCTTTTAACTCTACTTTACTACAAAACTATGAGAATGAAATTGAAAACACAATAATATTTTCAATCTAAGCTCAATAGCTTATATAGTCATATGGGTCTGAACTCAATTCAGCACCCATATATTTTGGTGTCTTTGGCTCTTAAACAACCATAGCCATCACTATCCTATTGGGCAGGATTGGTGTTAAGTCACTAAACATCACATGATCACCATCTTTATACTAGCACATAATTATTGTAAACAAAGGCAAAACTCTCCATACAGTAGTGCCACCCTGTGCCAAGCAGAGTAATCAATGAATGCCAGAAGGCTTGTGCATATGCATAAAATCCCTATCTAGTGCCTACTCATCCAATATCCCCAGACTAGTTTCTGGCTTGTGGCCATCATCAGTGAGAAGCCTTAGATCTGAGAGCACTGCATCTAGATCTTAGGATCTAATGCATCCCTCCAGCAGCCACCTTTTAACTCTACTTTACTACAAAACTATGAGAATGAAATTGAAAACACAATAATATTTTCAATCTAAGCTCAATAGCTTATATAGTCATATGGGTCTGAACTCAATTCAGCACCCATATATTTTGGTGTCTTTGGCTCTTAAACAACCATAGCCATCACTATCCTATTGGGCAGGATTGGTGTTAAGTCACTAAACATCACATGATCACCATCTTTATACTAGCACATAATTATTGTAAACAAAGGCAAAACTCTCCATACAGTAGTGCCACCCTGTGCCAAGCAGAGTAATCAATGAATGCCAGAAGGCTTGTGCATATGCATAAAATCCCTATCTAGTGCCTACTCATCCAATATCCCCAGACTAGTTTCTGGCTTGTGGCCATCATCAGTGAGGATCCTTGGAGGGTTGCATTAGGCCACTGAAATGGTATATTTCTAGGAATTGACCTAGAAATAACGCCATCATTTGGATAACATGAGGGAATAGAAAACAACCAAGGGGATTTTATATACATCATCTTACCCAATACTTTTATATTTCAGATAGCATCAATAACAATAATGATGTATTTAATCCAGATAGATTCATGGTTAATCTGATACCTTAAATATGACCTTTATATCGTAAATATGTAATGATGATGTTTCTTCAATGATGACAAAAGAGAAGTATTAAAAATTAACAATTACTTTATTACACAATATAAATAAATGATAAAATGAATAACAACACTAAGAAAATTATATAAAATATTTAATAAATACTAATATTTGTTTCCTAAATCTAATTTGAAGCTTGGGATATGAAAAGTATATTCTCATACAGTTTTGCAAAGACACTAACATTAAATAAATAGGTTGCTTATTATTTCAAAATAACTGTCAATTTAAATACTAGAAGATAATAATTATCATAATAATAAATGATAAATTCTCTGTGTGGTTCTTAATTAATTAGTTTCCAAAAACTAATCAATTAATAATCAAGCTCACTTAATAATGCTGAAGAAGTTTTTCACTCTTTTAAAAGAAATGCAATTATTGCTTAGCATACCTAAATGATATTTATGCCATAGAATTTATTTTATTTTGCTTCAAGATTCTTTAATGAATTCATTTTCAGACTTAAACATTAGGAATCATATTCTACTACCAAAATATAACTAGATCATTAGGGTGCCTTATTTCATACTATATAACATTTTTAAAATTCATACTAATATATAAGCGATCCATAAAATATTCCTTACAGATTTACGCATCTAAATAAGGATGATTAACTCCATTTTAACTTTGAGGTTGGACCTTAAGAACCTATAAAACATATAATAATTGCAATATAACAAAGTTTTATATGTTTAATAGTCATTTATATTAATACAACCTAAACCTAAGATAAATCATATTTAATCCTATTCAGTATCACCAATAATAATATTAATAAAAATATTATCTGTACATTAGTGCCTGAGGAAACTTATATTTTTATTACATTAATAATAATAACAATATTAATTAACTGAAAAAGAAACAATTTTAATAAAGTGCATTAATAATCCAAGATAAGTTACAACACATTAATTTGCTTTAAGGACTGTTTATAAATTCAACATTTATGATATTTAACAATTGCCTTAATAATCCATAATTCTTGAGTGGCATTTAAATATTTAGCATTCATAACCCATTCTCCATTTAATGGGATTTATATATTTAGTGTTGATAATCCATAATGCATTTCTTTAAGCACTGGAGGCAAATTAGTAGTTTATTACACATAGCAGTTTAATCCATTTGAAAAGATATAATTTTATACAAAGGATTAGCAATCTGTACTTATTTCATTTGATGTATATAATTAATTAATTCATTTATAGATCTTTAATCCATGTTGCTAATAGTTTTGATTGAATATATGATCAAGTAATAGTTTATCATTCTAACAAACTGATTTTAGTTCATTTTTGAATTAAATTTCACGTCTCTCCAAGTGACAAAGTTTCTAGAGCATATTTGAGAAATTATTATTTAAAGTTTTTTCCTTCCATAATTAAAGATGAAATAAATTCACAATATTGAGAGGTAACATGCATAATTTTGAAGTAAAAAGAAATATTTTGCCACTATTTTAATATAAATATCTACAAATTGTTTGAAGTTGATAAATATAATTTTTTAAATATCTCAGCTGTTTAATATTACTTTCAATTGAAGAAATCCAGCAATTTAATTTGAAATTGTTAGCATTCCATGAGTCAATCTGTCCATTTTTAATTAACAATTGACTGCAATCAGATTTCTTGAAATAATAATTAATTAATGATAGTGTCTGCTTTATTTATTATTATTCATCTTTTTCTTAGTATGATGAAAAGTCATTTTTCCAGCAAAAGCAAAATGTCTAGACTGGTTAATCTCATCATCATCATCATCAACCATTATCAATCCACTGCAGGATGAAGATCTCTCCAAGTTCAATCCATCTTTTCCTATCTTTAGCTTTTCTTATCCACATCACCCCTGCACACTTTCTTATTTCATCCATCTGACATGTGGTCTCTTTCTGGGTCTTTTACAATCTTTTGGAATCCAGTTTAAAATGAATTCAATTGTCCATCTATTATCATCTCTTCTAACAATATGTACAGCCCAACTCCACTTCAGTCTTTTAATTTTTTCAATGAGGTCAGTAACACTTGTTTGTTCTCTTACCCATACATTGCGTTTTTGATCCCTTCTTGTTACTCCCAACATGCATCTCTCCATACTTCTTTGAGTAGTCTGAAGTCTCTGTATTGCTCTTCTATTAAGTGTCCAAGTCTCAGATCCATAAGTAAGAACTGGCAAAACACATTTATTAAAAACCTTCCTTTTCAAACACATAGGCATATTTCCTTTTAGTATTAAGTTTTTTCTACCAAAAGCACTCCAACCAAGTTTAATTCTACTCAACCATATTTGATAAAGACAAACAAAATGGCTATTTTAAAGTTTTATCTTGCTTTCTGAATGCAATAAAATTTTGTACAGACTCTGGATTTCCTCAAATTCAATTTTTGTACCAGTTATCATCTGATGTCTGGATTACAAAATATTTTCCATCATGGTTTCCTTATTTTTCCAGAAAAATATTTTTGAATCAGTGTGGTAAATTTTTATGAATGCCATTCAAAATGAAGAGAAAGAAAATAATAATTTAAAACCTTTTCAAATGTTTCATTTTTACTTCTGGATTTAAAATATTACAATAATTTATTTAAAATAAATAAATCATAAAACTATAATGTTCTCAGATAACTATTTCAATTAATTTTAAATTGACCATTTAATAAATATTAAATAAATATACAGCAAACTAAACAAGATAATAAATTTTACTAAATCTAAATACATAAGCTTTCACACACATACATACACAACTTATAAAATGTAAGAACTGTTTACCCAATTAAAAATGTAATCTAGAATATAATTGCTTTACTTTAAAATATTTTAGTATTGTAATGTTAAATTTATAATTCTATTCTATATTTCTATATTAAATTATTTGTTTTATGTGTGTAAGCCCCTCCATTATGTTTATACAATTTGATAGTTTTGTTCATTAATTAGAGTAAGGACAAAATAAAAGCATTGATCATAAAATCTAATTGAGAAGTCACTTTTAAATGCTTTTTAGAATTATATTTTCTCTTAAGTATTATATGAGAGACTTTTACGTTTGATATTGATTATATAATTTGCTATTCAACCAATGACAGTGATGAATATATTTATTTAACTATAAAAAATAAAGTCTTTTTAGTCTTTAATTTATTGTAGACAATTTTCAAAAGCATCTATAAGATTACAATATTGCCTAACACTATACTATAATGGTCGGAGAATTGGTGGAATTCTTCAGTATCTGCCTTATAGCGTGCCATGAGGCCATTCGAACCTGGAAAATCTATATAGTAGGCAGATACTTAAGTTAAGATCCCATTTTATTTTATTATAGACTGTTAGCCCCAGTCACTAGCTCACAGAATAGCAGAGATAATATATACTTTATTTTAAAGAAATAAAGATAATAAAAAATAAGAATAAGCCACTGCCAGATTTACAATACACAGAAACATTTATTTTGCACATATATAAATTTAGAATTATTTTAGTATAATGTTTACTTTATAATTTGATTTACATTTTAACTTTTTCATTTTATAAGTTTGCACAGATGAATTTATTAATATTTTATTAGAGTGTCGAGTATAGATAGACTACATCAATTGCACTTGAAAAAGAAAATATTCTATATCCCTTATTTAATCTCAGGCCAAAAGTTCGCAGTCAAACTAATGCCAATCTATCTGATATATCTATGTATTCAATGCAGCATGAATACGACAGCTCAATATTATACTGTCAGAAATATACATCTGAACAGCATGGTTATTAAGAAGAAATGTCTTTCATCCAGTACAGGAATCTACGTCTGTCTGGTGAGAAGAACAATAATAAAAAAAGAAAATTCCATAGGAAGGGATTGCGGTCCTTTTTGCCATCTTACTATCCATTCCATAGGCTAAAGGGGTGATCCAAGGAGCAGGGAATACCGTCTGCTTCTGATGGTCAGTGAGAAATGGGACTTATTTTGCCCAAGTGTGGCGTATAATGTGATCCTGCACATAACGGATCTTCATGCCAAATTGACTAATTACACCAATACATCCAATCCATTGACACAATTTAACTGCGAAACAAATAACCTAAGATTTACCTTCCCTTAAACTAATATAACTTTATGAATCTATGCAGCTATTTATGCCCAACTTAAATTTAACATTTATTAAAAGTTTAGCTTAACAGAAAAAAAAATCATAATAAACAAAATAACAGAGAAAATAAATTAATGGAAATGATAATATATATATTCAATAAAAATAATTATTAATAAATGATTTAGTTTGGTCAGATAGGAATTTCTATTTCTATTTAATTACTGAAAAAGTTTTAAAGTTAAAGTTCATTAGTTAGTTTATAAAGTTCTTACGGTTTTAAAAAGAAAAAGCCCACACTTTCTAGTTGCTTGTAATTGGGCTCCAGTGTTGTTTTTAATTCCGTAGGTCCTTTGCTGCAACTGGTATAGTTCTTTGCAGGCTTTTATTACAGGACCCTGACATCTTGGGGTCCGCAATCTAGGAAAATATTTCATTTCTTTTAGAAAAACTGAAGGGATTGAAAGTGTGTCTTTTCAATCCCTTCTCCTTTAACTCTTCTGGACTTAACACATATAGCACACATAATAAATTATTTCCATTCTTTTCCTTTTTATATTAAAATCTCGGGTTGACTGGACATCATGATGATCCTTTCACTGTGGTTCATTTCCTGAGTGATTTTTTTATTGGCTATCCTGTTCTTATTGTTTTTCTCTCCTATCTGACCTTTAATTATAAATTTTGAGATGCCCAAGGGCTAATTTACTTAAGACTAATTAAAAATAATCATTTCCATTTTACACAATAGCAGTAATTAAATTTTTTTACATTTTTAAAGATTAATTTTTATCTTTAATATCTTTAAGTTTTTTCCCTTAAAATGTAGTTTTAAAACTTTTCTTTTTTTTTAATAAAGTTTTCTTTTAATAATTTTTCATCTGTGTAATTTTATATATATACGAGTTTAGATGACTTTTAATTTTCAATTTTTAAAAACAAATTTTTATTTGCGAACTTTTTATTTTTAATTTCTAATTTTATTTATTAGATTGTAACAGCATGTGTGCCCATTACAATACTGCAATAAAAATCCAAATATCAAACACCTCACATGGTTAAAAAAATTCAGCGCTGTTCTTATGAAATAAATATATTATATTTTGAACTGACTATTTTGAAGTTATATTAACTATAATATATTTATATATTTATTTCACAGAATGTGGCACTGAATTTCTTAATCATGTTGGGTGATTTGATGTATATATATATCAGGTATGAAGCATCCATATATTGAATGGAATGCCATAGAAAAATTCACTAAAACTTTCAAAATCTTTAATTAAAATTCAATTTAATAAATTCACTTTCAATTTTTTTTTTACCAACAGTGGAAGTGTTTTTATATACAGCAAAGAATGAATTTGACTAATGCATTATTGGTTCATTATAAGAAGTTCAAGCAATGCTAAGATATAATTTACAGCTAAAACTTTTAAGAATGCTAAAAGCATTTGGAAGATAAAAATATATTAATAATGTATTATCTAATTTACAGATAAGAGAGTTTCATATATTTCTAGATGTGTGTAATATATATACTGTAACCAGTTGGATTATGTAGCACACACTAATATAGTGTGTGTGTATAAATATATATATGTATAAAGTTGAAAGTAAAAGTAGAAATAAACACAGACAAAAATTATAGAGATTTTCTACATTCATTGGAATAGAAATAAATAAATAATAACTCTGATTTAAAATATTGTTTTATAAATTAAACTTTTAAAAGGTCTGAATAATAATAATAATAATAATAAATATTATTATTATTATCATCATCATCATCCTCATCATCATTGTGAAATGTAAAAACACAATACTTGTTTTTGAAATTGTTTTAATTAATTAAAACATATATGTAGATTCAAAGGGATAAGAGAGATAAAAATAAAACTGTTTTCAATCAAGATGCTGTTATCACCTCAGATGATTTTATAAAAAGACTGATAAAAATATCAGTCTGGATAATGATTTTTGAATAGAGCAGTTTGACTAATAATTTTTTTAAAAAAGGTCAGCTGAAAAGTTGATTACAATATTCTGTTGCAACTTGATGAAGTGCAGCAGTTGGTTTTAGCTGTTCATAGAATTTTCAGAATAGCTACCATAAACTGATGTAGCTGAAGGCAAAATAGTAGACTGTTCATATGAAGAAAATGACCCACTTTTTAATGCTGAAATTCATAGCCTTAAATGTGGAGAGGACAGTTGCTGGCCTGAAATCTATCAAACCAAGACAGCTGCTTTCCTGGAATAATCCTAGATGGAAAGAGATCAGCCACAGATCAACATTTTACATGGATATTTTTCCTGATGATGATCACTAAAACCAAACTCACCAAGAAAAATCTTCTAGCTTTCCCAAGGAATCTCAGCCAGCTGAAGAACTGCTGCATCAGATAATGGCATAGAAACATGGATAAATGTATATGTAGCTTGTGGTGAGTAGCATTGTATATGATAAGGAAGTTTTAAATAATTTCCTTAGTAAAATGACATTTTTATAACTGATAGAAATATATAAAACGATATTAGTTTAAAATCGTTTATTAAAGAAGAAAAAACTGTTTAAAATTATATTTAAAATTTAGAAAAAAAAAGTACAAACAAAGTTATAATTAATAGTCAAGAAAAAGATTTCCAAAAATCTTTTAGACTAGGAAAAAGAAAGACATTTAAATCAATTAAATGTCAAAAATTTGGTAGTTCTTGTTTTAAAGAAAAAAACTATATTCAGCAAAGAGAATTAAATTGTGAAAATAATCTTTAATAATTTTATTGTGATAAATACATTGTGCGCATATATATGTAAACCATAGTAATAACTTGAATTTTAAATAGTAATTATGTAAATCTATGTAATAATTTGAATTTGAAATAGTAATTATGTAAATTAATGTGATAACTTGAATTTTGTAGTAATATTGTAAATTACAGTGTAATGCCTTTTATTATTGTATATTATTCAAAATCAGACCTTACATATTTATTTTTTTGTTAATAATAAACTTGTATTTAATTGTTAAAATTGTATTGTATCATCTCTTCGTCACATACAGTAATAGAGCTTATGTTCTCTGAGCTAGATTCATGCGTGGGATGAATATATACATGGAGATGTGTATTTAGTGCTTTTGGGGCATCCAGCAATGATCAATCATCATCTTGGTTGGCACATAAGATTATATTCTTTAAGGCCCATGCACTATATTTTATTTTAATTTAGTCCTATTAGAAGTTAAGTTTATAGTTGGCCAGTACAAGTGGCTAGAGCATTGATGATGATCAGCATGTTTTTATGTCCCAGCATTATTGTTTGTTTCTTATGTATTCCGATGGATGAGCACTTAAGTGGTGCAGCTAAGTTATGTTTAAATAATTGCCCAAGCTGGCAAAGGCTTAATAGTTAGCCTGGTCTACAGAAGACCATTTTCGATCCAGTCACAAGGTTGACTGTTGATTTATATTTTTTATTGTTCAAATCCAGCTACAAGATTGTCTGTTGGTTTTATTCTGATTTATTGTACTAATTTGTTTATTCCCATCAATGATGATGATGGATGGTTTATTTTTTAATATTGCTCTTGAGTACTTTTATTTTATAATGCTGGTTGATATATGATTGAGGTATAGTTTTTTAGTTGCTCTTCTGAGTTAGCTGGCTGATCTCTCAATGATCTCTCTGTGTTCTCTTGATCTCATACTCTTATAAAATACTATATTACTTATATATACTTTTGTAAACTTGATATTTGAAATATTGTTGACTTGGGGGTGATGATGATTTTCCATCATCCCAGGTTCAGTTCTTTCCTTCCATCACCCCAGATTCCTTCCACTTGATACCCCCCATCCCATTTATGTAAAAATTGTTGTGGCAAGTGAAATAAAAATTAAAAAAAAAAGAAGTGTGCTTCCATTTCTAAAAAAGTCATGCTTCATCACTGATATATATATATAGTGATGATACTGAAAATCTTGTGACTGGATATGAAATGGGTCTTCTATAGACCAGACTAATTATTTAGCCCTTGCTATACAACATAATAATCTGGATGCACAAACTTAAATGCTCATCCATCAGAATATAACAATTAAAAATAATGCTGGAATACTAAAACATGCTGATTATCATCAGCACCCTTTGGCCACTAGTGTAGTATTATTAATATAATTATAAATATGTGACTTTTTTCGCATGCGTTAGTGAAGCTATAATTATATTATAATGTGTAATAGGTCTGCTTAGCACTTTCAAGATTTAATGTTTGAATCTCATACTCATAGCTTTGTGAATGAGGATTGTTGTGATTTATTGTACACATATGCAAATGAGTTTGAATTTTTAATTAGTTAGTCCATTGTTTGGAGAGAGCAAAGCATGCCTCTCTTCTATTAATGGCACTGAGATCATTTGTTATGTAAAAAGCTTCTTTACCTTTTCTTTTGCAATCACTCTTCTCTGTACAAATTATTTGGGCAGAACTGGGTTCGAATACATGGCCTGTAACTGCTTGGTGGTCCCAGAATACTGATGTTCCTTCATTTTTATTTTTAATCCTGTTGTAAGCATACCTGTGTTGATAAATTCTGGGATTAAGGTTAGCCCGAGTCTCACCATAGTAAGACCTATTACACATTATAATATAATTATAGCTTCACTAACACATGCAAAAAAAGTTGCATATTTATAATTACAATTTTTACTAGTGAAGAGAAAAACAATTTATTATTAATGCCAACTATAAACTTAATTTCTAAATAAACAATTAAAATGAAATGTAGTGAGTGTAAGGACTTTAAAGAATATCACCTTTGTGCCAACCAGGATCATCATCAACTACATGTTTATAAACACTAAACATAACCCCTTTTATATAACAGACCATTATGCATGAATCCATCTGAGAGAGAAAAAATTCTATAACTTACTGTGATCAAGAGATATAATACAAACATACAATATTCTAAAACTATTTCAAATTGAATAAATTCACTGGAATAATTTAAAAAATGAAATATAAATTTATTAATAACAATTAAATTTAAATTAAATTAATATCTGCTGATTATGCCATAAATATAAATTCAGCATTCTGATTTTGATTAATACCAAAAAAAAATTCATTGTTACATTATAATTTACATATATTCCAATAGATTTACATAAAGCAACTATATATCAGCACACAGATATGCCTGCATAGTATAAAATGAACATATTTGAATTGTCATCTAATAATAAAAAGCTACCACATTTTAATGGTAAATAATGACTTTTTGTGGATACTCATGGAATGTGCACACACTAATGTTTATATCATATATTTTAATGTATCAAAATAATAAACTTATTAAAAATATATTTTTCACAATTCCATGTTGAAAATATACACAAAATCCACACAAGTGTCTATATATAAAAATAGTATGAATCAAAGTTATTAATTCATTCATTATCTAATGATCTAATGGTAAAAAAGTTTTTTTTAAACTTTTTAAAAAAAAGTAATATTAATTCTTTGTGATTTCTTCATAAAAGTTTTCTTTTTTAACAATAAACAGCCTTAAAAAATGATCCTGCATGTTCTTTTGTTCACTAAAGAAATATTTTTGGAATTTCCTTTTTTATATAAATATACTAGAAATACATCTTACTTTTTGTTGAATAAAGTTGTTTACTTAAAAAAAAATTGTAATTTAAAAATTACAACTGTCATTTTCACTAAAGAAATTATTTAAAATAATTTGTTCTCAATATATAACTACTCACAAGCTGTATTCTATGTATATGATGCAGTACTTTTACCTGTGCCTCTCTACATATAGATAAAACAGTATACACAAACTACTTCAGAAACTGATGGAATCTGATTAAGCTGGTCCCTTCTAAACAGCAGACTGGCTTATTGCCATCTTTGGGCAAGGTCAGCTTTATTTAGTCTAGAATGTTCTAGACTTCAGGCATACTAGCTGAGCTAGTACACAATATATGGGCTAATGAATTATAGAAAAACTGGTCCTGTACTCCATGTGAATCAAAACTCCAACATTTCACTAATAGGACTATCTGGACACCCTGTCTTTTGCCTTCAGTTATAACTTCATAGTCCTCATACTGTCATAATCTGTAAAACCTTAAAAACTCCCCCTAATCTTTTTTCCAACCTTTTTTATAGTCAAGGTGGAATTTAAAAAAAAAACAGTAATTAAAAGCAAGTTTTCTTTATCTTGGTTGAAAAAAGTTAATGACTCTTTTCAGTTTACATTAGTCCTTTCAAAAACAGCTTTGTAGGATAAAAAGTGTTATATATACTTTTAATTATAAAAAATTTAATCTAATCAAAATAGATAATGGAATTTTATAATTACCAGGATATCTATTGTAACATAAAAACATGCTTGTTTTAGTTTCAAAATCAGAATTAAAATATTAATTAGATCTTTTTTAAATATTTAATTTATAATAAATTTTTTAAAATTATTTAATCTTTAACTGTTATTCTAGTGTAATATAGAAAATATCTACATTTTTTTTTTGTTTATTTCTACTTTTCCTTTTGACTGTATATATATATGCATGCACATTACTATGTTGTATGCCATGAGACACATAGAATTGTTTCAATATATATGTGGGTGTTTAAATTATTTTAATACAAAAGATTAGTTTTTACCAGGAAAACATAAAAGACAAACAAAATGTAATATTGGTATACAGTTGGACTTAAAAAATGAAGAGGAAAAATTAAATAAAAGAATTAAAAGTGTATCTTTATTCAATAATTAGTGCTAGGAGAATGAAAGCTATTTGGCTAGAATTCAATCAGTAGATATTGTTAGCATTGTCATTTGATGTACTCAATGTTTACATCATGTGTTTATTAAAGGTAGATGTCACTAATGTTCAAATTTTTTTAAATAAACTTTATTGGCCCAATCAGCATCACTTTTAACCATTATAGATTCAGTTCGATATGGTTTCTCCATATTTAATCTAGTTTCTCTGATCTAGAACCTCCATTATACCACCAAAGTTACTTATTCATTAAAACAGGCAAAACTCTCCATACAGTAGTGCCACTCAGTGCAAGTCAGAGTAATCAATGGATGCACTGAGTGGCACTACTGTATGGAGAGTTTTGCCTGTTTTAATAACAGTTATGAACAATCATAAGGAATGATAATCATGTGATGTTTATTTCATTTATGCAAGTGATGTGTGTTCTCTTTCTAAATCTTGTGTAATCTCTTGGAATACTGTTCATCTAATTCTAGCAACATGCCCAGCCCAATTTGATTTCAGTTTTTTAATTTTTTCAGTGATGTCAATAATAACTATTTGGTTTCTCATCCAAATATTTTGCTTTTGATTCTTTCTTGTTGCTCTCAACATATATCTTTTCACATTCTTTATTGAGTTGTCTGAAGTCTTTTTTGATAAGTATTCAAGTCTCAGATCCATTAATAAAAACTATTAAAACAGCTATTAAAAACTTTTTTTAAAATACATATTTCTTTTTAATATGGATTTATTTCTACCAAAAGCCATACCCAATTTTAATTCTATGATTAATTTTAATCCATTATCTTTATATATATATAAATAATCTGACCAAATAGTGGTTAACTTATTTTAATTCATGAATATCAATCTTTTATTTTTTTCTGACAAAATCCATGGAATAGTACTTAAGTTTTTTTAGTAAATTAGTCTTACTTTCATCTGATAATTTTTGCAATACTTTTTAGAGCTGGGGTTGCTGTAAAATGTAGATGACTTAAATAATCTCCATTTACATTTATTTCCTTCTCTTTCTCCACCAATCCATAAAATATTTCTGATAAAATTACCCCATAAAAAGTTTTGGAAATATGCAATCATCCTATCACACTCTTATCATTATTAATTTTCTTAGTATCACCATGTAGTCTAATCATTATTGTCACATTTTGGTAAATATTCTTTAGAATATATCCTGATTCTATATCTTTTTCTTGAAGCTTTAATCTCTGAGGAAATGCTTTTAGAATCAAATGTCTTCTTATAATATACACAATGAAAGTGTAATGGCAATTTACGTTTGTTGATCCTGTCTATAATTTCTCTCAATACTTGAATGTGATCCATTGTGCTACTGTTTTTAAATCTTGTTATTTTGAGTCCAAAATTTGCTATAAATGAGTTATAATTATATTGCTTAAAATTTTGTATAGAATTGATAAAAATCTACAATTTCTAATATCTTTAATCATCTTTCATAAATATCTATCACTGCTTCTTTTAAGCTATCAATAATAATTCCACCAATTCCTGAAACTTTTCTTAATTGATTTAATTGCACGACTCTCCTCTATTTAAAATGCTTGACAATTCAGAAGCTGTAATATTTATAATAGTTGCATTATTTTCTTGTTCTCTATTAGTATATAATTCCTTGTAGAACTCCTAAACACATTTTGTGATGTTTGTTCTTCCAATATCAAGTTGTTTGCATATTTCTGAAACTTTTATTTTCTATAGCTTTCCTTGCAAGTTCACAGGTATATTTTCTTGTATCATTATTAACTTCTTCTCATTATCACTTTACAGAACTCCAGATATTCTTAATGGTTCATTTGTAAATATTTTCATATTTCTTTTTTTTCATACATTGCCTTGTCTCAGTTGAATTATCACTTTCTTATCTCAGCTATCTTTGTTGTAGTTTAAATAAGCTGGAATCATTTTCAAACTCTGTCAATATTTTAAAGTGATTATCAAGTTCTAATTTAAATTCTGAAGGTTAGCACCACCAATACTTAATATTGTTTTTTTTTTAATAATTTTTTTTTCTGTCTAGTTTTGTTCAGACACATATTTTATATCTCACAAAATGATGATCAATTTCTGCATTGGATATATAAATTACAGTCAAAAAATCTGTTAGTATATACTCTAATTGTGCAGTACTTTGATTTGCTTATTTCCATGTTTATTTCTGTTTAGTTTTTTTCTCAAAGAAACAATCTATAATATGCAAATTTTCTTTTCCTGTAAATTTTAGAAGTGTGTGTCCTCTCTTATTTTATCACCATAACCAGATTTTCCCACAGTACTTTCATCTTTCTTTTTTTTTTTTTCAATTCTGGCAATAAAGGATTCCATGACAATTTTAAAATGTTTAGTGTGATCAAAAGCATTTTGTATGATTATATAAAAATCCTCTGCTTCTTCATTATAGTAAGAATTTTTAGACCAATAAAGGTAATTATATTATTTGTGAATAGTAATAAAATGCAAATTTTTTCTTTGATGGAGACAGTTCTTTAAATAAAATATTTTACAGAGATAAAGATACAAATCTAAATATTTAAACATCATATTACATTAATAAAGCATGAAAGTAGTTGTTTATTATTATTATCATCATCATCATCAACTGAATTAAAAACAACTGTTTTTTTTTTGCATGTTTTAACCATATAATTTTTACATTTCTATCTCATTCTTCATTAAGCATATTCATCATCAAAACATCACGTGATGAACTATTTCATATGCTTACACATGTGCTATTAAGAACAGTAACAAACTCTCCATACAATAGTACCACCAAATGTAAGCCTTAGTAATTAATGGATGCAAGAAGGTTTGTGCATAAAATCGATCCAATATCCCTGGACTAGTTTTTAGCTTGTGGCTTTCATCAGTGAGGACCCTTGAATTTGAGAGCATTATGCCTAGATATTAGAATCTAATGCAACTATCTTTTACCTATTTAGTTAACTATTAAGTTAGGAACCTAAGATGAATGTTTCCAGTCCAAGCTCATTCACATGTAGTCATAGTTCAGCATCTATACTTGGTGGCATTACTGTATAAAGAGTTTGCTACTGTCATTAACATCCTGTGTAAGCATATGAAATGGTATTTACATGATATTTTGATGGTTTTATATTTATTTTGCTATGGTGACTGTGGTTTTTGAAAAACTAAAGGCACCAAAATATATAGATGCTGAACTGAGTTCAGATCTATATGACCATATAAGTGAATGAATTTGGATTGAAAACATTATTGTGGTTTCATCTTGGGTTTCTAGCTTTATAATTAATTAAATAGATAAATGGTGACTCCTGGAGAGTTGCATTAGATCCTAAAATCTAGATGTAGTGTTCTCAATTCCAAGACTCCTCCTGATGAAAGTCCCAAGCTAAAAACTAGTCTGGGGATATTGGATAATAGATACTAGATAGGGATTTTGTGTGCAAACCTTTTTGCATCCATTTGCTACTGTTATGTGACTAAGCATATTCTTAAGAATTTCACTTTCTCATCTTCGTTCTTATACTTAAAAATTTTCTTAATTTTTCACTACAATTGAAACATTTTTCAATGAAAAACAAAACAAAAACATAAGAATAAAGGATAAAAATGTTTCATCTTCAGTTTTTCTAATTCCAGGATAAAATCCAGGAAACAAAAGTTCAAGAAATACAGCTGACAAAAGAGAACACATGTAACTTAAACTTGGTGTCCATGTTGATGGAAGAAAAAAACTATCTAGAAGTCATGTTGAACAGTAGTCAGCAAGTAGTAGTAAGTTTTACTTTTTATTAATTCTTAACATTTGTAAGATTAGTATTTGACTTAAATATAAAATACTCTGCTATTGAACAATATAGCTTCATAAAACAGAGAAAAAATATATAGTTATTTGAGATAACCATAAAAATGATCTCCAAGTAGTTTAGAACCTACAAGCAGGACAGATTCCAAAATGGTAGTTAAAAAAAGATAATGGTCTTAGCATTTATAGAAATGTGATACTTCCACCAACATATATTACCATTTGATCTGTAAATAGTCATTCATTTGATTAATTTAGAACCATTATTCTTAAAATATTGAGCTATATGCCCATACCTTTTTAGATAATAATTACATGGATTTTTGAAATAAAAATAGCAAATTGATGTGGAAAAAATTGCAATGTACATCATGCCTGACTTGAATCTCAGGTCAAAAAAAATGGTCGGAAGTAGCTACTATGTCATGAGGCTTTGTCTACTAGTTTTCTTCCAAAGAATAGCAACAGTACTAATAATAGATTAGGCCATCAATCAATTACAATTGTGAGGCTCAGCGCCATTAAAAATAAACATGTATAAATGCTTTTAATGATCATTTCAAGAAATATTTATTCACTGGTTATTTCACTACCCTAGGAAAAAACTCAGGAGTTTTATCATGTTCTTTTTGGTGTATATTTTAATAATATCAAAAATGATATAATACATGATATCTTCATGGCATTAAGATAATACCTAAGTATAGATACAAACTCAACAGTTATTTCATATCTAGATTTTTAATTTTGATCGCAATACATAAGATATATACAAATCATTTCAGACATATGCATATATTGCATAATTAATATTATTAGTCTTCCATAAATAATGTGTATATTAAAATACATATACATAAATTTAGAGAAAATAGCTATATAAATTTTAGTGAAAAATAAATTAAATAAAATTTATCAAATCAGTACATAAAAAGAATTCAGATTTACAAAAAAGATTAATTATGAACCAGATAAAACAACTTTAATTAGATTCTTTAAAGACTCAGAAGAGATAAGTTACCTGAATTCTGATAAAAATCTAACTAGAACTAATTAATTGTAATAGCTGAAAGATTCGACTTATGTCCGATGCACTTACAGATAAGAAAATATTGAATAATGTCAGCAGGATCTGAATTTATTAATTAGACTCAAAAGAATTCTAATAATTAATTGAGCATATAGTCTAGAATTATCCAATCAAGAGATACTTTCTCAAATAAGCTACATATGGAACATGGACTTGCAATACCATGGAGCTGGATGGTCATTGTTTATTGCCTTAGAGTGCTTCTATCATGGAGGGATTTGCCTCTAAGCATACTGAAGTAAGTCTATGAACATTAACAAGTAGTACTGACCTTTGTTTTGATTTTTATATGCCTTCAGTTTTATATAATTTAAGTTTGTGTATAGTTTGAATATATATATATTTTGTAAAATTAAAAGATAGAAATGTTTGTAATAGTTTTATAATTTATGTTAAATAATAATTACTTAAAAGTTGCTATAGTCTTATTAGCTTTTACCAGGGGTTAATTTTTTATAAGCATATGTTTGTTCCAAAGCATAGGGATCACTCAGACATAGCAATTGGCACAGTCTAAATTTGATCATTGGAACAAGTAGTGGAGGTAAATTCAGATTAATAGTTATCAAGAGGTCTGCTATCATGCAATCTTGGTGTCTGATATCAGTGATGCAGATATTTAGCCTTTTCTATGTTCAACAAATAGAGAAATATCTCTTCCTTAATAAAATTAAAACAGCATCATTACTATGTTTTGCAGGTAAAAAAGTAATAAAGATAGCTAATAAGCTCTGTGAATTTGATAGTAGTAAGGATTATCCTTTCACTCAAATAGAAGAATGCTTGTTGAATTATTTTAGCTCACATTCCTCCAGGCTTCATTTTAGGAACCATCATCAGGAAGAAATGAAAATAATTAAGATTTCATATGATCTTGGAAAAAATTGCATCCGTGGTTCATTTCCTGATGAGGCATTCCTAGAGAAAATTCTTTGGGGAATGAATAGAACAATTTATGGCAATAGTTGTTAGCTAAAGAAAGTAAAATATAATAAACCTGTAAAATGTATACTTCATGAATTAGTGCTTGAGCAGTCAAGAGAATTTGCAGAGATCAAAATCAAAGATAATGTGCAAACTGATGTCTGTAAAATGTAGAAAACTGAGAGAAAGATATTTAGAAACTTAAAAGAAATAATAGTAGTAATAAAACAATTTTCTTTTGTTGTGGAAAATCTGGTCATAAAGTTAGCAATTGTCTTTGTAAAATGAATGTTCAAAATGATGTGCAATAAAAAAATGGATGAACCTGGTAAAGACAGCAATGGATGTCAAGGTGTATTAAATAAAAAAGGCAATCAACCAGTATAAAAAATAGATCAACTATTGAATGTGATAAAATCATGATAGTTAAAATTGTTCAGCAAGCCCATATCGATGGAGGTCAATAATGGAAGTAGCGTATCTTTGATTTCAATGCATGAATGGACTTTTGTAATTGCCAAATGTAAAAATCAGCAGATAATAAAAAAAAAATAACTAAAATTCTTGGAAATAAACAGCAATGGTATTAAAATTAAAGGAGTAATTAAAGCTCCTGTTAATATAAAGGATGGCAAAACTTATCTCTATATAAACCCATTAATCAGTTGTCATTGATTTAAACAATTGGGCATTAAATTTATGCTAGTTAAAAAGATTGAAGTGGAGAAGGAAATTTCCTAAATTGTTTAATGGGGAACCGGAAAAAATTATCTCATGAGACGATGCCTATAATATGCAAACCATATAAGGTCTCATTCACCCAGAAAGAAAGATGCAAGAAGGCAATTAACAAATTGTTGAAAACAGCATCTTAGAACCTACAGAGAAATCTGATTGGCTATTCCATTAGTACCTAATGGTCAAATTCATTTGTGTGACGATTATCATGTATCTGTAAGTAAAGACATTAATAAACACTCATATCCTGTCCCTAATGATAATTGCTTCATTGCAGAAATCCACTTTTTTTTTTTTTGCAATCAGTGATAAATAAAACTTCGGAAACCTAATATGTTGGTTTATATAAGTGCAAATAACTTCTGTTTGGAATAATTTCAGCACATAGTATGTTCCAGTCAAAAATTGAGATTATTCTTAATGGAGTTGAGGACACTTGATGATATTCTTGTTACCACTATGATGGAAAATGAACTGAGAGTTCATGTATATTATGTATGCAAAATACTGATTGAATTTGGAGCAAAATTGAGCACCAAAAAATACGTCTAAAATATGGATGAAATAAATTTTTTAGGCACATAATTTCAAATAAGGGTATATCTCTTGAAAAGGTTAAAGCTATAGCTGAAACTCCTGCACAAGACCAAGCATTTTTGCATTTCAAATCACTACTTCAAATAAATTGCTTGACAATTATAATGATGATTTAGAAGTTATGCTTTCAACAGATGCATATGAATTTGGAGTTGATGCAATTGTATATCATCCAGTACATAGAGGTAAATGTCCTATTGCCTATGTTTCATGTATCTTGTCTAAAACTGGAAAAAAGTTTTAATCAGCTGGAGAAGGAAACTCTTGCTATACTATTTGGAGTCTATAAATTCTATCAATATTTATATGGATGCAGATTTAGAATTGCAATTGATCATAGACCTTTACTGCAAATTTAAAAAAGCAAATAGGTTCCTGAGTATTTAAGCCTTCATATGCTTAGATTGCTAAACATTGTGACGATCACGTAAAGTCGTCGACACACATATATATTTATTAATAAAATTAGAAAGTAATAAAGGTGAAATAAATTATCTAATAAATTTTTTTTTAAAAAAAAAAAGGAAGGAAAAGAAAAAAATTGAAATTCTAATGTCAAATTACTGTGGATTTTGTAACAGTAAGAGAAGGGGAGGAGGGCTGCATAAATAAAGAAATGCGTCTCTTTCTCTCTTATAAGTCAAATGCTAGAAATTATTTTTGTTTATTGTGGGAGAGGGGAAGTGGATGCATAAAAAAAAATGTGTTTCTTCTCTCTTTTAAAAAATATATTATAACAAATTAAAATAAATGTAAAACGTAAATGTGAAAGAAAAAAATGAATGAATTGTAAACTTTAAATAAAATAAATGTAATATGTGATATATAAAAAGAAACAATATGGCCATAGGTGTGAAAGTCTGTTGGACAAATTAAATTCCACGGACAAAGAAATGTTATCAATGGAAGATCTTTGCCTGATCTGTTAATTTAATTGGGACTTACATTCCAGCCACAAATTAAATAAAGAAACATAATGATAAGAATTGGTTGGAAATCTAAGTCTTAATTAAAAATTTTTAAAAACAATGAACAAAAGAATGAGATTAAGAAAATTACAATTTCTATCTGGCATTGCTAGCAGAGACTTTAGAGAAGCAACAGCTAAAAGAAAATGGAAGAAGTGCGTGGCTAGTGGTGTTAAAGGGACGTGGGTTCGGATTCAAGCCGTCTCATCACTGACTCACAATGTAAGATCTTTGCCTGACCTGCTAGAGGGACTGCCGCTTTTGTAGCTGTCGATTGAAACTCAACCTAAAGAATCAACCAGCAAACTGGATGAAAATAACCCCACAAACGGAGGAAGTTAATGGAGAACCTAAGAAACCAACAAGCAAAACTGGAACTAAAATAACCCCACCATCTGAGGAAGTTAATCAAGAGCGCTCGGAAGAAATACCCATGGGACAATTACAACAAAGCCTAGGTAAAAGCATGCATGCATTTTCATTTGTCTACTATTCATAACTAAATATAAAATTAATGATTCGATAAAAATAGAACTCTATCAACAGGACTTTAAGAACTTTTATATCTGATCTATTTTCATATATTTATGATAGCCATGTATTTATAAGTGTGTGTTTATTATTATAATGTAATTTTTTATATAAAGTGTGAATATGATTATTAAACATATTTGTCATTAAATTTCGTATCCTTGCTTTATTTTCCTATCACCAAGCTACGACAGGGGGGGAACTGTAAGTAGTGATTAAAGGGGCATGCTGATTTGTTTAAGATATTCATGTGCTGCTTGTTCGTGCGAAATCCCAATTCTAAAAAATAAATAGCAAGCGCTGGACATTCGCTAAGTTTCTTTGAAATAGTTTGCTCTGTTCAGCAGCCGAGAGTTCTTGGCTGGGAAAAATAACGCCAAGATAATATGTATGTATTGCCTTGGGGTTCAGTCAAGGGTATAGATATAAAGGTAAATTGGTATCTGTATTAGCTCTCTGCTTGTATTGTAACGGCGTTGGTTAAAATAATAAATAAGATAATAAAGAATCAAAGTCAAAAAAAAAAGAATTAAAGTATAATAAATAAGTATAATATAGAATAAAATAATCGAAATAAATATAATTGAATACACAAATAATTAATCAACCGTACGAATAACCATTTCCGTTATAATTGGGGGCCAGTGTCCGGGATATTTTCACGTTTACAAGTTCAGCCCATTTGAATTCGAATATAACAAAATTAAAGTTTATGCAATAATTAATAAACAAATCAAAAAATAGCTTGGTGGTAGACAAAGCAAGAAATAAAATAAATATTAGAGGGTAAAAGGAGAGAAAGAGAACGTAATATAACGCGGGAAGTTAGGTTGTAAATTGGAGACAGTTGCGGAGGGGTCTTGAAGGCAGGCGTGGGTGAGTGATGATTAGTGAGTGAGATGGGGAGAGCCGAACAAACGTACCTAGTGTCCGTGAAATATAAAGTTAGTAAAGTAATATAATCCTATAAGGATAAGGTTAGATAGTAAAGCTGTAGAATATAATATAAGTGATTAATTAGTGTGTGAGTGTTAAATAAATTTTATGCACACCAGAGCAAAAATAGAAATGGACGCTCTAGTGGGTGAAATAGGAAAAACCTCCGAAGAACTAATGGAACCGTCCAGAGAAATAGCTAGTGACGGAGATATAGAAATTAGAAAGGGAATGGAGACAATGGTTGATGATAAAAATAAAATGGAAAGCTATAATATAAGGGATATGTTCATGAAATTAATGGAAGGCCAGCAAAGGTTGTTTATGGAAATGAGGGAAATAGGTGAAAGAAATAGTAGGAAGATAGAAGAGTTGGGTGAATGACACAGTAAGGATTTTAGCCAAAGGGTTGAACCAGTAATAAAAAATGAAAACGAAAAGGCTCTAGAAAACATACAATTAGAGGTAACTCAGTTAGCAGGAACAGTTGAGAAGCTAGAAGTAAAGGTAGGGGAAGGGGTGAATATGACAGAAGTAGCCAAGACTAATAATAAAGAGCCGAGAGGTGTGAGCGAATGCATGTACGCAGGCAGTGGAAATAACCCTGTGAATCCTGCTACAGTGAACCAGTTTGTAAAAATTCGGGTCTTCTCTGGTTACGTTGGGGAAAGCCCAATAGAGCATCTTGGCAGCCTAGAGAGGCATTTTGCGGTAAAACGGCTGAGTGCCGAGTTGCTGAATGCGTTCGACAGCACTAGGCCTAATTACAAGGCGGAGGATCGGGGATTTAAACCCCAACCCAACGATCCGCACATCGGGAGAATGCAATACAATCCTCATCACGATTATTGGGAAGGGAGCCAGGCATTTCCTGATAGATCCGAAAGGGCTGAAATGTCCGAACAGACTGGAAGAAGTTCAGACTTCAATTATCCATATGAGCAGGTTGACTCTAGAGGACATCAGAACATTGCTCCAGTTCCAAGCGAAAGTGGAAATATGTATGGTAAAAAGCATAAGAAACCTCCAGACAAAAACTAAGCCGAAAGAAATAAACGGACAGAAATGTCGGTTCGATCAAACAATAACGGCATGGGATCATGAAAAAAATAAAATTGTTTTTTTTTTAAACGTATGACAGGTGGGGCAAATCGTCTCATGACAAATAATTAAAGTCACTATGATAGGCAAAAAAAAAAAAAGAGTAGTGTTCACGGAGGGAAATTAATGATAGACTTTTTTTTGTGTGTATGATAGACTTGATGAGCTATAATAAGCGGGGAAAAAAAAAAATAATGATATTAACGGAGTAAAATCAATGATAAACTTAACGCGTATTTATGTGCAGTCAAGCACAGCAAGACCAATGTAAATAAAAGTAATAAAAAAAAAAAGAAAAGAAATCTATAAATAATTTATTCGTATCACAATCTGTCAGGTATAAATGCAGATAGAATTAACAATTAAATAGAAGTAAAAATAAAAATAAGAATCGTTTAGGCTCATTAAAGAGCCATTTAATAATTAATAAAATAAACTAAATGAACAACAGTGATAATGCTTAAATGATAGATATCACTGATAGGTGTATGAGGTTGCAGATTGAGGCATATATGTGTGTGTGTATGCATTATGTTGGGTCGTATTTTGAGCTTGATTCAGCCGTCTCTTCGCACTTTAGGTTCTCATGGCTCTCGATGGTTAAACTTTGAAATGAAGCGCCAGTAAGAATCCTGGACTCATTATATAATAAGAATTAATGTCCCAATATAATAAGAATTAGTGTCACAAAATAAATAAATGAAAAAATAAGAATTAGTGCCTCGAATAAAATAAATAAATAAAGAAAGAATAAGAATTTGTTGTTTGCGCAAGATGAACAGGCAGTAGAAATATCCTGCTGTTCACACGCTTTAAACCTCTGTTATGTTTTTTGATAGAGTTAAGTTATGCCATGGTCTCATAGGTGTTGAGATTAAATTGGTTGATCAGCCAAAATCGATGGGAAAGAATTGTGTAGTTTTACCTAGCTGTCTCTCTGCAGTCATCCTCATCATCTTCATCACTCGTCATGACAGAGTGGGAAAGTCTGTAATAAAAGCAGAAGTAAGAGTTGAAAGCAAAGAATTAAAATAAGTTCTCATCTCAGACAAGATTCGACCCGATTTTAATTCTAAAAATGGGCGGAGTGTAATGTGACGACCACGTAAAGTCGTCAACACACATATATATTTATTAATAAAATTAGAAAGTAATAAAGGTGAAATAAATTATCTAATAAATTTTTTTTTAAAAAAAAAAGGAAGGAAAAGAAAAAAATTGAAATTCTAATGTCAAATTACTGTGGATTTTGTAATAGTAAGAGAAGGGGAGGGGGGCTGCATAAATAAAGAAATGCGTCTCTTTCTCTCTTATAAGTCAAATGCTAGAAATTATTTTTGTTTATTGTGGGAGAGGGGAAGTGGATGCATAAAAAAAAATGCGTTTCTTCTCTCTTTTAAAAAATATATTATAACAAATTAAAATAAATGTAAAACGTAAATGTGAAAGAAAAAAATGAATGAATTGTAAGCTTTAAATAAAATAAATGTAATATGTGATATATAAAAAGAAACAATATGGCCGTAGGTGTGAAAGTCTGTTGGACAAATTAAATTCCACAGACAAAGAAATGTTATCAACGGAAGATCTTTGCCTGATCTGTTAAATTAATTGGGACTTACATTCCAGCCACTAATTAAATAAAGAAACATAATGATAAGAATTGGTTGGAAATCTAAGTCTTAATTAAAAAATTTTAAAAACAATGAACAAAAGAATGAGATTAAGAAAATTACAATTTCTATCTGGCATTGCTAGCAGAGACTTTAGAGAAGCAACAGCTAAAAGAAAATGGAAGAAGTGCATGGCTAGTGGCGTTAAAGGGACATGGGTTCGGATTCAAGCCGTCTCATCACTGACTCGCAATGTAAGATCTTTGCCTGACCTGCTAGAGGGACTGCCGCTTTTGTAGCTGTCGATTGAAACTCAACCTAAAGAATCAACCAGAAAACTGGATGAAAATAATCCCACAAACGGAGGAAGTTAATGGAGAACCTAAGGAACCAACAAGCAAAACTGGAACGAAAATAACCCCACCATATGAGGAAGTTAATCAAGAGCGCTCGGAAGAAATACCCATGGGACAATTACAACAAAGCCTAGGTAAAAGCATGCATGCATTTTCATTTGTCTACTATTCATAACTAAATATAAAATTAATGATTCGATAAAAATAGAACTCTATCAACAGGACTTTAAGAACTTTTATATATGATCTATTTTCATATATTTATGATAGCCATGTATTTATAAGTGTGTGTTTATTATTATAATGTAATTTTTTATATAAAGTGTGAATATGATTATTAAACATATTTGTCATTAAATTTCGTATCCTTGCTTTATTCTCCTATCACCAAGCTACGACAGGGGGGGAACTGTAAGTAGTGATTAAAGGGGCATGCTGATTTGTTTAAGATATTCATGTGCTGCTTGTTCGTGCGAAATCCCAATTCTAAAAAATAAATAGCAAGCGCTGGACATTCACTAAGTTTCTTCGAAATAGTTTGCTCTGTTCAGCAGCCGAGAGTTCTTGGCTGGGAAAAATAACGCCAAGATAATATGTATGTATTGCCTTGGGGTTCAGTCAAGGGTATAGATATGAAGGTAAATTGGTATCTGTATTAGCTGTCTGCTTGTATTGTAACGGCATTGGTTAAAATAATAAATAAGATAATAAAGAATCAAAGTCGAAAAAAAAAGAATTAAAGTATAATAAATAAGTATAATATAGAATAAAATAATCGAAATAAATATAATTGAATACACAAATAATTAATCAACCGTACGAATAACCATTTCCATTATAACATGATATAACTAGCTAGCTGTGACTATACATTAGAATATAAAAAGTGAAAGCAAATTGGTCACACATTATTCCATATGTAAAATGAGACATAAAATGATGAAACAGGAATTGAAATTAATTATATTGAGATGCTTAAATCACAGATTCTTAATAACAAAACAATATTTGGCTGGATAGGTGAAGATGATGGTTACCAGTGGGTGGCTGAATAAGTATCCTAATATTCTCCATAAAGAATTATGGAATAACATGATAAATTATCAGTTTGCAAATCATGTATTAATTCAAGCTAAGGATAGGAACAGTCAGGCATAGTCAGAGCAAAAACTTTAACCTGTAGCTGTATGTGGCAGTTAAACATAAATTTCATTAAAAGTTGCAGTAATTGTCAATCATGGGCTAGACTGCCACTTAAAATTTTTTAGGTGTGGCCAATAGCATGAAGACTGTGGCAGCATATACATCGATCTCACTGGCCGATTTAATGGACATTTCTTTTTCAAAGTTGTTGATTCATATTCAGAGGGTGCTGACTGAATACAAATTAATCAAGAATAATAATTTTGATGAGACAATCAAAAAATTACATTCACATCAGACAAGTGATTAACATTGTCATCACTATCATTATCAGGTACTTTTAAAGAAGTATAGTCATTTTAAGTTTAGAAAAAGAAAAAAACAGATGGAGAATGCAACAAACTTCAGAATTATTGAGTTTGTAATTAAAGTATGGCAATGCTGTATAAACACAGTAATTGTAGAAATGACTAATGGCATAGAGTATCATGATTAACAAAACTTACTCTAACTTACGTGTCTGAAGAAAATAAAGAAAGTTTAACACAAGTAAATCATATTTTTCTAAAAGCATAACATAGATAACAGCTTCCAAACTTGAATTAAATGTATCCAGTCAATATAAGTTGTTGCCTTTTTATATGATGATATTAAAAACATAACATTTAGTTTAACATATATCCACAACACTTGATTTTAAGACTATTATCGAATAAAGAAAATTTGTAAATATCTAATGCTATATAATATTATATACTTTAAGCACACATATATACAGTAAAAATGTTTTAATATAAATATACAATACGTACATATACCTAAATATGTCTTAATTTAAAAATTACTTATATGTATTAAAACAACAAAATACAATATTCCCCTATATTCTTGGCATTTGGAACCAAGCCATGTTACCGATATCAAAATTTGCAAATAATAGTGAAATTTATTATATTACGTTGTAAACAAAATAAGTATGTTTTTCACTATGATCAAAAAATTAAAATGTAGTAAATTAAAAAACATTTTTTTCATTTGTAATATTTCTTGACTAGAGATAACAGAAACAGTGGATTTCGAAATTATGGAATACTCTAGAATTTTTTAGATTAGACAAATATAAATAGATTTAAAAAATCTAACCACCCCCCGTCCCCCCCCCCCCCCATGCTTGGAAATTTTAAATGTAATATTTTTTTAATGCCCATAGTATTTTACTTACAAATATAAATCTTATTATCAAAAAAATTAACTTTATTCAGAATCACAACAAAAACTGCCATACCCACAAACACTCTTATAATGTTTTAATTGCCTTAAATTCACAAGCACCATATTTTTCCCATTAAATCTGTTAAATATGTTAAACAGAATATAACTTATTTTAAATGAAAAGCAAATGTCAGTAAGTCATAAAATATTATTAAAAAAAAATAATGCAATTATATTTATTATTACAATTAATATTAACATTATTTTTTTATTATGTAATTATTAAGTTATTAAAATTATATATGTATATTCACACACTTTTTGCATATAAAAAGTGTATGAAAATGGTGATAAAGTACAAAAGATATAAATTAATTATCTGTAATTGTGTAGGATGTAGAATTTTGGTTATATCACTAAGTAATTGTAAATTATTTATTTATTTATTATACTGTATAGACATGTAAATCATTGGATATAAGACAATAGACATGACAACCTCATGAACAATCATTATTAGAAATGTCATTTGAACTTATTTATTAATCGGAAAATTTCTTAGACATGTCTATTTTCTGTATTATTACAATTCTACAATGTAATGTGTGCCAGGCATTATCAAATGGCCTTACACAAAGTCTGCTGTAAAGAAAATTGCAGCAAATAAACATATAAATTTGCATATAGTAAGCACAATGAATATATAAATGTGCTATATTAAATGGAAGTTGGGTCTGAGCATTAAAATACCCACACACACCAATTTAAAGTAATATGAAATTGACATACAAAATATTGTATAATAAACTCGTGTTTTTCCTTTTTGTATATTTTTTATATGTATTTGCTTTTTTATTTTCCAACATACTTGTATATTTTTTTTAATTATTTTTCTAAAGATTGTAATTTTATTCCATAAGCAAATAATGTTAATTGCTTTTGCAAAAATCTGATCAAAAGCAAAATGTTTGATAATGCTATAATTAAAATGTTATCTTTTTTTGTATATAAAGTAGAAATTCTTTTGAATAATAATAGCTGTAATCAAGTGGTTTGGGCATTCAAGATGGAAACCATTATGTCAAACTTAAAATGTAGAATTTAATCAGAAAAATATAAAGGAATGTTTATAATCTAAGTGATAAGCTAAATTAAAAGGATTAGCTGATTCATTCTTCTCAGAGGGATATCTGAATTGTTTCTTATGAGTGGGATTGATAGTGCTGTGGGATTCATTCTTTCTTTGACAGTCGTTCTGGGCAAGTCATTCACTACTTTGGCTCCAGAATTGGTAAATTATCTAGCCACTTGGAGATTAATTTATGGACTAGACTACAGCAGATATTTTCTAAGAAAAAATCCATTGTACAATTATTTTAAGAACAAATGATTTCTTAAGAATTTAATGAACCAATCAAGATAGCAAATGAACATTTAATAAAAATTATTATCATATACAGAGGAAAATATGAAGCATTCTACCAGAGTCCAGTAAAATGACTGTGGAGTAGACAACCAGCCAGTGCATTGTCCTTTCTCTGTCCCAAGCCATCAAGATGTGACCACACCAGTTCCAGACGCCCACGATGATGACAAACGTTATCTTGCCTATGCCAAAATAGATGAAATCCTCACCGCACAGCCAGTTGACTTGAAGCCCACAGGAGAAGAATGAAGATGCTGACATAAGTTTATTTTAGGATATTTTATTAATATTGAAATAATTGACTTTGATATTTCTGATTAAATATATTATTATTATGAATCATTTAAAAGAGAGTTGTCTCTCACATATGTACATTGAATTTACGGTTATTATGAGTATAAATGATAAAGCTTTTACTTAAATCTTTTGAGTCAATTTTTCTATTTCAAATTCTAGTATTTTCAACAAAGGTGGCAATGAGATTCTTTTTTTTTGTTGCTCTTCGTTTTCCTCGTTGTTACTCCTGAAATTCATCATATATAAATATACATGTATATATATGTGTACATATGCTTATAATATTCGGTAAATACGATCTCATGTCGAATATCTAAAAATGTATTTAACCATATATTCTTTTTAAGTTATTTTTTTGTCACTGCTGCACATCAAGATGCGTGTAAGAAGGGATTAATCTATTATAGATTCCCTGTAAGCAAGTCCTCTAATAACTTTATATTTAAATTAGTAAGTGTATAATTGTGCTGCACGTATATACATGTATAGGAATTTATCTATAGCAAAAAGGGAATAGATACAGTACCTCATGATGCGTACTATATAGTATCTGAACTAACGCAACCTTACGGACATGTTGAAAAATATGAAATTAGTGAAATATTTCATAATGCAAATATACATATGCATAGTTCTTTTTATTATTATATTTGCTATCAATAAAAAGGTTTTAAAGTCATCAGTAAAAGCATATCCCTGTATGACCAAAAATCTCATATCTGTATATCAAATCACACAAAGTAAAATTTATTTCTACTGGGTAAAAGGAGCTCAGACCACTTCCATTACTTATAAACATTGTAAATAGCTTTAGGGATTTATTATTTTTCTTATTTAAAATTGTATTTTATCTATTTCAACGCCTCGAATATATATATGGGTTTGTCATCAGTAATTATTTAGTATTTTTTTTATTATATCATCATTAGTATGAAACGGTGGTGGGTATTTGGGATTAAATAAATATTTAATCATAATATTAAACTTGTTTCGTTTTCGTATTATTATTTATATTGATAAAAATGTATTCTTTCCTTATCAACCACGTACCTGTAATAATCATTTAACTTACCCATTTGAAAACCCTAGATGTAGAGTGACTGGACTAGCCACAATGGATATTTATTGCTCTACCAGGGTGTTAAATCTTATTCTTATGCTCAGCATTAAATCTTATTCTTATGCTCCGCTGAACATATGGTATTGCACATCCTTCTAGGAGGGTGAAAAATTCATTTTTTGATTCTTTTCTAGAAGTGGCATGCAAGTCTATTTTGTAAATAGATTTTTCAAAGGTGTGTACTTGCCATAGTTCTAAATATTCGGGCATTCAAATAAGATATCAACTAAAGGGTGTTTTTAATTGGAAGAGTCATATCAATCCACTCTTTCTATCAATTTAGCTGGAAGTATCAATATACATGAGTACAGACAATCAGCTAAATTGATATCCATTTCTTTACCTGTTGAATCTTGGTCACTTCATGCTCAGTGCAAGATTAGGAAAAGAATTCCGCAGGGAGTATGGACCAGTACAGTAAAACTGGTGCCACATGTGGTTTAAATGTAAAAATGGTACGATTAAGGAAAGAACAAGTTAAATTATATAGATGAGTAAATCCACTTATCAGAGGGGTGAATTGTCAGGATAACCCGCCATAATCTGACACTTTGTGTTGAACACTGCCACTTTGTGTTGAACAAATGGTGCTCACCACAAGTACGAATTCAGTGCAGCAAATGGATGAATTATTAAATGAGATAGATATGAGCAAGCAATACAAGCTATCAGCAAATGTTTGGGAAGATAAACATACCAATCACACAAACAGGAACAAAAATGAAGAGTTCTGTGGCCACATCATAAAACCAGGGACTAATATGGTCAAAGAAATATCAAACTTGATATGTTCATGGGAATATATAGTACCTGAATATGCTCCACAAAGTTGTTCTGAGGTCAGTCTGACAATGGAGGGACTTGAAGTCACAGCCATGCTGGATTCGGGCAGTCAAATATCTGTAATATCAGTTCTATACCACCGCATTGTAAAAAAAAAAACCCAAGCATAGAAATCTTACTTTTGAAGACAGCACAAATAACATTAGCAAACAACCAGAAAGCAAAACTTCTGCCTAAGCAAATTTGGGTACAGATGCACATACAGCATAAGATGGTATACCACATGTTCTTAATAATGATCAGTTTTATTCATGAAGTTGTGTTGGGTTCAGATTTCTTGCACAAAAATAAGTGCATTTTAGATTATGAACATCGGCTTGTAGTGTGCAGTGACAAATTGAAATGCTAAAACCCCACTTACATGATGATACTGAGGCATTTTGTATGACCCAATTGGACATGGAGCTGATGGAAGAAAAGGCAAATGGAGCAAAACTGACTTCTGCCACTGAGACAGAAAAACTCAAATCTATGCTTTATACTTATAAAAACATTTTCTAATAGCCCTGAGCTCATTAAAGGATACAAAGATTCAGATTGAAACCAGGAGAACCATTCCAAGCACGATCCTACCCCATACCACACAAATTTAAGGTGGAGAAACAACTGGAACAAATGTTGAAATGGGGCATCATTGATAAATGCTTTTCCCCATACTGCAACCCCCTAGTGGTGGTCAGAAAGAAAAATGGATCCATGCAGTTATGCCTTGATGCATGCCAACTTAAGAGGGTGACAATACCAGATTGTACTATTCCACCTCGTATGCAAGAATTACTTATGAAATTTAAAGACAAAATATTTTCCACATTTGACTTAACTGCTAGCTACTGGCAGATAGAAGTACGTCATACAGATTGCAAATACACAGCTTTTAGATATGGAGGCCACACATACCAATTTAATCGAATGCCTTCGGCTTAGTTAATAGCGGTGCAGTTTATTACGATGTCTGGATCAAGTTTTGTCTCAGGAAATTAAGAAAATCTTAACAATATATGTGGATGACATCGTGGTAGCATCCACATCACTGGAAGAACACTTCCAACACTTGCAAATATTTTTTGCAGAATGCAAAGCTAAAGGAATCAAAATCAATCTGAAAGAGTATATTGATCTCTGAGGAGATAGAATTTTTGAGTCATTTAGTGGGACGAACAGGAATCATACCCCACCCTGATAAAATTAGTGCAATAAATGACTTCCCTGTACCTAAAACACAAAAGCACATTTGGTCCTTTTTAGGACTATGCAACTTTTACAACAGATTCTGTGAAAAATTTGCTGACTGAATGGAACCTTTACTAAGATTACTCAGGAAAGATACCCATTGCAACTGGACCAGTGAACAAGAGGAAGCATTCACTGAGATTAAGAAGTTTTATAAAACAAGTGGTGCTGGCACATCCAGACTTCGACAAACCCTTTATACTCCAAACTGATAGCAGTGTATATAGATTGGGCATTACCCTATCCCAAGTTCAGCAAGATGGTCAGATAGGGGTCCTGTACTTCATAAGCAGGTTGTTGAAAGGACCTGCATGTAATTACACAGTTACAGAAAAAGAAGCCCTTGCAATCATATGGGCATTTGAGAAATTTTGCCTTATGCTACTAGGTTCTGAAGTGATAGTAATTATGGACCACAAGAGTCTTCAATTTCTAAATCACAGCTATCTCACTAATAGCTGACTAAATCGCTGGAGTTTGTTTCTCCAAGAGTTTAATTATATGGTGAAACAATGCAAAGGAGCTGAGAATGTGGTGACTAACATCCTCAGTCTTCATCCCATTCAAACTCAACAATAACAACACCTGAGGATAGACCATGCATACAGATGAACATATCAGTTAAGGAGAAAGACATAGAGGAACATTTAAAACAAATGTCAAAGAGACAGCATGAAGATAAGGACTTAAACTGGATCATAACACTGTATCCACAATCTCCTCAGAAGGATGACAGTACCCTAGGTAAGAAGTGCCGATACTAGAAAAGGGGTTTTTATACTACCAAATTCAAGAAGACATTGATGAATGGAGAGTGATGGTTCCACCAGCCATTCGGGGCCTTCTCACTGATTACATTTACCGATTATATGGACATTATGTAAAAACTGAATATTGCCTCAAGCACTGGTTCTATTGGCTTGGGATGCACCAAGACATAATAAAGATTTTGAACAAACGTGAAATATGCCAGCATGCAAAACCACTGAATAGAGCATACACAACTCCAATGAAATCAATCATCCCTAACTCTAAGGAAATAATGGCCATGGATTTTTATGGTCCTCTGCCACCCTTCAATAGAAAGATATTTACTCGTTGTATATGTCCTTTTCTCCAAATTTATGGCAGCCTACCCTTTAGCAAGAACTACAACCCGTGAAACTATAAAGGTTCTAGAGTTCTCACATTTTAACAGTTGGGAAAACAGAAATGATCCTGACAGACCATGGAACCCCTTTTGTATCAGAATGGAACAAATGTATTAAACGGGGAGTTAAACACGTACTTATGTCGATCCGTAACCCCCAAATCCCGGTGAAAGTTATGCGACAGTTGGGAAGGCTGTTTCGTACATACTTACCAACAAACCATAAGGGATGGGTAAAACAGCTATCTCAGATAATAAATTATATAAACTGGTCTGTACATGAATCCACTGGATTCCCTCCAACACAGCTACATTTTGGAAAACTTGTACCAAAACTCAAGGTAAATTTCCCAGGGAGCAGAGACAAAACAATTGACATGGAATTAGATATAAAAAAAAAGGCTCAAGCCCAGATGAAAAGGTAACACAGCATGCAAAACTACCAATTCAAGGTAGGGGATAGTGTGATGGTCAGAACGCCTCGTGAGCATTCCAGAAAAATTTCAGTGTAAAATTTTTTTTAACCTTTATGAAGGTCCTTATGAAATTGTGGAGTGCAGTGGGGATGCTTTCTGGATTAAAACAGAACAGGGAATAAAGGGCACATACAATACTCTGGCACTAAAACCCATACCATAGAATCCAGGGTGCTTTAGAAATCACCTCACATGTATAGTTCATAATAAAATCTTGAAGTTCATAAAATCTTAAGACTTTAAATGGTCATACCCATTTAAGTCTCATTGGAGAGGGGGGTATTGTGCCAGGCAATATCAAATGGCCTTACACAGTCTACTTTAAAGAAAATTGCAGCAAATAAACATGTAAATTTGTATATATAAATTAGTATATAGTAAGCACAACGAACATATAAATGTGCTATATTAAATGGAAGTTGGGTCTGAGCATTAAAATACCCCCACACACCAATTTAAAGTAATATGAAATTGACATACAAAATATTGTATAATAAACTCATGTGTTTTTCCTTTTTGTATAAGTCATTATATGTATTTGCTTTTTTTATTTTCCAACATACTTGTATATTTTTTTTAATTGCTTTTCTAAAGATTGTAATTTTATTCCATAAGCAAATAATGTTAATTGCTTTTGCAAAAATCTGATCAAAAGCAAAATGTTTGATAATGCTATAATTAAAATGTTATCTTTTTTTGTATATAAAGTAGAAATTCTTTTGAATAATAATAGCTGTAATCAAGTGGTCTGGGCATTCAAGATGGAAAACATTATGTCAAACTTAAAATGTAGAATTTAATCAGAAAAATATAAAGGAATGTTTATAATCTAAGTGATAAGCTAAATTAAAAGGATTGGCTGATTCATTCTTCTCAGAGGGATATCTGAATTATGGGATTGATAGTGCTGTGGGATTCATTCTTTCTTTGGCAGTCATTCTGGGCAAGTCATTCCTACTTTGGCTCCAGAATTGGTAAATCATCTAGCCACTTGGAGATTAATTTATGGACTAGACTACAGCAGATATTTTCTAGGAAGAAATCCATTGTATAATTCTTTTAAGAACTAATGATTTCTTAAGATTTAATGAACCAGTCAAGATAGCAAATGAACATTTAATAAAAATTATCATATACAAACAGAGGAAAATATGAAGCAATCTACCAGAGAGGCCAGTAAAATGACCATGGGATAGACAACCAGCCAGTGCACCATCCTTTCTCTGTCCCAAGCCACCAAGATGTGACCACACCAGTTCCAGCTGCCCACAATGATGACAAAAGCCACCTTGCCTATGCCTAAATAGATGAAATCCTCACCAGTCAGTTGACTTGAAGCCCACTCAGAGCCCAGAGAAGAATGAAAACACTGACATAAGTTTATTTTAAGATATTTTATTAATATTGAAATAATTAACTTTGATATTTCCGATTAAATATATTATTTTTTATTATTAATCATTTAAAAGAGAGAGAGTTGTCTCTCGCATATGTATATTGAATTTACGGTTATTACGGGCATAAATGATAAAGCTTTTACTTAAATCTTTTGAGTCAATTTTTCTATTTCAAATTCTAGTATTTTCAACAAAGGTTGCAATGAGATTCTTTTTTTTTTTTGTTGCTCATTTTCCTCTTGTTGTTACTCCTGAAATTCGTCATATATACATATATATGCGTACATATGCTTATAATATTCGGTAAATACGATATCTCATGTTGAATATCTAAAAATGTATTTAACCATATATCCTTTTTAAGTTATTTTTTTTGTCACTGCTGCACCTCATGATGCGTGTAAGGGATTGATCTATTATAGATTCCCTGTAAGCAAGTCCTCTAATAACTTTATATTTAAATTAGTAGTAAGTGTATAATTGTGCTGCACATATATACATGTATAGGAATTTATCTATAGCAAAAAGGGAATAGATACAGTACCTCATGTTGCGTACTATATAGTATCTGAACTAACGCAACCTTATTGACATGTTGAAAAATATGAAATTAGTGAAATATTTCATAATGCAAATATACATATGCATAGTTCTTTTTATTATTATAGTTGCTATCAATAAAAAGGTTTTAAAGTCATCAGTAAAAGCGTATCCCTGTTCAACCGAAAATCTCATATCTGTATATCAAATCACACAAAGTAAAATTTATTTCTACTGGGTAAAAGGAGCTCAGACCACTTCCATTACTTATAAACATTGTAATAGCTTTAGGGATTTATTATTTTTCTTATTTAAAATTGTATTTTATCTATTTCAACGCCTCGAATATATATATGGGTTTGTGATCAGTAATTATTTAGTATTTTTTTTATTATATCATCATTAGTATGAAACGGTGGTGGGTATTTGGGAGTAAATAAATATTTAATCATAATATTAAACTTGTTTCATTTTCGTATTATTATTTATATTGATAAAAATGTATTCTTTCCTTATCAACCATGTACCTGTAATAATCATTTAACTTACCCATTTGAAGACCCTAGATGTAGAGTGACTGAGCTAGCCACAAGGGATATCGCTTTACCGGGGTGTTAAATCTTATTCTTATGCTCCGCAGAACATATGGTATTGCACATCCTTCTAGGAGAGTGAAAAATTCATTTTTTGGTTCTTTTCTAGAAGTGGCGCGCAAAAGTCTATTTTGTAAATAGATTTTTCAAAGGTGTGTACTTGCCATTGTTCTAAATATTCGGGCATTTAAATAAGATATCAACTAAAGGGTGTTTTTAACTGGAAGAGTCCTGTCAATCCACTCTTTCTATCAATTTAACTGGAAGTATCAATATACATGAGTACAGACAATCGGCTAAATTGATATCCATTTCTTTACCTGTTGAATCTTGGTCACTTCATGCTCAGTGCAAGATTAGGAAAAGAATTCCGCAGGGAGTATGGACTGGTACAAATGATATGTCAATAGTTTTACTAATAGCTAGGCTTTTTACTCTTTGCACCTGTTTTGATAATCCAAGTACCAAAAAAATGTATGAAATTTTAAGAATTTTTTTTGTCGTACATTATTGTATATTGCAAGTTTTTTTACTGACCTTCATTAGAGCTTTGCCTGTTTTATAATTAATTATCTTAAGGAATTAATTCCCTATTGCAAATTTTATACTTTTTACACAAAAACATATTGTAATACTTACATAAGTCCAATTGCTGAAAATTTTGGCCAATAATTTGAAAAGTACACGAACAGACTTTGAATAAGTAATTTCTTTATCAGTTTCTTCTGTCTGAAATCTCTCATGGGTATCTGTGTTATTATTGGTGCAGTGTTGAATTAATAATAGTAAAAACTTTTACTCACGTTTTTTTGTACATTAGATATAAATTAAAAATAAATGTAACAAATACAAAAATGTTAAATCTATCATGCACAGGTAATCATTTGATGCATTAATAAAATAAATCTGATAGTAATGCCTATATACAAATGCAAATGTGTCCAAACTTTACAACCAAAACACAATAGAAATTTTTAAAAACATTGACAAAAAAAAAATTGAAGAGGAAAATAACCATCTATATATAAAGTTAGAACCAGAAACCAGTCTGAGGATTTAAATGCATTACTATCTGATAATTTGATTGGCCCTTGAGTAGAGTATTGTTCTTGCTTTATAACATACATAGAAAAATAATAATCAGAGGATTGAATCAAAAGTAAAAATAGTGAGATAAAAAAAAAAGATAATAAAAACATCTGAAAAATCATAATAGCAATAAATGAATAGAGATTCCATTATTATAAATAATAAATTCTCAACCATAAATATGAATCCAAACATTAGATTTTTTTCAAAAAAAAAACCTACTAATAAAAAAGACTAAATATATATATAGAAAGTAATGGATTCTATTAGAAGTGGTGAAATAATGGCAAAAAAAAAGAGATAAAGATCAATCATAAACTTTGCATTTATAGAGGTACATTTTCC
Organism: Epiperipatus broadwayi; assembly: GCA_028023455.1. Taxonomy (NCBI): domain Eukaryota; kingdom Metazoa; phylum Onychophora; class Udeonychophora; order Euonychophora; family Peripatidae; genus Epiperipatus; species Epiperipatus broadwayi. The sequence goes on from JAQFVV010006298.1 coordinate 186,707, forward strand.
ATTCGAGTGATAAAATTGGCATCATATTAAAACTCTATTATGTCTTAGAATCAGTTCATTGATACTGATGTTGCTAAGATAATAACTAGATATTTATTTATTTATTAACCAATACCTGGATAGTTACCTGAGATGAGTGACTAGTTACCTGAAAGAAAAAATCCCAAGCCTGATTGCATGAAATGACTAGTGGATATATTAATTACTATACCACAAGGTCTTTTAAAGAAATGATAAGTGCAAATGAATTTAAATGAACTTTTAAAAACAAATTGAGACATATGAGAGAGTTACTATAAAGAAAATAATTAATGAAGAAAATACTCCAGCACTGGAAATCAATTTAAATATTCAAAGATATAGAAATGATGAATAGTTTATATTTCCCATGTTATAAATCCTCCTTTAAAGGACTTAACAAACAATAGCCAAAAAAAAAAAAAAAAGATTCTTTGGTCAACAGTAGATTAGTTAATAACAAATAGAGAGGGGATGAAGATTAATGAAATACAATTAATTAACTTAAATGCTACTAACATTTTTTAAAAAAGAAAGGGATCATATCCAGTCATGTTCTAATGGTTGTAAAGATCACTATCTTAAAAAAAAACTTAAATAGACAATTTGCAACTGATTTTAAAACTAAATAATGAAAGTAGGCATTTTGAAAAAAATTTCAAATATTTCTGAAAAAATCAAACACATATGATCAATATCAAGCAATTATGAAAAGTTTTACAATATAATAAGAGATTTTGAAGCAATATACATTTTGAAATAAAATTTCTTTACTTCAAAAACTTTATAAAATAAACAAACGTTTATAATAGTAAATGATGAAATTGCTATTTTTAAGATTGAAAGAAAAATAGGAGGAAAAATCTATAATAAAAAAAAAATATATATATTGTTATTTTATTTGTAATATTTGGACTATTTCCATCATCTACTAGAAATGTTAAATATTTTTAGACAAATTCAAACTTTATTTACACTTTTCCAAGCATATACTAGAATAGATCATAAGTTTCAAGCAGTATTATTCTTTTCTTCAGATGTTGCTACCTGACTAGTGATAATCAAGCATAGAAATCTTCAGATTCATGAATACTGAGTTTAAACTGATGCTCCAAGTAGACTGTTAAGATAATAGTCAGTAGAATCGTAAATACATATATAACACTTCTATTGACATTGCCTTTGGCAAAATAATCAGTTAGAGTATCACCTTAAATATAGCATTCATGAATCTAAAGGTATAAAAATATTTAACAAATAACCTAGATGATGAAAATAATCCAAGATATAGTAATTATTTATTTTCATGTCATTTCTTTTAAAAATGTAATGACTTTATTTATTAATATTTTAAATTTAGGGATCAGAATTTAATATCTTACATTTGAAAGCCAGAGAAGAATGCAAAGAGCTTTATCAGGTAGTATGCAATCAAAAGAAAGAGTTGCAACAACTAAGGATCGACATTGTAAATTTATCATTAAAAGGGAAACATGTAGAAATGCCAACAAATTTGTTTTCATTATTAGTTCAATAATAAATATAATGTTGCATTTATATGTTGGAAGAGTCTTTTTAACCATAACTTTATATCAAATTAGTTTTTTAAAAGATTTCATCAAATTGGTAGATCGCAATAAGTTCACTTACTCAACTAGAATGATACTGTTTATAAATTGGACCAACAAAATTCTTTTACTACTTAATCAATGGTGATGATAAATTAATTCAGACATAAGATAGCTTCCAATTGAGCAAAGGTAAATTTTGGATTGAATAAAAAATCCGAGTGATTTAAAATTCTTGTATTATATTAATCATAAAATATATATTAATAGAATTCCCAAACTCTATAGAGTTATACTTAGCCACTAAAAAGGAAAAAGAATTAACATTTTAGCAGTAGGTAGCAATATTGTTGTTACTAAACTGAGACAATGGATTACAACAGCTAATCCTAGTTTCATAAAAGAATAAGCAATGATCAAAAATTATTAATAATTATTCATTTTGTGTAAGGAATAAGAATTTCATAATGCGCGACATATAAGCATATTAATCAACCTAAATGCCACACATATGGTATTGTTTAAAAATAACAGAATCTGCTTGTAATAAATCGCACGCTTTCAATTTATTCAAATACTGCATAACTATTTTTAGCACAAAAGTTTTAGCTGAAAATCACTATGTTGAAATTAATTGAAAACACAAGCAGATTCCAAATCATTTATTAATTATAACAGCATTATATAGAATTTATTACATATAGCAAAAAATTCAAACAACATATATATAACAATTGACCCAAAATTGTCCTTCAATAATTATTATTCTTTTGTTGGTTTTTTTCAAAAGCAGAGCTATATGAATCAAACTTTCTTGCATTTGAAAGTATGCTCACTCTTAAGAGTAAATGAATTAAAATTGAGATCTAAAGAAATATTGTGAATTATTATACTGCTGAAGCTTGATTGTGGAAAAGTGAGAAAGTTACAGCATATATATTTTGAATAGAAAAATAATTTAAGTATAATCTCTTTTTAGATATTAATAATTATTTATTCAACAAGTTTTGATTAGTAATAAGTGAATAATAAAAAAAAATAATAATAGAGTAAAAATAAAATATACAATTCTTTTCAAACAGATTTTTTTTTTTTTGAAATATAGAAATAGCAAATTTGAATTATTCATAGCTTAAGTATAATTATATATATATGTATATGATCTCTGAAAAGTACTTTGATTTCATGAATTTATTTAACAAATCTTATAAAAGTTATATAATTGCTTTGCTATAGTATTTTATTCCTTTGTTATCTAAATATAGTTTTAGGAAGGAGATTAATATAAATACATAAAATTAATCCTCATTATTCTTTCATAGAACTTAAAAAATTTCAATATGCAAGTAAAAAGCTAGATTCACATCAAAATTTTTGAGTTCTAAAAAATATGTAGTTATAAATGAAGTAATGAGTTTTTTTTATAAATTGATGAAGCCGAATCTATTGTATAGTTTGTTATGAAATTTCAATACATCTGAGGAATGTTATCAGTCGTACAAGATATGAGTATTATCTAGTTTGGTCACTTAATCTTTCATGCTGATTATCATCGCCATTTGGTATTCTTTGATTATATATATTTATTATTAATCTATTAGTTATATCTATTATTCCTCCTGTTTCTAATTTAGTTGTCCTGCATTCAAGTGATTCCTCACATGTATATTTAAATGTCTTTTCATAATCGAGGAAGATATAACAATTATGCATGTGACTAAGGTTAGATTAAAAACCTTAATTAGTCATATTTCTAATAAATTATTAATGTTTCTATCTGAAGAGTAATTTGGACTTAAATAAAATAAGTGAACAAATTTAATAAGTGGTGAAAGGTAATATACATTTGTTCAAAATTGTTATAATCAATTAAAGATAATTGTTAAGATTTTAGCCCTGTGAAAAAAAATGTAGGAAAAGGACATTGGATATCTTGTTTTCCTTATTATATGTTTAGATAAGCTGTTAAATGATTATTTTAATAAAGATGGATATAGTATTGGGATAGGAGGTTCATTGTATTATATTTGCTAATTGTATAGTGATACTTGCAGTTAGAAAGGAAAAAAAAAAAAGAGATTGACAGGGTTTGTAGAATATATTGAAATGAAAATAAATGCAACTAGAGAATGAAAAGAGATAAGAACATTGAAAGTAAGAATTGAACAGAAAGTTTTTCAAAGTTTGATAATAACTAAACAAGTTGTTTGATAACAATGAGAGGTTAAATATATAGACAACTGGAAAAAGTCAGAATAAGATTTGATGCTATAAAAGTGGATTTGAAAAAGAACAAAAAAGTTAAATTGATATAATAGTAATATAAAAATATTGAAAAAGATAAGTGAAATATATATATATTTAAGGAAATTATGAAGTAAAGAAAAGAAATAGGAGTTGTAAAAATGACCGATAATCATAAAAAAGGAAACTATTAAATTTTTTGATAAGCATAACAAGAAGAGCTTGGAGAAGATTCTCCATCTTAATAATCCTCAAAATTTTTAAATGCAATAAACTTATATGAAATACAATTATAAGTGGATACACCATCTACGGTATTAGATTGTTCCCTGGAATACCACATATACTTATATGTTTTCTTCACAGCACAACTTGTTCTTTCTAAGTAACTAATAATAATGAGGATGACTTTTTAATATCTTTTCTATAGAATTCCTTTGTAATTTAGAAATGGTCAAACTGAAATTCATTTCTATGGCATTTTTTTTTACATTATATTTTTGTTTAAAAAAATTCAAATTCTTGCAAGCCTTATACAGATGATTATAAAATTAAAAATAAAGTATGTACTAAAAATAATTTTAAATAACTTTTTCAACAGAAAAATGTTATTAAACACAAATGAATCTTGATATTTTTGAATGATAATTTCAATTTTCGTTTTAAAAGGAGGGGGCGGGAGCAAAGTCACATAATAGCATGCTAGCAATCAAATGTTTCTTTTATGGGGAAAAATATACAGCAATTTATATTCGATATTTGTTAGTGCAAAAAAATAGTATTTACTCTTCAAATAAATATCAAAATAAACCAAATAGTGGTATTAAAACCTCTATTTTCAAAAAGCAACATTATATTAGTTTCATAGAAATTTATTCACCTGAAATAAACAAAATTAATAACTGTTTTATAACAACTATCATTAACACAATGGAAAAAAGTTTCATTTATTTTTAAAAATTTAGTTGAATATGTACATATCTTTGGCTTTTTGATAATGATTATAATATTCATGACTTTATTAAAGTGAAACATTTAATATTCTCTGTTTGTCAGAATTATAAAATGAACATGGAATAATGAGTGCATGCACCAAGTAAGTTTCAATCTGTCCAAGCTTGAGTGAAAAAAAAAAACCCACTATCATTTAATCTTTTCAGATTTTTTGAAATTTGTATCAAACCAATCTGGATTTTAATTTGAATGTAAATTTTAAAAATATTCTAAAGAATTAATATAGGAATTTTTTCTACAGTACAAGCTTTTTCATACCAGCACTTCAATATATAATATATAGTTGATTTGAACTCGGACTTTCACATGATCCTCAACTATCTACGCTATCTCATACTACTGACACACTTGATCACACACATGTCGAAAAATAAATAATCACCAATATACATATTTCATACTAAACCAGCACTCGTCAGTTGGTCCAGATTATCATCACACACATATATAATCAATGCTCAGCTGATATTAATATAGCCAATCTTCATACTTTAATGGACAGGTAACTAAAAAATTGATTCAAAATGTTTTACACTGAAAAAATCATTTATTTCATGGTTGATACCAAAAAGATTTTCATCATATTTATTGGCATGACAATATCAGATATAAAATTTAAGTATTAATGAAAATATAAAAATCACCTAATATTAAAGAGGTATAAAAATAAATAATTTACAACAACATGAAATATAACTATTGGCCATACTGTAATGGTTAAACCAACTTTTAATAAAAATAGATTATTTTGTGACACTAAGGTAATGTTTTAAGAAAAGGTTTGTAAAATGATTGTTTAGAGTAAAGCATCATTGTATAAAGCTGAGATATGAAAAAGGGACAGATAAAAAAAAAATAATTTTAAGATAATTCTAGAATAAAAAAAAGATATGGTTAGCTATGTTGAAGAAAGTAAATTAAAAGAGATTACACATTAAAAAAATAATAAAGATGAAACAAAAATACACTGGATGGTAAAAAAATTAAGATAGTATGATGAAAAAATTGATTGAAATAATTATAATTGTTAATATTTTAAAAAAAAAACATTCACTTTCAGCATAGTTATAATATTCAGACAAATAGCAGACTATCAAAATAAACTTTCATACATATACAGTATTATTTATAGCATTCACATTATTATAAATATTTTAAAAGATTATCATTTTTTTATTAATTTTAAATTTAACATTTATTTATTTAGAAATACAATAGTATTAACTTGGCAACTAATTTTTTGAAAAGACAATTACTGCAAATCAATTTAAATTTTCAGAACTTCCAGACTTTATAACTTAATCATCAGTTATTCTATTTACTTATGTAATATTTTTATGTAATCTTGAATAAATACACAAAAAGAATAATACGCATAGATCAGTAAGTAAATCCAAGAAGCACACATCTTAAAATAATTAAAAAAAAAAAGTTAAATAAATACATTTAATTAATATCAATACTATGCTTCTATTTTAGTTTGTTAAAAAGCTTTAATTAATTTATGGTTTTCATTTTTTCCTAGATAATAGCAATTGAAAATTTTACTTTCACATTTTTTAAAAAATATTTAATTTATTGACAGCTTACATAAATCTTATTGAAAAACTAATAAAAGAAAGATAATCTTTGACTACTTAATTTTACTATATTGAACATTAATGATAAAGACAAAATAATAATAATAATTGTTAATACACTAGCATTCATTTTCCTACAAGAAATATATATATATATTTTGATTAAAATGCTGTAAAAAATAAGTGTTTAATATACAGAATCTATTGTATATTCGATAGGTATTTCAATTAACATTTAGATTTCTAATTGCAGATAGGTGCATTAAAAACAGGATGCATTTATGGTTTGGTAGAAGATATATTGTTGAATTATTATTATCAATCTTCATCATTAATGTGAGAAGATTAGGGAACTAAAAATGCTGGATTAGTAGTATTGCAATCATATTAAAAAAAAAGAAAAGATAATCACCTAATCATGTAAAATCTTAAATTTTATTTAACATGTGACTTTTTTTTAAAGATTTGGGAGTAAATTTTCTTGCAAAAGTTATTATTTTTTTTAATCTAAATAAAATTAAAAAAATATATATTTTGTTCAAAGGGATTGAAACTAATAATCAAGTAATAAATAAATATATTTTATTTCTTTTAATTTTATTTAAATTTTTCAAAAACTCCTTAATCTCCCATTCCTGTATCTGTTTTTTCTTCTTAAAAAAAATGAGAGCTTGAATGTTATAAAACTAACAAAAAAGAAAAGCTACTCATTACTATAATTGTCTGGCAACATTATTACAAAATATAAATTAAAGACAGGATACATATGGTAATGTGTGGTAAGATCCTATAGAGAAAGAATTTAAAATCACCAGGACAAGGGAAGTAATTGTCATTTGGTTCCACCTAGTCGATGTTGTGTTTTAGTCTTCCCTTTTTTAATACGAGACACTGATTTGTGGATTTTTCCTGAATGACTGCTGCCTTGATTATTTGGAGTGTTAGCATTAGGGGAAGTAGTTGTCATAGGAGTGATTTGAGTAGTAGATGTATTATCATCAGAAAGACTGTTTTGGTGAGAATCTGATGTAGAATTATTTTCATCTGCAATATACAAGATATAAAATATTACTAAGGATATATGAAAAAACTGTAAATCATTTCTAACTTTATTTATGTACATATTAATATCAAAACTAAATTGGCATTCAATATGAGAAAAACAGAATAATCTTATAAATTAATTTAATTAACAAATTACATAAAAAAAATAAATCTACAGAATATAAACTATTTATGTACAGATGATAACAATAAAAACATACAAATAAATGAGTGTAACAGAATTTATACAAAATTTAAACAAAAAATAGACAGTTTCTTATTTACATAACTCAACATATGTAAATCCATAATTATATAAAAAAATATGAGATATTAATAGTAAATCCTTTACCACACCATTCAACCTTTAATAATTCAGCTTAGGATATAAGCAAAATATGTGTGTGTGTAGGGTATCTTTTTTTCATTTCATTATTTATCGGACTGTTCAATTTCACAATATTTCAACTATTATTAGCAGCAAGCTAATTTCATTTTTAACTTACTGTCCAAATGCAAAAAAAAAGTTTATTGCATTTATTAGCAACACATTAAATTTTATTAATTATAAAATTGTTTATAACAGGGCATCCACTATTTTTAAATCTTAAAAAAATATATGGTATTACAAATAATCTATGTTTAACATTTCCAATAGAGTAAAAATTTATAAATATATTCATTCAAAGAAGGAACACTTTAATATATCACAACAATACAGATTTATAATTTTTCCAATTTATATATATATATATATCAGATTTAATATAATAAGCATGCCAATAGCTCTAAATAAGCTTTTTTGATAAATGTCACATGAAAAAGCATTTAAAATCTTTATCTAGAATTAAACCTATCCCCAAACCAGTTTCAAGCTAATGGCTCTCATCAATAAGGCACTAGAACATTCAGACCCTAGATCTAAAATACAAACTCTAGTCCATGATTTACTGAACACTTAATTATTAAGTAGAAAACCTGAAAATTTCAGACATTATATGTCTTCAAATCCAACTATCTAATTTAAATTGCCATATGGGACAGAACAAAATTTAAGTTAGATAACTAGATTTGAAGACATATAGATGTCTGAAAATTTCAGTTAAGTATTCAATAAATGCTGGGCTTGAGTTTGTATTTTAGATCTAGTGTCTGAATGTTCTAGCACCTCACTGATGAGAGTCATTAGCCTGAAACTGGATTGGAATAATTCTAGAGATTTTAAATGCTTTCTCTTGCAGCATTTATCGAATGCTTTGACATATGAAAAAAAAAAGGGGGGGAAAGGCTTGTTTATAGCTATTAGCATGATCATTATATTACATTTGTAAATACAAGCTAATTAAGTCACATGATGTATGACTTGGTTTCCTTAATATTATATATGATTATACAAAAAGTTATGGAACAGACTACTTGGAAGTAAGTGCTTACTTAAATTGAATTCAAATGCTGTTACATAAATACAGTACACAAAAATTGCATATTTAAATGGAATTGATAAAAAAAAAAATTAATAAAGGTAGAATACAATTTGAAAAAAAAAAAAAGAGCAACAATTTTAACAAGAATATCTTAGAACTAACAAAATCACTATTTTAAATTCATTAAAAATATATTGGCCAGATATATATCCCAATGTTCAGCAATTGTAACATTACTTTTATCAGATTTTCTATTGCTGCATTTCAGTGCATTCAACACATACAATTCATTAAAGAGAAGTATAAACACTTATCATTGTATTGCATAAATAAAAAAAGAATACTGCCTACTTAAACATATACAATTACTACTTTTACATATCTAGAAATTAAGTAATAGTGAAGATATCCAAAAGTTGCATCAGTTAGTTAAATGTTTTAATGAGGGAAAAAAGTTTATTTCATGGAGAATTGAAATTCATTTTAAAAAAGGCTTGTCAATTGTTTTGATTAAAATATAAATGTACAACTTCAATCTAAGTGTACAACTCGTGTAAACTGAATAATTTGCCATTTTTTGGATAAATATAATATTATAGTAGTATTAGAGATTGTTTTAATAATATTAGTTCTGATATAGATTTTGAACTCGGTAAACTCCAATAATGCATGGCAGTATTTTAATTTTCTTTTTTCACATATGCATATTATTAAAGATATATATTTGTAAATTTAATGCTAAATATTACAATGACTGGATTATCATTAAGGTTTGACCAGAGTTGTCAATTTTAAGATGCGCTGTTAGCCGGAGGTCATCACAGCCAACTTGCAAGCAAGTAGTTGGTTGTAGACAGTTGTGGGTTTGCCTCCCGGCCGACGCTATGACATATGAAAAAAAAAAGGTTAATATATGGATTAAGATATTTGATAATTTGGACAAATGGAAGATGTCAGCAGAAATATATCTGGAGATCAAAGGCCTTTTTTATTGTCTTTAGCCATTTATTTAAAAAAGAATAATACAAAATAATAAATTTATATGTATATCAACAGCAATAATAATACAATAAACAGATGTGACACCTGCTTTGATATTTCTAAAAATTGGACTACCTAACTCATTTGCATTTAATTTACAATATCTCAAGTCTAATGTAAACAATATCGCAGTTTTCAATATGATTATGAGACATGGATCCTTGAAAGCACTCGGCCTTAACTGAGTTATTAATATTTTTTATTTTTATAACTTCTGCAACTTACATATTGCATGTGCTTTGTAGATTATGTATATCTAATAGAAGAAGTTCATGATGTAGTGATTAGAATATCCTTCTGCAATGAATATATTTTGAAATTCAATTTTGAGTGAAATTGGGAGACTATTAAAACTCCAAGCAAGTTTAGATTCGTTCAGATAGTTGGCCCACAGCCAATTCAGGTAGCTATACCTAACATTTGTTCAGTCAAGTAAATATTTACTATTTTTCTGGACACTGATACTAGACAAGCCCTCTTTCTGAGTGAGGTAACTGATTCATTTTAGAATTGTTAAATAAAGCTTCTATCCATTATTTAAATTATCTCATATTATTTTAATAATTACATTAGAATAAAAAAAAATTGGAATAGCTACAAATAAACAACAGAAAAATCCTAAACATAATTTATAGATAAAGTAATAATAATAAAAAAGACTGCAAATTACAATAATTAAACAAGTTATCCTTTCAATTATTATAATCATGCTTATTTTTTTTTTGTATTCTATGGAAATGAATTCTCAATCCAATGAAGATAAGATGGAATCTGAATTAGTCTATTATTTGAAAATAAAGTGAGATATAACAAAAATATTACACTTTTGTTTATTTACTATTTATTGATTTTTTATTTTAATACAAATAATTAAACAAATCAACATCATGTTATGAGGTCTATAAGAAGGAATGATGGTACTGATAGTCAGGTATTTACATTCAACTTTATATTTTTAGCCATTGAGTGGAGCTAATAAAAGCATACTCAGCTAAATAATCAAGAAATTTATTTATAAATTAAATGTATAACTTCAAATCTTATTACTTATAATTAATATATTTATTTCAAACTTTTACTATTATTTGTCTTTTAAATTTTTTATTTTGTTTTGAAAAAGTAAGAAAAAAAAACTCAATTGTGTCAACTTTTATGAAAACAATACTAAAAGACAAAATAAAAATTGTCAGCTACCAATAAATTGGGTTTTCTTGATTCTCATAATTGTACTTACATATTAATTGACATATTTGTTCCAAACTTTTACTACTAATATTTGTCTTTTATATTTTTAAATTTCTTACTCAGTTTTGAAAATGTGAGAAATAAAATACAACTAATTGTAAGTGTTGGGTTTTATGAAAACAATACCAAAGGCCAAAATAAAAATTGCCAATTATAAATTTTTGTTATTTTTCATAAAATAAATTGTGTTTTATTATTTGGTAAAAATTACAATAAAACTAATAAAACAATCAAAATAAAATATTAATGAATCAGCTTTGTAACAAATTAATTAAAAGATGATTAAAATGAAAATTATTATTATTTTTTATTATTGGGAATAAACTGAGTGAATTGAAGAAAGGCTAGAAAGAGGCCCTGTTTGTTACTATTTAAAAACATTAACTAAATGGCAAAATCTTTTAAGATAGAAACCTAACTATTGTTTGCCATAAGGTTGTTTATTTTTATATTTTTTTTTTTGGGAAAAGTTAAAAAAAAAAATTGTAATGATATAAAATTGTTTTTAGACTATATGAAAATGTTTCAGTTTCAGATTTTATTTTTTGTTCTATTTTATTAAAAATATTATCTATCTATTAACATTCATAAAATTAGACTGAATCTTAAATTTACCCATTAGTTACTCCCAGTATAGTTATATTAGCTCCATACAGTGTTTAAAAGTATCAACTAAAGATAAAATCAAATATAGATACCCGCCTACATTGGTACCGGTACAATTTTGAACTCGACATTGCCAAGAAACTATTGCACTTAACAAATTACTAATTTTATTTTTTTCTGAAATCAATTAGTAAGTCAGATTATACACTTAATACTTTTAAGACTACTTACTTCATTTTGGTTAATACATCAGCATTTAACTGACCGATCCATTTAAAAATTACTTTATTCTTTAAATAAAAGTACTTATTGAAAAAACTGATTTGAGAATTCTTCATCTCCCTTCACCCACCCCCTAAAAAGCTTCACTCTGCTAAATATAATAAATGTCCTTTACTGTTCACATGCATATTTAATTGAAGGAATATTAAGATAATAATAATTGTAGGTTCAAAGTCTATAAGTGAGCAGATATATCAATTTACAATATTTTTTATTTTATGATCTGTGCACTGACACTCATCTGGCCAATCCAGATTAGCATGGATTCTAATTCATAATTTATTGATATCTATTTAATGGTTTATCTATTACCTGGGGAAAAAAACATAAGCATGTTTGTAAGCTGTTAAAAATTTCAAAATTCATCTAGTCCAGATTTGAATCCCAGGTGACAATGCACATCAGGCAAATATATTACCACTATGCCAAGAGGTCAAGATAATAAAATATTTACTTATTATTATTTTTTTTATTCAAATTGTTAACTCTAGCATTCAAATTACAACTTAAATTTATAGATCAATAATTCCTGTTTAACCACATGATGACTAAGTAAAAGCTAATATTCTATATTTTCTTTATTCCAAATTCTAAAATTACATTGATAAAACTCATGTCTGGAAAATATTACTTTATTATAAAGATTTCTGTATTAAAAAGTCTTTTAAGTTGAATAAGATTGACAGATAATCATCAAATATAATTCCCCCCCCCCCCAACAATTCCGTTTTTATTTTATAGAAAATGATTCTCCAAAATTAAAATAATCTACAAAAAACAATTTTCAGGTTTCAATGTATTGCATTAATCAGAATCTGAACAGTGTTAATCAGAATGATGGAAGAACTGGAAGTAAGTAGCTTAAAGATGTTTTCTATTCATTTTTATTAATGTCTGATAACAAAATGAATGAGAACACCAGAATATAGCAAAAGTATAACAATTCTGATTGTCTTTAATTTTAAAAAAAAGTAGTCATGTTATCAAGTTCAGGAAAGCAATTGATAAAAAAAATGAAAACAGCAGTAGATAACTTATAAAATGCTTGTCTCAAAGTCATTTAGATCAAATCTACAACCAATTTTTATCCAAACTGAAAAATATAACTAATAAGACTGAGGGGGGAAAAACTTAATTCAAGACTAAGTTTCAATTAATGAGGCTGATTTTTGTGAAAAATAAAATAAAGATTCCAATTGTATTACTTAAACAGTACTCTCCTTTCTTTTAATATTCAATTTCTTCAATATTAACCAAAATAACTTAGCGATATTTAAATTTTATTAGATAGAGTAAAATTTCAATGCTCCAACAATCTTCTGATTTTCTTTCACCTATTGTTTAGCAACAGAATTTGCAATACAACTGGACGAATCTACTCTGCCAGGCAATCAATCTTTGCCCTATTTGCATAAGTATGTTTAACATATAAAGAGCATTTCAATAGTTCAAATAAGCTTTTTTTTATTTTTTATGACAAATGCTACAAGAGAAAGCCTAAAAAAAAAAAGCTTGTTTGAGCTATTGAAATGCTCTTTATATTACATACTAGTAAATGCAAGTTATATAATAGAGCATGTGACATACAACATGATTTTATTACTAATATGTTAAAAACATATATATATGCAGACACACAAAATATAATACATTTAAAAAGAAATTCATTTTCATATAAAATTTACAATAACTATAACATTTACAAGGGCAAATACATTATTATATATCTGAAAATATGAAAAAAGATATTATTATACGTAAAAAAAAAAAAAAATTTTAAAAAGCAATTATCAATAAAGATTTATGAATTTTTTTTTAAAAAAAATATAATTTAAATTTCTCCTAATTTTTATTACTTTCCAAGAAATTTACTTTATAATTTTTATTTATTTATTAAAAAAATTAAGAATAACCTCTAGACTGAAATTAAAAAATTGGAAGGTATAAATAGGGATAATGTTTAAAACTTAGGATGGTTAAATAATGAAGATAAGATAGTAATAAAAAAAGGTAAAATTTTATTTTTCAAATTACATTGTTTATATTTTTTGAAAAAAAATTTCATAAATTTTTGTGGATAATTGCATTTTTAAATTGATAAAAAAGAATTTGTAAAATTTTTAAACATATAATAAAATATTTGTGTTAAAAATTTATTATTATAACAATAAAAACACTATAATAAATAGTCAAAATGTTGGAGATGCAAAGGAAATGTTCATATTTGATTGATTCAGAAATAATATATGAAAGGCTTTTTTTTAAAAAAAAGGTAGGGTTTTTTTTGTGAAAATTAATTTAATATTGTCATAAACTGAATTAAATTTTATAAGAAAGTATTAATAAACAGAAGCATTTGGATCTAAATTATTAAAGACTTTGTTGACATATATAAATTTTTCTTTAATTTTTGCACTTCATATATGCCAGGAAGTATTTATATAAGTTGGGATTTATGTAAGAAAGGTATTGTTTGTATATTATAACCAAATGCCTGCAAATGGTCTTTAATTTTATTAAATAATGCAGCTCTTGATCTAATTTGGCATCCTGGATCAAATCTATGTATATACATGCATAAGCATGTATAGAAACACATGTAAATATATATAGGTGGAGTCTTTATATCTGTTATTCTTAAAGAAATGCTGTGAATTACCAGGTAATAGTTCACACTTTGTTTGCAATCCTGTATAATGAAACTGTAATAACTTCAAGGAATAACAATTAAAGTACATACACATACTCAATAATACTAGAAATAATCTATCCATCAAATATAGCCACATAATGCATACCAATGAAAATAATTTTAGCAATGAAGATGGGAAATGAAAATATGAAAATAAATAATGTTTTTTGGCATCTATTATCAGAAAGTTAAATTTAAGTCAGCATTTTTATTTTATTAAAATAATAACAAATCATTTCTTTTTTTTATATTCCTTATAATTCAGAGCTACAATAAGTTTCTTTTCTTTTTTTTACTTGAGAAAAGTTAATTTTGTATCTAAAACTTTTGTAATTTTACTACAAGTATAAAAAATAAGAATTTTGTTTTCTTTGTAAATTTTTATTAAAAATCTTTACCCTTTCTGAGATAATCAAAACAGTAAAATTTGTCACTAGCAAATAAATGTCAAATTAATTTTCTTTCTTTACTTTTTACAATAAATTAATGACTAAATAAAATTATTTATTTTTTAAAAAATATTATGATTATATATAATTAATAACTCTTGATTTTTTTCATGCATTTGTTTCTTATGGATTAGTTCTTTCTTTGGCTATTGGTATGTGGCTCCAATTATATAGTAGATAATACACTTGTATATATATATGTACATACTTCTGTAATATGTTATAATTTAAAAATTAATACAGTATAATTATTTTTAATAATTAAAAAAAAAACAGAATATCTTGGCATTTAAAATAAAAAATAAATATTTTTTAGAAGTATTATTTTTTGGGTGAATATTTATTTGTAATTTATTTATCTTTTATTTACTGACAGATTGGATTAAGAAAAAGTTAATATTTTAACGCATATTCTCGAGGTTACAGCCTCGGTAAATATTACTTACGTAATCAATGTGCGTTTAATAAATTTATAATTACAACTTTAAATTACTGTAATAGATTTCTAACTATAAAATCTTTCCATTGACTCGTTGTAAATCGAAAGATTTCGCGAGTATTAATGTGTAATAAGAAATGTGGACTTAATCAGTGAAGTATTGAATAGCTTCACACTCGCAGATCTAACCGCTTCAGTTTTACCTATTTAAACAGAAAGTAGGTTGAAGTAAAAAAGAGGTTCCCCTCTTTTCTTCCATAGTGTAAGCTTGTGGTTAAACACCTGTAGAGGTCCCTACTATCGCATTTTACACGCATATTCTCGAGGTTACAGCCTCGGTAAATATTAATATTTAAAAAAAAAAAAAAAATTCATTTTAATATTTTACACATAAAAATTACATGTATACAATGAATTTAATTTTTATTATTTTTGCACTTTATGAATTGGCAACCTGGACCTTGAATTAAAAAAAAAAAAATCACCTGGAAGCATCTGAAATGTAGTACACAGTCAAATGGAATCAATAAAATGAGATAGAAAGTCAAATGTAAACATTTCTGGAAAAAAAAAGTTTAAAATTGGTTATGGTAGCTATCAGAATATTCTCTTGATGAAATACAATTTATTTCATGATAACCTTTAAAAAGACTAAGAAATTCATATATGGTCAGGTGGTACAGAGATATATCAGTGAATGCTTATGCTGAAATCAAAAGAAAATGAAAGATCATCAGTAGTAAACCAAGATATGTTAAAAAATATCTAATTTATTCTAAGTAGACCAAATTTCTTCTTAGAATATATTATTCTTTATAATAGATTCATCCTTTTGTAAATTGCTTTCAATAATAATACAGTGGAGTTCTAACTCCTTTCATGTATGTTTAGTGAACTGCAAGTGTATAGCAATTTCCAACATACACACATATATATAACACATACGCTTTTTTATATTTAAGTATGCATATATAAATCAACTAAGATTATAATACAAACAAAATTTTTAAAAATAATAATATAGCTATTAATAATAAAGTGAAGGGGTACATTGCCATATATTTTACTGATTATGTATTCACTCATCCATTCTATGAAAACATAAGATTAAATAAAACCTTACTGTACTGTATTTTTACTCTTTAAATAAAATAAATAATGAAATGTCTGACTCACTGAAATTAAATATGCTCTGGATGATATTCTTTTTTTTTTTAATAACTTTTTTCTCTTACAGAAACATAATAGCCTAGCCTCTTTATCAAAAAATTATGGTCACTCTAATTGTTTCAATGTTTTTAAGTCATTATTAACTTTGTAAAAATGTTCTAAAATTTTGTAAAAATTTTAGCATTACTCTTAGAAAATATTTTTTTACATGAAATATTGCACTCATGAAATTCAGAAAGAATAATAAAGCAAGAATAAAATGTATGTGCTTTCAACACAAACCAAAATTTTTTTTATTCATGAACATGATCGTTTATAGCATTCCGAGCTGGAAAAATATATACTGGCATAATTTAAAATTTATTTACATATTTTACGAAAAAGGTGGGGATGGGGACAATCAGATAAAAATGATTTGAATCTTTTGTTGTTATCATAAATAAAAAAAAAGTTTGATATAGTAATTTTTATTTGTATGATTATATAAGTATGTGACATCTGTGTTATTATTATAATATTTTACTTTTATAAATGTGATTACATATAGAGCAAATTGGCTGCTTGACTTTTATAAAATATGTTAAATTTTCAAATTTTAATGTTTTTTTTTGTTTGTTTATTTGCATTTTTGTTTATTCATTTACATTTTTTTTTGATAGCATATAATTGAAGTCATATATTTTGATAAAGCATAGTTCATAGTTTCATTGTAATAATAAAAAATAAAAAAATTCTAGAATAAATACACATTAAATATTTATATTAATTCAAACTACAATGACCAAATATATATATATATAATAAATATTAGCATAAATAATCTATCTTGCAATCCTAATAACAGTTTAGGAAATGAAACAAGAAATTCATGAATCTATGCAAAATTTAAGTTAATTAACTAACATTAAAATTTAAAATAAATAAATTGCAATTTGATATTTTCAAAAAGCATTAATGACTTTGCAATTACTATCATATCAGATTCAAATGAAGAAATAAATTCTTAAAATTGAATATCAGAAAATTTAATGAAAAATTAGATACTTTTCAAACAAATTCTTACCCCCTTCTCCTCACCCTTTCAAAAAAAAAAAAAAAATCAATTTGTAAACATTACTTGTTCAAACCAGGATCTAGATTTAAACAGAAACAAAAAAAATATAAATTACTGTTTTAATAATAATTAATAATAAATTATTTATGTAAAAAAAAAAACCCCACAAACTCATTGCCCTATGTGATTTATAGTACAGTGGTAGTGGTCAACTCAAAACTTAATTGATTATGATTCTCAGCTGAATAAAGTGAAAAGAAAAGTAATCTCATTTTGTTAATTAAAAAGCCAAACACCAATATAAATCATTAAGGAATTACCTATATGATTATTTATACTGTGACAAGAATTCAAATCAATATCAATTGAGGAAAAGTATTTACAAAAAAGTAATGCAGAAAATGACTTCTTCAAAAGATAGTATATAAGCATTAAGTTGCAATCAGAACACCAATAAAAAAAAAAACATTGTTAAATGTTATTGCTAAAGACAAAAATAACAAATTCATATTTTATTCTTAACTGATAACAAACTGTCTCTCCTTATATAGATATTGAACATAGAAATAATTCAATTACAAAACTGAAGATTGTAATAAAGATAAACTGATGATTGTAATTGCAGATGAATTAGCTTACACTAGAGATGGGCAAACTACAGCCTGCCTAGAGATTCTATCTAGCTTGCCGCAGATTTTAAAACAATAATATAGAAATTTTCAATTTCGATGTTTTGAAAAAATTAATTTAAGAGCATGTTCTATTTTTTGCATATGTGAAAATTTCCATAGAAATTTAAATATTTTTTGCATACGTAAAATATAGCTGTGAGAATTTATATAGAAAATGATTTAAAAACTATGTGCAAAAAAATGGAACTCGCCCTAATAAATATGTATAAAATTATTAAAATATATTTATTTGCTTTTATATGTAAATTCTAAAAAAAAAATAGAAACAAGATTTTGAAAGAAGAATTTAAATTTACCACTTACAAGATTATATTAATAATAACAGAGATGGTAATACTTGTCCACATGAAATAACAGTAGTCAGTTTGGGAATGTGCATAAAGCTGGAACCTACCATTGAATAGAAAGATGACGGACAGACTGGCACATTCCAACTTCCTAAATGTTGAATATTAATATCATAGTGGTGAAATTATTAAAAAGTAGTATTGTTGTTGGTGCTTGTTAGTTTTTATTGTTATTATTTGTAAAATATTTCAACCCTAAAATGTCTACTGAAAAACATAAAGTTGATTGATTCAGAGTGTCATGTTTTCAAAGATGAATGGATTGGAAGTACTTTTTTGCAGTAGTAAAGGATAAACCAGTGTGTCTCTTCTGCAGTAAAACCATAGCAGTCTTCAAAGAATATAACATTTCCGACCACTTCACTTCTAAGCATTAAAATTCCAATTACAAAGCAATGTCCGAATATGAAAGGAAAAGAAAAGCAGATCTTCTCAAAAAATTAGCAGGTCACCAAAATTTTTTTTAAGAAAATAGTTTTCACAAAGCAGCTACACATGCAGGTTACATTGTTGCATACAACATTGATAAAAGTAACAAAGCTCTCTCTAATGGGGAGTTTGTTAAACAATGTATGCTCCAAGTTTGTGATATTTATGTCCTGACAAGAAAAAGGATTTTGAAACTCTAAGCTTATCTTAAAAAACTGTGACTACTAGAGTCGAAGCCATAAATAAAAATCAATGATTGGTCAATTTAAATTCTGTTCCATTACTATGGATAAAAGCACTGATATAAATGCTACTGCTCAGCTAGTATTATTTATAAGAGGTGTTAATGAAAACTTTTCTATTACTGAGGAATTGACATGCATACAGTCGTTAAAGGGAACAATAACAGACTCTGATATGAATTTCTGAAAGAGCTTTCAACTTTGAAAGTACCCACAACAAACATTTGTAATATTTCGATTGATGGAGGACAAAGTATAATTTGAAAAAAATCTGAATTTGTTGGGATCTTTAATCAAAAATACTCCAGGAATTATAATGTTGTTTTTCTATATTGCATTATACATCAAGATAATCTGTGTAAAACTGCCTTGAATATGAAACCTGTATTTGATGTAATCGTGAAGTTTGTAAATACTATTCGATCTCATGGGCTTACTCACAGACAATTTCTAGATTTTCTTGACTCCAAGCAATCTGAATATTTTGATGTGCTGTATTAAATAAAATAAGATGGCTTACTGCAGCATGCATCTTCAAGCAAGTTTGGTCGCTACAAGACGAGACAGTGTCATTCTTCCATGATAAATGTCTGTGGAATGTGAAATGTTGGAAGATACAGTATGGCTTTTGGAATTTGCATTTTTCACAGATTATATCTATCACATAAACAAGATGAATATCAAAATGCAAGGAAAAAATCAATTTATCAATGATATCTGGAGACATCTCAGAGGTTTTAATCTACAACTTGTTCTATTTGCTAATTAGCTAACTAAAAATAAACTTGTCTCACTTCCCAAGATCAAATTCAATAGCTCCAGTAAATAAATATATGCTTAAGAACTATGAAGATGGCCTGAAAAAACTTCATCTTGAATTTTAATGAAGATTTCAAGACTTTAGTGCCATTGAAAAAGACATGAATATTTTCAGCTTGCTTTTTAATGTGGACTGTGAAGTAGTGAGAATGAACTTGCAGCTTGAATTAATTGAATTGCAATCTAACAATCCTCTCGAACAGTTGTTTCTCAATATCCCAAAATTAGAGTTCTAAAAGTCTTTGTCGAAATAAAGTTTCCCAAATCTGTTATCTCACATTCAGAGTGTTAGCACTATGTTTGCTTCATTCTATATATATGAACAGGTGTTTTCTACAATGAAAGTTCAAAAGACTGACAGATAAGCATTTAACTTCATTTCTCAGAATCAGTACATCCCAGTTCGAACCAGATTATGAGGAACTTTTAGAAATGCAGTCACAGCTTCATTCATCGCATTAGTATTAAAGAATTTTCAAAATATACTATTTTTTTTTTCGAGTCTTTATTGTATTTTATAATAAATTATTAGCCTGCCAAAATTTTTTCTCTTTTTTTTTAGCCCACTCCTAAAAAAGTTTGCCCATCATTGATTTAGACAATAAGCAAATAAACATTATACTTTTACAATTCTCAAAAGTAATACACAAATAAAAAAAAAAAAAAGTTAAATATTAAAATACTAATAAATTTGTGCATGACAGTTAATCCTTTTGTAATTAAATTGGTCAAATGGTTTCGATATTATAATAAATAATTAATATTAAACTGAACAAAATGAGGTAACAAAATAAAAGCAAAGAATTCATCATCATAATAAAAATTACTAAGTTAAGAAATATAAGAATTAATTTTTTAAAAAAAAAAAGATTATTAGGAAAAAAAGCCAACTTACTCTTTTCTTGTAATTGATCAGCAATGCCACTTACTGCCTAAAATAAACAGAATTTATTGGAATAAATGGAGAAATACATATAGATTTTATTACAAGTTCATAATATAATATCAAAAACTTTAATATACTTTATCTCCAAAAATGTAAATCAGAAAATAAACAGACACAAAAGTATTTAGAGAAAAGCTATGCCTAGCATGCTTCTGATTACTTAATAGTCATTCTCATAGCACAGACTGTAAGAGCTCTTACAATGTGTGCTATGAGGATGACTATTAAGTAGTGGAAAGCATGCTAAAGTTTTCTCTAAATACTTTTGTATGTATTTATTTTTTGAAGTTCATAATATAAAACACGGTACTCTAATCCGACCTGCTATGTGGCCGCTAGAGGCGCTGTTTGTGTTTCCACACAGAACATACAGGGTAGGGGCCTCGAAAGCAGACGGTGCTTTCTCCTGCCGCTAGGTGGCGCTGTTCACCATGCGCATGCACAGGAACCTTCCACAAACTAGCTGGCAGCTTACATCGTCTACTATCAAGATCCTAGGTGGCGCTGATTGCTGTAAACACATCTAGCTTATGTGTCGTCTGCTATCAGAAACTACCAAGATTCTAACCCACTACGCGGCGCTGTTTCCCCACGTTACACACGGTAAAAACAGTAACCTCTAAATGCCTCCTTGCTAGCGTTTATGAACATAGTACTTAAAACATTCAGGGCCTATAATGTACAGGGGTGAATAATTTATAAGTCATAACTATTTAAATATATGGTCAAACGTAATAATTTTACATTCTATTTCACCATTTCATGAATCGATGTATTTTTAAATTATGACTTTGTAAAAAGCGATCTGTTTTTTTAATTATTTACTCTAAAAGTGGTTTTTTTTTTTTGTAAATAAAACAAAACGTAATTTCCGGTCTGTGTTTTTTTTAAAAAAAAAGCTAATTTTTTTTTCCTACGGCAGTATTTCGTTCAAAAATGTATTATTTTAAAAGATTATTGTTTGTAAAACTTTTTTTTTTTACACTTTCAATTAATATTTTCAATAAATTTTAAAGTAATATAAATTATATTTCGGTTTATAGATTACTATTTCGAAAAATAAAGTGTTATTTGCGTGCTGGGTATATGCTTGTTTCTTGCAAGCAATAATTCGAAGATCTGTTTATCAAAACTTCCTTTTACAATAATATTAAAGGCATAAATATTTATTGAAATTGTATTTAAAATTTTAGAATCATTTTAATAACTAAAAATGTCATATACTCACAAGGAAATTTCAAAATAATAGGTTTAATAAGTACCGTATGAGAAAAGTAAGATATTATACAGAGTCAGAAAAAAAAAAAAGATTTAGAGCAAAATATATATACATTTAATATCTTTATTGATGGTTGGAATTTAAAAAGTTTCTTTCAAAACTGATGCTCGTGTTAGGCTTGTATACTGTTAAAATTAAAACTATTAGTCCTCATAAATAATTTGGAAGACATTGCCTGTCAAAATTGGATGATCATTGAAAATTATATATAATCTTAATAGACTAAAATTCAGAAGCCTGATAGTACTGTCTTTGCCAGTGCATTGTTTCTTTCTTTCATTATTAATACATAAGTAAGAACAGGTAAAACACATTTATTAAAAATCTTCCTTTACAGACACATAGATATATTTCCTTTTAGTATCAAGTTATTTCTACCAAAAGCACTCCAACCAAGTTTAATCCTATGATTAATTTCATCCATTATGTTTCCATCTGTATTAATAATCTGACCAAGGTGTTTGTAACTGTTAACTTCTTCTAACTCATCATAATCAATCTTTATTTTCATATTTTGAGCAAACACATAGATATATTTCCTTTTAGTATCAAGTTATTTCTACCAAAAGCACTCCAACCAAGTTTAATTCTATGATTAATTTCATCCATTATGTTTCCATCTGTATTAATAATCTGACCAAGGTGTTTGTAACTGTTAACTTCTTCTAACTCATCATAATCAATCTTTATTTTCATATTTTGAGCAAACACATAGGTATATTTCCTTTTAGTATCAAGTTATTTCTACCAAAAGCACTCCAACCAAGTTTAATTCTATGATTAATTTCATCCATTATGTTTCTATCTGTATTAATAATCTGACCAAGGTGTTTGTAACTGTTAACTTCTTCTAACTCATCATAATCAATCTTTATTTTCATATTTTGAGAAAATCCATTAAACATTACTTTAGTCTTTTAACATTTATCTTTAGTCCTACTTTCATCTGATAACTCCTGCAACATTTCCTGCAGCTCTGAAGCATAAGTTGCAAAAACAACTACATCATCTGCAAAATCTAAATGACTTAAATAATCTCCATTTACTTTCACTCCTTTAGCTTCCCATTTTAATCCACGAAATATTTCTTGCAGCACTGCTGTAAAAAGTTTTGGAGATATGGAGTCACCTTGTCTTACACCCTTCTCAATGTTGACTTTAATAATCTTTGTTAAAAAATAAATTTACTGATAAAGATTTCATAAGAGTTTTCCAATCAGCTTCTAAAAGCTTATAATTAAATCCTCTAATTCATTCCCAGACAGAATTATTTAGACTGCAAGTGAGACTTTGTTAAGAGAAAACAAAATTACGCTGGAAAATGAGACACCAACAATACAAATCTAATATCACTTATGTTGAGAGAAAAATCTATTAAATCTTAAACTAGAAAAATCTATAAGCATTCTTCCTGCTAGCAAGAGCAATGTAACATTTGTAAATGGATAATAGTAATTATGATACAATAAGAGCTTCTCCCAACAGACTAAAAGTCCCATACTAGCTATGAATCACAACTGTAAATATTATTCAGAAAGCATCCCTGATCACAGCTATTTCAATGATTCAGAAAAAATTAGATTGACATATTTTGGCAAAAATTCCACATCTTTGTGGTCATCTAAAATCAATAAAGGCCAGGTTCCATTAAGATCTATTGTTAATTCTGAAAACTCACTATATCAAAAATTCTAATGTTCTTAGTCCTTTGGCATACAAGAGACAGTTCTGTGTTAGAGATTCTAAGAAAATTGTAGAATTAATCAACATGAAAAGTGAAAGAACTAACATATTGGTAAATTTTGATGTGAAAAACTTAATCACAAAAGTACTCTGTGATGAAGCATTATCTAATGTAAAAAAAAGATTAAATAACAATAGTAGTGTACAAACCAGAATAATTCTTCCAATTGATAGTTTATTACACTTAACATTCTGCACAGCATACTATTATTATATACTATAGAATTCTTCCAACAAAATCAAAAGATGCTTTTTGATTCCTTATTGCTATCTCTGATCAGCAATATTTACATGGAAGAACTTGAAACTACAACCATAAATAAAATTCTATCTACAATTAAAGTCTGGCTTTTCTATGGCCATATGGTAAAGCATTACTACAAACATTCTGGATACTATCAATAATTATGTTCTTTTAATTAAATTCACAATAGAATTAAAACAAGAACAGACACTACAGTTCTTAATTTTCTTTTGACAAGATTCCCTCATAGCAAAATCAAAATTACAATCAACAGAAAACTCACACACTCTAATCAGAATAAAAATTCTTATTCAGAAACCAATAACTTGGAAAAAGAAAAATCATATAGCATAAACTCTCATGAAAAATACTTATCCATCAGCTATCATTATGAAATAGCCAACTAAAAGAAACACCATAAGAAAAAACAATTATAGGTATTAAAGCGTATCCATAGATATTAGTAATTGCAGCTAAACTAAAGAAAATCTGTGATCAGTATATTAAGATTCCTTTCCAAAGTCATAAGTGCCCTATGAAAAAGTCTAACTTCTATAAAACACAAACTGCAAATATTGAAAAACAAAAACTGCATCCATGAAATACCATGTGAATATGGAAGAACATATATGGTTGAAATCATCTGACTCATTTCAAAATACGTAATTAAAAGAGCAAAAAGTAATGATTAAAAAGAAAAACCAAATGCACCTAAAATACATTGGACAAGAAAAATAACGGGCAGAAAGTAAAAAGTAAAATTTGTATAAACCATTCACATTTATAGTAGATAACTTTATAAATCAGTCTAATGTAAATAATTCATAATATTTCAAAACTACTCATTAACCTTGCCCTTAAAAAAACTGGAGAAACCAAGAGAATCTTCATAGATAAATATATAAAATTTCTAGTGACTTGATTTTTCAGAATAGCCTAATTAGTAAGAGCAAGCATTATCTTAAATTCACAAAACTAAAAATTGAAGGTTCAATTTCCATCCTAGTACTGTCACTGGTAAGGCCAGCAACATTTGAAGAAGAGATGAGAAAAAACAGCACTCAAAATGTTGTAATAAATTAATCTGTATGCTTTGCTAACAGTTGAATGTATTTAAAAGTTTAAATAAAGTTTGATATCTTTTAAAAATATTTCATAATTAATAACAGATGATGGAAATAGTTCAATATATAATTACAGGTAAAATCCCTATCATCACAAATTTTCAGATAAACATTTCCTGTTTTCAAGTCAATATGTATAATGCTTGGGACTGTTTTTGTTTCTCCAGAATAGTCTAAAGACTTATTTGAATTGAAACACCTATTGTAGTAAGGAATTTGACTGCAATGGTATGTTGACTAGATATTTTGAGGTTTTATTAATCAACTATCTGGCTGGGGGATTTAACTATTAATGGGATGTTGTTTATACACGTATATCATATTTTGAAAAAATCAGTAACTTTTCCTAAATTCATTTATTTTTGTTTTTATAGAATATTTGCTTATCAACAGTTGTTCTTTATTAAAATTAAAACTGCAAAATTTTTATATGTTCATTCATCACCTGTGTTATTCACCTCCAAATCATAAGTCTTTGACTTAGTAAATGAGACTTATGCAAAGCATTACAATCAGAATGACATTGCTTTGGGTGAGATGAAAATCTATCAGAAGATAAGTCTGTTTTATAGCAGTCAAGATAATTTCAGGTCTAATGATGTATATTAAAATCACTGTTATTAAAAAGCTAGTAATTGTATTTGAGTTGACCGAATTCCAGACCATTGATTCTCCCTCACGCAACACACACACAAACATTAATTTCTTGAATATTTAGCACTGTACATCGTGCTCTTGATTGAATGCCTCCAGTAGTTAAGTGACCAAATTTATACTTAAATAAAATTGGAGTGAATAAGGCATGGGAATTCACTATTTCATCCTAGCTCAGATTAATAAAAAATGATTAATGGTCAAACAGAAAACAGTGGCAAACTTAAAGGAGATAATAAATATACTTGAATTTATTTAATGGTTAGAATCTCTACAGATTTTCTAATATAATGTTTGTGAGTAGTTAGGTGATTTAATGAATCTATAAATGAATTTCTAAATAGACAAATTTTAATATATATCACCCAACAGAAACACTTAAATATTTATCAATTTCACAATATCAACTAATAAACTATAATTTACTTTGATTAATCATTAAGATTTGATTTAATGCAAGAAATTGTCTACACTCAGGAGGTTACAAATTTCTTGTCATCCTATTAATTGAAAGGAAACCCTTTGATTCCTCTTGGAGGCCTTAAAGAAACTGAGCAAGGCAAATTCTTAATGTCCACTCCATACGTTCTTGTCATTGCAGCTGTTATTACTATGTGATTATTCATATAGTATATAAACATGGATGGGCTGCTCACCAACATGCATTAGCCAGCACGACGAGGTTATTGGATTTTTACCTCTGAGTTTAAGATCAAAAAACACCATGGACTTTCTTCTCAGTTGCCTGATAAGGCAGAATGAATGCTTGTGTAAATGATAATATTTTTCCAATATATATATATACAATTATGACAGACAAAAATAAATCATGGCCCTTATTCCCAGGAGACTGTAAAGTCACTAACCAAGGCAGCAGTTGGTGGCCGAAGGCAGAGGCTGCTCAGAATCCCCTGATTGTGAACACAGGCTGCCATTTGATGATGCCTTTTTTTATTTAGGTACTTACAACAGCAGATCACTTTCAAGTGAATAAAGATTGCAAGAGTTAGAAGAAAAACTGTCTTATATTAAATGGGATATTATTGGTGTTTTTCTGAAGGTTTGTGATGATGGTGTTCTAGCTGTATTTTTATATTGGACTATTTCCATCATCTAATATGTGTGTTGAATGTCTTTAGAAAAGTTTAATTTTTAGTTAAATATTCCAAATGCATTCAACTGTTAGTAATATCACAGCAAACAGGTTAGTATATGCACCAACTGTTAGTAATATCACAGCAAACAGGTTAGTATATGCACTAACTGTTAGTAATATCACAGCAAACAGGTTAGTATATGCACAATGTTTCGAGAGGTATTTTTCTCCCCTCTTCTTCAGGTGTTGCTGGCCTGACCAGTGACAGTACTAGCATGGGATTCGAACCTGGGTCCTTAGATTCTTGATTATTGAAATTTAAGGTAACGCTCTAACCAACTGAGCCATCCTGCCAAAGGCAACAGTATGTAGTAATTTCATATACTTATCTATGAGGTTCCTCCTGATTTCTCCACTTTTTTCCTCAGAGCTGGACACACATCAACAACATATCCCCTTCAATTAAATTTACAATAGAACCAGAACAAAAATTGGCATTCTTAGATGTTCTTGTAACAAGACTCCCTCATGGCAAAATCAAAACTACAGTTTACCGAAAACCTACACATACAGGAAAATACCTAGCCTATACATCTAATCACACCAGAAACACAAAACATGGAGTTATACTATCACTGTGGAACAGAGCAAAAGAAGTTTGTTCAGAAACTGGTGATTTGGAAAAAGAAAAGATCTATATAGAACAAACTCTTAAGAAAAATGGTTATCCATCAGCTGTTATTAAGAAAACATTAAACAGACAACAAAAAGAACCATCAAGAGAAAAGACAATTATTGGTACTGTAGTGTATCCATACATTCCAAAAATAGCAGACAAATTAAGGAAAATCTGCAATCAGTATAACATCAGAACAGCTTTTCAGAGCCATACCACACTACGAGGAATTCTAACATCTACAAAGCCTAAACTTGAAATGCTGCAAAGAAAAAACTGCATCTATGAAATACCATGTGAATGTGGAAGAACATATATTGGTGAGACCAGCCGTCCCATTCAAAAGCGCTTGCAAGAACATAAACTGATGATTAGAAGAGAGAAAACAGATGTGTCTAAGGTAGCAGACCATGTATGGACCAATGAACATACGTTCAATTGGGAAAATACAAAAATATTGGATAAAGAAGAAAATTTAAAGAAGCTGCTCACATGACAATGGCAAAAAATCCCATAAGCCAACCTAGTGTGACTATACATAATGTATGGAAATCACTAATCAACTTTGCTCTGAGGAAAAAGTGGAGAAATCAGGAGGAACCTCATAGATAAGTATATGAAATTACTACATACTGTTGCCTTTGGCAGGATGGCTCAGTTGGTTAGAGCGTTACCTTAAATTTCAATAATCAAGAATCTAAGGACCCAGGTTCGAATCCCATGCTAGTACTGTCACTGGTCAGGCCAGCAACACCTGAAGAAGAGGGGAGAAAAATACCTCTCGAAACGTTGTGCATATACTAACCTGTTTGCTGTGATATTACTAACAGTTAGTGCATATACTAACCTGTTTGCTGTGATATTATTAACATTTGTTTGCTGTGATATTACTAACAGTTGGTGCATATACTAACCTGTTTGCTGTGATATTACTAACAGTTGAATGCATTTGGAATATTTAACTAAAAATTAAACTTTTCTAAAGACATTCAACACACATATTAGATGATGGAAATAGTCCAATATAAAAATACAGGATATTATTGGTCTTTGTGAAGTTAGAAGAAAAGGTGAAGAGACAATTGTTTTAAAAAGTGAACATGTACTCTATTATAAAGGCACAAATATTGGAAATACAAGTGGAGTAGTATTCATTATAAATAAAAAGTGGAAGAACAACATTGTGGAGATTGATGGTGTATCGGACAGAGTGGCAAGATTAGTTATACAACTTAATAGCAGATACCAAATGCAGATAATTCAGGTTTATGCCCCAACAAGTTCTCAAAGTGATGAAGTAGTAGAAGATTTTTATATGGATGCACAAAAGGCTTTTGATCAGAGTTAACAACATTTTAAAATTGTTATGGGAGACTTTAATGCTAGAATTGGTAAACAAATGAAAGATGAAAGTGCTGGCGGTAATTTTGGTTATGGTAATAGAAATGAGAGAGGACAGAGACTTGTGGAGTTTGCAGGAAAAGGAAAACTTTATATTATGAATTATTTTGAGAAAAATGTTAAAAGGAAATGGACATGGAAGCATCCAAATGAAAGTACAGCAGAATTGGATTATATTTTGACTAACAGAAAATACATATTTCAAGATTGTAATGTTCTTAATAAATTTAACAGAGGAAGTGATCATCGGTTAGTAAGATGTGAAATACATGTTAATGCAAAACTAGAGAGACAAAAATTATTAAGAAAAAACAATATTTACAGTTGATATTCCTAATTTTCAGAAACATTCTAATGAATTTAAAATAGAACTTACAAATAGGTTTCAAGTATTAGTAGATTTTGAACATGATTCAGATTTGAATGAAATTAATATGAAAACAACTGATATACTTTTAAAAACTGCAACAGCACTTGATCAATAAAATTTCTACTGAGACTAGAGAATTTATGAAGAAAAGAAGGAATATGAAGATATACAAAAATGATGCGTTAAAAAGAATTGAATATCTCAAATTTTGTAAAATGATGCAGAAAAGATTTGAAAATGATATAAGAAAGTATAACTGTGAACTAGCAAGGAAAGCAGCAGAAGGGAATGAAAGTCTCAAAAGTGTAAAACAACATTTTGGTATTGGTAGGAAATTCATATCTGCAATAAAAAAAAAAGCTGGAATTATTACTAAAAAGAGAGATGACATCATGAAATGGATAGAAGACTTTTATAAAGAATTATATAGTAATAAAGAACAAATACCTCCTATATCTATGACATCTTCTGAATTACCCAGAATTTTAAATGAAGAAGTGAGACATGCAATTAAATATATGAAGAAAGAAAAGATTCCAGATTCCAGGTAATAGTAGAATTATAATTGATATATTTAAAGAAGCAGGGGAAAAAATAGAATTTTTTTTAGCAATGTTATATACCAAATGTCTAAATGATAAAGATGTACCAGATGATTGGAAGAATGCAGTATTAATATTAATATTTAAAAAAGGTGATAAAGAGGATATTAGAAATTACAGACCTATCAGCCTTTTATCAGTTACATACAAATTTTTTACCAAGATAGTTACAACTCGTCTACAGAGAACATTGGATTTCCCCCAACCAAGAGAACAAGCTGGATTTAAAAGTGGTTTTAGTACAGGAGATCATATCCAGGTATTGAGAGAAGTTATAGAAAGGACAAATGAATATGAGTTGCCATTATGTTTTGGATTTGTAGACTATGAAAAGGCATTTGAATCTATAAACTTTTCTTCAGTGATTAAAGCATTGGATCATCAAGGTAGAGACCCAAGATATTGTCAAATTTTAAAGAATATTTATAAAAATGTAACAGCAACAATTAGATTAGATAATGATACTGGGAAAGTCAACATTGAGAAGAGTGTAAGACAGGGTGACTCCATATCTCCAAAACTTTTTACAGCAGTGCTGCAAGAAATATTTTGTGGATTAAAATGGGAAGCTAAAGAAGTGAAAGTAAATGGAGATTATTTAAGTCATTTAGATTTTGCAGATGATGTAGTTGTTTTTGCAACTTATGCTTCAGAGCTGCAGGAAATGTTGCAGGAGTTATCAGATGAAAGTAGGACTAAAGATAAATGTAAAAGACTAAAGTAATGTTTAATGGATTTTCTCAAAATATGAAAATAAAGATTGATTATGATGAGTTAGAAGAAGTTAACAGTTACAAACACCTTGGTCAGATTATTAATACAGATGGAAACATAATGGATGAAATTAATCATAGAATTCAACTTGGTTGGAGTGCTTTTGGTAGAAATAACTTGATACTAAAAGGCAATATACCTATGTGTTTGCTCAAAATATGAAAATAAAGATTGATTATGATGAGTTAGAAGAAGTTAACAGTTACAAACACCTTGGTCAGATTATTAATACAGATGGAAACATAATGGATGAAATTAATCATAGAATTAAACTTGGTTGGAGTGCTTTTGGTAGAAATAACTTGATACTAAAAGACAATATACCTATGTGTTTGCTCAAAATATGAAAATAAAGATTGATTATGATGAATTAAAAGAAGTTAACAGTTACAAACATCTTGGTCAGATTATTAATACAGATGGAAACATAATGGATGAAATTAATCATAGAATTAAACTTGGTTGGAGTGCTTTTGGTAGAAATAATGTGATACTAAAAGGAAATATATCTACGTGTCTGTAAAGAAAGATTTTTAATAAATGTGTTTTACCCGTTCTTACTTATGTATCAATAATGAAAGAAAAAAACAGTGCACTGGCAAAGACAGTGCTATCAGGCTTCTGAATTTTAGGCTATTAAGATTATATATAATTTTCAATGATCATCCAATTTTGACAGGCAATGTCTTCCAAATTATTTATGAGGACTAATAGTTTTAATTTTAACAGTATACAAGCCTAACACAAGCATCAGTTTTGAAAGAAACTTTTTAAATTCCAACCATCAATAAAGATATTAAATGTATATATATTTTGCTCTAAATCTTTTTTTTTTTTCCCTGACTCTATATAATATCTTACTTTTCTCATACGGTACTTATTAAACCTATTATTTTGAAATTTCCTTGTGAGTATATGACATTTTTAGTTATTAAAATGATTCTAAAATTTTAAATACAATTTCAATAAATATTTATGCCTTTAATATTATTGTGAAAGGAAGTTTTGATAAACAGATCTTCGAATTATTGCTTGCGAGTAACAAGCACACGGTATACCCAGCACGCAAATCACACTATTTTTCGAAATAGTAATCTATAAATCGAAATATAATTTATATTACTTTAAAATTTATTGAAAATATTAATTGAAAGTGTAAAAAAAAAAAGTTTTACAAACAATAATCTTTTAAAATAATACATTTTTGAACAAAATACTGCCGTAGGAAAAAAAAATTAGTTTTTTTTTTTTAAAAAAAAAAAAACCACTTTTAGAGTAAATAATTAAAAAAAAACAAAGATCGCTTTTTACAGTCATAATTTAAGAATACATCGATTCATGAAATGGTGAAATAGAATGTAAAATTATTACGTTTGACCGTATATTTAAATAGTTATGACTTATAAATTATTCACCCCTGTACATTATAGGCCCTGAATGTTTTTAAGTATTATGTTCATAAATGCTAGCAAGGAGGCATTTAGAGGTTGCTGTTTTTACCATGTGTAACGTGGAGCAACAGCGCCACGTAGTGGGCTAGAATCTTGGTAGTTTCTGATAGCAAACGACACATAAGCTAGATGTGTTTACGACAATCAGCGCCACCTAGGTTCTTGGTAGCACACGATGTAAGCTGCCAGCTAGCTTGTGGAAGGTTCCTGTGATGTGATGTGATGTATTATGGCTTCTCCTTAAACGAAGTCAAGAATATCTCAGCAATTAAGCCCAGATAAACCTGTTAGCCACTTTCTTTTACATTCCCCACTCTAAATTTACCCATAATCTGCTCTATCCCATTTCCACAACATAATTTTTGTCAACTCTATAACCTTTATATCTAAATCCCCCTTATCTTTTCCCAAACCTAGCATAAAAACCAATAATTCACTTTCTGTATAATCACTCTTTTCATATTTATTTTTCCACAACTTCATTATATGTACACTTTCTGTTTTCAAACATTTACATTCAATTAACAAATGCCTAATATTTTCAATTCCTTCCTTACATAATTTACAAAATAAATCACCCATATTTTTCCATTTACATGTATATTCTTTTGTAGCTAAAGATCCCGTTCGAGCCTTAAACAATAAACTACTTTCCTTACTATTATCATATATTAACTCACACCTAATATTCTGTTTATTTCTATATATATTTAAACTCTTTTTACTCTCCATACTATTTCTCCATCTCTCTAACTCCCTAGTCTTTATTAATAAATCTATTCTTTTATCCCATTCCTTACTACTATAACACTCAATAATCCTCTTAACACAATCATCCCATCTTTTGTACAAATATACTGATATAAATTCTTTATCCAAATCTTTTGCATAGCGCATTACCTTTCTCACCCATCTTGTTACCTGCCCTTTACTCATAACCCAATTAAATACTATTTTAGCTATTCTTTTATTATCCATAAACTGCAATCTACCAAACATTTTCATTTTACTTTTTGCATCTCTCATATGAAAACTTGACCATCCCATTTCTCCTTGAATTGCCTCCCTTGCTGTCCATACTTCTGCATCCAATGCATGTCTTCCTACTTCCCTTTGAGTTTTTTCTAAATAATCTAATATCTTTTTACTAACATATAATGCATCATTACCATATGTTAACCCTGCTACTGCAACTCCTTTCCATATAATTCTAGCTACATCATATTTATTATATGAAAATACTGTTAATTTCTTTATCAATCCCTTTCTTTTCTTTGCTTCATTTATCAATTTTTTCTCCCATTCATCCAAATAATTTTTCTGATTACTTAAAATAATTCCCAAATAACTATATCTATTCACCACACTTAACTTAATATCTCCCAATAAAAATTCTACATCTTCTCTTTCCTCAGTATTAACCATCATTATATTTGATTTTTCTTCACTAAATTTAATCCCCATCTCTTTACCCACCCTTGCACATGTCCTCAACATAACTTCCATATCTTCTCTTTTTTCTGCACACAAAAATATATCATCTGCAAAAAAAAGACCTGACAAAATATATACTCCCTTACTACCTATTAACGGTATCTCTATCCCTCTTCCTAATCTTTCTATTGCTCTTTCCATTTCACTCAAATACAACACAAACAAAATAGGTGACATAGGGCATCCTTGCCTTAGTCCCACACCATTTTTAACTTTAATTGATTCTATATTCTCTAATTGATATATATAATAATTATTTTCATATAATTTCTTAATAATATCTATTAAAGCTTCATCCATTCCCAAATTTGCTAAACTTATCCATAATCTATTTCTATTTACTCTATCATATGCCTTCTCTATATCTATAAAACTCATATATAACTGTTTACCTGCATTCCTACTCATATCCATAAGTTGTGTAACTACAAATAAACTATCTCCTATACGCCTATCTAATCTAAAACCTCCTTGCATTTCACCCACTACATTATTCCCTTCCATCCATTTTACAACTTTACTAGCCACCATATACGAGAAAACTTTATATAAAACTGATGTTACCGCTATCGGTCTATAATTATTCAACTTTCTATGATCCTTACCCTTTCCTTTAAATAATAACCTTACTCTTGTATTACTCCAACTACTTGGGAAAACTCTATTCTGTGCCATTTTATTAAAACAGGATAATAACTTTACTTTTGCCCTATATCCTAAATTCATTACCATCTCTGCTGCCCATCCATCTAAACCTCTTGCCTTCCCACTTTTCAATTTCTTCTCTACCTCATTTAGTTCATTTTCTGAAAAACTAATATTCCCATTACTATATTCTTTCATATTTTCTAATATTCTATCATTCACATTTAACATCTTTTCTATATTCATTACATAACTATTTAAGATTCTCTCTAAATCTTCTCTAGAACTACACTCAATTGCCTCATCATCTAGTAATACTAACTCTCTCTCCCCTACATTTCTCCTTTTAATATAATTCCAAAATTTTTTACTTCCATCTCTTCCACTTTTATTAATATCCTCCAACAATTTACTATTCAATTTCATTCTCTCTCTATAAATATCTATTTTAGCCAACCTTCTTTTCTAAGTACTTTTCCCATTTAGCATTAATATCTTTTTCACTTTCCTTATTCTTAATAGCACACTTATATTCTCTACATGCTTCTTTCCTTTCTTTTACACTTTTACTAATTTTAATTTTTTTATTACTTTTATTCTTTTCAATATTCTCACCTAAAACCCTATTTGCAACTTTTTCTACTTCCTTACACCAATCCTTATACTCATCCCCAACCCACTCTTCCATTATTTCTTCAACTTGTATTTTATACTCTTCCAACTTATTCTTATCATTCACTCTCCATCCACATCTTTCACTATTATTTCTACTTTTATTTCTATTCTCCATCACATTACTAACCATTTCAATTACAATGAAATTATGATCACTAGTGCATACTTTTTCTTCATTATCAAATACCTTAATTTTCCGTATTTTATTTATTCCCTCTTTCTCTACCAATACATAATCTATTGTGTGAAATATATTATTTCTGGACCATGTGTATTGTCCCTCATAAATATTTAATAAATTTCCAATACTCAAATTCACTTTCTGACAAAAATTCTTCAAAAGCTGTCCATTTTTATTATCTACATCATCAATTTCTTCAATATGTCCATTCATATCCCCTATAACCATTATTCTCTTCCCCTTTTCTTTAAAACTTTGTATATCCTTAACTAAACATTCGTATATGTTACTATTCCACTCCAATATAATTTGACTATCTCCAGTAGCTATATAAACTATAGCCACCATCCATTCTTGTCTACCCAACCTTATTTCAAACCACAAGTGTTCTTGACATTTAACAATATTTAAAATTTTTTTTGATATAACACCTATACCACCATCCCTTTTTTCTTTTTCTTTTCTATTTATACCCTGCCATACCAACTGTTCCAAAATAGGTTCTTCTTCTTCTCTTAAATGTGTTTCCACTACTGCTAATACCTCAAGCTCTTCATTTTCAAGGCCCCTACCCTGTATGTTCTGTGTGGAAACACAGAAACAGCGCCTCTAGCGGCCACATAGTAGGTCGGGTTAGAGTACCTAAAACACATATATCCATAAAACATATTTCAAAACTTTGTTCTTTGTGACTTAATGTAGTTGCAGAATGGCAGACTCTAGAGCTAAAGTTTCATAAAATGCAGTTTGGCTCTGTTATTTTTGATATTTGAACATCACATGACTTTCCAAGAGATAAATCATTCGCTGTTTTTTTTTTTTTTTAAGTTTCAAAATTTTCATTCTGGAACACTTAAATGCAATCTTCACATAAGTATATACATATATACATATGGCACACATAACCAGATTTAAATATTTTAGTACTGTTTGTAATGTGATCTCAAGTTTTAAAAAATGCATTTTATAACTAAATCCTAAACCTGAAACTTAATTATGTCTACTATTATATATTTAATACATTTAAAAGTATACAAAATATTAATATTGTAATCCTTATTGACAAATAGAAATAAAAATGACAATATCTATGAATGGGAATAAAATAATTATACATCTATATATTTATTCACTTCTCAATTTTTGAAACAAACAAAAATAACTAATAAAATTATTTTTCATTATATAAAAATTATTCTTAATCATTAAATTACACATGCTATTTTTATACAATTAAACTATTTCAATGTTTTGCAATGCATTTATATTCTTTGTGTATATATATTATAACAAGTCCATCCTTTTACCTATTTTTCTTAACGTACTCGTCTTTACGTGAGTATGAATGTGTATATCTATATACACGTTTGAACAAAAATATAAGTCCAATACATATATAATTTTCTTCGATATGATACACAGTATATTTATGGACATCTAACTAAAGACTCCAAGCGCCAATCTCACCCGTAGGTAAGAATTATACAGGACAATATGGAAGTATATAATAGGATGATAAAATGACCCGGCCTGTGGCTAGCTTTTCTCAAGGCGGGTGGTAAAATTACCGTCAGTAGATCTAACCCTCTCTTTTTTCTTTAAAAAAAAAAACTATTCATCATTTTATACATATTTATTAGTAATAATATTTACGCAAATATCAAAAAAAAAACATATATTATTTATGTAAGTTAAATCAATGTTTTTCTTTTTATTAATCAACGATTTCTAACAGTTTCCCTTTTGTTGATTTGGTCTTTTCTTTCCCTACCAAAACCCACATACACACAAATACGCTACAACATGTATGTTGCGACGAAGATTTAATTATGGATGAATTAATATGCGAATAAAGACAATAGGAAATAATTTGAACTCTCCGTGCAAAAAAAAAAGAAATTTTAAGTTCAGAATTGTGTCAAAGAACAGTTTTCTGAATTACATGGAGTAAGCTTACTAAGAGTTACATATATATGCAAATAGAGAAAAAAGTACCTGCGTTTCCCCGGGGAATTGATCGAATTCACCTGGTGAAAAAGAAATCTCCGGTCCTTTGTCGGTGAATGGTCTTTTTTGAAGTTCGAATTCCATGGCTGAATTCTATTTATTTATTTTACATCTTATGACAATCCAACATTGTTAGTTATTGAGGCAATTTTCCAGGCTTGACGTCCCTTCTCCGATATTGGCAGCTGCTATACATTCAGGGAAAGGATTCGAACACCTCGCACATTGAAGCTTCTACCCCAGCCTGACCATATTTTATCAATATATAATCTGATTTCTGGATTCTTATTTCTGTATATCAGTCTAACGTCTGCTTTCTTCCACTCTCAAACTTATAATAATCTATTCCTTTTTTTTTTTAATTATAAAATTTATCTTTCTTTTCATTCATTTTGCCTTCATTGGAATGCACTGTAAAAGCTTTTAACACCTTTTTTTTTTTTTTTAGTATTTAATTAGAACTTGACATTCCAAGGTTTTTTTTTTATCAGTCAATTTTATTGTTCTGCAAATCACTGTCTTCCATCTTGACATTTATAGTTCTTTTGTTGACTTAATATGTATATATTTAAAAAGTTTGTCAAACAAAAATGTTTTTTATTTTTATTTTGTGAATTTTCATATTTAATGATTCAAAACATATTCTTACATATACATAGTGATGTGTATAACTGGGTTTGGCAAAAGAAAAAAAAATCAGAGCACGTGTATACCCCCATATCTCTCTTTTATGATCTTATTTTCATTAGAAATAAGTAAATCTATAACACAATATGACCACATAAATGACTGTTGATTATACTAACATGAAAATTTTAGTTTTGTTAGTAAAGTAATATATATATATTTTTATAATACGTTAGTAATAATATATATATTATTTTAATAATACGTTAAGCATACGAATATGTATATGTCTAAATTATCGCAACAGGGTTTGATTATACCTGCCCTGTTGCAATACCCCCCTCCCGGAAGCCTTTAAATACGGTCTATGTATTTGAATGGCTCCTAAATATCATGAACCGTTCGTAATGGCATGGGCTTGAGGGAACGAGCATTGTATGAACCCTTACCTCCTGCCCAGTATTCACCCAGAATGCATTATCCCCCTGACACTTAACAATAGGGAAAGGTCCCTCATACAAACTGCAAAATTTCTTACAGATAAATTTCCCCGGTTTGCTCACGTGGGGTTTTCACCATGACTAGATCGCCAACTTTAAACCAATGAGGCCTCTCCAGTGTATGTTTGTTTCTTTCCTGACTCCTTTTCACAAGTGTATGATATGCCTGCTCTTGGTCCTCCTCCACATTTATTGGCATTTCCTTTGGTACTGGTATTTTGGCCTTGATTAATTTAGGGGCATGTTTGCCAAACTGGAGCCGCATGGGAGAGAACCCTGTGGACTCATTAACTGCCCAATTTATGTAGTTCAGTATTTCTGGAATCTTTTTAATCCATCCTCGATGATTAGTTGGGATGTACGTCCTAAACAACCTACTGAACTCACGCATAACCCGCTCATATGAGTTCGGTTGTGGATTCCTAATTGATGTTAGTATGTGTTGGATCCCTGACTTCTGAACCCATGCTTTCCATTCTCCAGAGATAAATGGTGTGCCATGATCCGAGAAAATGCTTTGAGGTTTTCCCATTACCGTAAAATATTCCTTTTCAAGGAGACGAATGGTGTTTTGGGTATTTGCTTGAGTCATGGGATATGCAGCCACAAATTTACTGAATAGATCATACACCACTAACAAATATTTTTTTCTATTAAAGGCCGGCAATGGTCCATAATAATCTATCGCAATCATCTCACGTGGTTTCTTTGGGATTATGGAGCTCATTGGGCCTGCATAATTCCTATTAGCAGGTTTAGTTTTCTGGCAAAGTTCACATTGGCCGATCATCCTCACAACAATCCCATGCATGCCTGGCCAATAAAACCACTGTCTAAGCCACTTTTTAGTTTTCCACACCCCATAGCGTCCATATATTTGGTGGATGTGAGTCACCATTGCGTCCCGCATTTGCTGAGGTATTACAGGTCTCCAACTTTCCGGTCCCCTTTTTGTTCTGTATTGAAGAACAGCATGGTCAAGTTTGTATCAGGTGATACGACCTCTGGGCTTATCATCATTTTTTCTTGTATTCCCTTCCAGTTGTGCAATTATTTGCCTTAACTGGGCATCCTCCCTCTGGCGCTGGGCCAATCTCTTAAGATCATTCTCCAACCCCTCATTAACCCTTAAGTTTATTCCTGCCACATATAAATTTTCAGCTTTAAGATGACATGATGGCAAACGCACTGGGTTACGGCTAAGAGCATCAGCTACAATGTTATCTGACCCCTTACAATGCTTTACCACATAATTATACTCTTGGAGGTATAAGCTCCACTGCACCAACCGACTATTTGTCAGATAACTGTGGTTAATAAATTCTAAACTCTTATGATCCGTACCCACATCTATTTTTGATCCCAACAACACTGTGCGGAGTTTTTGGAATGACCAAACGATGGCTAAAGCTTCCTTTTCTGTGGCAGTGTAATGACACTCTGGACCCTTGAGCAGCCTACTTAAGAAATACAGCACTTTCACCTGACCATCCTCTTGAATCTGTGATACTGTTGCTCCCAGCCCATACCGCTGCTGTCAGTCTGCATCACAAAGGGTTTCTCAAAATCAGGAAAAGCCAGCATTACATGTTTCATGAACCCTTGCTTCACCCTCTCAAATGCCTGGGTTTGCTTTTCGCCCCACTCCCACACTACATCTTTTCTCAGTAATCTAACTAGTGGTTCAATATGTTGAGCAAACTGCTCCTGAAAACAGTTGTAGAAGTTACACATACCCAAAAAGGGATTGTATCTGCTTCTTAGACCTAGGTACTGGAAACCTTCGATGGCTAGATTTTATCTGGGTGTGGTCGGATACCCTGTGATCCTATAAGGTGGCCCAAAAATGTAACTTCCTCTTGAAATAGCACAGTTTTCTTCAGGTTTACCTTGATCCCTTTATTCCAACATTCCCTTAAAAACATTTTCACATGTTTGGCATGTTCTTCCACACTAGCCGATGCCACCAATACATCATCCACGTACATTGTAA
This sequence comes from Epiperipatus broadwayi, assembly GCA_028023455.1. Lineage (NCBI taxonomy): Eukaryota > Metazoa > Onychophora > Udeonychophora > Euonychophora > Peripatidae > Epiperipatus > Epiperipatus broadwayi. Next base: position 227,588 of record JAQFVV010006298.1, read on the forward strand.
CTATTTTTTTGACTTCAGCAGATAATACCTGATCTAAACATCGCAGTAAACCAGCCCCACTGTTAATCAGGCTGAATGGCATACGGTTAAACTGATATGAGCAGCCGTCATACCTAAAGGCAGTATACTTACGATCTTTCGGGTGCAGCCTTATCTGCCAATAGCTTGCTGTCAGATCAAATGTTGAAAACATTTTTTTTCCTTTAAATCTCCCAAGTAATTCTTGCATGGGTGGTGGTATGTTACAATCTGGGACCATGACTTTATTCAATTGCCTCGCATCGAGACATAACCGTACAGAATAATCTTTTTTCTTGACGACAACTATCGGATTACAATAAGCCGAGGAGCTTTTTGATATAATACCCCATTCCAACATTTGATCTGTCTGCTCCTTCACCTGCTCCCTATATTGATGAGGAATTGGGTATGATTTTGCCTTAAATGGTTGTGTTTCATTTATCTGAATCCTTTGTTCGAACCCTGGGATCACACCTGGCCTGTCTGAAAATACCTGATTGTATTCCTTCAGTATCTTTCTTAGTATTTCCTTCCCTTCTCCCCAAGCCATCTTCGCCTGGTCTATTTTTTCCGTTATCAAGTCATCATTGTGTTCATCAGCAACTTGCACAGCCTCTATTGAACTATCCGTGCTATCCATTATAAATCCAACCACCTCCCATTACACGTGGCTTGTCTACTTTCGTAGTTCAACTTGCATTTATATTTGTATAAAAAGTCAGTTCCCAGTAAGACATCACAAATCAAATTTTTCATGATTAGGAATACATGGGGGCAACTTACTCCATGGATTTTGACATCCAGCCATATTTGTTTGGGTTTAACCTTGGTCTTTCTGTTGTTAGCCATCGCCACTTGTACAGCTTTCAATGGTAGAACAGGTATATTTGGTTGTTCTCTGGTGAGTTTATAATACAATCTTTCTGTTATTACCGAGACCTGACTCCCTGAATCAATAAGCACTTCTACTTTGGTCTGCCCTGCAGCTATCTGTATTTTCGGACATGTTTGGCATGCATAACTCGGTACACAGTCCTCCCATGAACAAATTAGGTTCCCAATGTGTTTTGAATTCGGCTGCTGTCTGAATATTATGTCTCTTCCTTGGTCTACTTCCTTTTTCTCTCGAATTCATCTCATTTCCGCACTTATTTCCATTTGATTCAATATCTTGTCTATTTCTTTAGACGGATTGTCTCCTCCTTCTTCTAGCATCAATCTTATTCTTATTGGCAGGTTTCGGCAGACTATCTTCACAATCTGTTTCTCTGACAAATTACATGCTTCTAATGGCTTGAGTGTGGCTACTTGACACCTAAAAAAATGCACATATTTTTCTAGTCCATCCTCTTGAAACTTCTCTCTTATCAATTGGGATCTAATGTTGTCCTGCCTTTCTTCACTCCAAAAAGCTCTCTCCAGGGCTGTCTTGTAATCTAAAAATGTCTGCGGTTGGTGTAGCAATAAGTTCCACCAATACATGGCCTGCTCTTCTAGGTGGTAAGACACTATTATCGTTCTCACTCTGTCTGGTGTTCCATAACACACAAAGTATCTTTGTAAACTTGTAAGGTGATCTACCGGCGTCTCTTCCTTCTTCCCCCCAAATACTTTTATTTTTATCAACTCCATCCTCTTTATGTGATGTATATATATTTCTACGTGCTAGGTTCTGAAACTCCAAACCCCCAAAGCACAGTGCTACCCCCTTCCCGGACTTCCTTATGCCTTCAATATTTCTTGAGTATATATACTTATAATTTAACTGTGGACCGATCGATATTTCACTATGTTATTTTGACTTACTCTTGTCTTCCACTTTTATAAAACTTCGCTTTGAAAACTAGTACAGATAGACTATTGTTATTTCAAAACCGTCGTTTCAAAGTTAGTTTAAAATTCAGAATTTGTCAAAATGATTATAAAAGTAAAAAGTGTAAAATATATTAAAATCATAGCTACTGTGTGGGTGTAAATTAAATATAATTCATTATTCAAATTTCTTTTAAAACAACATTAATTTAATATATATAAAATATTTTTATTTAGTTATGATATCTTATAGTAATAAGTAACAGAAACTCAAATAATTATTTTCTATCTACTTAAAATGAATTAATTATAAAGGTTAACCACTTAAAAACTCGTTTACTTTTTTTTTTCAAAAAAAAAAATCAATCGCAAACAAGAAAAACATTTACATTCGTTATTTCCAAAAAAAAAATCCATAACAAACTGAAAGTTCTTTAAAACCAGTCTAACCTAAACTGATTACTTTATGAAAAATGCTTTTATATTCTGCACTCAGTTGGGATTTTTCATATAGCTTAAAAAGTTTTTTTTTCATTCTTATAAAACTTAATATTAACTACATCCAACTCTGCCAATATAATATAGCTTTTGTTTTCTTAATTTTTCTTTTAGCTAAAACAATAAAGATCTGACGATATGTATATATTTATTTATTTTCTAAAAAAAAAAAAAATCATGCTAATTTCTTTTATATTTTTCTTTCCCTCATTGACCTACTGCTCTCCGATTCCCTTTCGTTGGGTCGCCATTATAACGAGTCCATCCTTTTACCTATTTTTCTTAACGTACTCGTCTTTACGCGAGATGAACGTGTATATCTATATATGTGTTTGAACAAAAATATAAGTCCTATACATATATAATTTTCTTCGATATCATACACAGTATATTTATGGACGTCTAACTAAAGACTCCAAGCGCCAATCTCACCCGTAAGTAAGAATTATACAGAACAATATGAAAGTATATAATAGGATGATAAAATGACCCGGCCTGCGGCTAGCTTTTCTCAAGGTGGGTGGTAAAATTACCGTCAGTAGATCAATCCCTCTCTTTTTTCTTTAAAAAAAAAAACTCAAAACATAAAAAAAAAAAACTATTCATCATTTTATACATATTTATTAGTAATAATATTTATGCAAATATCAAAAAAAAACATATATTATTTACGCAAGTTAAATCAATGTTTTTCTTTTTATTAATCAAAGATTTCTATCAGTTTCCCTTTTGTTGGTTTGCTCTTTTCTTTCCCTACCAAAACCCCCACACACACAAATACGCTACAACATGTATGTTGCGACGAAGATTTAATTATGGATGAATTAATATGCGAATAAAGACAATAGAAAATAATTTGAACTCTCCGTGCAAATGAAAAAAAATTTTAAGCTCAGAATTGTGTCAAAGAACAGTTTTATGAATTATGTGGAGTAAGCTTACTAAGAGTTACATATATATGCAAATAGAGAAAAAAGTACCTGCGTTTCCCCGGGGAATTGATCGAATTCACCTGGTGAAAAAGAAATCTCCGGTCCTTTGTCGGTGAATGGTCTTTTTTGAAGTTCTGATTCCATGGCTGAATTCTATTTATTTATTTATTTTACATCTTATGACGATCCAACATTGTTAGTTATTGAGGCAATTTTCCAGGCTTGACGTCCCTTCTCTGATATTGGCAGCTGCTATACATTCAGGGAAAGGATTTGAACACCTCGCACATTGAAGCTTCTACCCCAGCCTGACCATATTTTATCAATATATAATCTGATTTCTGGATTCTTATTTCTGTATATCAGTCTAACGTCTGCTTTCTTCCACTCTCAAACTTATAATAATCTATTCCTTTTTTTTTTAATTATAAAATTTATCTTTCTTTTCATTCATTTGCAATTAACATTCATTGTGCCTTCATTGGAATGCACCGTAAAAGCTTTTAACACCTTTTTTTTTTTTTTTAGTATTTAATTAGAACTTGACATTCCAAGGTTTTTTTTTTATCAGTCAATTTTATTGTTCTGCAAATCACTGTCTTCCATCTTGACATTTATAGTTCTTTTGTTGACTTAATATGTATATATTTAAAAAGTTTGTCAAACAAAAATGTTTTTTATTTTTATTTTGTGAATTTTCATATTTAATGATTCAAAACATATTCTTACATATACATAGTGATGTGTATAACTGGGTTTGGCAAAAGAAAAAAAATCAGAGCACGTGTATACCCCCATATCTCTCTTTTATGATCTTATTTTCATTAAAAAATAAGTAAATCTATAACACAATATGACCACATAAATGACTGTTGATTATACTAACATGAAAATTTTAGTTTTGTTAGTAAAGTAATATATATATATTTTTTATAATACGTTAGTAATAATATATATATTATTTTAATAATACATTAAGTATACGAATACGTATTTGTCTAAATTATCGCAACAGGGTTTGATTATACCTGCCCTGTTGCAATATATATATATATATACATAGGAAAATTTCATAACCAGTGGTTATCACATCCAGTTAGCACATCATGACTTGGGATTTGAATTTAATTGAAATTTGAAAATTTTTTCAGATACTAAAAAATTTCTAAGCAAACTATGGATTTTTATTTCAAGTACATGACCACCCAATTAGTTGTCTAGTAACTATTAAAGTAAATGAAAATTTAGTTATTTTTAGTAAAAACTTTAAAAACAGACATACAAGCCCTCTCCATGTATTAGATAACTAGTTTGATAATATTTTCTTTACTTTTGCTCTGTTGAGAGATCTTAATAGGTCTTATATTGAAGAAACTATTTAAGGTTGTTTTACATTATTAACTACATAATTTGTTTAAAAAAATTAAAACACCATTATGTTTCAATATTATTTTAATTAAATAACTAAACAAATAAAAATGGAAACAGCAGTGTTAAATTTATAAATTCAGCAGAGATTTTGAAATCTACATATGACTGTTTTTCTCCACAAGTTTCCAGATTTTTTTTCAGTAGGTAATTTTTAGCTAGATTAGCAAAGTAAATCATAAATGAATTTGGGATGCCTGTGAGTATAATGTATAAATAAAGTTCATTTATTAATTTTTGTAAATACATACAGATTATTTCAATATTTAATTAATTCAACTATTCTAGAAAAATCTACATATGCACCCAGTTAAGATTTGCATTTCAAAATGAACAAAATCATATGTAAATTAATTATTTCCATACAATTAGAATGACATATAACATCCTTTCCCATTCTAAAAAATGATGCTACATTGTGAAATGCTAAGAGGGTTTTATCAGTGGAAGAGTAAAACTGAGGAATCAACTTGATAGCAGTAAAAAGTTACTGTTTGTCATGCCTGAATGGTGTGTGCACTAAGTAAGCATGTGAAAGGAATTTTTGGAGAGTATAATGTGTTTGAATAATAATTGTATTGTCGAATAAAGACAGTTTAAAATTTCCAAAAGATTATTGCTTCTGGAGCTACATCTGACTGTGAATTTTGAAATTCAAAATGTCTATTAAATCTTAATCTTGGTGTGTGACAAGATAAACATCACTAGAGGATAAATTTTAGAAATTTGTTTCCTTGGAACAAACGTTCAATTTCTTTATTTTTTTACTTTATTATTAATACTCAAATTTATTTATCAAGCACATAGGATATATGTAATTACATAGTTTCTATTAATTCTTAAAATGAGCTCTTACGAAATCAAAAGGTTTTGCATATGTTAATATATGCAAAACCAAAGTAATGGATGTAAAAATGAACAGAATAAATCTTCACTCTTTCAAACCAAGACGCTTCAGATTGGCCTATATAAATCAGAATTTAGGTTAAAGATAAGACGGCTGCTCTTATCTTCAGAAAGTCTCTATCTTGTGTTTGGGTTTGAGTTTCCCTGTACTCAACACAGCATGGCTGAGCTTATATAAATTATTATGGGTTATATATGAAACGATGAAATCCTTTCTATTTAATTTATTATTAATATTAAATAAATCTTTGTTACTAAACTTGTGTTTATGTACTATAAACATTTAAGCATTCTGACTGGTATTTTACATACTCTCAGGACAGAATGAATTGATCAGATAACAAGAGCCAATGTGTTAACTGTAAACAACAAATACCTAAAGTATTTCACTTTTGGATGAGAAGACTTTGTTTATTTAAGCTACTAAGATAAAGACTTATTTAGATTTAATTACTTGCCTTAGAGTGAAAAATCAGTGATCATAAATAAATAATATTTTTTTATAAAAAAAATACATAAAACTGCCATAATTAAATTATATACATTAAACATTTAGCAGTTTAGAATAATGGTAGAGGGATAGCTTAATCTGTCATTTCTGTGCTCAAACATCTCATAATCTCCTGAGTAATAAATTGTTCATTTATTCTTAATACACATTTATCCAGTTATTGTAGTTATATGCAATCCTATACCGATTTGTATTCTAATGCATACATTTAAATATTGTGGATAAAACAAGATGAAATCTAGACAATTATACAATTTTTTTTTTCTCAAAGATGTTCATTCAACGTGCTAAATATAAGCAATTTTAATATTATACTAAATAATGATCTAGGCATTAGACTAAAAGAAGATTTTTATTTGAGTGACTCTCCTATAAATAGTTGAGCTATGATATCAGGAAGAAATGAATAAATCACTCATATGAGTGTTAGTGAACTGAAATATAACTTTCATTAGTGGTGAGAAATATCCTTAATAAGTAAATAAATATAAATAGTTCCAAAAGTAATCAGCAAATAAAAATTAAAAAGTTGATTCAAATATTATAATTACTATTACCCAATCCAAATTTATTTAAATAAAATCTTTACTGTATTATTTATGTTAACCATTTCAAAAATTTTGCTGCAAGTCATACTAAATTTAATTTTCAATATACGTAATAACAGAAATGATTTTTCAGTCTTTAAATCTTTTTATCAAAATTAACAAAATGAAAGTTGTCATTTAAGAAGACACCAAAAAAAAAAAAAATTACTATAAACAATACAATTTTTAATCAAAAGATATTTGTATAAAATCTATTTTTCAAAAGACCATTTAACATTTCACAATATATGTGATTTCATTTACACACTATCAAAAAAAAAAAAGTAAACAAACAAACAATAAAACCATTAATTCACCATATATGTGAACACATTTAAAACAAAAAAATTAAAATTTTAAAATAAATTTTACAATATGCCAATAGTAATTTTTTCAGCTAGGAATGTCGCACAGGAATCATATTTAATAATGAAATTTCTTTGGTTTATGAAGAAACCACATTCATTTTATTCTTCATTTATTATTCTTTCCAAATTAGATGTGTAGTATTTCACATAAAATATTTTCTAAGAATAAAAGTAAAAGTTTTCAAAATTTTTAGAACATTCTTAAAGTTGATATCAACTTAAAAATATCAAAACAATTAGAGAGATCATAATTTCTTAGTAATGAGACTATTATTATGTTTCAAGAGAAGAAAGTTATTGAAAAAAACAAACTGCACAGAGCATATTTAGTTGTGATGAAAGTTAGACATTTCACTATTTACTTTATTTAAAAGACAATAAGTTTTTTTTCTTATTCTTATTTTTTCATTGAATGAATGAGTGAACACACACTCAGAAAAATATATGTAAATGTGTCTCCTCAGTTTATTATTAATACCTATTTTATTATTTTTTAAAAATTTTGTTTATCAACTTGAGCGATTGCAGTAATTTCCCCGCTAGCAGCAGCTGATTCGTTGAAATTTTTTTTTTAAAAAATTGCGCAAAAACTATAAGGATGATGTCAACCAAAATCCCAGCATTTGTTGCTGTTTGAATTCTCCTTTAAGATAGCATATCATATGTTAAACTCGCACAAAAATTTAGATTTTTTTATTCATATTTTTCTTAGTAGGTTCATTTAATTTTTTTCTTTTTTGCTTAGTTTACTAGATTGCATGACGAAGACAATGGCACAATTTTCATTTCAGCAAAACTCTAAGTAAAATGGATTGATAATATCTCAATGATTCCAGGTCATCATCCTGATAAAAACATAACATTATAAGTATTTAATTTTAATTTTTTTTAGTATTCTAAATTTTTCTATTATTTGCATAGTATTATTTTAATTTTTTTTTAAATTGATAAATTATAATTTATTAATGTGTTTATTAATGTGATTGCATTTGTATTAGTGTGTATAGTATATAAATTGCATTTGTATTCAAATATAAAGTAGTGGTTTATGTGTAATGTAATCTTGGAGTTTGTGAATATTCTATTTAAATTTTTTTTATAATTTGCATAGTATTTAAAATTTTTCTATTATTTGCATAGTTTTATTATTTTTATAAATTATAATTTATTAATGTGTTAGTGTTTGTATTAGTGTGAAATATATAAATTATAATTGTATTCCAATATAATATAGTGGTTTATGTACAATGTAATTTTGGGGCTCTGATCCAAATTTGAAGCAACCTTATTTTATAGACATAATGATTCTCAAAAGGTTTAATAATTTATTAGTATGTTTATATATGTATTAGTGTGTTAGCACTTGCATGTCTGCGTTTGTATAACAAGTAATAATTTATACATAGATATTATAATGGCCAGAGAAGAAGTGGAAGTTGCAGTCTTACCGTATCTGCGCTACAGGGCGCCACCAGTTTATTTGAACCTGGAAAATTTATAGAGTAGGCAGATACGCGCTGTTAAGATCCAAATTTTACATATGTGTTTTATTCCGACCGTCAACCCAAGTCACTAGCTCAGTGAGATGCAGAGATTTATAAAAAATGAATTCTTATCCAAAAATATTTTCAATATATAAAAAAAAATAAAAGAAGCCACTGCCAGTAATTAACACACAAAACATTTATTAACGCACATATAAAATTGAGGAATAAAATTTCTTTACATTTTAATATTAATTTTTAAATTTAAATTATTATTTTGTACTATTCGCACAGATGGACATTTTAATAAATTTTACTTTAGAATGTTGAGTACAGATAGGCTACATAGATTACTCAGTCAAAAACATTTCAAAACAAACATAAACGATCAAAATATAAAGTCATTGATGTAATTGCAGAGGGAAATTTACAAGAAACCCAATGGCATTCATCATAAGATGCCGCATTGACACCAATAACTAAAAAGACACTCAAATAAATACATTTCAACATGAGATATCATATTTACCGAATATCTATAAATTTTAATCAAATATGAAAATTAAAAAACATAATTAAACATTAACGAATCTATGCAGCCATCTATACCCAACTTAAATTTAATGCATTTAATTAACACATAACACACAAAAAAAGAGAGAAATGGAAATGATTGCTTAAAAAGATGCATAAAAAATTACTAATAATTGATTTGAAAAGTCAGATTAAAGTTCATTTTAAAAAAATTTAGGTTTAGCTTATCAAATCTTGAAAGTTCTTAATTATTTTTTTAAAATTTTTCAGTTATATCTCTTACAGTAGAAGAATCCCGGTTCCTGGTGTCAATTCCCATGAAGTCTTTATTTGAAGACCGGTCTATCTGAAGGTGGCCTTAGCTGGTTCAATCCTGGTATTATTTTATTTTATTGCAGAATCCATATGATCGGGTCTGCAACAGTACTATTCATAATTCAACAGTTATTTCATTTGAAATAAGTGAGAGAGGGCGACAAGTGCGTCTTATCACCATTCTCACAAAATCAAGCTGGAACTATTCTTAATTTTAATATTTTTCTTTTTATACACATTGTCCAGATTCACTGAACAATCAATCATTTTCATTAGGGTCTGAGCACTGGTTTTCTGCTTCTATTGGACATTCTGCTTCAGAGTGGGAAACAATCTTTAATTTTTATCTATATCTCTCATCTGACTTTTTAATTATATAAAATCCCCAAGGGCTAGTTTGCTTTTCGATAATTAATAACACAATCATTTCCATTTTGAGATTTCAGGAATTAATTAATACCTGTTTCTATTTTTACTTACGTTACTTTTTTCTAAAATATTTTATATTTAGATCTTTTATCTTTTTTTATAAAAAAGTACATTCAAATACTTTTTTTTTTTATTTAAAAAAGAAATACTTTTAAAGTTTTGCATCTGTGAGAATATATATACATACATACATTGAACAACTCTTTTTAATTTTAGCTTTTAGTTTTTTATTTATGAACTGAAAAAAGTTTTTCTTCTAATTTTAAATTAATGTAACGGCATATTATATACCGTTACATATCAGTAAACTTCCTCAAAAAACAAAAACATTTAAAAAAAAAAAAGAATTTACTTAGTGTTAGTAATTACGTTACACAAATTAATTATATACTAAACTTTTTTTAAAAGACAAAACTTTGGTTAGTAATTACACACAAATATAATGATAAAAAAAAATTGTTGACTTGTTGATTCCTTACTACCAACTAACTTTCTGTCCCCTCCCTTCCAAGTTTCTTTTCTCCTACTTTTAACTATTACTTAGGCAAGTTAAACGGTTGGATTTTAAATAAGACTTTTTTTTAAAAAAAAAAAATATTTATATTAGCTATTACGTTTTATTCCTCACATTTATCTTTACAAATGTGCAATTTTTCTTACTGGCGTACTTTTAAAACAAAATTCAAACTATAACTTTACGTTACTACAAAAATATATTTATTTCAGAAAAAAAAATTTACTGGCATGATGTATTTTTAAAATTCTCAGGGTACTCATGGTTTTTAAATGCATCAGTCCACATTGGGTGGCCAATTATAACGGTTGGAGAAGTGGAAGTTGCAGTCTTACTGTATCTGTGCATTACAGGGCGCCACCAGTCCATTTGAACCTGGAAAATTTATAGAGTAGGCAGATATGCGCTGTTAAGATCCAATTTTTATATATGTGTTTTATTCCGACCATCAACCCAAGTCACTAGCTCAGTGAGGCGCAGAGATTTATAAAATATGAATTCTTATCCAAAAATATTTTCAATATATAAAAAAAAATAAAAGATGTCACTGCCAGTAATTAACACACAAAACATTTATTAACACACATATAAATAAAATTGAGGAATAAAATTTCTTTAGATTTTAATATTAATTTTTAAATTTAAATTATTATTTTGTACTATTCACACAGATGGACATTTTAATAAATTTTACTTTAGAATGTTGAGTACAGATAGGCTACATAGATTACTCAGTCAAAAACATTTCAAAACAAACATAAACGATCAAAATATAAAGTCATTGATGTAATTGCAGAGGGAAATTTACAAGAAACCCAATGGCATTCATCATAAGATGCCGCATTGACACCAATAACTAAAAAGACACTCAAATACATTTCAATGTGAGATATCATATTTACCGAATATCTATATATTTTAATCAAATATGAAAATTAAAAAACATAATTAAACATTAACGAATCTACGCAGCCATCTATACCCAACTTAAATTTAATGCATTTAATTAACACATAACACACACAAAAAAGAGAGAAATGGAAATGGTTGCTTAAAAAGATGCATAAAAAAATTACTAATAATTGATTTGAAAAGTCAGATTAAAGTTCATTTTAAAAAATTTAGGTTTAGCTTATCAAATCTTGAAAGTTCTTAATTATTTTTTTAAAAAATTTTCAGTTATATCTCTTACAGTAGAAGAGTCCCGGTTCCTGGTGTCAATTCCCATGAAGTCTTTATTTGAAGACCGGTCTATCTGAAGGTGGCCTTAGCTGGTTCAATCCTGGTATTATTTTATTTTATTGCAGAATCCATATGATTCGGGTCTGCAACAGTACCATTCATAATTCAACAGTTATTTCATTTGAAATAAGTGAGAGAGGGCGACAAGTGCATCTTATCACCATTCTCACAAAATCAAGCTGGAACTGTTCTTAATTTCAATATTTTTCTTTTTATACACATCGTCCAGATTCACTGAACAATCAATCATTTTCATTAGGGTCTGAGCGCTGGTTTTCTGCTTCTATTGGACATTCTGCTTCAGAGTGGGAAACAATCTTTAATTTTTATCTATATCTCTCATCTGACTTTTTAATTATATAAGATCCCCAAGGGCTAGTTTGCTTTTCGATAATTAATAACACAATCATTTCCATTTTGAGATTTCAGGAATTAATTAATACCTGTTTCTATTTTTACTTACGTTACTTTTTTCTAAAATATTTTATATTTAGATCTTTTATCTTTTTTTTATAAAAAAGTACATTCAAATACTTTTTTTTTTTATTTAAAAAAAAAATACTTTTAAAGTTTTGCATCTGTTGCGAATATATATACATACATTGAACAACTCTTTTTAATTTTAGCTTTTAGTTTTTTATTTAGGAACTTAAAAAAGTTTTTATTCTAATTTTAAATTAATGTAATGGCATATTATATACCGTTACAATATATATATATAAGGTATTATAGAACAGTAGAATGTAAATTTTAAGACTGATTATAAGATAAAGGGAAAGGATGCAGTTGACAAAGCAATCACACAATTTATTGGGCATAGTTCCATATGAAAATATAAACTTTTTAAAACCAATAAAGAAAGGTTTCAAGTGATGTGTGTGCTGATAGCCATAATGGTTATGTATATCATATGGACTTGTATGCAGGCAAAGAATCAAATCCTGATTCCTGCCTATACCTTGATACTCATGCAGTGGAGTCATTAGTTTTGCCACATCTTGCATCACATTATTTCAAGTCTATAGGTAGCAAATCAGCTATATGCAAATAAATTATATCTCTGTGGGACAATAAATATAACAAAATTGCATCACCGGTGTGCACAAAGAATATAAATACCACTGGAGTACATAAAAAATATAAAATGAAGAGATGAAACTCATTTTATCATTGATACAGTCAATAGCCTTTAATTTCTAGTTTTGGATAGACAAGAAGTCAATTTCTATGATGACAAATGCATATCCACCTTCTGGAAATGATTTCTTTTATATTTTTTATTAGAATGAAACTAAATTTACTACTCCAGGGAGAAACTAATCTCAGTGCATTTATAAACAGTGTTTTGGAGCTTTCTAACCATGTATCTTTCGAAACAGATAGCCGCTTAGAACATATTCGCACATGACAACCACTATTACGTCTCCATTCACAGATAAAGCATAATATCAGCTTTTATCACATATTTTTCAGGCAGGTTCTATCCTGCAATTTTGAAAATATTCCACTGCATCTTGTTAATGAATGTCAACAACAACAAAAAAAAATGTTAATTTTAATCACATGCTCTCTGTTCGTCTCATATTAATATTTTGATGTTATGTTGTGAATGTATAGCTTGTTAACTTTAAAAAATATTAACAAATGTATTCTAAATTAAATGTTAATTTTAAAAAATATGAATATATTTTTCAATAAATTCCATTCACAACATAGCATTCAAATGTTAACATGAGGCAAATAGATAACACATGGTTAAAATATGCATTCTTTTTTTTGTGACATTCATTAACATGTAATGATTTTTTTAATATTTCTTTTTTGCCTTATAATTTTTAGAAATATGATTAAAATTTGGAATCTTTCATCAACAGAATAAGATACCGTGAAATATTTTCAAAATTGAAGGATAGTGCCTGTCTGAAAAGTATGTGATATGGGGCTGATATTACACTTTATGTGTGAACAGACGCAATGGTGGTAAAGTGCGAACATGTTCTAAGCACGTATCTGTTTAGAAAGAAATATGGTTAGAACACTCCAATGTACTGAGATTAGTTTACAGCAGGAGTAGTGAATTTACATTTTAAAAAATTTTAATTACAACTCTTTGGATTTTTGTATGTTTCAGTGCAATATTTTCAATATTATAGGATAGTTCTTGCCCAAAAAGGGATGACATGTTTACTTAATCATATTTTATTTTATTTTCTTTAATGAATTTACATTAAAAAAGTTTTTAATCACAACCCTTTGGACTTTTGTGTTCCTTTATCATTTTAATAAATAAAAAAAAAACCACATAAATATTAATATAAGTTAGAGTCAGCCATATTGTTTATATTATGTGTTGGAAACCCCTGAAAACAGATAACTTAAAATAAAATGGGCAACAACCTTTTCAGCAAGCAAATTACATAAGTACCAAATGGAGTAGTTATAAAAATAATCAATTTTAAAAATAAATTTAAATTATTACAATATTTTAGCTTTCTTCAGAAAAATAGTACTGATATAGGATCCTCTATTGTTTATTTTTTATGTATTATTATTGTACATGCAAATTATAATTTAAAACAAATAATCAAAAGCATATCAAGAGTTAGTAATAACAATATTCAAATAAAATGCCTCTATTTGATTTAATGCAACAATGACCACATTGTGCCTATGTACTAAAGATTTTAAAATCAATTCTTAATTGAGTAATGTAAAAAAAAACTAAATTCAGACTAACAGAATGATATTGTTAAATGTTTAATCTGACTCTGAGATGCTCAATATCAAATGACCTCTCAAGCAATTGCCCATGTAATTATTTTTTTTAAAAACTTAAATACTTTAGATATATATATATAAAACTTATTTCTACATACATTTAAACACATGACTAAAGACATTAAAAAAAGATAAGTGACCGAGGTTATAATCTCTTATATATTTCATTAGCTTTGATTAATATTTACCAATATCAAATTATTATAATTTTAAGCTAAAAGATCTACATTTGTTGCAATAATACATTTGATAACATCCATTTTAAATAAAAACATTAATGACTATTAATCATTTATTAAGCTAGAGATAATCATATTATTTTTAGTTCTAATATAACTTTATTCTTAATTAAAAACTGTCTGTAGTAATTAAGTATTATATTGAACAAAGATGATGAAAACATATGAGAGGTTACAATCTGGGACAAGCGAAGGATACTGGTTCAACTACATGTGTATTTTAGGAGTAAGAAAATCATTTATCTTTTTCAGAAGCCTTTATCCATGTGTTTTACATATATAAAAGTTGATATTAGATTACTGACTCCATGTGTTTGGATTTAACAAGAATATAGATATAGTGATGATTAGTAAAATAATTTAAATGGATGTTGTCAAATTTGGAAGCACAAAAAATTTGCCATTTGTATACTTTTATATATTTTCAGAATATGGGATTTTTATTAAAGTATTTTTGATATCTGTATATTTTATTGTTATTACACTTATTATTAACACTTTTTACAGAAATTTATATTGTTAATTTTTCTTTTTTGTGTGTGTGTGTTCTGAATCACTTATGAGAGATATCTGTTCTCAACTTATTCACCATAAACTATCATTTTTATATTGTACCGGTCGAAAACCACCACCACCCCACGTCAAATCGGATTCAAACTCAGCTTAACCAAAACTGAATTCAAACCCAACTCAACAGCTCAGATAGCAGAAATCGACGGCACAGTGCTATGCGCCAAGAACTAGTTCAACGGTTGGTGAGGACTAGAGCCCTTGCCTGACCGATATCTAATAATTAATTACTTTGAATACTTTTTAAATCAAATCTATGTTGTTGGGTTG
Source organism: Epiperipatus broadwayi (assembly GCA_028023455.1). Lineage (NCBI taxonomy): Eukaryota > Metazoa > Onychophora > Udeonychophora > Euonychophora > Peripatidae > Epiperipatus > Epiperipatus broadwayi. The sequence goes on from JAQFVV010006298.1 coordinate 243,026, forward strand.
CCAACACAGATAGCGGGTATGAACATTTAAATAATTATAAAAAGAATGATGAACTAAGAAACCAAGTATGTAGAAAATATTTAATAATAATAATAATTTGTTTTGTTCAATAAAATATAGATTGCTTAGTTCCTCTAGTCTTTAAAATAATTTATAAATATAATAAGAGGGCGGTCCTTATCATATGCCAACAAGTATTACACAACATGGGATTCTATGTCTTGCCCCCAACGAGAAATATAAAGGCAGATAAAGGTATTCATTAAGAACGGAAATGATTGTTCTAATTTTATTACGGTGGAATGTGAGATTTATTTTCACATTCGGAAATCTATTCATGAAGAGCAAACGTATTTTAAGGCTAACTTTAATCTTGATTTGAAAACTGATTTAAACTAAATATATTTGAGAATTGGTTCGACTTTAATTTAAATCACTTCATCACGAATTACGAGCACGGAGCGGGTTTTACCGGAACAAAGATGCAATGGTACTGACGAATTACAAGGCAGAGAGTAAAATTGAAAGATGATCGCTAGTCGATGATCGAAGTCCTATGGCGGCTTGCATTTGGCAAGTCTTACGCCCTTTGACTAATGAATCGGAAATTTAAGTAACTGAATATGATCACCGACCAGCCTAACGGAGCGGAAGATGGCCCTACGTCAGCAACTTTGATGATGATGACTTGATAGTCATCGTTGAAAAATAGAACCCATGTAGATGCTCTCGTGATGCTTGACCAATTAATTAAAGTCAAACGAGCTTTTATCGAACTATTTTAAAACATTTATAAACTATATTAATTATGCCTAATATCGTGCCCTTCCTGAATATTGATATAAAATAACAAAAGCGGAATTAAAATACATTTAACCCTTTATCGACCTTTTTGCAAAAACATTTTAAATATATATATATGGATAAATAAATCAATATTAGTGAAGCAAGAAATAACATTTTAACATTACGTGAGTATATAAACACTTGTAACTTAGGAGCTGGGGACATAGGTGAAAAACGGAGCAAATAATTTATTATTAGCTAATTATAAAATAGTAAACGTATAATATTTTCTTTCGACTCGATGATTAATAGAACTTATAAATTTAGTTCTAATGGGTAAGAATTACTGTAAAAATAAATATAATATTATTTAACAAGGCAAATGCAACGAAGGGAATTATTATCGAGTTGAAGTTAGTATTGGCATATAATAAAAAATAAACAACATTAATAAATCACACAATAAATATATATAATATAATAAATGAACCGCCATCGTAAGAAAAGAGAAAGTTAACAAATATTAAATTTAAAGACTAGAGATTAAGATAGAGAATTACTACATAATTTAAAATAACATAACAAAAAGACAATTTTACAGTAGATAGCTTAAAGATGTTTTAACTTAAAGTTCAGAACGGCCAGGTTCAAAGGAAAGATTTACCATTTCTTCATGGTTGACTTCTGCGTTTCCACAGGGCAGAGTCCAGTTGGATGAAACATATGCGCGCATTTTGAAAATTATGTGAATAGCATTTTGATAGATTTCTCTAAGGTTTCGGCAGCTTACGATTGGTATATGAATTTTTATATTGCAGCCACATTGAAGATTTTCAGGGGGCTTAAGGAACCGTAGTCAGACTCTTGAAGTTAAGCCCCCCCCCCACCATGGGAGAAACACTATTTTACTTCATAAGTTAACTGGGCGACTTCTCTAATGAAATATATATAGCTTCTCTTAATGAGGAATAATAGCTGCTTGGAAACTTTTATACTGTATCGATGCCTTTAGGCTAAATCAATCTTACAAAAATTTACTAGTTGTTGTTAGATACATTCCTTTGATAAGGCTTTCAAACTCATTAACTTGAATTCATTTTCTAATTAGAAAATGAATTTTTAATATCAGAAAATGATTTTAATTAGGACCGTCCTAACATTTTAAAGACTTATCTATTTCTAATTAATAAAAACTTTAACCATTGTTTTGGAAAGAGAAAATCTGAAAGCTTATCGAAAGAATGTAGCTATTAATCACTAAAAATTTAACATATTATTTAAAAGTAAAATAAACATTCCGACGCAATGAAACTTTCGAACAATTATATATATTTAAACATTTATAAATATATATACACGCACAATCCACGCAGTTATAATATATATAAATTCATGAATAATTCTAACATGAATTTATTAATAGAAATGATTAGTTTAAATCTCAAATGAGTTAATTTTAACACACATTTATAATAGTTTTTCTTTAAGGAAACTAGCGTGGACTGAACGCATAAAGCCCCATTGCATCGGAAATTCAAAGTTAGTACAAGGGTTTGAAGTTGGCTACATGTGAAAGATCATGAAGCTAGGATCGAACTTAGATCCGACTGCTTCAATATAGCAAGGTTTTATAATATATTTTATAAAAATGCATTAATTATATTTTAGAAAAAGAATGAGTGAAATTCAGAATAGAGTTGATATTAGAAAAAAAAAAAAACTACTCCGTGAATCAACACTACATTTAATCTAAGTTTTTACCAGACAAAATTAGCTAGCATGTGTGTTTGTAGAATAGATTCACTGTTGGATTTTATACATAAAAAAAATCTACAACTTTCAATTAGATACATAGTGCAAAAATCCGATAAGCAAAATAAAAATTTATAATGACAATTACAATAAATTTTGAATATACTTACTGCAATAGATGTAATAGATGATTTTGAAAACAGCCGTTCAGCTTCTTTAAACTTCCTATTTCTTTTGTCAGATTTACTATTGGTATTTCTATAAAAAAAATTAAAAAATTACATTATAAATATTAAATAAAAACACACAATTGTATTTAACTCAGATACAGAGATCATTAGTTATCTGCCAAAAGGCAGATTCTATGCACCAAAATTAGACGATCTCTTAAATTTTTCAAACACTTGCTCTTCTCATCAAATGATCATAATTATTCTCTTCCTTACAATCAGTAATCAATTTTTTCTTCTTCAATTCTACATTTTCTCATAACATGCCTTTCTTAATAATCTGCTTTGAAATATACATATTTTTTTTCTTTATAATTTCTTAATAAACTTTTTTCATTCATAGTTTCCAACACTGTTACCTTTCCAGCTCATTTTTTTTCATCTTTCTCTATATCTATAACTCAAAGTGCCCCAATGAAGTTTTACTTTCACTTTTTCTTAATGGTGCACATTTAAGCTCCATATAGAGTTATATTCAAAACAAGCATTTTAAAAATGTCTTTCTTTTAATATTTCAGTGGATTACAAAATAGCCTTCCACTTTAATTAAAAGTCTTGTTAAGCCATCACAATTCTCAATATAATTTCTTTTTATCTTTTTTATACAATATCAGTTTACCAACATCCTAAATATTTAAACCGAATAAATTGTTCTATAACTTCCAGTCCAATTCACAACTATTTTCATTACTTTAGTTTTATTTTCATCTTAAATCTTTTACATATTTTAACAATTCTAAATATTATTTTATTTTGCTCACTTTTCCTACCCTGATACATTCCATATCAGCAAAAAATATAAAACAATAACCTCAACTCCACTTCATATGTTAAACAAAACAAGATATACACAATATCATTGCCTTACACTTCACATAAACTTTCTTGTGCAAGAAAAGCATTTTTAGCTTTTATAGATCATCCAATTCATATAAAAATTCTTAATAAGCACCACTTCTTCCAATTTAGACTTATGTATGTTTCAAAAAATCTTCAACCAAATTATGTGATTCCCTCTATAAATATCCTTCTCAAGATCAATAAAACAAATACCCATCTATTTTCCTCTCTCAACAATAGCTCTTATCTTTCTATCCAAAACTAAGCTTAACGTTCTAAAATTTTTGCACTTCAATCTATTAGGATTCTTTTCTAGTAGAATCATAACTACTGAAAATGTTTGTAGGACCATTTTTCTGATATATAAATTACATTACAAACATCAATTACTTTTCTCAAATTCTTTTCTTGCATAACCTTTAATTAGAATTGAATCTTAACAATTTGTCTTTATCTATCTGATTTTTTTTTTCATTTAAAATAGATGAAGGACTAATTTTTATTAAATAAGTCATTTATATATTCTTCCTATCTTTTCAATCCATTCAATATTTATTTACTTTTGCAAATTTTTTATTAATACTTAATTCTTATGACCAGCTTTCCTCATCCAAACTGTTTATTCTAATATATATATTACATCAAAGCTATTTCTTCTTTTTAATTTTTCTTTTGATATTACAGTCTCTAACTTTCCTAGTTTTATCTGTTTCATTTCCCTTGTACATACCTCTATCTTCTAAAGCAAGTTTGAGCAATCATTTTTGGAGCAGTGGGATTCATGAGATATAGCTCATCATAAATCTGGCCCCACCACTAAAAAAAAAAAAAAACCCTCACAAACATCATAGTTTCAAATATACCAAAATAAAATTAAACAAAAAAAATTATGCAAAACTTATGTAGTTAAAAATAAAATAAAAATTACATACAAATTAAAAAAAATAAAATGAATAGATAACTGAAACATACAAAATTTTTATATGAAGTTATACTAATATAATCATTAATTAAAAGAGTGTCATACAGGTCATAAAAGTCTGAAAGTTGCACTCAGGCTTGCTCTAAAGAATTCCTATTTTCCTTCTATTATTTTATTTATAATCTTATCCAAGGCTTTCTTCCAAAACTTACTGTCCTTATTCCAGCTTCTTTTAATTTTTCATTAACTAATTTACATTTTTTATCTGAATTTACTTTGTCAATTAGGTTATCACTATTTGTCTATATTTTCTTATCCAACAATAAATGGTCTATTGTCTGTTTTGTTTCAACTTTTCAGTTTTTAAAGTAAGTTCAATTCAATTCTATTAAATTATACGATACATATGAATTTTCAAGATATGCACTCAAACATAATCTTAATGTTATTCTTAAATCTATTTAAAATCAAAATGGAATCTAAATAAAAACTATTTCTTATCATCTAAAATTTTCCATATACAAGTTTTAGTCTTAAAATTTTTAGAATATATATTCATTACTGTAGGGTTTCTTCTTTATAAAAATGTATTAATCTTTTATTTCTATTATTTCTTACCTATAACTTCATCAGTTCATTCTAATTTCTTATTAACATTATATTATTTTTTGATGAAATAGTTAAGGCTTTACTTCATTAGCATTTGAAATCAATAAATATATATATATGCTTTGCACACAAATAAAGAAGATGTTAATAGTGCTTGAAAATAAGTAATATTATCCAAATGTTACCGACATGTGCTTTCGGGATAGTTCATAGTCCCATATTCGCTATTGGAATATGGGACTATGAACTATTCTGAAAGCGCATGGCGGTAACATTTGGATAATATTACTTATTTTCAAGCACTATTAACATCTTCATTATCTGTGCGCAAAGTACATATATATTTATTATTTTTTGTGTAATGTTTTTTTTTAGTTTATAACTTTTCATCATCATACCCATAAACTAGCTTATATTCTTTTAATAACGATCGGATCTCTTAAAATTGCTTCTAGTCTAATAATCAACAAACCAACACATACTTATAAACCTCACTTATTTTTGAACTTAAAACAATAAGTATATCATTTGGTTAATAGATTCAGGACTGATATACTTCTTACACTTTTTTATTCTTTTCCTGATAATCCATCCTATAATAGTTGGTTTTTTCTTTTCATTTCTGATAATAAATTTGCTTTTTTTATTCATAGTCCTAAATATTCTACATACCTATTTTTATAACATTTTAAATTATAATGGCTTTTGATAGACAGTTGCAAGTAGAATTAACTTAATCATAGGCATCCATACATCATCTGTTTACTTTTCACAATAATTTGTACTTTCAAATCCACTTCTATAACAATAATCTGAAGACATTTTTTTTTTCCCATTTAAATATGTTTACTGTAAATTTTTTTTGTTCTTATATTATTAAAAATTTTCATTCATTATATATTTGGACAGATTATGTTTAAAACTTACCAAATATTTAGATGTTAAAGAAAAAAATGTTATAAAGACACAAATATAGGGTATATGAGCACAGACTTTCACACAATCCACCACTCTCCACTCTATCTCATAACACTGATACATTTGAACATATATATGTCAAAAAGATAAATAATCACCAATATACATATTTCATAGTTAAAACAGCAATCATCAATTGGTCCAAAATATCATCTCTACACATACATGCAATAAGTGCTCAGATATATATATATATTAAGATAGCCAATCTTCATACTTTAATGGACAGGCTTCAACCAACTCCACCCTCCAAACGTCCATCCAATTAAAAATTTTATGATGGAACGCTCAAAGGCCACCCTGAGGCTGAGATTCTCGTCACACCCATGTTGATCTAAAGTCAATCTGACCCCTCATGTACAGGACATAATCCATTTAATACATATACAAGAGATGGGTAGACATCTCTACTATATAATAACTGAAATACAGGCTTATTATATACCTGTATCAATATATGTAATATTTTAGCATAAAATACACATATTGGTGATTATTTATCTTTTCTACAGATATGTGTTCAAGGGTATCAGTGCTTTGAGATAGAGTGGAGAGTAGTGGGTCGTGTAAAAGTCTGTGCTCATATACCCTATATATTACATATATTGATACAGGTATATAATAAGCCTGTATTTCAGTTACATCAATCAAAAGAAAATTTCTGATTGAATGACGATGAAAGAAAAGAGAAAAGACATTAAAACATTTTGAATGCTGATTTAAAATAAAATTGGAGATGGTATAATGATTTTAAAAAATCATGATCTCAATATAGCTTCTGAAAATCACACGTGCACATATACACATGAATACCCTGTATTTACTATTATAGCAAATAAGGTTTTTTCACATTTATTTCATAAATTATAGTAATTTTGTTTAGAGCTGCTTTGCTTAAAGATCTTAATTTGAAACATCTTAAAAGCTAGACACGTGTGTGCTTGTATACATATATGTACAAAGTAGATTCTCTCTATAAAAAAAATGGCATTATTGTTCTGGAATAATAAAAAGTTTAAGTACTAAAATCTGGAACCTCCTAATCCTAAGTCAGATGCTCTACCAACTATACAAACTGCAATGAGAACAAAAAGTCAGGGCAGATAAATACAGGCCATAATACTCTGAAATCATCCACAAAATGCTATGTAATTTCCAGGACATAAAAATGAAAGTTATTGAAATAAATTAAACAAAAAATAAATAAAAATATAAATTAAATAGAAAAAAAAAAACCCATGTAGCATACTATAGATCAAATATTTGCTAAATATTCATCTTCTTGATTTATATTCATTTTCTGAAGCAGGAACAAAAAAAAAGACATGCTTTATTTTGCATAATAAAAATAAGATAAATATAAATAACATTAGATGTTTTCTTAACATAAATAGATTTTCTCTAGAAAATAATGATATGTACTGTATGTAACTGATCAGTTGTTTTTAAATATTACAAGACTAATTTTATTTTCAAAAAATAATAAAATGCTATCATTTCTATAGTCTTTAATTGAATTATAATTTTAATTAATACAAGCAGAAAAATAGTTTATATATATATATTGTAACAGTATACATATGTCCGTTACATTATTTTAAAATTAATATTTAAAGGGAAAAAAGATCGCAAATAAAAAGTGTTTTATTAAAAACTAAAAGAAAATTAAGAGTTGTGTTTAACATATATAGATCACACAGATGGAAAACTTTAAAACTATTTTAAAAAAAAAAAGTATTTGAAAGTACTTTTTTTGTAAAAAAAGTAAAGATCTAAAGATAAAGATTAATATTTTAGAAAATAGAAATGAATTTCTATTTTAAGAATCATGTTTTAATCTTAGTAAATTGAAATGATTGTTTTATTAATTAAATGTAAAGCAAACTAACCCTTGGGGCATTTAAATAATTGAAAGGTCAGATACGAGAATAAAAAAAGATTGACCAATGCAAGCACGAAGCCACAGCATGGGCCAGAAAGAAAATCAGCTAGACCTTAGGATCAGTGACGTCATGTTTGATGGATCCAAAAATTTACTGATAAGGGAGGTCTAATCCTATAAAAAAAGTTACTATTGTGGCAAAAATTCTGACTATTAATCTAAATACAATCTTGCAGCTGTATTGTAGACGCCGAGATGTAGGGGTCTTGTAATAAAAATGAATTTCCTTTGCATGCACCAGCTGAGGCCTCCCAATGACAGTCCCTGACCAAATGAATGGCTTGTAGTGATTACGTCTCTTAAGAAACTTTAGCAAATAAAATAATCAGCGATGGATTTCATAATTCTGGAGGAATCACCAAGATCTCTCATGGAAAGTATGAACTTTGAATTTTTTTTTTTAATATATCTCTTCAATAAGCAGTCAATCCATAAAAAAAATATAACTTTTAAAGGAACTTTTACAGACTTGCAATTAGTTAAAACCTCATTAATAAGTACAGACTCTTATTTGACTTAAAGATGTCTAAATCAGTTAATAATATTTATTTATATATATATGTTTTCTAATTCAATCATTTCCATTTTTCGTTTTTATTTATTTTTGTATTTATTGATTAAATTGTTAAAATGTATTAATTTTTAAGCTGGGTGTAGATGGCTGCATGGATCCAAAGTATAAAATAATAATTTAAATTTAAAATTAATAACAAATTTAAGATTAACTTATTCCTCAAGTTTAAATTTATATATGTACGTCAATAAATAATTTTTGTGTGTTATTACTGGCAGTGGCTTAATTTATTTTTTATTTTAAATCTTTCTTTATTGAAATGTTTTAAATAAGTATTTATTATAAATCTCTGCATCTCCTTGAGTTAGTGGTATTGGCTAATGGTCAATATAAAATAAAATTGGATCTTAACAATACATATCTGCCTACTAAACAAATTTTCCAGGTTCAAATGGCCTGGTGGCGCCCTGTACGGCAGATAAGGTAAGAGTCAACATCTTACCTTGACCGTTATAATATATAAAAGTAGGCTATTCAATGGTGCAATTATTGGTCAATAATCCTATTTTATAATAAAAAAAAAAAATTAATAACTAAATTTTATCTCCTTTATCATTTTAAATAAATTGGGGTCAATTTTTTTAAAAAAAATCCTTTACAGATGTTGTGGCAAAAATCTTTTATTACTAAATGCATTTATTACATATCAATAATATTTTAATCATAGTTTCAAATAGTGTTTTTTTTTTTTACTTCTGAAGGTTCATTTTATTTTATATCTTCACTTTCAGATTGTTTCAATAATTAATACATTATATTTATGCTTGCTTGAATCTATCATTTTAAGCAAGTGTTTAAAAAAAGACAGACCAAAAAGATTACTATATATATTATAACCATTTTGGTTACATAGCACCCAACAACATAGTTGTGTGTGTGTGCACATATATATAAAGGAAAGAAAAAATAAAAATAAACACAGACATAAATTTTTGTAAATATTTTCTATATTTCACTTGGAAAAAATAAATAAATAAAGGGTTAAATAATTCTGAATTAAAACAGAATTTTATTATGAAATAAATATTTTTTTAAAAAAGGTCTAAATAAATAACATTATTCTGATTTTGAAATTTAAAAACAAGCAGGGTTTACTTTTGAAATCTTTTAATTAAAAGTTGTATAAAATATCTATTTTGAAATCTTTTTAATTAGTTAAACTGATAAAATTTCCAAAATGTACCTTTTAATTATAAGTGCTTTTGGAGAGATTAAAATTGGTTTTTTTCAAGACAGATTGAAAACAATTACTGTGTTTTTATCAGCTCAAGATTAAAAAGGATTAGACAGATTGAAAACAGTCTGCAATGTGTTTTTATCACCTCAGATATTGATAAAAATATCAGTTCAGTTTTGGCTAATAATTTTTAAAAAAGCAGCTGGCTTGCAAAGTCTGGTTTTAATATTTAGAGAAGCAGCTGGCTTATAGCTAGCTGCAAAGTTTGGCTTTAAAATTTTTGAACAGCAGTAGGCAGTAAGAAGTTTGCTGTAGTTGGCAGTGAATAACTGGCCAAAAAGAGTTGATTAGCAGAGATGGTTTCCAAAACTATATAGATAGCTCTCATGAAGATATAACTGAAGTCAAGATCGAAGGCAGTTGCCACTGATTCAATGTTACTGAAGTTTGGAACTTAGAAGAAAGACCCACTTCTGTCTCTGAGGCCTTAAATGTGGACAAAACGGTTTTTTCACCTGAAGATCATCAAATCCTAGACATAAGAAAACTGATTGAATTCCAACATTTTACCTGCATTATATTTTCCTGATTATGACAATCTGAACTATACCTGTCTCACCAACAGCAACTCACAAAAAAAGGCACAGATAAATGTACATACAATGGTGAGTAGCATTACATATAATGAGAATGTAATTTTAAATAATTTCTTTGGTAAAAATGACATTTAAAAATCTATATATTTTAAAAGATAACAAGCAAATAATTTTGCTTGAATTGAATTAAAATCTAAAAGTAATGATTGATTCATGGACAATTTATGTAAAAAAAAAAAAGAGGACTTCAGAAATCTTTTTAAAATTAATTTAAGGATGTAATTAATTAATTGAGAATAACATGTTATAAAAAAAAACTTTTGAGTTATCTGTCAAAAAATTGACTTTATTTTTTTAAAAAAGAAGGTAAAAGAAAATATTTTTATTGACTGAAAAAAAAAAGACTAATAATAATTAATATAGTCTATATGTTCATAGATACACATGTATGTGTGAATTTTATGTATAGTTTTCAAATGGAATTATGAAATATATTTTTAATAATTTTGCTATTTTGGTAAATTCATACATGATCATTTTATATCAAGCTACTTGTCTGTGTGCTGAATGGGTATTAACCCTTAAATCGCTAATTATATTATTGGTTGTATGAGGTAAAAATCAAATCTTTTAATTGGCCAACTCACAAACTGAAGACAAAGCCTATTGTTAAAACATATTCGCCTATAATATTAAATTCAACTCAGATACGTTTATAAAAAGTATATTACTAATCTTTCAGGTTATGTAAGAGAACGAAAGTTCTTTCAAAAATAAATTTCTATTTATTTATTATAAAATATATTCAATTTCGGCAAATATAAAGCGAATGTCTAAACAAAAAAGTGCTGACACAAACGCTTTTTTTCAATTTTACGATATGGAAAAGTAAAGATTTCTTTTTGCTAAATCTTAAATATTTTTACTAAAATCTTCAATATTTTTCGAAAATAATTTTGTTTTTTTAGTATTCTCTCTGAAAATCATTTGTAATTACTCAATATATACTTAATATTCTTTAAAATTATATTCAAAATGAAAATCTCAGCATTTTTCTTTATTTTCTTTGATCAGGCGGTTTCTTTGTTCTTTCCAGCCAATCAGAATGTCTTTTTCGGCTGAGAGCTCACTAACAACCAATCACAAACGATGTTCTTTCTTTGTTTAGGTTTAAATGCGTTTTTTTTTTATTTTTTACTTGCAAAATAATTCGGAAGAGGGCACCATCTTACAGAACTTTTAAAAACCTAATCAATACCTGTCAAACGAATATTTTAGCATAAGAACTGGCAGAGTTAGAGTGACGTCAGATGTCGACGAGGAGCCTCGTAAGAGGCGGGAAAAGGGTTAAGTAAAGCTAATGGAGCATATATGTAATCCAAGGTAATAACTTGAATTGTGTATATTATTCATGTAAATCACAATGTGATAATTTGAAATTAGTATATTAATCAAATCAGAAAGCTTAATTGATATACATAACCTTATTCTAGACCTTAATATCATTTTTTTTTATTGTTAATAAACTTGTGTTCAATTACGAAAATTATTACATCGGTAATAAATATTTTTAGAATATCTGTTTCCATCATCTCTTGGTCACATACAGTAATACAGCTTGTGTTCTTCTGAGCTAGATTCATGCATGACAGTCAAATACATGAATGGTGATGTACATTAGTGCTTTTGGATATCCAGAGATCATCAATCATCATTCTGATTGGCGCAAAAGAGAATAGTTGGCCAGTATAAGTGACCAGAGCATTGATGATGATCAGCATGTTTTAAAGTCCCAGCATTATTGTTTTGATTCTTATGTATTCTAATGGATGAGCACTTATAATTGCCCCCATGTTGGCAATGGCTCCAATAGTTAACCTGGTCCACAGAAGATCAATTTCCAATCCAGACATCAAATTGACTATTGATTTATATTATTGTTCAAATCCAGCTACAAGATGGATTGTTAATTTATTGTACTGTTATTTCTTTTGATGGATCATTCATGATAATGAATGGTTATCACTTGGAGTATTACTCATACTTACTTTGACTTATTATAATGCTGGTTGATGTATAATTATGCTTATAGTTGCTTTGAGGAGTTAGCTGGGTGGTCTCACAGAAATTTCATTCTCTCATGCTCTCTTTCAATATATTTTTTGATGTTAGACATTACTTTAACATTTTTTCATAACATCCCAGGGATGACCACATTATTCTCTTATCTTACTAAATACTCCCATCCTGTTACAATATTTTAATAATAATGTAAACAAATAACAATTAATTAACTATGTGACACTGAGAATATATATTTATGGAGAAATATTCTGAATGAGAATATCTTAACAATAATTCACACATTAGACTTATTAATCATTTATTAAAATAATTAGAATTGCTATTTGAAACTGTAAATTGAGTTGATTGAGACTTTATGTAAGTTATTTCTATTAAAAAAATATTTTTTTTTTCTAATAATAATTATCTTTCTATTTATTAACAAGAAAGAAAGAAAAAAAAGAGTTTTTTTTTTTTATTGGTAAGTTAGCATTGTTATGAAAGAGGGTGTTATTTGCAAGTTTGTTACAAATGACTCTAGTATATTTGACTTATAAGTTATTGTTAAGGTATGTGTATGCTGAGTTTACATTTGACATTTGTTTAAACTGTGACAAACATATGTAATTTAATACACACACATACATATAATATTACATAATATTGACTTGCACCAATGACAGAAAATTTTACAATTCTTTAAGCGTCAATCTTTGATGAATGTGTATTTCTATCACAGTCAATGTCATTAATATGCCATCCCAAACAAAGCAACTTAATTTCTATTTAAATATTATTGCAATGTGATATTTAATCAATTACTTATACATATAAAAACAGCTATTTATGATTGTATAACTATTGCAGTGTGGATATTGAATTAAACCAAACCAGTTGTTTTAAAAAGTACGTGCTATTGCTTTTATATGGGTTGAAGGTTTACTGCGCAAGAATGGTAGGATATAGATGAAATATTTATTGATGTTGGCAGTTTATTGTTACTATCATGTAAAGTTGGGGCTAAAGTGTAACCAATACTAATTATAAAAGATATTAAAAAAAAAAAATCTAGGAAAAACTCTATGGTGTAGAATTTATATATACATTTTAAAATAAAAAAAGTATATTACATTTAAACTAAAATTAATTTTAAAAAAAAACTGCTAGAATGTGTTTTCTTATTTGCACATTATAAAAAGAAAGCATACTTAATACAGTTGCAGAATAATGACATTTCCTAATGAATTGTGCATCTACGATCATTAGAAATACTTCTGATCTTTCATATACAATTATCAAAATCTGGAAGATAATCTTTTTGTAAAGCATCCAGAATCCCTATCCCCTCCTCCCAAGAACAAATAAATCATTACCAATAGTGAAATTCAAATATAAGTAGTTTATAATTTTAATGACTTGAATATCAATGTATTTTGAAGTGATATACTGGTTTTTCATCAAAATCTGATGAATAGTCAAACATATTTACAATGATTTTGCACAACATAAAAATTAAATAATAAAAAAGCTAACCAATTTTTAATTAAATGCTTATTATTTAGTAGAATTATTAAAAAAAAGAAAGTACAAAAAGAATGAACAATTTTCATTTCAAATTTAGTGCTTTTATTGTTATTTAGTACTTTCAAATATTAACAAAACAATTAATTGTATCCTTATGATTAATTTTCCACTATAATATTCTTAAGAGCATACAGATAGGCTAAAATGTTACCTTTACCAAAAATTATGGTCATTTGGAACCAAGGACCAAGCAATTCTTTTTATTCTACTAATAATAGGATTAGAAATATGTATTAAGTTTTAATGGCAGAAATTAAATTGTTTTTGGAATCTTTATAAATATCCTAAAAATGTATCTGTTTCAAATCAATTAAATTAATCTATTTTGCTTTTATGTGGTTATAACCAATTTCAAAAATCTACAGTTTCTGCATCTCACAAGTAAACCAAAATAGAAAAAAGTTATGATAAAAACAAAACAATAAATATCAATAAAAATAAACAAGATTTATTATTTAAAGTTTTATCTTTTAAAAAGGGCAGGTAAAAAAAAAATACAGTTGCTCATGTCCTGTAGTTCTAATTTTTTAAAGTTTCTGAATTTCATACAAAAATTTTATATAATGCATATTACTATCTCTATTTTTTTTTTAAAAAAACCCACAATTTATAGCAGCCTAACTTGGATTTAGTAAGTTAACTCGCCATGAAAAAATAAAATGTTAAAAGTTCCACTGTGAAAAGAAATGCTGAGAAATGGTCACCAAATTTCTAAGACTCAGTCAATTTAAAATTCCAGTTTATTGTGTATTATAGGTTTGAATTAAGATTTTTTTTTTTATTGATTTTAAAGAGAATGAGTTTGTAATTTAAAACTACTATTCAGACTTTGGAAAAGAGCTTTTCTTAGCCCTTTTATCAACTTTTAAGTATTTCATCCAATAAAAAATTTATTATCCATTTACATTTGTTAACCAATAGTTCTTTTAAGTATTATTACTTCAATGTTCACTGTCATAAAGAGATGTTCTAATAAATCATTTAACATAATTATGTACATAAATACATAGACACATTTTGAGTTCAAGGTCCATGGAATGAGATCCAGTTAATTCCAGTGCTCAAACATTTTATGAACTCCTGAGCAAAAAATACATTTTTATTTATGCTAATGTTTACATGGCATTTAATGTGTTAATTATACCATTATTAACTTGATAAAAAAAAAAAAAGAAAAAACCCTCTTTATATAACTAATCACTAACAATATTATCTATCAAAATTAAATATTGTATTTTAAAAATAATCTAAAACAATTTTTGAAAAGTAAAAATTGAATGAATTAATAAAGTAAAACAAAACTATATGGAGTACCATCTGAAAAAAAAAAACAGCTAAACAATACCATATAATTATTCTGCACTTTCAATCCAAGATTCGAAATACATCAATTAATGAAGGGAGAAAATATACAGTAATAAGATTGACTCTGTAATATATTAGCAATCATTCATGCACAAATAATTTATTAAATCCCAGAATGGCAGGAAAACAATGTTGAAAGTATCACATTAATCTTTCAATCAAAAGAAAAAAAAATCCAACTTACACATTTACAAAAGCATACCTATCCCATCCTCGGATGATGTTCCCATAGAGCTGAGTGTCTTCTAAATAACTGCCTTCGAATGCATAAATTTGACGTTCTAAGTTTGCTAACGTTTCCTGAAACATACATATTTTGTTATTAATTTTAAACAAACTTTATTGTGTTAATAAGAACTAATACAAAATTAATCATATGATAGCAAAGTAATGTACACTTTATACAAAAAATAAGGAATTTTTAAAATTGTAATTATCAGTTAGGAGACCCAATTAAAAATTTGACTTTAAAAATTATTAAATATATTCAAAGATATTGATTAAACATTAAACAATTTTCAAAAAGGTAAGTCATATTTTTTTAGGCCATTCATTTATTTTTGCCTTGTGGCTCAAATATAAGAACAGACTGCTGTTGAGAAAAATTAATAATTCAATTTCTGAACAAAAAAAAAATACATTGAAAATGTTTTTTCTTCAGGAGACTATATGATTAAATACCTGTGTTATAGTAATTGAGAATTATTCTGATAGTAATTTAAAAGTTCATAAAAATTTGTCAGCTGGACGGGTATTAGAGTCCAAGTTAGCCATCTAAGAAATGCTATCAATAATTTACAAAAATCAATCGATTAAAATACATAAAATGTCTTTCACAGTTATTTTTTTAATCTAAAACTAAGAGTTATTATAAATTCTCAAAAATAATCTCTCAATTTCATTTTAGCTTTGAAAAAATTCTCTAAATTTACTCGTGGATGGTAATGCTTTACATCCAACTACAGCCATAGTTTCATTATCTGGAATTATATCCTATTTTTATCCTTAAAATAAAATACCAGTGTTTGAGTGATTAAGTATTCATAAAGTTGATATAAATATATCTGAAACAAGGACTTGAGTAAACTACATTACAGTTTAACTCTGTTTATTCATCTTTTATTTTAAACATTTATTACTAATTGATTTTTGATTATCTACTCCTGAATATGAGGCAATGGTTACAGATAGCAATGTATACGAACACAGATTTTCATATTTCTTTATACAAATAAAATGAAGATTTTTCTCTGAGGATAAATTTTAGAAAATTTATTTGGTTGTAAATTGTAATTCATTACATAAATCTACAGTTTTAATATCTTTTTCAATGGTATATTACAAAAGGCATACAAAAAAAAATCCAACAATTTTCCAGATTTTTCTTCAAAGACAATATATAAAAAAGATCACTAAAAACAATACTTTTAGATATTTGCTTACATTTGTCATTAGCAAATCAAGTATAATTCTCTGAAAAGAGAAAAAAAAAATCTTAATTGATTTAAGAGCAATTAACATTTTTGTCATTTTAATTTTTCTTAAGATTACAAACTAATTTTCAATTTTATTACTTTGTGATATTCCTCAAAATAGAAAAGATCCTTATGGGCATATTGGTGAACATATCTAATGCCATGACCATAATCTGAGATTTGAATCTGGATAAAACTTTGAATCACTTTTGAGATTCCAAAGAAATCTAGGATTTTTTTTCTCTCTCCCTCCCCCCAAATAGTGGTTTTACAATCAATTCAGGTAGCAATCCAAAACTGATGAGTAAATGTATAACTATAATACTAAAGGGAACTTTATCTTGATTGAACAAATGCATACTATATGCCTGAATAATGACAGTGTCCCTAATATTATTTAAACAGATGCCATAATAAATCATTTTGGCATCTAGATCGTCTACATACATCTACATGTAAAACTTTTTGAGCCATTAAATGAAAAACTTTATCATTAGATATTTTCTCATTGTTTATCTAGTTTTAGTTCTTTGAGTAATACCTTTCTCATTTTTAAAATTTATTATAGAAAGAGAATAAAATATAATTTTATTATACTCTCTTTAACTACAAGGTATAATAAATTTTAAGAATGAGAAGAGTATTACTCAAAAGAACTATTTTCTTATTATTTCACAAAACCATTCATAGTCAAAATATACCAAGAATCAACATAGAGATATGTGATTATTCTTAGGTTAAAAGTAAAACAAGAAAAATTGCCCAAATTGACAAATGCTAAGCCTGGTAAATAGTACCTTTTTTTCAATTTGGAGATAACTTCACCATGCACTGGGTGGCATTATTGTAAAGAGAGTTTTTCACTATTTTAATAGCTTGTGCAAACCTACACACCAAAATGTATAGATACTGTCCTGGGTTTAGATCTATATGACTATACAAGTGAACGAACTTAGGTTGAAAATAATTGTTTTCAATTGGACTCATAGCTTTATAGTTGATTAAAAAGGTAAAAGAAGGCCCCTGGAGGGTAGCACTAGATCCTTAAGATCTAGGTGCAGTGCTCTCAGATCCAAGGCTTCTCACTGATGAAAGCCACAAGCTAGAAATTAGTCTTGGGATATTGGATGAATAGGCACTAGACAGGGATTTTATGCATAAACCTTCTTGCATCCATGGATGACTATGGCTTGCGCCGGATGACATTACTGTATGGAGAGTTTGTCATGATTTTAACAAAATTCTTTACTTTTGCTTTAGTGGATAATAATGATAATCCATGATAATTATCACAATCTTGTCTATTCATTTTGCTTTAAAATTGGAATAATAAAGCATTCTTAAGATCAGATGGTGAAACTTCATGGATCTAGATAATTAAAAAATTCCAATATACTAACATATCACAAACATATTTTTAAAACTTCTCCAGGTATTTCATCAGGTTCTGTAGTTTTCCATTTTTAAAATTACAGAGCTGATTTGACTGTAACTATATCTTATTTAATACATGTCAAATATATATACCATATAATGATAATATTTAAATGTAATATATATGCTGAAACTAGATGCAATTAGAAGGAATTTGAACAGACTTTCAAGCTCCTTTCAGCTACCCACTTCATCTTATACAACCAATACACATGGTCACATATATGATCTCCAATATATTTATTTATTGCTGAACCAGTACTCATCAGTTGGTCCGATCATCGTTTCCTACACACATATACTGATTTATATTTAAACAGAAAATCTTCAAACTTTAATGGACAGACTTCAATCTCCTTCATTCTCCAACTCTTCAGCCATCCATATCATTGAAAATCTGATGATGGCATGTTCAAAGCCCTTATTTATCAATTTTGTTGCCATACCCATGTTGACCGTAAGTCATTTTGACCCTCATATGTAACACCTTAAGACCATTTAAATACACAGAAGAGGGATAGGCAGAATACGGACTGAATCTGTAAAATATTTAAATAAAGTATAGTATATACTTAAGCTACTATTTTTGTATTTAAATATTAGATTCAGCCTGTATTCTGCCCATCCCTCTTCTGTGAATTTAAAGTCTTAAGATCCTACATATGAGAGGTCATCTTACGATCAAATAGATATGACAATGAAATTGGCAAGCAAGGGCTTTGAACATGCCATCATCAGATTTTCAATATGGATGGCTGAATAGTTGGAGAGTGGAGAAGATTGATGTCTGATCATAAAAGTTTGAAAATTTGCTTTCTTAATATAAACTGAGCACTGATTATATGTGTGTGTGGGAAATGATCTGGACCACCTCATGAGTGTTAGTTCAGCGCGAAATACGTATACAGGAGATCATTTATCTTTTTCACATGTATATATGGTCATGCGTATCGGTTGTATATAATGAAGTGGATAGCTCAAGGGAGCTTGAAAGTTTGTGTTCAAATCCCCTCTAATTATATATAATAAGAAATTCTATTAATTAATAAATGCATTTTAATCCCGTGTACATAATTGATATCTATAAATTGTATTTTTCACTCTTCTTCCCATTGTATTAAACTCAATATATATAAATTTTTAAACACATTGCAAAAATTAAGTGATGAAAGACTATAGTGAAAATGAACTCACAACGATGCTAAGTGAACGCTTATAGATAAGACGGAAAGTGCTACAGTGATTTTAGTATTAACATATTTTGACAAACTTTTGCTATACTATTTTTTTGGTAAATTTAAACAAAAGCGTAAATTATAATTCATTTATAACTTTGGATGAAATCTACATTGAACAAAATCCACGACAAAACCTGCATCTTTAGGATGTTTTATCAACTTATTCTGAGTATATATTTATTGTTCATACATATAACGCTTTATTAAATATTCCCTCCATTTTTTTTTGATTCTATATTAGCAAGCCTTAAAACTCAAAATATTAATCAAATTTGTTGGGCACTAGGTTGATAAAGTAAACTAAGATTAAATGTTACTTCAGCAATACCGATAAAATAGAAACAGCTCTCTCTTACGGAAATAAAGTTTACTATATCGGTACGAGAACCCCAATCTTTAAAGAGAAAATTTTTTACTTACCGCAATTTCGGCTCTCCGTTTAACTAATTCCGCCAATTCCAAACGAGTATCTACAGTTTGTGGCGGTCTCTGAGTGGCCATTTTACTTGCAATCATATTGACAAAAAAAATAATGTGTCTACATTCAATACAACTAATAGTATACAATAAATTTCCTCAAACCAGCCAGCCTAAAACAGTATATATTCGTATAGATGGCAGTAGCTATATTCAAATGCTGCTGCCATCTATCAGTAGAGATATTGCAGTTCATTTCAAAACTTAATTTGGAAAGTAGTAGGCATTTCATTAATTTTAAATTGTTGCTTTTCAAATAAATTTCATAAATGGAAGATATTAATGACATTTCCAGTATGGATAAAGAAAAAAAGATTACTCCAATAGATAGGGTTGAAGTAAGTTTAAAATATTTTCCGATATTTATTAACTGCATGTAATATTTGAATCAATTTCTTTTTAATAATAATTACTTGCAAAGAGTGCTCTGTAGTTCATTAAAGCTAAATTTTGGGTGCATTAAATAATAAAATAATGTTGTTGTTTTTTTTTGTCTACAACATAAGCTTTTTATTCTGCATCGTACTACTTTCTTTAAATAATGTATCGCAATATATTGAATGGTGGGTTCGCTGGGCATTAGTCTTGGCCCATATGAAAGAGAGAAAAAATGTTAGGCGGATTCGCAGGACAATTGCCCTTGGCCTATATCTTGAAAGAAAAAAAAGGCACTGTTTGATGTATATTTAAATGTGAAGTCTGTAATTGTTAATTTTTTAATCAGTGAATAAAACAATGTTTGCTAAATTTCTTAATTATTTGATTACTGTCACACGGTAATTAATAAAAATAGGGGTGTTACTTTAGCAATAACAATAAAAAAAATTCTACCAACAATACTGGACGAAATGACATTCATTTTAATGTTTGTCGTTGAGCTATCTTAAATAACTTCAACCTTTGCCAAAAGTTTAGAAATTATAAGGATTCATTTTACTTTTGACAAAGTTTTTTTTTCCAAATTTTCTTAGTGAATACATGAATAAGTCTTTTTAAAAGTTTAAAAATACATAAATCTATTAATTTATATTTTCATTATATATATAGTAATCTTCAAGTTTACATCTTCGTATTTTAATTCTAAGATATAATGCAATCAATATTGATCTTTCTAATTTATCTGATGATTAAAAGTTGTTTATGAAATGCATGCATAGTGAGAAAAGGTGGTCTTAGTTCTGCACTGATGGATGATTGGGCTATAGTGGATATGAGGGGATGTACAGAGAAAATAAAAAAACCTGAATATATTAATCATGTTCATAACATTCGTAATGTAAATAAATATATAATGAAATGAACAGTTCGTGAATTTCAATATTTTTCTGTTATTTTTTTGAATACATTTTATCTTTCTGTTAGAAATATAAATTTTATATTTTTATACAAGCAAAAATATATTTTGCAAAATATATTTTTTCAATATCTGCAACCATATGCTTGAATTATAAAAATAAAATGAAAATAATAATTGAATGATTAGATGTTCAGAAGACATGAAGACCAAGCACCAGAATTGATATGTTGAGTTTTGATTTGGAAATCTTTAATTCTTGAATCTTTCATTTTACCAATGTACTAATTGTCACAAAACTGTTATACATACAGTAGCTCCTTACCATAATGTTATTGGGAACAGACTTGAGTAAATATCGTTATTAAGTAAATTATGCCAAGTATACTCTACAAAGCAATTGTTTCACAATGAGAAATTACTTCAACATGGTGTGGCTATTTTGTTCAAGTCATTTTGTAAAGGCAACAACTCATTAATAATTCAAACAGTATTGCAACCTTATTTGGTTAGATAATTTTTATTAAGCAGTTTTTACAAAGCTCCCAATACACATTTGCTTTACACTTTCAGTTTTTTTTTGCTTCTATTATGCATATGAGACTTCAGTTCTCATATTAGTCTTTAGGATATGCAATCGAAAATGTTAATGAGGATTTAAACAATATGCATTTATTTTATTCTATTTTCAGGCAGATGGGAGACAGAGGCAACTCTTGATTTATGATTGGTTACAACAAAAAAATGGTTTACCTCTATCTGCAGATCTATTGATATTGGATCATTTTCCATATGGTTAACATAAACCAAATCTAATCACTCTTGGAATTTGCATGCCTATAGTTGAAAAAAGTCAATATAATTGATATCTTGAACACTGTAGAATCTCTTCAATTCTCTCTTGCTATAATAAGTTTAACAAACTTATAATAATAGATGCCAAAAAGTTCATTTTTTGAGGATATTGAAAGCAATTTATCCTAGTTTAGAACAAAATAAATAGTTTATAACCCAATATTTATCCATCAAAGATCCCAAAATGCTGATGAATTTAAATCAATGAAAGATAATAAAAATGAAAATAGGGGAGAAATGGGAAAAAAATTTTTTTTTTGCAATACTATTCAAAATGCCTGTTCACATTTATGGAATTTTAGTGAATATAAAAACACCTCTAAAAGTCTTATATATCAGATTTCTAGACTCAAGATTGATAGAATGAGAAAAAAATATCATTAGAGCAGATTAATTTAATAAAGTCAGTAGATATTGATGAACTCGAACTTGTCATTGATTATATTAAACCAGGAAAGATCTTGAGTACAGATAATACACTTCTGAAGATTTAAAAAAAATTTAGAAATTAAAGTCACATCACGGTTGGCAAAACTTTCAGTAACATTTTTCACATAGAAACTCTTCCAGAAATTTAGCATAAAACTTAATAAAACTATAGCAATCTTAAAATATATAAAATGCGCTAATACGCACAAGCACACAAAGCTAAAAACAAATAAAGAAAGTATATATTATTATTTTTTATTTAATATCTATTCCATTAAATGGCTAAGCACTTTCAAGGGTCAAAGTCCTCATAATCATAGCCGTATTACAAACTATAATAAATTGACTTTGAGTGATGCAAATTTATGCAAATGAAATGATTACGCATTCCATTTCTTGGATATTTTGTAGCAAGAGTCTTTTCTATTGATGGCGTCACCATCTCTAGATATAAAGAAAGCTTCTTTTATCTTTCTTTTAAGATCATGCTGCTCTCTGCATACCACCACTGGATTTCCTGGCTGGCAATCGTGCCCAGCTGAAGCACAGTGCTGCACAAAAACTGAACTATGAGCAGTGTCCACCAAAGCTTTATTATATATTTTGATTCATAATTATCCACAAAGTATAAAGTGTTTGCTTATAGCAATCTTAAAAACAAATAAACCCAATAGTAATCCAAAAGCTATTTGAAAGAATCATATTAAATTTTTTTGCCAATAGTTGAGAGCCATCTACTTATAAAGCAGCTGCTTTAAACATTTTTTTAAAAACAACTCGTATTGAAAAAGACTTTCAAAATAAATTAAAAATTGCTGCTATAATTTCAGCTTATGATTCTATTTAGAAAAGTATTGTAAAAGTTTTAAAATTCTTAAATGCAGGAAAATCATTAATCCATTTGATTAAATGCTCTCCAATAGAAAAATTCAAGAAGCACTGATTCATTTCTCTCATTTATTTTATTTAATATATTCATTGATTTTCACATGTAGAATGTAGGAAATTTATCAAATCTTTTTTTTCCAATAAAAACAATATGTTCAACTTTTCGCCTAAAAAACAGAGAAGCATTTTGTAATTTGAACACACCATAGTATTTAGTAATAACCTTAGATTGTAACCTAACTTATTTTCTATATAGCTGAGATTAGACTTAAATTAATTTCAAAAAAATTGGCTGACACTACTTGGGCTTACGATTTAAGCACTTTATGGACAGTTTTTTTAGCAGAAGCATAATGATAACTATGACTGTTTGGAGAAAAGATGCCCACATTAAACTTCTAGATAATCAGTTAAATATTATCATGAGAAATATCATAAGTATAGCAGTGGTACTCCTTTGAAATGGCTTCTTGTTTTTTTACATATTCCTCCAGTATTGAAAAAAGTTGCTTCACAAAAGTATATAAAAAACTGTTAAAGTGTAGGATTTACTAATAATTTAAGACATAATTTCATCCTATAAGACTTAGATCAATATCTTTTTTCTGAATATTCGACCAAGAATGTGCAGGTGTATAACTATAGCATAAAAACGAATTTCTTATGAAGTTCCAAACAAATTTATTTTGCCAGATCAGCTGGATTGGATTTTCTTAGATGTCACTGGAGTTTGATCAATAAATGCACTCATCTGCTTCATAAGTAGAATTTAATAATCACCTATGTAAATGTCGACAAACACAATACATGAACTACATAGTTATTGATTGTCAAATTTATAGATGTTATTGAAAATTGAAGAAATTAGTAAAGCCACTAGTAAATTTATCTCTTGGTTGGTATCTTTACAGTTTTCTTTATGATATTTTGTTAACAATTAAACTGTGTAAAAAAAAAAAAAATTCTTATTGAAGCAGATGAATCTGTAGGCCAGATCCATGCTTCATGTCTTTCTAGATTACTAGACAAAAATCAAACCTGATCCATGCGTGTTACGATGTTTGTAAAACTTTCCGTCTGCCATTTTATCTACATTTAAAATTTAGGCCAGTAAATAAGTTATCAAAGTATCAATTTTCTGTTAAAATGTTTTACTATAAATGTTAGAGGGGCCCAGTTAGATTTATATATACGCAAATACATATATATAGAAATACAGACAGAGACTTGTATAAAAATCAATATATAAATTTTTAATATGCTATTTTTTTTTAAGTATTTTATTCTGGAGATTTGCTTTCAAGATAAACATTACTAATATTCCGTAGCGTTCAAACAAAAGAAAATCCATTAACAAAATGGTAATGAATTTTCTAATTAAAGTAAAATTAAAATAGAAAAGATTATTTGAAATATAAATTCTGCAAATCTACATTTAATTAAAAATAGATTTGAAACAATTAAATCATTGAGTTTATCACGAAAGTTGATCTCAAGAATATAATACCAATATACTTTAGGTATTCTAGCATTGTCACTTAGCCTGGAGCATATGAAAAAGGGAATTTCCCAAAAACAGTTAAAAAAAAGTATAAATAGCCAAAGAGAACAATAGAAGCCAGTCCAGTCCCAGATTTCGTCAGCAATAGCCTGGCAAATCTACATCAGTAAAATTTTTAAAATAATGATGAAAATGTTCCGAAGTATGATAATTGGGTAGATGGGTTTTAACTTGCACAGCTCCCACTGTCCCAAAGATGATCATCCAATACATCATGCCGGAGAAAATTCATCAAAATGAACTATTGAACTTTTTATTCAATTCATTGCTAGCTATGCCTATGTGGAAATTCACCATCGTGGGATTCCAACTTCCACTTGGACTCGTAATAAATTAGGTAATATGTTTCCAATTTGTAATTTCTAACCGCCTAATTTATTATTCTAAACTCCAGTGACCAAATAATGTAACTCCTAATTGAAATGTCTTCTAAAATGTAATCCCCATATTGTAATTTAAATGTAATTTAAAATATTTAATTTAATAGTCTGTAAACTACACTTGCTATTACTCAAAATCTAATGTCTTTGCTCTCTTTCTATCTGTTTTAAAATTATGCCTCTTCTTAATGCTAAACTTCTTTCTAATTGCGGTTTAGAAAATATTGTTATTAATTACTTAAATGAAATGAATGTATGCCAATTTTGTTCCATCTCGACAAAAGCTTTACTTAAATAAATATTCGCTGCTATTTTCCGACCAATGTTTGTCGGTAAATAAAAATAAATAATTTTCTAGCTCTGAAGGATTAATATTTGGAGCAACCTTTATTTTGTCGAGGTGAAACTTATTATGTCTTTTTTATATTTATACATACATGGTTTAGTTGTAGGGAGACGTGAGATTCAAGTCTGAGAGTTTCTTTAGTTTAAATTATTTCATTTTTAAAGAGTGAAAGGGAGGGGGTTTAGAAAGTTAGATTCATGTTAAATAATAAGAGGGAAATAGAATGTCATTTGAAATGTTAGTGGGATTTTGTGTTGAAGGGAGAAACGTGTCTCTAATAGTTGTATTCGTAATAATAATTAATACTTATTTGATTCTTGTTGGTCTGATCTTGATCAATCCGTACGCATTTATTTTAATCTTTATAGCTCAGCACAATTATATAATTAAATGCTAAAATATATTCTCCAGTCCTCGTATTTTGCCTTGCTGGTATTTTGCTTAATTACTTGTTTTTTGTGACTGCTAGATCATAACTAGACCATATGATAATTTCACTGGCCATCAATTTTTTTGTCAGGATATGAAAGCTAAAATTGGAAGAACCGGGGTAAGCAGAGCTTAGCTAGCCTTGACGATTCTCATTCTTTCACCTGTAATATTTTAGGTTTGCCAATGGCACAGACTATTCTTTTTTTTATTTCTTGGCGTCACGGGAACAGGGCAGGTAAATTGAGTCTATGCTAGCGATGCAATATCGAATACTGTGATTTGTTAACTTTCCTTTGTCTGAGCACATTATGGTGGGTTGATAACGATCTGACTGATTTATGTATTTTAAGACTTGAAATATTTATTTGCGAATATCGCGATCCATTTATATTTTAAATGTATCACTCTCTTCGACACCAATCCCTATAGTTTGAGTTAATCATTTCTCTCTTAAAATAAAATCAATCAAAATAAAGTTATATTTATCATAGCTCTTTAAAAATATCTATTCCTATATCTTAGACTTGGGCGGACATTTCCCACAAATCGATAATCGTTTACATTTGTTAGATTGGCATATAAACTATACCGCTCTCTTGCCAGAAGCATAATAAATAACAGAATAGAAATTTGTGTTAAATAATTATATGAAATCAAATCAGAGACATTAGATAAATTATCAAAATGTTTTATTAAATATATATCTGTGAATTTAAGCTACCTGTGGTTCATCTCTATTTATTCATTCTAAAATTATATATTTTCTAATTAATTATAGTGCTGCTATCTGATGACTCAAGGTCACACACATGCCATTTTATATTTAAATAAATAAATAGTCTAATTAAAGTTAATTAGAGTTAGACGTATGAATTAGTTGAGATCCATGCTCTACTGTTGATGCTAGTGGGACGGAGTGTGGAAAAGATTAATTGCTTGCCTTGAAAATGTTGTTAATTAGTTTGCAGATTTAGAGAGTGGGTAAACAGGGCAGAATCCATAAGTATTTTTTATCTTTGATCTCGCGTACGGTTGGATTCGAGGTACTTTTACCCAGGCTGTGAATCGTGTTGAGTTAACATACAATTCTGACCGATACAATATATTGTTTATTAAATATACAATAGTTCTAGAGCTATAAAACAATAGTACAAACTCAAAACAAAAGCCAAAATTTACTCACCTTTTTTTTTTTTTTTTTTTTTAGGAAAAGTGGAAACTTGTTCCTACATTTTTAAAAATCAAAGGATTGGTAAAACAACATGTGGACTCATTTAATTATTTTATTAATGTTGAGGTAAGTGTATTTTATATTTAAGTGAAGACAGTGACAAGTAAAATCTTAAATAATTTCTTGATTTATTTTTAACATTAATCTTTAAAAAAAAATTTTCATTAGATGTAGGATTTTTTTTGATTTTCTAAATATCTTATTAGAATAAGTGAATTAGTTTTAATTTTAGTGACTATAAAAATCAGCACTTTATTATTAATATAGGCAGGGTACTATTAATCGGTATATCCCTAATTCGAAAGTTTTCATTATCACGACAAAATTACAAAATATTATTTTGATATACTGTACTGTTTTAATTATATAAAAAATTGTGAAATTTATAATGTGATGCTTGTTAATTGTAAAATGTAATACTTTGCTAATCTCTAAATTATTTTTTCGTTTACTATAATATTCATACTGGTTTGAATTAAGTAAATTTATTACTATAATTTGTCAATGTTCATGTCAGCTTCGCAATCGACTTCCAGAGACCTTGCAGTTGATTGGTTGACGTGTTTTCTTTCAGTGCTGATTAAATTCTGCCATTCTTTTTTCCTAAAGACCAACACCCCTTCCTGATTATGATTTTTTTTTTTTTTTTAAGTTTAACATATATTAAACATGCACACACTGCATTTTATTCTTTTATTAATGGTTAGAGAAAATTTAATGTTAAATAAATAATTATTAATAGTTTTTATTAGAGTTGCAAGTTTTATTTTATCTATATTTAATTACAAAATCATATATATTAGAATCATATGAAAGAATTACCAAAAATGTTCATAATAAAGTATAGTTTATAAGTAGAAATTCAAGTTCTATTTTTTCTGCATATATTTAATTGTGCTAGAGCAAGTTTATTGTAAATAAATTATTATTAATGCTTTTTCTGTCAGATTTTTGATAACAGTTTATTCTTTTTTATAATGGTTGTCTTTTGATTATTAATAACTTACAATTGGGATTTTTGGTGAACTACTTTTTATGGTACTATTTCTGTTTCATTTATCATTTTATATATATAGAATACATATATATTATCTTATAAAGAAATTAATATATCTTTAAGAATAAAAACATAATAATGACATAAAATCATGCCATATTTTTAATTTTTGTAATAAGTTATTAACTTGATCTTATATAGTCTACAATTTGCAAGTATTTCCACAAGCAGTTATATTATTTCTAAATTTATTATTATATAAATTGAGGCAAGGTCCAACACACAAGTTAATGTATATAGTAGAAAAGATCTTCATGTACTTTCCCTTGAATGTGCAATAAGTATACATGCACATTCTAAATATAAATAAAATTTATGAATATGTAAATAAATCATGTAACTAAATGATCATAGATCTCTATAAGATATTATAACATATGAGTTATTAAACCAAAATATATTCTTATCTATTTTTAATCTGGATGTGACTTCCAAACAAATGTAGTCTTGAGGACCTAGCCTGGGCATATATATAAAGGTATATTGATGGTAAAGTATTGGTGAATTTTCTTGATAAAATATATGGTAATCATGACCAATCACTAGGCACTCAAATAAATTTATGAAAAGGTCAATGGAAGATGAGATGTATACCTGATTTAGGAACTGTTTTAATACATACAAATTACAGATAGTAAAATAAATATTTCATTTAAATATTTTCATCAGAGTTTGGATTTATATTGGAGTGGTGATGGGGTTTTGAAATCAGAAAAACTCATAAATTTAATAGAGCCCTGGAACTAGGGATTTTGGATTAATGATGGTTATCTACAGTATATAATTTTGTAAATTTTCCACAATTTAATAAAAGATATTTTTAAAATGGAATAATTGAATACAGATGTGTTTTTAATCATAATTGAAATGCAGTGTGGAATCCAAATTGGTTCATTGAT
The DNA here is from genome assembly GCA_028023455.1 of Epiperipatus broadwayi. Lineage (NCBI taxonomy): Eukaryota > Metazoa > Onychophora > Udeonychophora > Euonychophora > Peripatidae > Epiperipatus > Epiperipatus broadwayi. Next base: position 272,441 of record JAQFVV010006298.1, read on the forward strand.
TATTATTATTAATTTTTTAACATCTTTGATGATTCAATTAAATAATTGATTTAATAGCTTTTTCTTTTAGTAATTATTGAGCTATGAAATTATACTATAAATTAAAATTCTTATTAAGACTTAAAAATAATACAAGTCAAATATAAATGTTAATATTGAAATATATTTGCTTAAAAGTGAATAAGGATATTCATGTATAGGCCAAAGTAAAAATAAAATTTTAATCCATTAAATATTGTTAGTAATATTAATTTGGATGATATGAATATGCTGTCAAAAACTATTAATACAAGAATATATAATATATTGTAATGGGATGTGATGAATGGGGTAGATGAGGGTAAAATGGAGGAGACGGAATGAATGATTAATCATCATCCTTCCCCAGATAAATACAAATTCAATAATTTACAAAAGTATAATATTTAAAGTAGATGTTATTAAAAAAATGTAAAGTAACATAACATCCAAAAAATATATAAGTAATATTATATATACAAGTGCATGAGATCAATAGAGATCTCTGAGAGATCAACTAGCTAACTCCTTAGATCAACTATAAGTCTAACCAACTAAATGAACCAGCATTATAATAAGTAAAAATTATCCATCATCAGCCTGATGGGAATATCAATCAAACTACATCAGCAGTCAATCTTGTGACTGGATTTGAAAAAAAATATATATATATATTGTACCAGTCAAAAAGAAGCCAACACATCAACAAACCCAAACTCAAAGTCGGATTCAAACTCAGGCGGTTCAAACTGAATTCAAACCCAACTCACGAGCTCGGACCAAATCAATAGATGACATATATCGATGGTACATGACTATGCGCCAAGGAACTAGCTCAACGGATGATGATGATTAATGAGACCCCTGATTTAACTCTAATGAAGTATAATAAAATAACTAAGAATCTTTATAAGTCAACTCATATATATATATATGTGTTCGGGTTGCCAATACAGACAGCGAGCATTACTATTAAAAATAATTATTGAATAAGAAAGAAAGTTAAAAACCAAATGTGTTAATAAAATGTTTAATAATAATAATAATTTTGTTCAACTTTTAGATTTTTAGATTATGATATAGATTATCTCTAGTCTTTAAACGGAATTTATATTTACAATAAGAATGGCAGTCCTTATTATATGCCAATACAATTACGCAATATTCTAGGAGAAATATCTATATCTATGCCCCGACGAGGAAGTAAAAGTAGATAAAGGTATTTGGTTGTGACAGAAATTATGATTCAAATTCTAAAAGAAAGAATGTGAGATTTATTTTCACATTCGTAAATCAATTTACAAAGAGCAAGATACGTGTTTAGGGCATAACTTTAATATTTAATAGAAAACTTACTTAATTATAAATAAATATGAATTTGTTCGACTTTACGAGCATGAGAGCGGGCTTTACTGGAACTGAGAAATAAACGGTACTGACGACTTATGAGCTATACGAATAAATATGAAAAATAATGGCTTGTCTGTGATTTGAGAAAATAGCAGGGCACTTGTATTTGACAAGTCTTTGATGCCCTATATGAAGGATCCATAGAACACGGAAAACCAGGTTGGGTTGTAGCCTCGAACCTTTGGTGTTCCAAATATAAAACGAGCAAGTGAGGAAGTACTTTCTTCCTATGTAATTTAACGAACAGTAATATCACCGAGGACAAGCCTGTGAAGCAGGAGATGGCTCGCGTCAGCAACGTTCAGAAAAATGATGACTTGGTAATCATCTTTTAATTAATAAAACCCATTTTATGTAAAGAATGCTCTATGTGATGACCTGACCAAGTTGAATTAAAGTCAAACGAGCTTTAACTAAAAAATACTTTATGCAATTATAGAATCATATTAATCATGCCCCAAACGTCATGCTCTCCCTGAATATTAATTCAGAAATACAAATTTAAATTAGAATATGTTCACTTTATTCCCTTTATCAACCTTTAGCAAAACATTTTAATATTATTAATGTGAATAAATAAATATTATAAACTCAGTAAAGTGGCCGGGAGCATAGGTTAGAAATTGAGCTAATAATTTATTATTATTAACCATCAATAAAAATAGCAAAAATTATATAACTCTTTCAACTCGATAATTAATAGAACTGTATCCAATGAGTTCTAATGGGTAAGAATTACTATAAAAATTAATATAATGTTATTTAACAAGGCAAACGCAATGAAGGAAATTATTATCGAGTTGAAGTTTTACTGGCATATAATTAAAAATAAACAACATTAATAAATCACACAATAAATATATATAATATAATAAATGAACCGCCATCGTAAGAAAAGAGAAAGTTAACAAATATTAAATTTAAAGACTAGAGATTAAGATAGAGGATTACTACATAATTTAAAATAGCATTAATACATTAAGGAAAGAGAAGAGCTTTTAACAGTACTTAATTTAAAGGTAGTGTAAAATAAAGTTCGAAGACAGGCGAGAAAGTAGCGGTTCATTTAAGAAAGATATTACCATTTCTTCATGGTTGGCTCCTTAAATTACACACGGCAGAGTCCAGTTGGATGAAACGTAGATGCGCATTTTGGAAAATTATTTGAATGACATTTTGAAGGATTTCTCTAAGGTTTCGGCAGCTTACGATTGGTATATGGATTTTTATATTACAGCCACATTGAAGATTTTCAGGGGACTTCAGGAACTGTAGTCAGACTCCTGAAGTTAAGCCCCCCCCCCCCACCATGGTAGAAACACTATTTTACTTCATAATTTAACTGGGCGGCTTCTTCTCTAATGAAATATATATGGCTTCTCTTAATGAGGAATAATAGCTGCTTGGAAACTTTTCCTGGGCTCTTTATACTGTATCTGATGCCTTCAGGCTAGCGCTTCTTTCCTAATCAATCTTACAAAAATTTACTAGTTGCTTTTAGATACATTCCTTTGATAAGGCTTTCAAACTCATTAACTTGAATTCATTTTCTAATTAGAAAATGAATTTTTAAAATCAGAAAATGATTTTAATTAGAACCGTCCTTATATTTTAAATACTTATCTTTTTCTAATTAATAAAAACTTTACCCATTGTTTTTGGAAAGGGACAATCTGAAAGCTTATCGAAAGAATGTAGCTTTTAATCAGTAAAAATTTGAACTAACTAACGCAATGAAACTTTAGAACGAATATATACATTTAAATATTTATAAATATATACGCACAATCCACGCAGTTATAATATATATAAATTCATGAATAATTCTAACATGAATTTATTAATAGAAATGATTAGTTTAAATCTCAAATGAGTTAATTTTAACACACATTTATAATAGTTTTTCTTTAAGGAAACTAGCGTGGACTGAACGTATAAAGCCCCATTGCATCGGAAATTCAAGGTTAGTACAAGGGTTTGAAGTTGGCTACATGTGAAAGATCATGAAGCTAGGATCGAACTTAGATCCGACTGCTTGAATATATCAACAGTCAATCTGGTGACTGGATTGGAAATGGGTCTTCTGTAGACCAGGCTAACTACTTAGGCCTTGCCAGCTTGTAGCAGATTATTGAAACTATTAATTTGAACACATCATTTAAGTGTTAATCCATCAGAATACATAAGAATCAAAACAATAGTGCTGGGACATTAAAACATCCTGATTACCATCAATGCTCTGGCCACTTAGTAACATTAATGTACTGGCCAACTATAAACTTAATTTTTAATAGACTAAACTAAATAAAATATAGTGCATGGGCTTTAAAGAATATAATCTTATGCGCCAACCAGGATGATGATGATTTATCATCACTGGATGCTCAAAGGCACTAAAATACTTTCCCATTCATATAATCAGACCGTTATGCACAACTCTAGCTCAGAACACAAACTCAAGTACTGTGATTAAGAGATGATGGAATACAATTGAATAAGTTTATTAACAACAATAAAAAAAATGATAATAAGGTCTTTAGAATACGGCTCTTCACACATCAGTTAAGTCTGATTTTGATTAATATACAATAAAAAAAATTATCACATTTGTGATTTACAAAATTATTATACACAACTCAAGTTATTACATTATGATTTACATATATGTTCCATATAGGCACATAGATGCATATTTTACTATTACATGATTATATTTCAATTGACATAAAATAATTATTAAAAAAATGATTAAATTCTACATTCATGTTACAAAATAATATTGTTTGTTGTCACTTTCAAATATACAGTTTACTTAAATATTTTAAATACAAGTATATTTTATATACCTGGAGTCTAAATGTAATATAGATTATTTGAAAACAGACTTTCAAGCTCCCTTTAGCCATCCACTGTATCTCATACATCCGATACCCATGAACATCCACATGTGAAAAAGATAAATGATCTCCAATATACCAGCAGTTCATTATCTTTTTCACATGAGTGGTCATGTGTATCAATTGTGTGAGATAGAGTGGATGGTTGAAGGGACCTTGAAAGTCTGTGTTCAAATTCCCTAGTTTACTTAAATATAAACTTGGACTTAAAGAATAAAATAAAAATTAAAAAATGATTTTTCAACTATTGCAACATGTCATAATGAGTACTTTTCCTGTATTTGGTAGTGATGATCTATTTCCAAATATAGTCAGCGAAAAGTTTGTTACTGTGTTTTCTACATAAAATGATTGTTTTTTTATGATTATTAAATCAAATATTTATTAGTTTCATGCTATTTTTTGTTGTTGTTGTTGTTATTGAAACATTTTAGATTTTTCACGTTGTTCTCAAATTTTCAAATTCTTCGGGGGGGGGGGGTGTCCTATATCTTAAAAATCTTTTTTCTATCTAAAATTATCAGGTTTTTTTTTTTGAATGAACAAATACATTTTTAAAAATTGTTTTTGAAACATGATATATACTTTTGTTTTTGAAGCATAATATATTAACTTTTAAAAATATATGTTGGAACAGTAATTAAGTTAAATCTGTCCATGGTTGTTGATTGGTTAAATAACATTTATATAAATTGTTTTATATATGTGAATGCTGATATCTTTAATATATTTCTATTAGGCTTTGAGATTAATGATCAAATAATGATGGATCATTAATCATTATAAGTCTAAATAAATGTTTATTTGAATTGTCTTTATTATAATTTTGATAATATGCTACTTATATTGAGCTTACTAATAAATCTTTAAATATATGGCAGATATTTGTATCTTTTCTATTGGTTTACATTTTTTTTTTTTATATTAAAGTGCCCCTTCCCACCCCTCTTCCAATTTTTAGCATTTGCATTTAGAATTATTGCAAAGTTAAGACTATTGTTTTTCTATTATTTGTTGTAAACAAAGCATATAGATTTATTTCAGGATTATATTATTGTCAGATATTTTAATGGGATTGATTGGTTATTTATGTGGAATAACATGTTTTTAATTTAGAAATGCTTAATTCTGTTTAGGATTGTTTTAGCAGATAAGTTGGTATATAAGCATAAAAAATAATCAAGAGAGATTTAATTTTAAGTAGAAATTATAACAATTGTATTTATATATTCAATTTTAATTACATATATTTGTTTTAAGATTTGCAATTTAACAAGTTGGTATGTTAATTAATTGCTAGATGTATTATCTACATATTCTTAAATATGTGTTTAATTATCAATATGTATGTGTATTCATTTAAAATATGTTAATCTGAAATTACTACATGCTCTTTGTTTATTTTATCTAATGCCTATACCATATTCTTTAAATTTGAGATGAAATTGAGGGTATTACATATTCAATGCTTCTTTTGTTAAGTTTTAAAATGTGTTCTTATAAGGTATTTTAGTGAGTTAGAATTAGTATTAGATCTAATTTCATTTTTATGCATACCATTTTTTGTTAAATTCTTTACATGATAAAATTATGTAAATTATCTCCCTTTCACATTTAATTTTTGCAAAATTTCAAATTTATTAAGTAATGTCAATATTTCAATTGTTTAACAATCTTCAAAGATTTCCTTATCAAAATTTTCTTCATACAAGGAAAAAGAAGTCATCGAAAAAGAAACAAGGGAAAGAAAGCCATTAAAAAGATTATAAGGAAAAGAAATCTTAGAGATTGTTGAACAATCAAAACATTAATATTATTTAATAAAATTTAAATAGTACAAAATTTAAATGTAAAACGAAGATAGTTTACACAATATTGAAAAATGTGATGTTAACGGAAAGGAGAATATTGTTTAAATAGTCATAATAAAATTATTATTTAAAATTAAATAATATCTCTACTTTCACTTACCAACTTTATCTTCATATTCATGTGTTGTTTCTAATATAATTCTTAGTGCTATAATTTTCACAGAATCTGTTTGCAGCTATTTTTTATTATCACCCATCCATCCTTTTATCTTTACTGTTAGATGATTGCATATATTATTTTTAATTTTTATGTTTAATACTATTTCTATAGCTTGTTTAATTATATTGTTTGAATTTTATTATTTTCTATTTAGTCCCTATTATAAATATATAAAATATACATACATTTTTTCTTATTAAAACTTGCTTATTCAATATTTTGCTATAATTTTATTTTTCCATCATAACAATGTTTCAACTACATTCTGGAGTCATTATCAAGTTTTCTTAAACAAAAAAATAAAAAACATAAAAATAAATAAAATATTAATACATCACAAATATATATAATATTCAAATAAAACCACAATATTATTACATCTACAAATATAATTATTTACCTCCTTCCTTATACTTAACTATTTCTTTTTAAATACCTTTATAATTTAATATTCTTATATAATTTTATTATCTATTCTCTAAATCTTTACCCATTAACATTCCTTTTAATAGCCTTTCATTCCTATAGTATCTTATTTTTTATCTTTATTTATTAACATTATATTTAATACTGGTTTATACTAATCAATATATGCTTCCTCTTTTTTTATTCTCTCTTTACATTTTTTAACACATTCCTATGGCCTTATATCAAAATTTTTATGTTTAAATTCCTTTTTATGAATATATATATAGCAGATTTTTTATCATATAAATGCTGCCTTAATCTAGTCCTTAATTTATTCTTACTTGTTCATATATAAGTCATATTTACATTACTTTTATAACAATCCATACATTTAATTATAAATACTGAATTCATACATTCTAAAATATCAATCTTATCATAATAATTTATTAATTCACTCAAACATTGTTTCCTTTTATAAACTGGGAAAATTAATGTATTATATTTCCTATTAAAATGCCTAAAAGATTTCTTAATTTTAAAAAATAAATATCTTGATACAGTAAATCCTATATAAATTATTTTCTTATTTTTTTCCATTTTTATTCAATTTAATTTTCCTTTTTATATTTTCAATATTATAATTAGATATCAATCTTTTTACAATATATTCAGGATAATCATTTTTAATACATTCCTCCCTAATATTGCTTATTTCATTTTTAAAAAAAACATTTCATTTGAACACACCTTAATAATCTTGTTTTTAACAATATTAAGCTTACAATGTTTTTCAATATTGTGCCAGTCAAAATCGTGTATTCTTTCAACAAGACCAATAATCCAAGCAAAAGTACCTTGAATCCAACCACGCACAAGATATAGATGTCAGGGCAAGGGTGAATCCTAACCTATTTGCTTGAACTATCGCCTCTCTGACTAATGGATAACATTTGTGATGACACTAGCAGTCCTTAGTTTTATTCCATCCCAGCTGGAGGTCACAGTTCACAAAGAGACTCAAAATAATAGAGGGTTTATATGAGAAATTAATGATTTAGTGAATTCTGACAATTGCAGAACAGTACAGATGTGGTTTGATATCGATTATTAATGGTTTGAATTGTAATAATTATAATTCTTTATGGCAACATTACAAAGAAGTGAATTTAAATCAAAGAAATATTATAAATAACTAGGGTAATTAATATTAGAGATTCGGAGTGATGACAAACTAAGCTCATTTAAAATAATAATATTACAGGAATTTATTAAGAAATTGAGTTATTGTTATACAAAATAAGTTGAGTTTTGTTTATACAATTAGGTTATTATACTTCTTGAATTCGTTTTGATGTAGCTAAATGCGAGGCATTTGATAACAAAGTAAAAATTTGTTAATTGGTCTGCCAAGAACCAATCAGCAATAAAATATCATTAGCCCTCTTTAAGAGATTACAAATCTATTTTATATATAACTAACAAGACATGAGCGATGTGTATTTAAAACACCATTACATTTAAATCAGTTGTCTATCATGAGTGTGGAAAGCAAAATAGTTCATTTTAAATTAAATAATCAGATTTAACTAATTAACGGGATTGGTTTGTGAAGGACGTGCCATCACGGCAGAGAGCACTTCAGGTTTGTACATATATAATAATAAAGGCAGTATGATATAGATTACAACAAAAGAATAAATAAGGTCTGTTACGAACCTCTGGGTGGTGTTGCTAAAAAAAATCCCTGGTATATACAGGTAGATGATGAGAGAAATGTTGGCCCTCCAGCCAAAACATATCTCTGAATAATAATAATAGATTTGATGTGCTGGACTTCCCATACACATCTTGATGGCAATGCCTGAAAACAGGTCCCTTAGTAGGAAATACGTCTACTTTGAGGGAAAGTAAAAGATTGGACTGGTTATATTTAAAATTCCGAAGGTCCTAAGAGGTATGTAGCAAAGCAAGAATAATAATAATAAACAAATGGTTGTAACTATAAATTACATAATGCCCTAGACATATGTATATAGATAGTGGATCTCTAATGATCATAATAAATTAATTCTTGATTAAAATAATCAGCCCCCTGACATAATAGAAAATCCTCAGAAATCTTAGGCCATTAATGAATGGATCATAAAATATAATATGAATAGAAAGGCAAAAATTAAAATTAAAATATAAATTGTTTTCCACACTTTCCAAATATTTCATTTATTAGTGAGTTATCAAATAGTTCATCATTGAAGATTACAAAATCAATCATTCTTTTAATTAACATAGACAGACTGGGCATTAATATTAAACTCACTTCTGGTGAAGTTTGACAACATATATCATAATAAATTATACATCATAATTTTACTATTTTATTGACACAAATGGAAATATATACATACGTATGAAATATATATTGTTAGTAGTTGATATGAAAATGCTATGATAGCTGTGCTTTAAGTGATTCTCTTTTAAGATATTGGTTTACAGAAATTGTAATAGATTTTACTTAACTGATTTAATAAAATACATTATTCTCTTTGAGATAATTACGAGGGCACTTTTAAGTTGGAGATAATAATAAGACACCTAACTTTTAAAATAATTTCAATCATTTAAAATAAATTTATAATATAAGAGGTACAAAACTAAACGAGCTTTTTTTATTAATTAATTTAATGGAAATAAGTCTCCTGTAATGATTTTTAACTGGAGAAAATAAGAGGGAGAGGGTTTAAAGTTAGTTGCTCGTTGAGTTTTATACTTGGCAATTTCAGTAAGTCAATATTATAAATAAACCAACAAAAAAGAGGGAGAAGGTTTAAAGTTAGTTGCTCGTTGAGTTTTATACTTGGCAATTTCAGTAAGTCAATATTATAAATAAAGCAACAAAAAATTAATTTAAATTTTCCGGATCAAAATAATGTGAGATTTTTATAAGAATTGATATTTTTAAATTTAAGAGAAAAAAAATTAAAAGACGCATTTTAAAATTAAGTTGTATAAACATTACAGATATATATAATATAAATTAACATTGATTTAGAAACAACGTAAGCTAGAATCAGAGGCTTGCGGCAAATTGGAGGTAATCTCAGAACCAATCAGTAGAAACAGGCAGCTATAAAATCAGATCATTTAGCAGGCTTCCTTGACACAGTACAGTCTCTGGGCTGGGTGTTGAGAGCACTGGAATGGCATTGTGATGAGCTGGTGGAAAGAGCTCTGAAAAGCAAATGGCTGATCTTTTTACTTCCTCATTCTTTAGGCACAATGTACTATAAATACTCTGTTCAGTGAATTGTTCTTCAATAATCCTTTATCAAAATTTTCCATTATTTATCTGATCCAGCCTTATCTTTTAGGATTCAATCTACATGACATTTGCTGGTGACTTTCTCTGTGGTCATTGTCTGACTGGGCAGGAAATCTACAATCCTGAATTAAACATGCCCCAAGGGTTCATTTTGCTAATTAAAAGAAAACAGCAACAAGCATGATTAAGTTTATCAGTCATCGTATTAACAAAGCCTATTTAATTAAGATTTAGATTAAAAGAAAATGTAAATTTTATTCACAAAAATTTTAGGAATTTGGTACATTCTATAAATAATACAATGACTTTCAAACTTATATTTGATATGAAATTTAAATACAAATTTTCAAAGATATATCTTACAAATATTAAGATTGTTTACATAATTGATCCTTTAAGGTACATTTATCACAAGATAAATATAAAATGTTACCAACTGATTAATTGAAAAAAATGGACTTTAATGAAAGAATTTAAAATATTTGTAACATTTTATAGATATCTAGGATTCAATTATTTACTTAGTGCCAATTTAATAAAATAAACAAATATACATATATTCTAAAGAGGTTAATTTTAATCATAAAATATAAATTGGATAAAAGATTATAACATTGATTACAAATATACTACCACCTATTATGAGATGGGTGTCAGTTAATATACAAGATTGGGTTCAAATCCATACTAGTGCTGATGACATTGGCACTAGGTGAAGCAGAAATATATACTATATTTCCAGCTTCAATATCAGAGTACCAATTATTAGTTAATCCAAAATATGTATTCTTTCTAAATACTGTTGTATCAATATAAATTATTCCATCCATTCCAAATTTTTAAAAAAAGTTTTAAATTTTTTTATATCCATATAATCAATAACATTGTTATTTTCTTTTTCCATCGTAAGCTTTATTTTATCATTTTTTGTATTTATATACCCAAAAAAATTATTTGCTTTTCTAACATTTCTATTAAAAATCAAAAAATAATCATCTACGTATCTATTATAAAAAACTGGCTTATTTTTACCATTATTAAAAAATTCTTTTTCAAAATTACACATATATTACATTTGCTAAAAAACCACTCAAACTATTTCCCATACTTAATCCATCTTTCTGTTTATAAAATTTATCTCCATATCTAAAAATAAGATCTTTACAACAAATAATCAATAATTCATACAAAATATAAATTTCCATCTTGCTTTTAATATTTTTATCTTTTTTATATAAATCAATAATATAATAAATTGCAATTTCAGGATCAATATTAGTATACATATTAACAATATCAAATTTAACAAAAACCATATTTTAAAATTTATTCCCTTTCAAAAAACTTTTCAATCTATTTATAAATTGTATAGAATTACTTACATTATTTTTTTCAAATAAACCCATATATCTTTTAAATATTTTATTATATACCCATTTAGATATATTTTCATAATGTGAATACATGTTAATAAATAAAGATAAAAAAATAAAATAATATAGGAATGAAAGGGTATTAAAAGGAATGTTAATGGGTAAAGATTTAGAGAATAGATAATAAAATTATATAAGAAGAATATTAAATTATAAAGGTATTTTAAAAGAAATAGTTAAATATAAGGGAGGTAAATAATTATATTTGTAGATGTAATAATATTGTGGTTTTATTTGAATATTATATATATTTGTGATGTATTAATATTTTATTTATTTTTATGTTTTTTATTTTTTTGTTTAAGAAAACTTGATAATGACTACAGAATGTAGTTGAAACATTGTTATGGTGGAAAAATAAAATTATAGTAAAATATTGAATAAACAAGTTTTAAAAAGAAAAAGGAAGAATGTATGAATATTTTATATATTTACTATGTTGGAACTATAATTTAAAAAGAACAAGAAGAAATGAAAAGCTGTGTATATAATTTTATTTATAGTCCCTGTTATCTCTTTTCCTTTAAATAATATTCTTCTGTTTGTTTGTATGTCAGTTCTTAAAAAAAATCTTTTTATCAATGTTTTTGCATTTCATCTTTTTATTATATTATTTAATGGTAAACTTTGTAGATATCCATTGACTGCCCCCAAATTTTTATTTTTATTATTGAAATGTTTTAAAATAGAAATCATTGGTCAATTAAGTCATTTACAATTTATTACCTATGTATATCCTACTTTTTGATGCAAATCAATCAATGAAGGAGAAATGTTAATTTTAATGAACTCTTTCTTTTCATCACTTTTTCTACATCTGTTCTATAGTCTTCCTCGTAGCTTTTAATATTTAAAAACTGTTAAAGAAAACATTTTTAACAGTTTTTAAATGTTAGAAAAAACTGAGAAAACAATTGAATAATCAAAACTTTAAGCTTATTTGCAAGTGTGAAAATAAAGTATTGCATTATATAAAGTGCATAAAGAAATAATTTCATTATTATATAATTTGTAAATTTAATTTTAAACTACAAAAAAATTAAGTCAAATGTCACATGACCTAATTTTGCGAGCTCTATGTATAACATAATGTAATTTTAATAACTATGATCAAGTAGTTTATGATTATATTCTGACCAAACATAAATATCAAGATATTATTTAACTATAAATTGTTAAAAACAAAATGCAGTTTTTGAAAATAATTAGTCCTTATGTTTTATTTTTGATTGACTAAAATCTTTGATTTTCCTTTTTTATATTTATATTTGCTATCTTAGATTAAAAAAATTGTCAAAGCTAATGAGAAAATTATTAGTGAAGCTGATCCTTCATTTTATTTAAAGTAAGTGTAAATTTTGAAATTATTTGAGTGTATGTTTGTTAAGAGAATATATGTTTGCTCTTTAAAGTGTTTAAGTTTTCTTTTTTTTAAAACTGTACATAGACATATGCTTATATAATATATATGTTACAAAATTTATTTACAGTTTTGCACAGTAAAAGTTTTTTTCAATTGTTCAAAAAAAAAAAAATTCATTATTTTTATGGAATATTTATTATTCTTTCATACATGAGTTATTAGTCAATTGAAATAAATAAAACAGTTTATTTTGTGAAGGTAGGGTAACTTGTTGATTTAATTTTTGATTACCTGTGAAATTTTGAAGCTAACATTAGCTGTCAAAAATTTTAAATATTATACCAGGGGTCTCCAATCTTTTTGCACTTACAAGCACATTCTATATTACCAGCCAGGTGGCGGGCACCATTTATTTTTTCAATGTAAATTTATAGTTGGATATTGTTAATAATGCACATAATGTATAAAAAAAATATCTATTTCAAAAATAAAATTTTAACATTTGATTACAATATAATACAATAATTTAAAAGAAATTTTAAAAATTAAATTTATTTGTATCAGATAAATAATTTTTTATCGTGTTCGAATAGTGGCGGGCACATGTAAACTGGTCTGCGGGCACCAAGGTGCCCGCGGGCATAGGGTTGGGGACCCCTGCTCTACTATCTTACTTACATTTCTGTTATCTGTCCTGTATAATTTTTTCCCTCTGTGATTTTTATTATTATTTGTCTATTTTCAGTTTTTAAAATGATATTAAAGATCTTAAAAGTACTAATGTCAATCAACATTGATATTTTTAAAGAAATTTGAAAGAAATTATTGTACTATATCATAGGATAACATTGATTCATCTCTTATTTAACACCCCCCCCCCTTTTAGACTGCATTGCCATTATTGAGTGTGTGTGTGTCTTTTTTTTTTTTTTTAATGAAGTTAGCATTCTTTTCAATACATATTGAATTTTTTTTAATATTCTGAATGTTTGATATAAATGGTACTGAATTTTTAAATATATAATATATGGCTTTTCAGAAATTGAATCTTATACCTGTATTATCACTATTAGCTTTATTTTTTGCTCTTTTTTATATTATAATTTCAGGAATCTTAGGTATGAAATTATATTTATGAGTCACATGTTAATCTCTTGATAAAAATTAACTATTTAGAAATTGATTTTATTTTCATTCCTGGTAATTGAAATTTTAATTTTAATATTGTATAGTATTTCACATTTTAAGAGTTTATATATATATATAAAGAATTATAAACGTAATGATATCCAATCCATTATATGCTTATAATTCTTTGTATAGATCTCTAATTAGTGTTAGAGTATATGTGTATATATATTTTAATTAGAATTATTTTCACAGCAGTTATATATAGACAGTTAAATACTACAACACAAATTTTATAAGATCAAAAAATCATTTAAGATATTCTGTTTTATAAATATTTTCTTTATTTTGTATAGTATTTTTTTACTTTCCACGCTTGATATTCTTTTTTTTTTTTTTTTAATCAAATGCTATTTTTCATGGTGGAAGATTGACATTTTATTTTATATATGTGGAAAGTCATATATATGGACCATTAAAACTTCAAATCTTTAATATTTCTACTCAATCAAGAATAGAAATACCAGTAGCAAATAATATCTTTATCTTTCATCACATCTATAAATGCCAGATGACAGTGCTTAATAAATAATTACTGCTGTCATATCCAATACCTTATACTAGTTTCAATCTTATCATTAAGGATTTATTAAACAATATCATCTAGTAATATTAGTTATTAAAGCTTACAAAGATGGCATGGCTGTGGTGAAACAAACAAAGTATTCTTCTGAAACAACAATGTGTAAGCAAGAATAATATGATATTTTAATTATTTCCAGCAAAATAATATCAATAGTTGACATCCTAAAGTATATTAGTTTTTTCATATTAAACCATTTGATTCTATGTTATCTTGTGAATAATGAAAATCTACAGTTAATAATAAATTCTTTGTTTATATTTTTAACATATAAGTACATACATATGATACAATTCAATTTAAAAACTATGCACATTAAATTATCAATAAAATTTTATTAACACAAAAATTAAATAATATAATTTTAAAAAACAAAACAATATTATATTGCAATAAATTTAGCGTGAGTATATTCTCATAAGCATCTACTCAAATCCACATATATGAATGTGTTTTGTTCTCTTTCTCAAAAAAATGTATTCTTTCATTTTTTTAAATAAAGGAAACCCTTCAAGACTTTTTTTTACGTTACCCTGATTTTGAATCATTTGTGTATTTATTTATAAGCACTAGTTATGGCATTTGAAAATTAGTAATTTAATTTAAAATTATAAATATTAAAATATATAATATTTAACAAAAAATAAATAAACAAAAATAAAATAATGTAGATCTGAAAAAATTTAATAAATTGAGAGAAAAAGTAGGTTTTTATTTTATCTCATAGAATTGTGATCATTATTAACTTGAACTTTGGAACTGTAGCAAATATAATTACTGTAATATATTTATGAATGTTTAAATTTTTAATTTTATTGAATCAGCGAATGCATGAATGATATTGTACAAGCAGCATATTTTAAATTGTTGTCATTGTGTATATTGATTGCTTGAACACATCAAAAAACATGAAAATTTTTTCAGACTAAGTCAGAAACATTATTATATATATATATAGAGAGAGAAAAAGTCTTACAAGAGAAAAAGTTTAATTTTAATTGTATTTGCTGTTACCACCCCCCTCCCCAGTAGTACATTTTGCAAGATGTTTTGTGAGAGAAAAATTCTCTTAGCTTGATATTTATAATGGTTTGGTAAGGAAGACATGCAAGGACTAATGAGAATTTATTTTTTAAGATTGAGCTGGGATTTATGTTCAGGATTGAACCCACCATTTCAGGAAGTATTGAAAAGTTAGAATTTTATAACAGAAAATATCGAACAGTTAATACAGTTAGCACATATTAAGAATATTAGATATTAGGTGGAAGATAGTTGATATTATAAAACTGCCAAACTAGAAACAAGAAGTTTAAGAAAAAGTATTTTGTGGATTAAAATGGGAAACTAAAGGAGTGAAAGTAAATGGAGATTATTTAAGTCATTTAGATTTCGCAGATGATGTAGTTGTTTTTGCAAATAATGCGTCAGAGCTGCAGGAAATGTTGCAGGAGTTATCAGATGAAAGTAGGACTAAAGATAAATGTTAAAAAGACTAAAGTAATGTTTAATCGATTTGCTCAAAATATGAAAATAAAGATTGATTATGATGAATTAGAAGAAGTTAACAGTTACAAATACCTTGGTCAGATTATTAATACAGATGGAAACATAATGGAGGAAATTAATCATAGAATTAAACTTGGTTGGAGTGCTTTTGGTAGAAATAACTTGATACTAAAAGGAAATATTCCTATGTGTTTGAAAAGGAAGGTTTTTAACAAATGTATTTTACCAGTTCTTACTTATGGATCTGAGACTTGGACACTCAATAGAAGAGCAATACAGAGACTTCAGACCACTCAAAGAAGTATGGAGAGGTGTATGTTGGGAGTAACAAAAAGAGTTCAAAAACGCAATGTATGGGTAAGAGAACAAACAGGTGTTACTGACCTCATTGAAAAAATTAAAAGATTGAAATGGAGTTGGGCTGGACATATTGCTAGAAGAGATGATAATAGATGGACAATTGAAATTTTAAACTGGATTCCAAGAGATTGTAAAAGACTCAGAAAGAGACCACATGTGAGATGGGTGGATGAAATAAGAAAGTGTGCAGGGGTGATGTGGAGAAGAGAAGCTAAAGATCGGAGAAGTTGGATTAAACTTGGAGAGACCTTCATCCTGCAGTGGATTGATAATGGTTGATAATGATGATGATGATAGTGAATATGTAAATTTTATTATTTAAATGTATCACCAAGTCTCATGAAGTAGGAATAACCTTTAAACTAAGATAAAATGAGAGCTTTAAATAAGACTTATGTAGAAGATAGACTGATAGTAGTTAGACTAAAAACCATTCCAAGAAATACTATAGCTATTTAAACATACATAATGAATGACTCATGGAAATAGTGGGGATGATAAAGTGAAATAAATAAAGAATGTAGAAAATAAATAAAAATAGTTGAATCATGCAATGTCAGAATAAGGAAAGGGAAATCAAATGTAGGAGATTGAAAGCATAGTTTTTTTTAAAAAAAGTAGTTCCTCATTTTTCAGATTAGGCACTCATACATTTTACCAACTATTGTCAGATACATGATTAGATTTGACCAACTCGCTTGTGTTACAGGAGACTTGCAAAATTTTTCTTTTATAAGAATTTAAAAGTCAGTTTTATAGCTAATTTGAATAAATCCAGGCATTCCTGGAATTTCAACTTTTATTTTTGGTTTATATTCAATGTAGAAAATAAATTTTACTTTTTTAATTTTTATCAATAATTAAAATATATTTGTACTAATTCCATACCTTTTATATGAGAAAGATTGTCAAAATATAGTTTATATCTTTATAGTTGCAAATATAATATCTAATTAATAATTTTATATACAAGCAATTACATATAGTAGTAGTATGATCTCTATATGTAAATAAAATATTGATTGTGTCAATTGTGATACTTTATTTATATATACTGTATTAAGTTACTGAGTTTTTTTTATATACTCTTAGGTTTTATTTTTAATTTCTTTATAATTTAAGCTTTTTAATTCATTAGATAAAGTGTTAAATAATTTAGGAGCAACATACTGTTTTCATATTTTTAAAAAAGAAATAGCAACTGTATTTGCATCCATTTTTCTAAAACACCTTTCTAATTATTTTACAACAGATTTTTAAAAATATTGTTAAAATTTTTTTTTAGTGTTATATATTTAAATAGTTGATTAAATAATAAAATATTTTTCTAAGTAGTTTTTTTATATATATTTCTTATATTAAATTAACTATTCTTGTTATAATATTATTTTTTAAATATTTGATCATAAGCTGTTATTCCATATATTAACAAAGATTTTTACCGAGATTTTTATGATTTTTATATATACAGTATATACAGAAATGATAAGAACATTCAAAGAAAAAAAATATTGATTTTATAACACATTTGTATGAAATATCTAAATTTATGAATTAGATTATTATTCCTATAATGTTTCCAAGAAATTTTTTTATTTACTATTAATGCAAGATATATTTTACCTGCTCTACTTAGCTATCTAATATAATTACAATATAGCCATACATGGTGTAGTGTAGTGATAGAATCTGTAGCTCGAAGCCCATCAATTGCAGTTCCAACTCGTATCATTTCTAATATTTGAATATCATATAAACCCTGAGCAATAATTATTTTAATTTTTTAATTATAATATATAAAGTTAAATCCAACATGTTTTTAGTAAAGGAACAAAATGTCGGATATTAACTAAATTTTTTATTCAGAGTGCAGCCCTATTATTATTTCCATAAAAGTTTAAATTTTCAGAAGGAAGATCTTAGAGCCACATATCTTATTTTGAGAATATTTATTAAAAATAAGAAAATTTTTATAAGTATTTAAGAATAATAACTTCATGAATTGCCTTAATAAACTTTATAAATGAATAATAACAAAAATAAACATATATGTATGTAAATCTTAACTAGTCGATTTAATATACAAAAAAAAAAAAAACAGGAATTAGAAATATTTCTTCTTTAAAGATTAAAAATATATACATACTTTTATACCTTTATTTGATGAATAGGAAAAATCAATATATTATCAAGTAAGTACCTATCCTACTTATCGATATATTATTTATTAATTATTTTTATTCAATGTGATTTTCAAACATTCAGGGTAATTTAATTCTAGAATATCAGTGCTTTAAAATTAAAATAATAAAAGGACCTGCTGAAGATCGTAACTAAGACTTTTGTTTTTACTTGTTTGCTTGAATGTCTTACTAATATAAATGTTGTAGGAAAGCAATCTTCAAATTAACCTATAAAATTTAGATAGAAATTAACCCATACAAAATTTTAAATTTTGCAGTTATTTTTTATTTTTTTAAAACTTAAATAATTATTTCCTAATTAAAATTAGTCATTCTGTAGAAATAAATATTTCTGTATAATACTATTATTTTAAACTGTTTTTGAATCGCTGCACGATGAAGCTATTTTCAAGTTTAATTCTATTTAATACATAGTTTCTTATTACTCCAGCAAACTTCCTTATCTGATCTCTCAGCTTCACACCTTTTTTTTTTTACATATTTTACAATCTCTTTGACATCTTCTTTAGCAATATATCCAGCTCAATTCCACTTCAGTTTTTCATTTCTGTCGGTGATGTCTGTTTATTCTTTCATCCGTGTATTTCATTTTTGATATTTCCCTGTTATTTCCACCATACATCTCTCTATACTTTATTGTGAAGTCTCTATATTGTTTTTTGTTAAGCATTCAGATCTTATAACAGTATGGAAGAACTGACCAAACACATCTTTTAAAAGCCTTTCTTTTTATAATATACAGGCATATATTTTTTAATATTATTTCTAACAAAAACACTCCATCCAAGTTAATACTGTGATTAATTACATCCATTATGTCTCCATTTATATTAATAGTCTGTAGTTGTTATTTTCTGATTCATTATTATCAGTCTTTATTTCTTTATATGAAAAGTCTTCAATATTACTTTAATCTTTTTAGCATTAACTTTAGTCCCACAACTTTTGCATCATTTTTTGCTGATATGAAGCATTACTTCTGAAAACAACATCATCTACAAAATTTGGATGACTTAAATGATCTCCATTTATTTAAAATAATCTCTTTTTATCTTTAGTTTTCAAATTTAATTTGCAATATATTTCAAATAAAACCGTTATAAAAGATTTTAGAAATAATTATTGTATATCCTTATCACTGTTAATCTTAGTGTTACCATGTAATCTAATCACTGTTTTGTATTTTCATAAATATTTATCACAATCTGATATCTTGGGTCCATTATTATGAAAATGCTTGTAAAGTTAAATGCTTTTTCATAATTACAAATCCAACATGTAATGACAATTCATATTTGTTGATCTTTTTCTATAATTATTTTTAATATTTGGAAGTCTGCAGCTACTTTTAAATCCACCTTATTCTTTAGGTTGGTTTGAATTCAAAATTCTCTGTAGATAAGTTATAATGTTCTGAAAAGATAGATGGATTTATAATTTTCTTTCTTTTTACTTTCTTAAATATCAATATTATTTCAATATTTTTCCAGTCATTGGAGATCCTGCATATACCTTTGTCAACAATTTATTTTTTTCACATGATCGTTTTAAGATATTTATAATACTTCTATCATTTCCTGAAGCCTTTTCCATCACAGGTTTAATTGCATGTCTCACTTTTTCACAATGCTGACATTTTAGAATAAATTTTAATTGTAAATGCTATTTTTATTTTTTACATAGCTCTTTATACTTTTCCATACTCTTTCTGATGTCATTCTCCTTTTTTTTAAGTAGTAGTGAGTGTTTTTTTTTATTATTATTGCTAAAACAACTTTGTTCCAATACTAAGATGTTCTTTTATATTTTTTAAACATATATTCATTAATAGCTTTTTCTAATGAATCATTTAAAAATATTTTTATCAAACCATAAACTTAAAAATATAATTTTTGAGCAATAAAGTAAATATGTTATCCTTTTATGTTAAAATACCCATATAAACGTTACATTATAAAATTTTAATAACAAAAGTATACTTATATTTCAATCATTCATATATATATATATATATGTTTAAAATATTTATTAAATTAATTAACATCACTAATTAGGACACAAAACATACAGATAACCTTAGGTCAGGTTGTATCTTAGCAACTAAACATGAAGGAATTAAAATTATAACTTAATTACACAATTATTAATTATGATGCATTCAACAATAATCGAATACAAAATCGTGATATGAAATAATAATTTAACACATGCTAATTACCGGAAGTCGATTCTACTATAAAAGCTAAATCAACTAATTTCCAAATTAATTCTATCTTTTACAAATGAACTAGTCACTATGCATAGTTATTTTGCTGTGTTCGAATACCGAGTACATTAAAAAGATGGATCAATATTTTGAACAAGTTTTCCTTATTTATAAAATCTTCATTAGGAGAAACTCTAATATCACTCAATAAAAGAATAAATAAATCACTCTTTAATATTATTAATAATAATTTCCAAAAAAAAAACTAAATTATCTTTAATATAACAATTAGAAAAATTCTTAACGATATCATTCTAAACTTGAATTTTAAGGAAGATAAATATCATCATAAACATATATTTAAACAAAGTTATTTAAGATTTCAAGTTATAGAAAATGCATCATGAGTAAAGACAGTTTGCCATAGGATCAAATGCTATTATTTTAACCTAAAAAAGTGTAATTACTGAAATACCTAATGTATATATATTTCATCTGTATAATTCAATATCCAAATTCAATTTATATTGAAATAATTTATGGAAGGAAATGTCAACATCACATGAGAGGAATGTTTAAGAACAATGGAGTATACTGATTGCCTCACCAATGATTGATGACTGGAAAATAAAAACTTTATTCTTAAGCAACATTATTATTCAGATTATGGAAATAAATAGGACAATACCATAAACTTTCAACACATCATATCATCTTTGCATTTTATGTTGGAGTAAACCATTTTGGAAAATAATTAGATGAAAAGAAAATGGGAAGATTATTGAGTTAAATTTTCTTTTTTTTTTATTTAATAAAATTTATGTCTTCCTTACAAAGCGATTTGACCAGGGTAATAAGTAAACTTAATATGAAAGTAAGATTTTATTGTTTTTCATATTAAATTCATTAAGTTATGACAAGACAGAATTTTTGTTTATTACTAATTTAATTAATTTAGTAATATTTATTTTTTTATTTTTCTGTATCAATGACTAATCCTTGGATGAAAGATCTTTTCTTTTAACAATAGGGACCATACATAGATGAGAGGTCTTATAGAAAGGTAATCTCCTCAAAAGGATCAGATATTACAAAAGTTTTTATTTATAATGTTTAATTTAAATTTAGTTAGTTAGTGTTATCATAATCTTTTGAATTATAAAAGTTTATTTATTGTTTTACAACCTATTAAATATTGTTTGTGTTATGATACATATCTTTTCTGGGGATATGGGAATATATTTTAAAATTTTATATACTAATATAGTAAAAATATATGAAAAGCACTCATAATAATAAATTTTGTTATATAAAGATAAATCTAAATTGTTTTAAGGGTTGTCTTTTGATAGCCGGTCAAGGCCGCTTGACGGCGTTGTTTATGTATTAAAACACATAAAAATGCCGTTTCCACAGCCTACACTTACAGCTAAGAAAACAGTTGGGTTTATTTTAGTCATTGCAGGTTGCTCGATGGCTTTGCACAGAAAATTGCGGCCTGATTTGTGCTTCGTGACACTTTATGCGAATTCGCACAATTCACTAATCGCTACCATATCATCTGAAGGTGTTTGGATTTCAAGTGGCCACAAGTTTTGATATCTCCATAGCAGAGTGATTTAATTTCTACTTAAATCATGCAGTCTGACTCACTAAGATTTGTCACACCGTCCCCACCCTTCACTACCCAACATGGAATTTGCAGAATATTGGGAAAGAGTATGGCCGAATACATTTTGGCTGAGCTCTTGTGAAAACTCAAGCTTTTGCGAGAAATTATACAAGACAAATAAAATGGTGCACAAATTTTGCCACTTACCAATGTCAGTCAGGCTCCTGCAGCCGAATGTATTCCACTCATAAAAATAAAATTTTAAAGACGTAGTAGGAAAAAATAAAAGGTCAAAAAATGTCATTAATAGTAAGGGCAAAATAGAAATCACATAATTAAAATCATCGTACAGCCCAAAAAAAAAGCCGACGTATTTTAAATGTGAAAAAATAAAATGAAACGTGTAAAAGTCTGATGAAGTTTTGATACTATTGTAATTTTTTTTGTACTGGTGTGTTGAAAGAATCAAAAAATGTAATTAATAGGAAAAGTTTTTTTTAAAAAAAATGGCAAAATAGACATCACGTAATAGAAATAAAGGCAAAAAAAAAATCGCCGTATAGTTGCCATCTTTTTTTTTTTTTTAAAAAAAAAAAAAAGACAACAAAAGTTGAAAAAGTCAAAAGTTTTGATTTTATTTTAATTTTTGGGCAGGGGAATGGATTGAGAAATACTTTGTCTTCACTGAGACAAAAGATAGAGACCAAAGTTATTTTTTGTTGGTTTTTATTTTTTAAAAAAGGTAACAGAAATTGGTTTTAAAAATAAGTTTTAGTATATCAGCACTATACAAATAAAGCCAAAAAAAATATTGCCTTATAGGCCAAAAAAAAGTGGCAGTATTTTTAAACAAACAAAAAAAGAAAACGAAACTTGAAAAAGTCAAATGTTTTGATCTTTTTTTAATTTGGGGTGGGGGGTGGATTGAGAAATATTTTGTAAAAGTTATAGACACAAGTTATTTTTTTGGTTGTTTTTATTTTTAAAAAAAGGTAATAAAAATTGATTTCAAAAATAAAAGTTAAAGCCAAAAAAGATCTTATTTTAATTTTTTTAGTGGGAGTGGGTTGAGAAATACTTTGTCTTCACTGAGACAAAAATTATTTTGGGTTTGTTTTTATTTTTTAAAAATGGTAATAAAAATTGGTTTTAAAAATAAAAGTTTTAGTATATCAGCAGTATACAAATAAAGGCAAAAAAAAAATTCACCTTATAGGCCAAAAAAAAAAATGGCTGTATTTTTAAACAAAAAAAGAAAATGAAACTTGAAAAAGTCAAAAGTTTTGATTTTATTTTATTTTGGAGTGGTGGTAGGGGGTGTATTGAGAAATACTTTGTAAAAGTTAGAGACTGAAGTTATTTTTTGGTTGTTTTTATTTTTAAAAAAAGGTAATAAAAATTGATTTCAAAAATAAAAGTTAAAATCAAAAAAAAAATCACCTGTATAGCCAAAAAAAAAAAAAAAACACTAAAAATGAAATATTAAAAGATGGAGTGGAAAAAATTTAAGAGATCAAAAAAAGTCACTGTATTTTTAAAATCGTGGCCCTGTAACGTTACATTTTATTGTTTTAATACATAAACAACGCCGACAAGCGGCCATGACCAGCTATCAAAAGACAACCGTTTTAAGTTAATAAATATTGTAAAAAAAATTTTATTTTAAGAAAGTCTCAGATTTATTTAAATTATTTATTTTATTTTCATAATAAAATAAGATTGAATACATATACCTATTATAACGATCGAAATGAAAGTGAAGATCGAATCTAACCGCAAAAACAATATCTGCAACTACCAGGGCGCCATCTAGGCATTTGAGCCTAGAAAAATTTATAAAGTAGGCAGATACGCACTGTTAAGATTCCACTTTATTTAAATATTCCGATCGTTAGCCCAAGTCACTAGCTCAGCGGAGACGCAGAGATAAAAATCTATATCTTAATTTATATCTTAAATATCAATAAATAAAAGCCACTGCCAGAAATTAACACATAAAAATATTTATTTACGCACATATAAAATAACATTTAAATTTCGAGGAATAAATTCAACATTTTAGATTTTTCTATTAATCTTTTAATTTTACATTTAACTAAGTTTCAATGAGTTTAATATTTTATTTAGATAGTCAAGTATGAATAGACTACATAGATCTGCATTTGAAAAGAAAATATTCTTCCCTGATTTAACCCTAGGCAACAAATTTCGCAATCAACTGGCGCCAATCCATCTGATACATTCATGTATTCAATGTAGCATGAGACGACAACACAAAATACTATACTGTCAGGAATGTACATCTGAACAATAAGTAGAAATAGAGAAGACATTGACTCTCCACCAACAGGAATGTGACATCTGTTGGCAAGTAGAACAATAAACAGAAAACTCCATAGGAATGGACTGCGGTCTTCTGCCGACTTACAAACCCATCCATAGGCAAACAGAGGGTGTGTGGCGTATATCTATAATCCTGCCCGTAGCGGACCTCATACTACATCTACTAATTACACAAATATATACAATCCATTGAACCAATTCAACTACGAAATGAATAACCTAAGATTACCCTCCCTTAATATAACTTTACAAAACTATATAGCCATTCCAGCCCGACTTAAATTTAACATTTAAATACGTTCGCACAAATGCATTTTATAAAATTTGTTTTAAAATGTTGAGTACAGATCAGCTGCACAGATTCCACGGTCAAAATCATTCCAAATTAAACACAACCGATCAAAATACAAAGTCATCGATAAACGTCACTTGCATAGGGAATATACAAATCCCAGTAGCATTCATCGTAAGATGCTTGCAGTGATATCGTTGACATATATTCTAATCGAATGTGAAAACCACAACATTATCAACCGCTAACGAATCTATGCAACGTCTATACCCAACCTAAATTTCATCATTTAAAATTTAAACAATAAACAATTTATACAATAAGAAAGAAAAAAAAATGGAAATGATTTTTATCAATCGGAAAACATATAAAATTAAACATTATTAATCTGATTTAAAAACTTACAAAAGTCAGATAAGAGTCCGTTTTAACATTTAAGTTGGCTTGTTTATTAATTTGTAAAACTTGACGAAAGTTCGTAATTGATTTTAATAATTGTAAATTTCATATAGCTTATGGTAGAAGAGTCCATGTTCCCATTGGCAATTCCCACGGAGACTTTCCTGGAAGACCGGTCTGATATTTTGGAGGTAGCATTAGCTGGTTCTGTTCTGGTATCACAGTCTTTGCATTTTTAAAATAAGTGAGTGAGGACGGCAAGTGCGTCTTGTCGCTCGACTCACCAAAATCAAGTTGGAAAACTGACTGGAACTCAATATTTTTTCTTTTTATAGTCCTCCTAATAAAAACGTCACTGTTCTGTTTTTTCGTTATGGTCCGGGCCTTTATTTGCTTCCATTGGTCAAGCTAAAATCTCTTTCTTCTCTTATCTAACTTTTCATCTGACTTTTTAATTAAACAGCTTTTAGATAATTAATAAACAATCATTTCCATTTATAGATTACAGGAATTAATTAATACCTGTTTTTATTTTAACTTACGTTATTTTTTTATTAAAATATTTTTATATTTCAATCTTGTATTTTTTTATTAAAAAAAATACGTTCAAATACTTTTTTTTTTGTTTATGAAAAAAATATTTTTAAAGTTTAGCATCTGTGCGAATATATATATGTTTAACAAACATTTTAATTATAGCGTTTAGTTTTTTCCTTTTATTTGCGAACTTTTAAGTTTTTATTTTAAATTAATGTAACGACATATTTATATATCGTTACACTATATATATATCATCCTGACTTAACATCATGATAACTTGGTTGAAAATAATTTTGAGAATCTATTGAAATTATATTAAGTATTATTATTACTACAGAATATTGATGGACCCCTGAAGAGAGTTAAGTGCAAAATTCACCTCGAGTTCGAATACTGAGCATAACGGAATAATCAAGAGAGGTGAAGATTGGATGAACTGGTCTAAGTTGTATCTATATTAAATATTTAATATTAAATTATTTTATTTGAAATAGATTCAATCATGGGTTAAACTTTTATCGCATCATTCATGGCATCCTATATGAAGACCATAAATCTGACTATAGTTGGATGCATTCACCCTCATTCCTTACTTATGGTGCCAAAATTTAGGGGCATGAAACATTAGTTTACCATCAACTATATAAAAAGAAATTTATAAATAATTTTATGGAATATAACCTTGATCGATTGATTCACATAGCAACGATACATAATTTCAACCATCAAAGGATGAGATGATAATTTTCCTGTGAAATCTTAAAATAATAAATAATGAAATAAATAGAGACCTTAAAATAAAATAATAAATGATTAAATAGATGAGTCAGGTGCTTAAAAAGACAATTTTAAATTGGGCATTAAAATAATAACTTCTAAAAAAAAAAGTAGGAAAAGTTTGAAAATTATACTAAAAAGGAAAGATATAGCATGATATCCTATGACAAATAATCCCTCTTAGTAAATAAGGAATAAAAAAATTTATAATCAAGATAAAACTTAATTTATGATTACAAGAAGCAGAAGAATAGTCAATACAATAATGAAACGTATTGGAAAAGTACAAAATATTAATATTAGTGAAGAAGGAGATTAGGAATATTGAAGAAAGATCTTCACTGATTTAATTATCAGGAATTACTATGACTGAGAGTAACTACTCTACACTGAAGCAGTCAATCTGAGATTCAGATTTCGCTTCACAGTCAAACCAACATCTCACCACCAGACAGGGTTCAAATCCTGCCCTCAACATAGATACACGCAACTCATCTCACCTAAAAAATTTTTTTTCATATTAAATTTAAAGAGGTATCTATGAATATCTTAATTAATAAA
Organism: Epiperipatus broadwayi; assembly: GCA_028023455.1. Lineage (NCBI taxonomy): Eukaryota > Metazoa > Onychophora > Udeonychophora > Euonychophora > Peripatidae > Epiperipatus > Epiperipatus broadwayi. Next base: position 299,897 of record JAQFVV010006298.1, read on the forward strand.
AATAATTATTAAGTAATACAGTTATAGTCAAGAGTCGTGTATGTGCCCTGAGATGTATATATGCAACAGGGGTGCGGGAGTGTAATATCAAAATAAATATTACATTAATTTTTTTTTTCTATATTCATATGTTTAATGTTCTCATTCTTTTATATATATATCTTAATGTATGTACCTATATAATGGCTATAAAAGATGATGCAATCTGTATCGAAGGTTCTCAAAAGCACTTAAAGTAATTAAACATGCAGCAATCCATTAATCAGATTTGATGAAGCTATGTTATTTATGTAAATTCATTTTATAAACCATTGGAAAATTTACCTGTTTAAAATCTGTTTCTAAAACTAGAAATAGATTTGGAACAATACACTCAAGAATTTATCAACTTGTTTGCATCTTCTTTTACTAAGAAAACAAATTACATTTCCTGGCCACAATCACGTGAAGTTAGCTGTATTTGCAGTGCCTCAGGTGGGTTTATTAAAAGCTTTCTTGAAAACAAGAAGATGGAATATAAATAAAGCAAAAAATTTTAATTTGTGAATCAATCCATGTTTTATTTTGAACTAATGGCCAACATAGTTCACGCCTCTCGAAATTTCGACACAATGCTATCCAAGTAGAGGGAAGAAATGCACCTCTCTCCGATCGCTCCAAAGTTATCTCCCTGCAAGGATGCTATTCTGTATTCATGAACTGGTGAACTGCTTCAATTATGTGGAAAGAGTGACTAGTTAAGGAAAGCTACCTACCATGCAATAAATGAAAAGCTTTAATCCTAAAATGGACTGCATTGAGAATGTGAATTCACCAAATTTACTGGGATCCTGCCCGATCAGAAGATAATAAGTTGCTGTCACCATCTAAGATTTTCTAAATTTTCTCTACTTGTTTCTGTAAACTATAAAACGTAATTTGCTATCTAAAGGCTGGTATCAAAAATACCTCAGCGATTTAATTGTTTTTTTTTTTTTTCATTTATTTTTATCTATATATATTTTTTACGACTCACTATATAAACTCTTGAATAGCATGTGATTCTCTTTCACGCCTCATAATGTAAACTGTTTCTTTACTTTGATGCAGTTTTATTTTCACAATTTGATTTTTTTATATATATATTATGTATTATATGTATTCTAAAATGGAATTATTATGCCAATCAAACCCAACCTCGCGAGTATGTCTGCTCTAATTTAGCCACCCACCATTAAAGGGAGCAGTAATCAATTACTTTTTATTTAAATACGAATGCTTGCCAGCTTGGGGGGACAAGTGTTTAAAAATATGTACTTTAATTTTGGTCTTACCAACCGAGTGTGGCAAGTTCGCTCAGCCATTTAAGATTTCAAATGATTCTTGCCAACCATTAGCACTATCTTAGTAAATATTAATTTGGATAAATATATTAATTATGTAGTCTCACTTAATATACATTTGGGGGTTTGATAGTCACTGCCCTGTCAGGGATCCATAATGTTTATTATATCTATTTTTTCGCTGTCATAGTATACCTACGGGTATACTGTTATACTTATCACAAAATTTAAAAGCAGACTATTTAAATTACCTTACTTTTAATCTAATTATTTAAACCACAATATAAATTATTTAAATTTTTAAAATTTATTTCTTTTAACAGTAGTATATTTAATTGTGATGTTTTCTATACATTTCTGACAATATAATTTTAGACATTCATTAACAATTTAATATAGTTCATATAATTTATCAGTTTCTCTTAAATTTAAACACTTTTAGCTAACCTGTTATATTACTTATAATTATTTTAAAATATGACTTTTAATAATTTATTCTAACATTTAAACATTACCTACTATAATTACTTTTAATACTTAAATTTAAGATATTTATTTTTATTTTATTATTAGCTGACCTCACAACACTGAAAATCAGCTTATTGCCATGCGGAAGACAACATGGCTGACAATGAAATGAATGAGACATTATTCATTTCAATATATATATATTGTTAATCAAAATTTAATCCAATTCTGCTGAATTTTTGTTTGGATGATTCCATTTGGATTTTTTTTTTTTTTTAAATTCTTAATACGCAGATCTCTCCCACACACAGATTTTAGTCTGCATAACCAAATTAGCACATTTATCTTTCAGTCATTTTTCTAGTCTAGCATTAATAATCTTTCATGACAATTTTAAAACATTGTTTATTCTGATAAAAAATATTCTGTTTATCTAAATAAAAATCATCTTCTTTTTATTTTGTTGGGATATTAATCTGAATTATCTGCTTTTAATATTATCCATTAAGTTGAATAACTAATCTTGAGACTTTATCTGATATACTATCAATGCCCACAATATTATTTTTTCATTTTTTTTAATAATAAATTTTACGTTACTTATAATTTCAATATTTGTGTCTTTGTAGTAAAGAACATGTCCGCTTTTCAAACCTACTGTCTTTTCATTTTCCCTTTAACTTTACAAAATTCGACAGTATCTCTTTCAATTTTTTGCAATCTTCTTTCTCTTGAAAGTAATTACTATTGTAGGTAGCTGAATAAAAGATCATCACTGAATAGCAGTTTACGTTTGTAGCTTATTCACTTTGGCTGATGATTCTATAGTTTATAATATATAAGGGCCATAAGTTTATTTTTTGATTAGAAGATGAGCATTCACACATGTATTTCGTCTGCCTTTAAGAAAATCCAAATAATATCTCAGTTAAGAACTATCAGGCAACTCAGATGTAAAATTTTGCTAGTGATATCACAAAAATGGCTGCCACTTGCTATTTATTCTTGTTTGTTAATCATATGAATATTGACATAGTAATAACTACAGCAACAACATGTGACATAAACATTAGACATTTACCTGCTATTTCTTTAAAAAATCAAACATTCTCTTTTGAGTTAGTAGCAAATTTCTTTTTAAAAGCTAATGGATAAACATTTAATTTTTTCAACTGTAAAAAAAAGTACATATTATTTATTATCCTATTTATTAATGGCTGTATAAATTAATAATTCTTTATAAATTTATTGAAATATATTTACGCTAATGGTGTTATATGTAATTAAATAATATTAATTCATTTAATAATTAATTTTTTTTTTTTTCTAATTTTAAGTACATTCTCTTATTTAATTACAAAAAATAATTATATCTGCATAATATTTGCTTGCTTAGACATTATTGATATCCAGTCCATCAGCATGAAGAGTGAATTCAGTCCTCACATACATGTGTGTTGTGTGTAGATGTATTAGTTATATCACTAAAAAAGGTAATAAAGTTCAAGAAGTTGTAAAAGGTCTAAAAAGAGACTAAATGTGAAATAAATGGATGAGATAAAGGGTTCGCTGGAGGTATCTGGGGAAGAAAACCTAAGGTTTGGGAAAATTGAGTTAAGCTAGACCTTTATCCTACTGTTGATTGATAATTTTGAAAATACAGTAATGGCAATATGGTTTTATGTGCTTGTTACAAACCATTTTTTCTTTAATTTTTTTAAAACTACTAATGTTATTATATATGTGTGTGTTAAATTAAACATTTTTATGGATTAATTAAGATATAAATAAATGAATATGAATAATTATTCTAAATAACTAAAAAACAATATTTTAGCAATAACACTGCTAGTTGTGATCATTAGAAATTGATAGCTTTGAGCTATAATTTTCTCTAATAACCAATAATAGCTTTTTATATATTTATATATATGCTAATGTATATAGATTCAGTCTTTATAATCCTCATTCACTGTCAAAAAATAGCAGGTTTCACATCCAAGTTTTATTATTTAATCTTTTTCGAAAATTTCATAGTGATATTTTTCATGATCAAGTGTTAGCTTTTTTCTTTTGCCCTCTACTATCTCTTTCAATTTGGCATTCATAATTTCTCAACCAACGGAATATAAAGTAGTATTGGGGAGGAAAAAAAATTACAATACATATATAATATATTATGATCTTTGAAATCGTTTCAAATAGATCATCACTAAAGAATGTAATTTTATGTGTTTAAAATAAATTGCCACTTTGAAAATGGTTTTAATGATGCTAAATACTTGTTTTAAATATTACAAATACAACTGTAAAATTGAGTGCTAGAATAAATTGTGTTGAGAGAATAGTAAACAATAATAAATTTCCACTGTGATAATGATCAAATTTTATTTTTTTATTATAATACACTTTTGCCTAGTTGTTATTGATTGTTGTAATGAAAAATGTGATAACGGTAGCACATTTGTCCATTATTGTTACTTAACTTTTTGTTTATAATAGGTACTATAAGCTTAATTATTACAATGTATATAGTTCACTTCCACAACTTTGTTTTTTCTTAATTATTATAATAATAATGTAGCTTACACCACGGCACATGCGCTTTACAGATGGAACACACAAAAAATAAATATTATTTAAATTAATTCTTTGAAAATAATTAATTTGATAATAATTATATTGTTAGAATAAAATCATATTTTTATTTAGATATCGTGACATTCGAATTGAAAAACCAACCATTGAAGAAGGATTTGATATGGCAAGAGATGCAACTCCTCATGAAGTAGGCTCTTAACATTTTCTGGGTTTTTTGCTTATTTACTTTTTGACTAATTTTCAATCTTGTTTTTAAGTGCCGTCTTCGAGATATCACATATTCTGCTCCAATTTTGGTAGATATTGAATATACTAGAGGCCAGCAGAGAGTACTTAGAAATAATCTTCCTATAGGAAGGTAAGTTTAACATTTATTCTTTAAACAATCAACCCCCTTCCCCCACTCCTAATGTGAACTGAATAATTTTCAGCATTCTCTTGTGATTTTTTCTTATTATATATGAAAATAAAGTGGTAGTTTTTATATTAATTACTTAATTTTATCAAATTTCTGATGAAATACCATGAAGTCTGAAGTCGTTTTTTTTTTATTGAGAATTTCCTTATATATTTTACTTTTCCAAAAAAAAGTTGTGGTTGAATGTTGCCTTTTTGTTTTTCCTTTTATTTTTATTTGATTTATAACTTTTATTCATTGACTTTTCATTAAACATTTGATCCTATGAATCCTTTAAAAAGTTGTTTCTGGTTTCTTCAAGCTTGTTTATATTTGCAGTGGCATTGAAAATATTATGATATTACCTTTGATTTGAAATTTTTACTCAAAAGATATTTAATTTTGACTTTTTTTTCATTTCTGCAATTATCACTATTGTATTTTCTAATATCTGTTATATGATTTTCTTTTATTGTTTTATTTTAATGAAATATTTTTTTTAGATTCTTTTTTAATCTTTTTTTTTTTCACTTTCAGCCATTTTCAGCCATAAATCATTTCATAGCTATCATTTCTATTGATTCTACTTGTTAAAGCTGTAAGCATATCCTCTATATTATATTTAATATGGTATACAAGCATGTGATTCTTTTTCATTCAAAATTAATAGATAAGCAATTTATTATTTGTTTTATATGCTGCTTCTGAGGATTTTTTGGTATTAAAATTAAATTCCTTCATTACCATTTGTTGTTAATGTAACCTGGCTGATTCTGTTGATGCTCTTGTATTAAAAAAATCATTCAAATTGACAAAAAATTATTTGTTTTTTTACTTCCAAGTTAATATTGACTGACAGCATTTTTTTTACCATTTCTAATTTTAGCCTTTCAGTTGGGAATCATTAAAAGGAAATGTAGTTTGTTTGTCAGTTTTATCATTTTTTTTTTTTTTGAACATGATTGTAAAACATCAATTTTTTTTTTTCATTTTCATAGATTGGTGGGGCATAGAAATATATTATAGGAATAATTAATGGGTATTCAAGAATTTCAAATTAATATTAATAGTTATTCACAAAATTATACCTGGTGATAGTCCAAGTAATATCCTTCTCAGCAAGGAAAACCTTACAGGTTTTTTTTATTATTAATCATAGCTTGAATAGAAGACAGTATATTTTTCTGAATTAAAATCTCCAACTAACAAGTTTCATTATTTGTCTTACTCCTAACATATTACTGAATAAGCAATTCAATCCATCTTCACCATATTGTGTTTTGATTTACATTTAGCACATTCTATTTACAATTTGTGACTTTTTCTCAATTTTGTGTTTTGTTATGACATTGACAGTTAAATTTCCAAATAGCTTAATCATGTAATCTAAGTCAGTAATATTAGAAAATATTTTTGGATTTTTCTCAACATGTTGAATGTTTTATTTTCCAAGTGATACATTTTCAAGTATTATTGCATCATTCTGTTTTATTGCCTCTTCATAAAATATTTAATGTGGTATATGGGAATAGTTTATAATTGCTTTCTCTTATACTTTGACATAACTATGATTGACTGTCAACAGAAAAATGTTAATATAAAGACCTTAAGAAAAAGTAATGAAACAAATAAAGGGAAGTTGAGGAAAGGGTAGTATTTAGATATAGCATATATTATTGCAGAAAGAAATATTTGCATCAAAGCAAATAAATCTCATTATTTATGATAGCAAAATTAGAGGATGTATAATTCTTAGATGCATTTTTCAATGCATTCAATTATAATGATAATATATTTTTAACTTTATGTGTTGAATTAAAAGTAAAAATATATATTAAACTAATCACAACAAATTCAAAAGTTCTAGGGAAAAAAGGCTTTTAAAAAAAAAAGTGCTATTAAAACAATAATTGGATGATTTATTAATCAAAGTTCATAAGAAATTTGAAGATCGGCAATGGAAGAATTGGAATTGCGATCCATAATATTGAGCTCCAGATTTTGTCATTCTACCACTGTACTAAAACTATTCAGGCCAAAAAAAAAAATGGAATTGATCCAGAAAAGCTGGCTTTCCTTTATTCCATTTAAAGTTCAGTTTTTATCATACCATTATTATTATTATTTTTTCCAAAATAAATGGTGTGAAAGAATATATGATATAAATACTAAGAAAGTAATAGCAAGAGCTTTGGATAGCAAGGACAGCTTGTGAAAATTGTTTTGTATAGAGTTGGAAGGGAAAATATAGAATATTTATTTGGTACTTTAAGATATTGAAAACAGATCAGAATAAGTTGTATGGAGAATAGGAGAAAAGAGAGAAATTTTTTGTTGTTTAGGCTTTTGTAATGAAAATGACAACTGTGTGAAAAGGATTATGGTACTAAAGAATGAGTTTTTATTAAATAAATTAATACTTCATTAATGATTCTGTTTTTGTTTTCAAATATTGTCCATTATTTATAATTATATAAAAAATAAAGAAATTGTACACACATTTTTTAAAAAAAAAATTTTTTTTATTTTTTATAAACCATTTTTTATCTTCATTTACTTTTTCAATCATGTTTTGAGGATATACAATATGGTTAAAACTTAGAAAGAAAAAGTGAATGAATATATTGAAATAAAAATTGTTCATAAAAATAAAACAAGGTTTAAAAAAATTCCTATGGACCAGCGTTTCCCAACCTTTTTTGGCTCACGTACCACTTGGTAGTATATCATGCTAAATTGTACCACTTCGTAAAAATGATTGTATTTTGTGAAATTTGTTATTGCGAGTGTTATTTTATTTGCATTATACATATTATAGGGTGACCATGTATTCACATCACATAATGAGACAAATTACATTGTAACATGCCTAAACGTCATGCTGGATTATAAACTCACTGTAACATATATGTATGTGTTTGTTCAAAGTATCATATTTATCTACTATTTTGTCATATTTCATTTACTAATAAATGGTTTTAATAAAAACACAAAATTATAAAAACCCAATTAATATATTTTTTTATCATAATCAAATGTTTTTATAAAATAAATTTAATGAGATCCTTGTGCTTGTTTCGAAGAACATAATTTTTTGAAATTTGGTTCAGAAGATGCAAGATATACCCTTAAGTCTACAGCTGCATTCAATCTGTTTCAATACTTTTTTTAAAAAAAAATATATGAAGAAAAAGCTCTTTCTACTAATTCCATACTAGTAAATGGTAATAATAATTTAAGAGCTTTCTCAGAAAACTGTTCATATTCTTTAATGTTTAACCAAAATTAATTAGATTGTGTCGATAATTCTATTAAATTTTTTTTCTCTTTTATTGATAATGATGTAGCTTTTTCTAAATTTTCTTCATAGAAGGGGTTTGAAATCCACTTATCATTTGTGTTTTCGGGTTTTGGAAAATATTCCATGAAAGACAATTTTAATCCTGTTAAATGTGCTATTATATTTTCTGTATATCTTGAGACAGACTAACCTTATTTTCAAACAAAAAAATATGTAGAGTTTCGAATTTTTCTGGTTGATTGTTTTCAATACACTGTTTCCAAAAATCTAATTTCTTAATCATACTTTCAATTTTATCATTAACATTAAAGATCGTTATCGAGTTATTCTGAAGTGTCAAATTTAAGTTCATTTATTTGCAAAAAATATCAGATAAATATGCAAGCACCTGAAGCCAATCAAAATCATACAATTTCGAAGAGAGATCAAAAGGATTGTCTTAAAAAAAAACCCTGTGCTTCTTGTCTAAGTTCGAATAAGCAGGTTATATAGGGATCAATAAATTTTAATAAACAAAGACGATACAATCACAAACAATAACCTGTCACTTGTAAGTCATGCGGTGAAGTGAATGAGAGTGCAGCACTATCACAACAGTGGCGGCGACATCTCAAGTTACTGGTGGCTAACGGCTAAATTTAAAAGTGCACTCCAAAAAAAAAAAAAAACGATATCAGTTGCTGGATTTTCGATCATCGATTGTACATATTAACAACTTTACTGTATAATATTATTCATTAAAATAATTTTTATGAATTATAGGAAAAAACGTTTCTATGATATTTTTATGATTTAATTTTTTATGTCCGCCATTATTGATTATTTTTCGTGTACCACCAACCAGCAACTCGCGTACCACCAGTGGTACGCGTACCACAGGTTGGGAAACGCTGCTATGGACAATTAATTGCTTTGTTTTTTATATAATTGAAACTTTATTAAAATAGTATAGAAGAAGTTTTAAAAGAATGTAATATTTAACTTAGTTAAAAAAATGTATAGATATTTGATATAGATACTTCTAACTTTGTCTTAGAAGAAATCATTTTATATTATATTATTGTGAATTTTTAACAGATATTATTTTTGTTTGAATTAATTTGTGTAAAGTTATGAAAAAAAAGTAAGGTCATAGAAATTTTCTTTACTATAAATAGAATGATTTTTACTATATTAAAAGAGAATTATAAAATTACTTATTTTTTGCTTTCAATAAGATAGATGTCTCTTATAATGATCATGAATCAATGATCAGTAATAATTTTATTACTATTTAAAATAATGGATTTGAGTGTATGTTTAATCAAGTCTTTGATTCAAAAAGTGATTTATTTAAGCAAGTGTTTTTTAATTGATATTTGAAGTTATTATTAAAATTGTAAATGAGTAAATTAATTTACATAAATTTATTGGAATATTTAAGTACCTGCAAATTACTTTGTATAATGTTAAATAATTTTGCAAATTTTATTTAATTTATTTATTTTGTTAATATTAATGCACTTAAAATTTATGGAAATATATATATTTCATGTTTCATGTTAACATTTGTATGTAATATTTTTTGAATAAAAACACTATTTTCAAATAATATATATATCATTGCTATTTTTAACCATTTATAATCCACTGCAAGGAGAAAAATATGAGTTTAATCCAATTTCTTCAATCTACAGAATTTCATTACTTTAGTAAACTTCCTTAGTTATCTATCTAATGTAGTCTGTTTCTGTGTCTTTTCGATACAGTTTAGGTTTAAGTTGTCCACTCATTTATCATATATTTGACAAGTTTGGTTTCATTTGTGTCTCATAATACTTTCACTAATATCAGTGACACTTGTTTGTTCTTTTATCCATGTCTTTTATTTTGATCCCAGTGGATATGTAGTTTGAAATCTCATGTTGCCATATTGTTTTTGTATTAAGTATTCAAGTTTCAAATCCCTAAATAAGCACTTCTAAAACACATTTATTAAAATCTTATTTTTTTAGCATATAAATATATTTCCTTTTAATATTAAATATTTCTGTTTTTGAAATATATGTATATTTTTTATAGTGTATACAATATATTTAAAGCTACAATCTCTCTACTCATTGGACAATAAATAATGTGCTAATTCTGCATGCAGTGTTTGCATTCAAATCATTAATTAATAAACAAAAATGAATTTATTTTTGCTATGATCAAAGAACATATATGGAAACAAAATTAGAAATGGGCACAGTCAAAAGCGGATTTAATGATTTGGATATTAAGTAAGCAATGACATGTTATGGCTAATACTTGTAATTACAGATTGACGCCTAGCGGCGACAACTGAGATTAGTGAGTGCACGACATCATTCTTATGTTAGAGAACACTGGTAGTTAATAAAAGTTATTAGTTATACAAACTGTGTGTATTTATTAATTTAGATATCATGACCAAGAACATAACATGGTGTCAGGAGTGTATTAATGAAATAATAGTTAAAAAAAATAATTTCTAAAGTCTATAAAACAGTGAGTATTTAAATATTGATAACAATAGTTTTTATAACAAAAGTGTTATTTTTCATATCTTATTTGCCGAAATACAAAATGGCGTCACAATTTGATTGTTTTTACAATAGTGAACTGCTATCCATGGAAGGAAATATGTCTGTCAAATGGACTGAATGGAAAGAATTATTTTTAAATTTCCTAGAGGCAATAGAAAACAATATAAAGTCAGATAAAGTAAAATTAGAAATATTACATCATCTCATTAGAAAAGAAGGGAGAGATGTAAAACAACATCAGACCACATGAACCTGGAAGATAAAACAAAATTGCTACCTGTCTTAAACTAAATGGATAAATATTTCAACACAATGAAAACAATATTATATGATGGAATAAAAGCATATACAATGGAGCTGCATGAGGGAGAATCGATTGATCACTTTCTTACTCGCTTAAAATTAGTAGTTGAAAAAGCTGACTTCGGGGATCAAAAACAAAATATACTCCAAGATAGAATTATGATGGTATAAAAAGAAGAAAGACTAAAAGATGGATTATTTGAAAAAGGGAATATTACATTGGAAAAAGCATTAGAAATAATACGTGGACACGAAACTAGAAGACTCAAAAATGAATTACTGGGGAAGTCTGAACTATGTATGAATGAAATAGCGAAAAATACAACAAACATACGAAATTGTCAAAAGTGCAACCATAATCACCCAAAACATGAATGTCCTGCATTTGGAAAAAAAGTGTTATAAATTGTGGAAAGTTAAAACATTTTGCCAATAATTGCCATATGAGAAGCTATGACTATAAAATCTTAAAAACACAAAAACGCTCAAACATAAAGTATCATAAAAATAGGAATAGAAATGGACATGATGTGCATAAAGTACACAATACTACGATATCGGATTCATCATATACCAGTGATGTTGAAAATACAATTGCATACTCAGATGTATAGACTCGACTCATTCGTTTAATGGCTGGTATGAACAGATATTTAATAGACAACAATAAAGTAAAAATAAAAATTATGTCTAAAAAAATGCTTAATATTATTCATCCACAACCAATAATATACAAAACAAAGAAGAAATTATGTGCTTTTGGAGGATCATTTTGCACCCCAATAGGAAAAGGCAAAACTTCAATGCAAAATAAACAGAGATTAGCATAATTTACATTTTATAATAATAAAAGAAGGTGAACCAACACGCCTTAGTGGCAGTGATTGTGAATTACTAGGTTTAATTAAATGCAACAAAATTACAGTACAAGAAGTAATGATGAAAAATAACAAAAGTAAAAATGATCAAAATATATCCAACAACAACAAAAATAAAATAACAAAGAGTAGAAAAGATAATAAAAGTATTAAAACACAAAAAATAAAAGAAAATGAAAACTTCAAGTCTATGTATGAGATGTTTTTCAAGGTGTGGGTTGTTATGAAGGCGAACACCACCTCACAGTAGACCCAACATTTAAACCACTTGTCCATGCACCTGGATTAATTCCACTAAGTATACATGAACAATATGTGAGGAATGAAATAAAATGGAAGATAATTCTATCGTTATATAACTCCATGACATATCCACCAAATTGGGTAAATAGTCTATTAATAGTTGAAAAACCAAACAGCACTATGAGAATATGTATAGACCCAAGAGATCTTAATAAAGCATTAAAAAGAGAATAAAATGCCATCTCCAGAGACAGCTTTAAGTACAGTAACAGGAATGAAATATTTCACAGTTTTGGACTTGAAATCCGGATTTTGAAATATTAAAGTTGATAATGAATAAGCAGACTTAACAACATTTAATATACTCTTTGGAAGATATCGTTTTAACCGCCTTACCCTTTGGCTTAAATGTATCACCAGAAATTTTTCAGAGGACAAATGATGAATTATTTTCCAAAATACCAGGTGTCAGTATAACAGTTGATGAATTCTTAATAGGAGGAAAAACTGTTGAAGATACGAGCAAAAATTTGTTAAAAGTCTTAAAATAGAGCAAGCATGGTTAGTGCGAAATTCAATCCAGATAAGATCCAATATGCTAAAATGAAGTGAAATACCTAGGACGAATGATTTTAGAAACAGGAATTTCAGCAGATCGTAATAAAATAGAAGCACTACAAAATCTTGAACCATCAAAAGACAGGGGTTGAAACGAATTTTAGGAATGATAAATTATCTCTTACCACACATTCCGAACTTAGCAGATCTGACAGCATTTCTGCAATCTCTTAATAAAAACAACTTATGTGGGTATGATATTGGTATTACCAACAATGTTTTGATAAGCTAAAAGAGGCAATCTGCAATACAACCTTGCTAACACACTTCAATTCTCAAATTCCAGTAATAATATAAACAGATGCCTCACAGACAGGACTAGGGGGAGTTTTACTCCAAAATGGGAAATCAATTATGTATACTTCCCGAGAACTTTCTGAAACAGAACAGCGATACGTTAAATAGAAAAAGAACTCTTAAGCATTGTCAATGCATGTCAAAAGTTCCATTACTACATATTTGGATGAAATATAATAATACACACTGACCATAAACCATTACTTGCAATTGTAAACAAACCAAAGATTATGAGATTATAATGATATAAACTTAAATTTGAATACCACCCTGGGAAGGAATTCTATATCACAGATACATTATCGCATAAGTACAACACAACAAAAAGATGCCTGTAAAATACACACAGCAAACAAAACTGTCAGTACCTGGGACAATGACTTAAAGAGAGCTTATCCTTTAAATGATGAAGCTTCAGAATTAATTAAATATATATGCAATAGATGGCGAACATAAGTGCAATATTTTCAATTTTGCAAAAATTCTGGCAGAATTGCTACAAATTCACACTGAATCATAGAATACTACAACATAAAAGAAAATTATTTTTACTGACATCTCTATGATCCCGAATAATGAGCTTGCTACACGAGTCCCATTTGGGAATTGAGAAACTGAAATCCAGAGCAAGACAATCATTTTATTGGTTAAGTATTAACAAAGATATTGAATCATTAGTGGATAACTGCCCAGTATGTGGTACATACAGGCCAGCTCTTCCAAAAGAACTACTGTTACCACATGTTGTGCCAACAAGACCATGGAAAAAGGTTGGTGCTGATTTATTTGAATTTGGCAACAATATTTACTTATTCCTAGTAGATTATTTCTCTAAATACCCAGAGCTACTTTGCATACCTGACAAAACTGCTTCAATAATAAAGCTATGCAAAACAACATTTGCATGCTTTGGCATACCAGATGAGGTAATGGCAGATAATATGCTGTTTGCTTCATTCTTATTCTGCAAATTTGCAAAGGAATAGTGTTTTAAAGATATAGTCCACACTCTCCATGTTCTAATGGACTTGCGGAACGAAATGTTCAAACTATAAAGCAATTATTTTGCAAAGCTTATCAATCTGGAATTGACCCAGAATTAATTTTACTTGAAATTTAGAAATACATTGATAAGTGGGATGAAGATTACTCCATCACAGCTACTAATGTCTGGAACACTTAAAACAAAATTACCAGCCTTTTTAAAACAACTCATATCTCCACCTACACAAAAGGCCTGTAGATACTAATATGGAGGCAAACTAGACAGAAAAGTTTCTATGACAAGACAGCCAAGATATCTCCACCCGTGGAAATTGACAAACTGGGATGAGTATATGATGGGACCAGATGGATGAAGTGTAAAATTCTTGAAAGAACTCTCGAGCCAAAATCATATCGCATTTTGACTGAGGATCTATTCTTCATCGAACCAAATCACATCTATAGAACACAGCTGAAAGATTCATAACAATTCCACAGACACAAGAACCAGATGAGGAGACACAGTTGCCTGTAACTGAGACAGAGAAATCACCACCAGCAACACCAAGTGACAATGGCACAGTGATAAGGTAAATACCAGTCAAACCTTCTGAGATGAAAGAAAAATCGAATAGAAGAAGAAGACCTCCAGTATATTTAAAATACTATGTGTGTAAATAAAAAAGAGAGTTGTCATGTTAGACTGACACCTAGCGGCGATAACTGAGATTAGTGAGCATGCGACATCGCTCATATGTTAGAGAACACTGATAGTTAATAAAAGTTATTAGTTGTACAAATTGTGTGTATTTATTAATTTAGATATCACGACCAAGAAAGACTTGATATTACATAGTATTTCTAACTGTAAATTTATAATATTTATATATATAGTGTCTTACATAAAGCCAGATTTTTTTTCATGATAAACAAAGAATGAAAGATTGGAAAATGTTAAATCATCTTTTATTTTTGGAAATTTTTGCTTTTTTGTTGCCAAAAACTTGGAAGATCTTTCTAAAATTGTATATATATTGTTTAAACTATTGCCCTTTGCAAATTTTGTTTCTTAAAAGAATTGTTAAAAGATCATTATTTTTATTACCAGTATATACATTTGAACTAATGTTTTTATTGATTTGTGTTAAGTATGGAGAATTATTAGTTTCTATCGGAAAAACTTCCAGTCTCTAAGTATTACTAATGAATATTGTATATTTCGTTTTATAATGATAAAAGTTATTAATCTAGCAGGAACATTATAATAACAAATTACATCTTGTAAATGATTGTGTTTACATATTTATATAAAATGTTTTATAACAATTACAAAGAGTAAATACTTTATCATTGATATTATTCCATTATTATTTTTATTAGTTTTAACAATTCTCAACATTGAGAATATATAATATTTTGGAAAATAGTGTTCAATTCCACATGCCATAAGAATTCCATAGAAGTCACACTTTCTAGAGATATTTTAATAAACTTGCAAATAATATCTTGATATATAAATGTAATCTCATTTAGTTTCCAAGATGTTTATATAAGTAGTAAATCAGATAATTATTTTATAGGGATAAAATATTTACAATAGCAAAGATCTTAATAAAGCCTCAATTTAGCTGCTCACAGTTTCAGATAACAATACTGATATAAATTAACAAAGGCAAAACTCTCCATACAGTAGTGCCACCCATTGCTAGTATGAAATGGTGATCATGTGATGCTGATATAAATTGTTAGAAATCAGGTCTGCTTTGGTATGAAATTGTGAACTGGTTAGATTGGCACTTTGTTAAGATCATTGCCAATGTGATATTTCATACCTATAGAATATCAATTAACTATCTACATTACATCTTCAAGATTAAGTGAAAATGAATTTATTTTTTATGCAGTTAATAAATAAATTATATTGATATGAGAGGGTATTCTTTGAACATTCATTAAAATGATTTTTGAAAGTCTGTTTGTAAAGGATTCTCGTAATACATGTATTTGAAGCTTATTATTTCATAAATCTTATACATATATATATATGTTTTGTTTTTTTTAGAATGCCTATTATGTTACATAGTTCCAATTGTGTCTTAACTGGAAAAACTCATGCAGAATTAGCAAAATTGAATGAATGTCCCCATGATCCTGGTGGTTATTTTATTGTCAAAGGTGTGGAGAAAGTAATTCTTATTCAGGAACAGTTATCAAAAAATAGAATGATTGTCGAAATAGACCGTAAAGGAAATGTAGGTTGTCAAGTTACAAGGTATGATGTTTTGTAAATAATGAATTTTATACACTTTATTAATATTAATTTTTTAACATTGTAAAATGTAAACTTATTTATTTGTTTGTTAATTTATATTTATGCTTTTTAAAAGGAGAGAGTAATGAAAATAAAATTATTATTTTATTCATGACAATTAGTCTTATAAAAATATGACACAAAGGAGCACAATTCATAATTTAAATAGATTGTTGTAAATATAAGAATTGGAATGGTTTCAAGAAGGATTTTACTATTAACTGAGAGGTAACTTTTGGATTCCTCTTTCACAACTTAAAAAAACAGATGGCAGATTCCTAATGTTTACTTTCATTCTTGTTATTGCGTCTATTAATACTATGTGATTATTCTTATGATAAACAAATATGGATGAGTTGCTTAGCAACATGCATTAGCCAGTGTGGTAGATGTATTGACTTTTTAACTCCGAGGTTAAAAATCAAGAAATACTATGATCTTACTTCGCATTTACGTGATTATTTTTAACTCGGTCATCAGTTAAATTTTCTTGAAGATAGTATAAATGTATATATGAATGATCCTTTTATTAGATATTTTTAAACATGCCAGACAAAACAGGCTGTAAAGTCATCAGCCAAGATAGCATTAGTTTCCAAAAGCAGACAGCTAAAAATTCTCTAATTAGTATTTGATGATCTTTTACAACTGTAGATGATTTTAAAGTGAAGGAAGATTGCATGAATTGAAAGAAGAAATATCAAATATTAAATGAGACATTGTTTAAATTTTGTGAAATTAGAAGGAAAGATGAAGGGACAATTGATTTGAAAAATGGATATGTACTTTAGTATAAAGTTATAAGTATTGAAAACAGAAGTAGACTGGAAGTTATTATAAATAAAAAGTTTGAGAAACAACATTGTAGAGATTGATGGTATATCAGACAGTGTAGCAAATTAATGAAAAATACCAAATGCAGATATTTAGGTTTAAATCCCAACAAGTTATTATTGTTATGAAAAAGTAGATTTTTTATATGGATGTATGAAATGCTTTTGATGATACCAAACATTTTAAAATACACTGAAGACTTTACAACTAAAATTGGTAAATAATTGAAAGATGAAAGTATTAAGGGTAAATTTGTCTATGATAATAGAAATGAGAGAAAACACAGAATTTGGAAAAATTATATATTATGAAATCTTTTTTTTTTTTTTTGAGAAAAATGCTAAATAAAAATTGGAACATAGAGACATCCAAATGAAGATACAGCAAAATTGGATTATATTTTGATCAATAGAAAATATATATTTTAAAATTGTAATGTTCTTAATAGATTCAATACAGGAAGTGATCATTGATTAATAAGATTTAGGAAATAGTCCAACACAAAAATAGCTATAAAAACTATTAAAAAATTATTAATAATTGACGTTATACTCCAGTGAATTTAAATTAGACTTAGCTAATTATTTAAAAATTATTAATAGAAAATAGTTTAACTTAATTGGGATCAATAAGCATAATCAGATAACTGATATTCCACTAAAAACAGCATCAAAGATAGTTGGTACAAAAAGAAACAATTCACTAGTAAATTTTCACTTGAGACAAAGGAATGTATGAAGAAAAAAATAAAAATATTTAAAAATATTTCAATAAGAATAATCATATATCTGAAATTCTATAAAATGATACAAAAAAGAGTTTAATGATGATATTAGCAAATAAAACTATAGAAGGGAATAAAAATATAAAATATCTTGGTGTTAGAAAAAAGGGATTATTTCAGCGCAAAGAAGAAAACATAGAACTGTTGCTAAAAAAATGGATGACGTCATGAAATGTTTGAAAGGCTCTACAAAGAAATGTATAATAAATAACAAGAAAACAACTCTGAATTGTTAAGCAATTTAAAGGAAAAAGTGAGATGTATGATTAATCTATAAAGGGAGAAGCTCTAGGAAATGATGAAATTATTGATATTTTAGAAGTTGTACATGAAGAAATAGAAAAATCCATGGCAAAATCATATACCAAATGTTTAAATAATAGAGTTGTATCAAATATTCAGAACACAATAGTAATATTGATAATTAAGAAAGATGATAAAAAAAAATTAGAAATTACAAACTTATTTATCTTCTATTAGTTTTATACAAAACCTTTATCAAAATAATTATAACTCATCTACAGTAAATTTTGGATTTAAATCAATCAAAAGAATTAGCTGGATTTAAAAGTTGTTTTAGCAGTCTGGATTATATCCAAATATTGAAAGAAGTTATAGAAAGATCCATTGAATATGAGTTTCCATTATGTTTTGGATTTGAAGATTGTGAAAAAGGCTTTGATTCTATAAGCATTTTTCAATGATTAAAGCATTGAACTATCAAGATGTAAATCCCAGGATATTGTCATATTCTGAAGAATATTTATCAAAATCTAACAGTCTTGATTAGATTGCAAGGTTATATTAAGAAATTAAACATTGAGAAAGCTTTACATGAAGTATTTTGGGGATTAAAATGGGAAGCTAAAGGAATAAAAATGCATGAAGATTATTAAATCATCTAGATTTTGCTGATTGTATAGATATTTTTGCAAATAAAGCTCAGAGGTTTCAGAAATATTGTAAGAGTTATCAGATGATAATAAGGAAATAGGACTAAAAAATCTAAAGAAGTATTCAATAGATTTTCTCAGAAAAAAATAAAGATTGATAATTTATGAATCAGAAGAATTAACAATTGATTAATATACAGATGGGAATATAATGGATTAAATAATCACAGAATGCTTTTTGGTAGAAATAACTTTCCTGTTAAAAGGAAATATGTCTAATGTTTGGAAAGGACAGAGTTTTAATAGATGAGTTTTCTCCATCTTTACATTTTGATCTTGAACTTTGGCACTTAATAGAAAAGCAATACAGAGTATTCAGACCACACAATGAAATTTTGGAACACTATATGTTATGAGTAACAAAAAGGGATCAAAAGTGAAGTATTTGGATGAGAGAAAAAACATGTATCATTGTCATTATTGAAAGAGTTAGAATATTGAAATGGAGCTGGACTAGAAATACAGTTAGAAGAGATGATAATAGATAGACAGTTGAAATTTTCACCAGATCCTAAGAGATTATAAAAGATCTAGAATGAGACAATGTGAGATCCATGGATGAAATAAGGACGTTTGTGAGTGTAATGTGGAAAAATTATGGATTTAAAAACTCGATAAATTTAGATAGACTTTCATTCTGCAATGGATGAATAATAATTGACAATAATGATGATATTATTAAAGAATTAGAATAGGTAATTAAAAGTATTATTTTAAATTTATAAACTATAAGATAAATGTGAAGTATTTTTTACTTTAAGAAGTCTCGATACATTTTCATTATTGCTAATAGCCACCCCTTAAAAGTGTAACTATTACATTATCAGAAGATTAAAAAAAAAAAGAAAGAAAAACAAAGAACACAAATTTAATTATATCATGAAGTGGAACAAAAAGTTAATTGTATCATGGGCAGTTTGTTTCTAACTTTCTTTGTAGCAAACTTTACTTTTTGAAAGACTTTAGCATCTTGTCTGATTGTTTGTATCTATTGATTTGCTATTCTTAGCTATATTTTTTTTAGAAAATCTGTTTTTGTGATTAGTTTCATATGACCAAGCCACCGAAGATGTGATTTTACAATGAAAGATTGAATAGCATCACATACAGCAAGCTGAAGATTATAACAGTTAATCTTATGATCTCTATTGTCATATTTTTTAGAATCTGCAAAGTATTCCTAAGTTTTTCCAGCAAATGCTACTTATTAAATTCAAATATTACATCAAAATTTAGTCACTTGTTGCCATTTCTATAAAATATTGTGGAAGGCTTTTTTAAACTTTTAATTATAGTAATGATACTATTAGTCTAGAAAAAACAACAACATCTAGTTAATAAATTAGGTTCTAATGTTAATTTACCCATAATATTAAAGTATCAAACCAAAAAAACTTTCATATGACTCCAGTTTATACACATTTTTCAAGAACTACCTATTTATTTTATTCTAGTTCTACCATCTATTGTACTGGAGGTAGATGGAGTGCTGAAATTGCATTAGAGTTAAAAGGTCATGCACACTGTTTCCAAGTCAAACTCCTTGCTGGTAAAAACTTTAAGTCAGAGACTAGTCCAGAATATGGATATGGTGGCATTGGATAGGAATTTAACAAGCTCTGCATTAAACCACTAAACATCTCATGATTACTATTTCTTATGCTAGCACATTACTGTTGTTCAAACAGGCAAAAGTTTCCATACAGAAGTGCCACTCAAAGTGCCAACCAGAGTAATCAATGGATGTCAGAAGGCTTGTGCATAAAACCCCTATCTAGTGCCTACTCATCCTAAGATCTAGGTGCAGTGCTCTCAGATTCAAAGCTCGTCACTGACGAAGGCCACAAGCCAGAAACTAATCTGGGGATATTGGATGAGTAGGCATTAGATAGGGATTTTATGCATAAGCCTTCTGGCATCCATTGATTACTCTGGTTGGCACTGAGGGGCACTACTGTATGGAGGGTTTTGCCTGTTTTAAGCTCTGCATTCAGATTTGTTGATTAGTTAAACTTACATACAATGGGTCAGAACTAGCTATTAAATTATTATTAAACAAAATTTATTAAGAATTAATAAAATAGTGAATAATCTGAGCTGCAGTATAATTTTTTATATTTTTCAAATTTTTTAATTAAACAACAAATTTAAATAGTTATGAATTATAGATTAAACCTGGTAATGGAGACAGGTATTACCTGCAACTTCCATAGTAGTACTGGCAGAAGATGTAGAATATTTGGAGAATTTAATAAGAAAAATGATAGATTTTCTTTCGAATAGGCTTGTTACTAGCAATAAAATTTCTTTCATTATAAAAAAATTTCAACTTTAATTAAATCTTTGAATCTATTTTAATAAGGAAATTTTTTTTTTACATTGCCAAATAGTCGTATCTAGTAATTATTATATATTTTTTTAATGGATTAAGAATTTTTATTTATGGGCTGAACATTCAAATCTTTACTTTTGTTTCTGATAATCCTCATAAATTTATTGTAATATTCAATTGTTTAAATTACAAATAAAAAAAGAAAATTGTCTTAGATAACTTGCCATTTATCCTTAGATATATTCTTGATGATTGTATTAATTAAGAGACTTTTTAAATACTTAAAATCAAGATATGTATTTCAAACTATGTATGCATATAGAGGAACATTTTTAACTTAATGTAAAGTTGATTTTAGTCCATTTTTTAATATTTAATAAAATGAATTCAAAAGAAATTTGAGAATTAAAAATAACATATCTAAGAAATTAAATTTTCATATTGATCTGTAATGTCTACTGAAATTGATAATGAAAACATTATAAATAATATGTTCTTAATAAATGTCTCATAGAGTTTTTTGTATTTTTATTATTGCAGGAATTATTTGGTCTTATACAATTTCTGGAAGAAGAATGTTATAATAAATTATTTATCTGACGAAATAGTTTGTTTGTTTTTTTAATAATTCAAATGGGATTATCATATCTATGATATTAGTTTCAACATAATACATTTTAATATAAAAATTATATTATGACATTTATAAAAATATAGAATATCTTATATAATAGACATATACAGATGTATTAAAACATTCTTTTACAATTCTGCTTTTTTATCAAAAAATTAATTAATTGAACTTTATTCAGAATCAAAACAAAAACTGCATAAATATTCTTTTAATGCTTTGTCTTCTCCCAATATATCAATTAGAGAAATTTAAAAAAAAATTGACAACTTTAAGAAATGAAAATAAATTATTGTATTTATATTTAATCATTATAATTAACATTAAAGTAAGTAGATTATTAGACTGTAAGAAATTATAGGTAAAGGGTGATGTAGCTGAGATAAAAATTAGGCCATGATGATAAAATAACTCAGTTTTTTTTTATGATTTTCATAACTTCATATTATTTTTCATTAGAATTATCTTTGTAATAATCAAAAGAGGCTTTATTAGTGAAGACATCTATAACTAGATGCAAAATTAAAAGTATTGATCCAAATCAGTAAAAGGTTCAAAACTATATTATGGCAAGAAATAGCTATATCTAATTGCAAATCTTTTAATTTATTTAAACATCAGTTGGCAAGAAAGTAAAATGCAAGAAAAAGATCATGGTAACTTAATAGCTATCATTATAATTTTTACTCTGAATATTAAGAAAATAATTCATGACTAAAATCAGAAAAGTTAGTGTCTTTATTAAATATCTTAATACATATGTGCTGTTGTTCATAAAATGACATTAATTTATTGTTATATTTTAAAAATAGTTTACTCCAGTCTGGATTATGTTAATCATCATATTTATACTCTATTGGATAGTTAATTAATAATGTCAATGAATACATCTCTAATGTTTTATCTTAAAAAATGAAGATCTAGATTAATTATTATCTAAAACTCTGTATCATTTCTAGTGGTTTCAAATTTATGTCTCTTTGGAAATAATATTAAAATGAACATATCTTAAAGTGAAGTAGTCATCAACATATCATTAGTTCCTCGTAATAATTTTACTAAAAAAAATAAAATAATGATAATAAAATCATGTAGGTACTCATCAAGCTTTTGGATTTTATTTCTGACAATGAATTGACTTGGGAGCAGTCATCTTATGTCATATAATCTCGAGCAGCAGATTTAGAGGAATATGCCTTTTTTTTCTGTGATTATGTAATAGCATAGCCATACCGCAGCTATATTTAAGTTAGAAATAAAATCAGAATTAGGATAATTATTAAATTTTTATAGCAGTTCTTATACATCAAATGTTTTTTGTAAATTTTAATATATAATTTTTGATAATTTAATAGTCTTTTATAGACTGCTATGAAAATAGATATCATTATTGTTAATTAATAAAAAGTAACAGGAAACATCAAGACATATGATATTTTCTTTGAACATAAAAAGAAAATACTTTGTTTGTAAAACATATCAATATTTGGTTCAGAAGTTGTCTTTGAAAAAAAAGGAAAATAATGTATAAGTTGCTATTTTCATATTTTGTTAAAACTGGCAATATAAACATAAATATAAAATTATTGGAATGATTAATTTTTTTAAAAGTAAAATTAAAAGAAATATTTTGAATATTTAATGATAATGGTTATGTAATATGTATTACGATTTTTTTTGTATAATTAACTATGTATATGTGTTTCTCTTCCAGGCTTTTGATCTGAATTCAAATCTGGGTCAGATAAAACTTGAAAATATTTTTAGATTCTAATCAAGCTTAGGATTTTTTTTTCAGATAATTGATTTTCAGCCAACTCATTACTTTCAAATAATGGTTTAAAATGGGTATCCAGTAAATAAATTTATAAAATTTATAAGGATGGAAAAAATATTGTCACCTGATAATGAATATACTTTTTTAATTATTTTTTTTTGTGTTAGACATTATGATGCAGTGACTTTTGTCTTAAAGTATATGATTTAAATTGTTTTTCATTACACAAACATGTACCCACACATAAGTATTGCACTAAATTATATACATAAGTGAAAGAAATCTGATATTTTTTCTATTGACTATGAAAATAGTATACATCTACATTTCACTGTCCGAAAAATTGAGAATTTTTATGACATTGAAATGCATATGTATACATTTTATATTTTCACAATCAATGGAAGTTTGGTTAGCTTTCTTTTATTTACATAATTATCTAACAACTCCACTGCTGACATATTTCTCTAATATTTGGAAATATTCCCACTCATTTTTTGGTTTAAATCATAATTAATCCATGAAATTATTTAATTTAACACACCCACACATGTAATGTAAACAAATAGTGACAGAATTTAAAATATATATTTCAAAGACTTGTTTAGCATACTTTATTTTATCCATCAGTATATCATGAAAAAAAATCAGTCTTAGTTGACCTGAAATATGTGTTCTATGGAAACTGTTTCAATTTTTTCATTATATAATACTGTATAAAATAAAACATTAAAGATAGTACTTTGAAGATTTAATATTTCAGTTTGTTTCATTTATATATGTATAGGCAGTATTTGCTTACACTAAGAATTTTTCTTAACATATATATAAACAAAAACATATATATATAAACAACAATAACAAATTTTATTTATTTGTTTCTCAAAACTTCTTTTCATTAATGTTTTTTTTAGTTCAACACATGAGCGTAAAAGTCGAACAA
This sequence comes from Epiperipatus broadwayi, assembly GCA_028023455.1. Classification (NCBI taxonomy): domain Eukaryota; kingdom Metazoa; phylum Onychophora; class Udeonychophora; order Euonychophora; family Peripatidae; genus Epiperipatus; species Epiperipatus broadwayi. Next base: position 324,420 of record JAQFVV010006298.1, read on the forward strand.
ATATTATTGTGAAGCATAATCGTTACTATCTCAAGCATAATAACTTGTCTGAGGTAAACAAATTATAATATAATTAATTTTACTATTTGTTTTTTTTTTTGGGAAATCATGATCTGCTTGTTTAATTGTTATTTTCTTCTGTAGCCTTTTTACAACGATGTTCAAAAGTTAGTGAAAATAGATACAAAAATAAATCATTAGTTTTTGGTACATTTCTATTTTATTTAGAAGAATTTTTTTTAAAATTCATTTTAGAGAGCAAAAACAATGATAATCTAACATCTTACTTTCATGTTTAGATATCATTTTAATCAAAAGTAACAAAAATTGTAATTATGTTCAGCTTGCTTTAACCCCTCCTTTGTTTTTATTTATATATTCCTTTTGAAGTCTTTTCATCATTCTTCCACTGTAAATTGAGTTAATCACAACTTTTCATATGATAAACAAAGTTTGTTAAGAACTTACAGTTTGTTTATATGCATTTTTGTTTACTTTTCAGTACTGTTGTCAGGACAAAATACATAATATGTATACTGTATAATTACAATTCATTTTATATTACTATCAAAGTATATTTTACTGTTAAAATAAATACTTTTTTTTTTTGGATTTAGAGTGATATAATTTAAGAAATGATTTTTAATTTAAATTAATTTTTTGAATAATTTAAAAACTCTTTGATGTTGTATGCATTAAATACTTATTTTAATAATAAAAGGAATATTCTGTGAATTCTAAGTGGATGTTCTCACAAAAGAGATTAGTTGAAACAAGATTTTAATTTATCTGAAATATTTATTGAACTTAGTAACTGATTGATCGACTTCATTAATTAATTTAAAGAAAAAATGTGGTTTTGAGCAATTAATAAATTAAATAATCTCATTTTGTAATAAATTTTATTTATTATTTTCAAATTAAAAGTTAGCTGTATTAAAAATAGTTTTATTTGTTTAATATTATTATCATTTTTATAAAGAACTAAACCATTATGACAAGAGTCATGGCTTGCATATTTCAGTAAACTGCTGACACAAAAATCCTGTATTCCCAATTTTCTCTGCATATATCTGCATATTCATTAAATTTTATTTAATACAAATATAAATAAACAATAATAACACATTTTTTTATATACTTTATAAATGCAAATGCAAAACTTTATTATTGCATAGTTTCAAAAATAGGTGACAATTTTACTGTCCAACAGTCTTCTTTAGAGCTTTTTCTACTACAATTTCAATTTTATCAATTGATTTGTATAAATTTTGCTTATTTTTGCTGAAGCTAAAGTTTATGTGGATTCCATTAGTGAAACTTATTAATGGATAAATACTGTATTTTGTTTATTCCTGTTTTGATGTAGGCAGTGAAGAAACTTGACTGGGATTTTTACAATAAGTTACTATAGCAATAACTATGTTGTTTTCAATTGTTCGTGATTATCTACTTCATGTTTATTATATATTGCTATGGTTTGTTATTAAATTGTGACATTGCCATGATGATTGTTGGATATATGTGTATTTATATATATATAAAATATATTCAAACTAAATTTATAATAAATCCATTATTGGAAATAATGAAAAATTATATCTTAGATTGAATAAAATTCCTATTCAGATAAACAGTTTTATTTTACAAAGAAATACAATTTAAGATGATTCATAAAATAAATATAGGCTAGAAATTGTATTTGTCATTAATAGATAATGTCCTTCTTAATATTCATAAACATGTATGAACTGTTATTTATATTAGTAAGATAAAGTCATTGCAAATATATCAATATTATTTGATTATAATAATAAAACAAATATTAGGTAAAATGAAAATAATGAATATAATCTTATTTCCACATAAGAAAATCATCTTTGAAATAATTTCTAAGCTTGCTAAATTTGTTTCTGCCAGTCATTTTATCCCCATAGGCTTCTTTTCTTTATCAGGGCTAATTCTAGAATGCATAAAGATTTTATTGATTCAACAAAACATTTCAAATATTAAAAGATAATTTTATGAGTCAACAAAAATCAACAACAAATAAAATAAAAAATTAATCAACCACAATAAAATTCCTTGTTTAATTAAAACTATTCGTATTACCTGATATCTCAAATTTTGTTTATATGTTTCAGTTCTTAATAGAACTGTAACATAAATTATTTTCTTCCATTAATTAGAGGCTGATATCCATTTATATTTGTTTTCTGGAGCAAATTTTATTTATAATTCTTTAAATAAGATTATAGATTATTTTCATCCTTGTAAAATTCATTATTAGTTTAATAATTATTAATGCCATGTTTCACCTCACTGATATATTGAGATTTTTTTGAATTTCCATCAGTGTTAATAGATGTAAGCATAGATTGGTTCATTCTATTCTTGCTTTTTTGTCAATAGAGTATTATTTATTTATAGCCTATGGGGAGGATGATTTACTTCATTATGTAAATATTGAGCTATACTAATTTAATGTTTGTAACTATTAACTTTTGTTTGATTATTAAAATGAGGTTGTTAAAAGTGAGATTCACTTTTTATCTGTGTATAATTGATTATTTATTTAATAATTATTAATGCCATGTTTTCATCTGGCAGATATATTGAATGTTAACATTTGTAAGCTTATAAACATAAAAAGCTTAAAGAATAGATGGATACATTGTAAATTCGATTCTTTGTCAGATTTATTCATAACTTGAGGTAACAGTGGTTTACTCCATTAATGATCTAAAGAATTATAAATGTTAAAAATTTAAAATTTGGATATTTTAAATATTTTATCTGCTCTATTATAAAATATCTAGAATTCAAAATGTCACAAATTTTTCTTATACCTCTGTAATTTATAAATTAAAATTTAAACAAATTACATTATTTTTATATACCTAAAATGTGTGTTTTTTCATATTATCTTAGAAATATTAAGCATTCTCGAATGACAATCACAATAAGTAAATTTCAAAAAAACAAAGCATGATCATACACTTTTAATATGAGAAACCAAGTAAATAACATGTGTTACATTGAAAAAAATTTTAATATAAAGCTTGACAAAAATTTTTATATTGTAGCATTAAAATGCAATTCATTTTTTTTTTTTTTTGAATTTTGATGCATATGAATTATTAATCAATGTATCTCAACAATTTTGCTCAGAAATGGTAATAACTAGGAAAAATTTTATTCTGTTTATAAAATATGAATTTTGTTAGAATAGTGCATAACATTTAAAGTGTTGTAGAAAAACTTAGCACGAGAATATTTCTTTAATTTCAATATAAAAATATATTTTGAACATTTATTGCTTTCAAAGAAGAAGTGAATGTACATAGAAAACACATAACTGCAACAATGTACTCAAAAAGAAATGGAGAAGTTCAGAGATTTCTTATTGTCATTGTTAAAGGTATTAGATATATTAACTTCAAAACATATATTACTATTGCAGTCCAACATTACCATAAGTGTGCATTGTATTTTTCTTCATTTAATTCAATGTTAAATATTTCTGTTATTTTTTATTAAAGAAACTTTTACATGTATTTTCTTACATCTATACTACAATTTGACTCGTAATGTGAGATGATATTATCATCATTAAATATTTAATTTTTACATGATTTTTTAAAAATAACAGATCAGTAGGAAGTTTATTACTTTGTACAAAGTTTATATTAGTAGCCCTTTCTTTGCTTAATAAAAATGTATTCATATCATAATAGCCATGTGGTATTATTTCATTTTTAATGAACATTTATATAAAATAAAAAATATTTATATTAAATGTATTTTAAACATTAGTGTTTAAACTTTAATATTATATAATAAACAAAATAGTAATACAGTATTATAATTTTCTGTTTTAATGTGTTTATAAATTATTTTTCTGGTTGTTTTCTATTCTATCGTGTCAGCCACATAATGGTGCTATTTCTAGGTCAATTCCTAGAAATCTACCATTTCAGTGGCCTATACTCAACCTAAGAGGCTTCTTTCTACAATAAAACAGAAAGAGTCGTCGCCGACTGCTGTAGTTGGTTGTGTTATTAACTTTATCGTAATGCTAGAATGTCTATTTTCTCTATACTTTCGTGTGAGAGTGTGTGGATTTTAGCCTGATGTAATTATTTAAAATTTCATTACAAAGGGTTTTTTTTTTCAAGGCGCTAACCTACTGTTGCATTGTAACTTTATTAACAATGTTGTGAAGGTTCCATTACGAATGTGTAACCCTCAAAAATTGCTTTTAAGGTTGCGGCAGAGCAATATTTCGACAATCATGCGAAAAATAATGTTTTCACGAGAATTCGTCCGTGAAAAGTTACTTTTTATATATACGTACAAACAAAAACAACCCAGTGTCTGATTATTAATTACTGTCCAAAAAAAGAAAATTAGTCGGGTATTATTTTTACATTTACTGTTTAAATAAGATTAGTTTTTATATCTACACACTAACAAAAACAACCCAGTTTCTGATTAATTAGTGTCCAAAAAAAAAAGAAAAGCAAATTTGTCGGGTTTGATTTTTAAATATAGTATTTGAATTATGGTATTTTTTATATATTTATATATACACAATAACAAAAAGAACCCACTTTCTGATTAATTATTGTCCAAAAAAAAAAAAAGCAAATTAGTCGGGTATCATTTTTCAATTGAATATTTCAATGACGGTCCTTTTTATAGATACACACTAACAAAAAGAACCCATTTTCTGATTAATTACTGTCCAAAAAAAAAAAAAGCAAATTAGTTTGGTATCATTTGAAAATTTAGTGTGAATTTTTAAATGTTGTGGGTAAATTGAATAATGTAGAATTGCTTATTATTTTCTATTAAAAAAAGACCGTAACTTTTTATATATATACACACAAAGAAAATAAAACCCACTTTCTGATTAATTACTGTCAATACCAAAAAAAAAGTTATTTGGGTATCATTTTTAAATTTAGTATTTAAATAATAGTACTTTTGATATTTACACACTAACAAAAACAATCCACTTTCTGATTCGTTACTGTCCAAAAAAAAAAAATGCAAAATAGTCAGGTATCATTTTTAAATGTAGTATTTAAAGAATGGTACTTTTTATATATACACACTAACAAAAAGAACCCACTTTCTGATTAATTACTGTCAAAAAAAAAAAAAAAAAAAGGCAAATTACTCGGCTATCATTTTTAAATTTAGCGTGAATGTAGAAATTTTGTGTAAATTGAAAAATGTATAATTGCATATCATTTTCTATTAAAAAAATACTGTTACTTTTTATAGATACACACAAACAAAAACAACCCATTTTATGATTAATTACTGTCCAAAAACGTCAATTATTCAGATATTATTTTTAAATTTAATGTAAATTTCTAAATTTTTGTTTTTTAAATAGTAATATTATTAATTCCTCTAATTTCCTATTACAAAACTAAAAAAGCCGATATTTATATAGAATCACAGGCCTGGCCTGGAATCATAATATGTATGTGTTTTTTGATTAGCATCAATGTCATCAAATGGCTGACATGAGAGAATAGAAAACAACCATTTTTCTTTTCATCAGTTTTACATAATCTAAAATTTAACTTTTATAAATGTATATGTAGCTTCAGCTTTAATGTTAAAAATAACTGAAAAGACTCCACCCTTTAACTTATTCATATGATAATATCAGCATAAAAGAATAATAAGGATAAATGAAATAATGAATTTATGATGACAAAACAAATATGTTAATAATAATTATTATTTTTTTAAGTTATAAACTTTTATGCAATGTAAATGAATAAATAAATATACAAAAACTAATTTGTAATAATTACAAATATATTATTTTTTTATTACTTTTAGCCATATATTCACTATTTACAAACTTTATTTTTAAATAATATCTTGATGTTTGACTTTTTTTATATCTTTTCTTAAACTGCTAGCTATGTATTCGCAAGTATATATTTTTTAAATTTAGATAACATTTATTGTATTGAAATGTATACAAATTAATCATATTTTATCTATGTCTTATAATTTTGATGTATTGTTTTTTTGCTTATCCTTGCAATTTTAATAGATGATTTCTTCATGGTTTTGAATATTATTGTGGAAATGATATTCTTATGACAAAATGGATATTATATTATTGCTTTATTTTTAGCATTATATTATTTCATTTGTTATTTAATTAGATATTTAACACAAAGATTACTACTTAAAATTATAAGACAAAATTCATATACTAAACATACTAAATATTTAGCCTCTGGATGTATGTTGTCCAAAAAAATAATTTTAATTAAAGTTAACTTTTATTTTTTTCCATTTTATTTACGTAAATTTGTTCTAAAATAAAACATAAACAATATTTGTTTAATTAAAGTTTAATATTAATAATATATAAATGCATACACATGTATACAAATACTTATACATATTTTATTATATTCATATTACAATCATATATATACATGTGTAATGCACAAAATGGTTATTGGTAAGTAAAGATTCAAATTTTATTAACATTAAAGTATGAAAATGTTAAGTAGTAAAAGTTAAATTTTATAATACTTAATGCCATTAATCCACTATATTTTTCAGAATTCTTTTTTAACAAAAAATATTTATATTTAATAGAGGAAATTTTAAGTATGTTAAATATTTTTAGTATGAGGACAAGCAAGAGATTATTTATACTGAGAAAAATCAATAAATATATTATTATGAATATTTATTGTTACTTGCTGGTTTTTGCATAACTATGTTTAAATGTTTTCAATTTTTCTCAAAGTTACAGCTTAAAGACTTTGTTGAAGAATATCACCTTCACCATTCAAAAAGAATTAATATTTCCTCCTTCATTCTTTATAGGCATTAACTTTTCTGACACTCTTTTAAGTTTGCAGATTAGATATTATCTTTTTTTTCCAATTATACCACACATTGTTTTTCCGTCTTCCAAGTTTACAATCAGAGTATTGTAAACAATCTATATTCTTTTCTATGAAATATTTTATATGTGTGTTTTTTAGTACATTAAATGCAATAGAATAAGGCATATTACTCAGCAATATATTTTTAGGACTAAATATGATTAAATGGAAGAAGTTTAGTTTCAATTTTTAATCTATTTATATAGTTCATACTGTATTGAAAGTGTCATCATACTTATGCTAAAACTTTGTTTACTAATGGAATTTCCCATTCTTAATTGATTTTTTTAAAGGAAATCTATCCAGATAGAAACAAATAAATAAAGAATATTGCATTTTTTTAAGACATATTGTGAGGGTAACTTATAACCGTACCCACACCAACACCTGTAATGTTAGGTTATGTCCAGTCAAGATTTATGTCTGATTAGACTAATGAGTTTTTCCAGCATGTGAAATATATGTTCTAATTTATTACTTATCAAATTTGAATCAAGATATGCACATATACATAGGCATAATATATCAATACTTTATTAAATAACTTAATGAATTACATCTAACCAGATATTATATATATGAAGTGAAAAAAAATCCCAATTGTTAAATTAAGATTAAACATTAAAAGAATTACTAGAAATATATATATATAACAACACTTAATTTGTGCTAATGTGAATAAAACAATGACACAGACGAGTAGGTTAGCCATGCCTAATGATCAAGGGTCAAGTACATTGTCAAGTAACCTAGTATAAGAATGAAATAACTATGTGTACATAATTTCTTGAATCAATTATTGCAATATCTACACACTAGGCAGATACAGCAATGAAAGAGGAAATGAAAGATTTCATGTACAAAGAAACTGAAATGACACTGACTATAAAAAAGGAAATGTGATTCCAACTCTTCCTTCTTTAAAATTATACGTTTGTTGTAGAAAGCTAACTTCGTTCAAACAAGAGGTTTCAAACACCATATAAAATGGAGATTTTTGTTTGAATATATTAATTTTATAAATATAATTTTTAGTACAAAATTGGAAGAAATTATCAGAACCTTTAATATAAATAGAATGATCAATTTAATCTGAGCAATATGAAAAATTCATGGAAAATCATTTTGAACTTCTAAAAGAAAAGAAGAAAAATTAAAACAAAACATCTAATCAATTGTGAATTCAGAAGTAAAAAATATATATAGCCAGCATATCAAATGATAAAATAATGTTATTTTATTACGTGTAAACTTTTTTTCTAAATGCAAACTATAATTAATTTAAAATTTTTATACATTGAATTAATACATTGTGGTCTGGGTAAAGGAATTGATTGTTGTCGGTGGAATCATTGTTGTACTAACCATGAAAGTCTAAATATCTGTATTGTCTATTTCAAAATGCATAATAGACTATTTTTTACCTGGCATGGAATGTTTGTATGTGGATTGAAGGAAAATAACAAATAGCCAATGCAGAGTTGTTCGGAATGTGCTATTCAGGAGTAGCGACGAACAGTCTATATCTGCATGAAGGAAATTGTTTAAAATGCATGAATTGTAACCCATGAAGGACTCTGTTGACTTACCAAATCTAATTTAATTGATTTAATGAAATTATGTTTGTTACATGTTGTGATTTAGTAACTAGATTATTAAATTATTGACATGATAGACACTCATTATTGACACTTAAACTACATGTACATATTTATTTTTTTTATTATCATCTATATTTGTAAATACATTTATAAATTTACAGATCTATTTAAATTTTTACTGTTATCATTTTTTTCTTTTACAAAATAAATGTTATAAAATCTGTTCAATTGATATAGTCTTTTTGGTTTACTAAATCAATTGTTGCATTCATAAATCAAGCCAATGCCTTATATTTATATGCACACATAACACTTTTAAATTTGTATTAGAGAGATCTTAAGTAAACGCAATCTACTAATAGTACTTTTCATGAAGCAGCATTGTTATCAGTCTGCATAAGTACATCCCTGTTAAGAGAGTCAAAGACGAATTCTCCCCAAGTTTGAATACTGCAGCATAACAGAACCAAAAGAGGTGGTGAGATGTAGATGAACTGACCCAAATTGCATCTAGATTTAATAAATGAGTGTTGAGCTGATTTATTGGAGATGGATGCAATCATAGGTTATGTGGTTCATCGTATCAGCTCCAGCATCCTACCCGAAGACCCTAGGTCTGACTGTAGTTAAATGTGTCCCCTTCTTGCAACATCATTGTCCGGACAGTTAATATATTTAAAGGAATGGTTCATTTCTAAAAAAAAAAAGAAGAAGAAATATAAATATAAGGTGTACAAAGATTATGTGGATTGTTTTATTCATTTAAATAATAGGTTGTTTCCATTGTTGATGTATTTATTAAAAACATAATGCTTTAAATCTTCATATTTTTCTAATTACTATAAAAGCAAAAGTTTATATGTGTTCATTACAAAAAAAATTCTTAAAAAAATCACAAAGTATTGTATTTTTGTTTGTTTAAGATTTGTACATTACTGTATATATCTATAAATATAAATTAATCTATTAGTAACATATAACTCTCTTAGAAAAATTAAAATCTATGAATTTCCATTTTTGTTGTGGAAAATCCCACATGCAAAAATCATTCAAACACTGCATATCAGAGAAGTTTTTTTTTTTCATGAGTTTTTTTGGGAACGTAGTTTCTAAATTATTTAGCATTGAATCTGCAATGAATTGGTTAAAAAAATATTCTTCATTTGATGATAATGATTTTAAAAATGAAAATAATTTTAATTTTTAATATCATATGAAATTTTACAAAATAGGGCTTTTTTTTTTGTATTATATATGTGACTGAAATTAATGGTAAGACCCTTTTCTCTCTTTTTCTCTCCCAGTGAAAGTAAACCTTTTTTTAACACATCCAATTAAGCAAAAAGTCTTTATTCAGGAAAAAAAAATTCTTTTTTCCAAAAAGTTAATCTGTGATTTTTTTTTTTTTAATTGTTAAATTGTCTACGGATTTGCTACTGAAAAATTCTCAGTATTTTGAAGAATTTTTTTAATTACTGAGAACTTAAAATTGCTGAATGTTTTTATATGTGGTTGAACACAAGAATTAAGCACATGAATTAAAATTCAACATCTCACTTTTAGTGCTTGAACATGATATGACCCGAGGAAGCTAATTATTCGATTGTATTTTAAAGCTATATTAAAGGAGGTTAATTTTTGTTCCATTCTGTTTTTGATAAGATTGGCTAATGTAGGTATAAATAATATAAACATTAGAATGTGTGCTCTAAATGAAGTTTTGTCAAAAAAAAAAAAAAGACAAATTAAAATAAGGCAGTAGTTTGACACTGAATTTCAGATACAGTCATTCAGAAAAATGAACCATTACACTAGTCTGTGTTTGCTGTTGTAGAATGTAATCTGAATTTAAGTCTTATACTGTATTTAAATGTGCATGTTAAAATTGTTGTGGCTTCACAGTTATAGTTTGATAAAACAAATTTTATGCTCTGTACACTTTAACCAGTGGAAGAGTGATGGGTCCTAGAGCTCAAGATTATCAGATCAAAACTCAAACTGCATTTATAATATTTTTTACTTCAAGCCAATAAACCAGTATGAATGAAAACATTAAATTAGAATATAAACGAAAAAAAAAAAAAGCAAAAGCAAAATCAAAGAATTATTGAAGAAGTTGACAAAATTATTTTGCACAATTCATGTCAAAATATTTGTGTTCTTCATTTCTAATATATAGAAACTTTTATTATAGGATATCCCTGTAACAATTGTATTTAAAGCATTAGGAATTGAATGTGAACAAGAATTTGTTCAAATGATTGGCACTGAAGAGGAAGTGATATCATCATTTGCAGCATCGATTGAAGAATGTCACAAAGCTCAAATATTTACTCAAAATCAGGTAATATTAAAATAATTTACATATAAATAAAATATATATATATATAATATGAATTAGATTGTTTTATTAATGTGAATAGGAAAGACATAGATTAGAAAGAGGAATAATTATTAAGAAATTTATTTATGATGTTGAAAATATACATATATTTGAATGGTGCTCTCATAAAAGAGATAGCTGTAAAAAGAAATATAGACATCTGTTTTATTTAGTGATTATTTAAATGAGTAACTATATAAATGTTGTTTGATAAGGGTGGAATTAACAATGATGGAAAGAAAGTTTATGTTATTACATATCAGTAATAGTGGAAATGTATTTAATAAAATAATTAAATAAGATTGCTACAATTTTGTAGAATGCTTGAAGTGGAAATAAATTAAAGCTTAAGCAATAAAAATAGATGGAGAGAATAAAATATTGAAAATAGTTGTTAATCAGGAAGTTATAACAATTTTTTAATAATTTAATTGATAGTCTATAATCCATGTAGAATAGGTGGCTTTCTAAAAATCACCTGCTTTACTCTTATATTTGGGAAAATAGAGATTTAGCACCCTCTAGTTATTTATATACTAATAAAGCATCACCTGATCTCTGGTTTCTGCTTTTTGTCAATATCTTTTTCTAATGCAGATGCTTTGTTTGGTATTTTCCATTCTTGCTTGTCAAAAGATAAAAGCTAACTCTAGATAATATAATATATAAAGATTTGTAAAATATATAGTTACTGATTTTTGTCAGTCCTATATTATTTAAAGATAACAATATATTATGCAGTTTTAATGAGGTTAAAAATTTTAGCTGGAGATAGTTATAATTTTTTGATCTTCACTTGCATTTAGAGAATCTAGAATATAAGCATGTTAACTATGGTTCATAATCTTAAAGTGTTTTTAAATTTTGTATTATTACCAAGCCATAAATTAGTCTTGAGATATGAATGTAACATTACCATCCATAGTATTCACTGATTACTTTAAGTTTACAGTAGATGGCTTTGAAGTAGATTTAATAGAATTAATTACTGTCCTTTCTATATTTTACTGTATGATTTATATACTTTTTATGATATCAATTATGAGGAACTGATGGTTTAATTCATAGTAAAATAACAGAAATTCTATTGATAACAGAAATCAATCATTTTTAATTTTATTTATGGTAGCTTTTATTACCCCTCCCCCTTTCAATTATTATTTTTGTGAAAAGGGGAATTGCAGTAAACAAATAAGCTTTCTGTCTACTAGGTTTTATTAATTAATTTTGGTTCAGGTAGGACTCTATGATTGTATAAATCTGGATGAAGATGAGTATTGGTAACATATAATGAAAAGAAAATGCTTTAAAAGCAAATCCATGCTTGGAAGATAAGATGGTACTGAAAATATTTATGAGATCTAAGTAGTATTTGAGCAATTCTGATTTTGTTTTTTTTATATATTAAAAATGCTAATGATAATATGTCATTTAAAGTCTTTCTTAGTATGATTAATAAGAATTACTTTACCAAAACACAGCATCATATAAGTGTTCTAGCTTAAATTTAAATCTACATTAACACATAAATTATTTTATTCTACTCTAGAATTATTTATTTGAGGATAAGCAATAATCACTTAATATTGGATGGAAGTACCAATAAAATTTCCGATATGATTATAATGGCTTCTTAAATGTAAGTCTGAAATTTAGCCATACACTCAGAGACTCTCTTCATTCCCTCTCTTTGAAACTATATTCCACAATAAATTCATCTTTTTCTTATACATTATTACTAAAACATTCTTTTTACTCTGGTTCATTTTCTTTTCTTCTGTTCTTCTATTTTAATAAAAGCTGATTCATTGTTTCTACTATTCTATCCTTATATTGTCCATTTTTATTACAAATATCTTATTTTTAAAAAATCATAAAATCTCCACCTCTTTCATTCCCTTTATCTTTAATTTTTTCTATTCTTATAATTTATTCTGAGTCTTATTCAACATTCTACATGCCAAAATTAAATGTCCAATATTTTGCATTTTCCCTCAACTATCTTTTTAAATCTTTGCTTCATTTTAGTCTTTTTCTAGCATTTAAAGCACAAGTCCTTCCACCAAATAAGTTTTCTTTAAAGTTATATAACCTTTTATATTTTATTATATTTTTTATTCTTTTGTAATTCCCAACTATATTTTTTATTCATTTTCTATATTTCTGCTTTTTTGTTAACCAATTTATGCCGTCTTTTTTTTTGATTCTTCATTATTAGGTATGTATAATACTTTCTATATTTACCCATTTCTTATATAAATACGTAGAAATAAATAGACTCAGTATTAACTTTGCACTTTGTAAAACCAAACATTTTAAATTTGCTTTTAATTTCTCTCATTAAAAAAATTTATTCCATCTTTTAATGAATAGCTTGATTTGCCATTTACTATTCTCTATTCAAAGCATCTCTCTACCCTTTTTGTAATTTTTCTAAACATTTTATAAGTAAATAAGCATTTATTTTTATATGATGCTATGTGTACAATTGTATTACATTCAAAGATCAGCCTTTCAAGCTAATTGTGCATGCGTCTTTTGCAAGTGTTAAATAATAAATGAATACTTCCCTCTACAACACAAGATATAGTATTTATGCAGGAATAAAAGGAATCCTCTTTATTTCTACGACTCAAATTCTTTTATATGAGCAAATCTGAAGTACTGTTGAGGAGAGCGTGAGAGTAGAATTCTCACTTTAAATTACTATCTACGATGTTTGGATGAATGACGTCGGTGAAATTGTCTAGAATTTACTAAACGTCACTCTAACTGAAACTTAATTATAAGTAAATAAGCATTTATTTTTATATGACGCTATGTGTACAATTGTATTACATTCAAAGATCAGCCTTTCAAGCTAATTGTGCATGCGTCTTTTGCGATGTTAAATAATAAATGAATACTTCCCTCTACAACACAAGATATAGTATTTATGCAGGAATAAAAGGAATCCTCATTCCTACTCTCACGCTCTCCTCAACAGTACTTAAGATTTGCTCATATAAAAGAATTTGAGTCGTAGGAATAAGAGGATTCCTTTTATTCCTGCATAAATACTATATCTTGTGTTGTAGAGGGAAGTATTCATTTATTATTTAACACTCGCAAAAGACACGTGCACAATTAGCTTGAAAGGCTGATATTTGAATGTAAACATTTTACATACAAATGTTAAAGCAGATGCCATCATCCTTTCAAAATTATTCTACATATTTCATTATTTAAAGAATGTACGATTTTTTTTTATCATTTCATTCACTTTTTTGCTTTTCTTCTCAATTTAATTCCCAAATATATATATAACTCTTTTTCCCATTTAACAAAGTGCTCAAATACATATACTTCTTTAAGATAGATATTTCCTTTTTTAATTCTTCATTTTAACCCTTCTTAATAAGTACTAATATACTAGATCTTTTCTTGCTGAATTTATTTTCATACTTTCTACCTTTCCACAATTTTCTAATAACAGCTTAATACCTTTCACACTATTTGCAAAAAAATGTCATATTCATAAAAAAAAAGAAAGCCATCATATTATGTATCATCCTTATTTTAACTATGGAAATCCCTATTCTTAATTCTTTTATCTTTTAGGTTTTTAAAAATAAATTAATATAATAAAATATAGTCTTGTTGCAATCAATTTTTGCATTTATTTTCTATTGATTCTATATCTTTCAAATTATAATTATAAAATTATTCTTATAAAGTCATATTCAACATATTTGACAAAAAATTCTTATTGGTTAAAAGATTTTACAAAGGAAATTGGTTGGGTAAATTTCCTTTGTAAAATCTTTTAACCAATAAGGTTTTTTTTTTGTCAAATATGTTGCATATGACTTGTAATTTTTGAATACTGCCACTTAATTGTATTCTTTCTTTCTGCTGAAAACCAGTCCTCCAGTTGAAATTTAAAAGTAGTGCAAGTAATTTTATTTATATTTTAGTTTTTTGTATTCATAACTCAAGTTAAAGACATTAACTCTGGTTAATTAAGTCTAGTTTTTGATAACTTAAGTTATATATAATACAAGTAAACGGGCTAATATTCTGGAGATTTGATAATTGTCCATTGATTGCATACAATTATATTGATAACTTTAAAGTAAAATGATGTTTAATGGATTTCAGATGAATATTAGATCAAAAATATGCAATCAATGAATAGATGTCACAAAATGTTTATTGCTATCTTGTCAAAATCCAGTATCTTTACGTTAAGTATTAAAAAAATTTTAAACATTAATTTATTTAAACTTCTTAAATAATTTTTTTCTATTTTTTAGCATTATCAATCACCGACTTTTACCATCCTAATTTTTTATTGATATTTTAATAAATTTAGTGATAGCAACTAATGAAATCTTCATTATGCATTAAGTTAGATAATGTGCTTTTAGTTGTATCTCATAAGTGTTCTTTAAGTTTAAATGTAAATATAATAATAGCCAACAAATCACTATCAGGATTTTTTTATTGTTGTCTATTTTTTATACTTTCAACATAAGTTATAACTGTCTCTCTTATTAACCAGGATTTGATAAGAATTCATTTCTGATATAAATGAATTTTCATTTCTTATTATTTTTTTTTTTTTTGTATGGCAGTATTGGTTGTACTACCTTTTTAAAATCAGGAACTTTTTTATGTAAACAATTATTAGTGAGGATTTATACTGGAATTTTACTCTTATAATATACTTCTATATGACTGAGATGCCTATTTGTGGGAAGTGATAAAATGTTATTAAGTTTAAAGTAATCATTAAAGATTTTGGTTGATGCTTTTCAAATGAAAATTCAAAATTATGTAATTGTTTTTTATTTTATTTGTTAAATCTGTTAGTTTTAGTACAGCAACAATTTCTTGTAGCATATTTGTTGAAAAATAGTGTGCCTTTGTTTAGACTAAAAATTCCATACTAAATTTCTGGATATTCAATTAAATACTATAAGAAATATTTTTGGTCGACTCAATCCTACTTCTTTGCAATGGCTTTCTGTTCTTTTACATATTTCTTTGCCAGATATTAGAAAAGAAGTTGCCTCTTAGAAAATGTACAAAAAGCTGTTAAATGGATTGGCTTTCAGGTAGTTTCATCATCTAAGACTTGACTCAAAATCAAAATTCCCTTTCTGGAAGTTTAAACCAGAATTTACAATCGAATTATTATAGTGTAAAAAATGAAATTCTCATGAAGTTCCAAACAAATTAATTTTTCCAGATTCTACAATAAAGCCAGCTATATATGATCTTCTTGAACACAACTGGAGTCTCATCAATAGGTTCAGGACAATCCATGGTTCTTGTATTTAAATGCTTCATAAATGGAATTTAATAGCTACTGATCAGTGTAAATGAAGACAAACACAAACTATGAATCATATAATAAATATCTGTCAGATTTATGGTTAAAGTATAGAATGAAGGATTTAATGTCATTGTACATATATCTTGCACAGATGGTGATCATTTGTATTATAATTTTCAATGGAATAGAAATATATACAGTTATAATTACTGTCCACGATCAAATTTCAAGTTTAAATTTTTTCCCATTAATATTGTCATCATTAGATTATTGGAAACTGGAGCGTTATTTAAAATATTATTTTTGAAGATTCGTTTTGTAAGTTGAAGAATTGGATTGTAATAAGCTTTTATTTTTTATTAATCTTTATATGTATATATATATGAAATTTACTGTTGGTGTGTTTATTGTATTATAATGTTGTAAATAATGTCCACTGATGTTGCTATATAGAATAATTTGTCATATGATTATAAAAGAGGAGATATCTTGATAAGTTCCTATAAGAAACGAAAGCATGCTTTAAGATGTTCAATAAATTTTTATTTATTTTTAAGTTGTCTGTTTCAGTTTTGCTTAATATTGATTGTTATATTATAATTGTAATTATATGTTAGTCTATTGCTATCATTTAATATTAACTTAAATGTGTAGAAAATTTCAAATTTTATTTAAATTTTTCAAATACATTCATCTGTTAATAATACCATATAAGTTAAATATATAATGCAACATTTCAAGTAGTAGTTATTATTTTCTCTTTTTGTCATGAATTTAAAAGGCCATTGCTTGATTCGCATGCTAGTACTGTAACTAGTCAGCAACTCTTCTTAAAGAGAGGAGAGTAATCCCATGTGAAACATTAGGATATATTCTGACCTATGTGCTGTTATTAATAGTTGATTGTATTTGAAAAAGTTAAATAAAATTTGAATTATGAAAATTGTAGAATTAGTTCCAATATTTTGTTTTATTATGTATTGTTTTATCTGATAAATATATATACACAAGCATATGGAAATATCTTATATATATATAAAAACAAATATTTAAAATTAAAATAATAGAAATAAATGTTATATTTAGGCATTACGCTATATTGGTAGCAAGGTGAGGTTGAAACATATGCATGAAGGCCCAAAAAAAAGTAAAGTTGAAGAAGCCCGAGAACTTCTAGCAGGGACAGTATTAGCTCATGTACCAGTAAGTACTTTATATTACAATACAATTAAAAAAAAAGTAATGAAATTGTTTTTGGTTTTATATTGCCATATTATTTTAATTCTAGTAGCTTATTATTTGCAGATTTTTCCAATTTTATAAATAAGTAAGCATTCCAAAATATACAAATTTAGACTGGAACTTTTAAAGATTCGATGGGAAGTTAGCCATAATATATGCACATCATATTGATTTATATGTTTTAATGGTTAATTTTGTAAGTTTGCAGTAGCCAAATGATCAATGAGAGTTAGTATAAAAAATGTAAGACAATTTAAAATTGTTTCAATTAAAGTTAAAAGATATTAAGAATTGGAAAAAGATAAGATTATATAAAAAGAATTACAAATTTTGGGAAAAGCAGTAATGTATAATTATATTATAATTAATTAATGCATGATTAAAACTATAATGGAATAATTAAAGTGATAAAAATAATTTATTATTAAAAGGTTTAAAAGTCATATAAATATAATAAATATGTAAAATAAAAATATATTTTATACAAAAGAAATCAATCAAAAATAAGAATAAAATAAAAGATTAACATTTATAAAATTATCAAAAATGTATAAGAATATATAGTTACTGAATTCATTAAAAAATTTGTATTCTTTAAAATCCATAATGTAAGATATTATATATAATGTGTTATATAACTATATATAAATATGTATAAAGTAGAAAATGATATAACATTAAAAGACTAGCTAAAAATAAATTTATCCTAAAATTCTCTCATTATCATGGATTCATCTATTAACAAATAAACCTCAAATAAGATCAATTAGATGCAATGAACCTATATATATGAAACAAAATAACCTTCCCATAATTCACTTCAAAAGCCATTCATTTTTAATATCAAAGAATGTATTCATGAGATTAATGGCTTCAGATTCAGAAAATTTATCATTAGAGTTTCTTTGGTTTTTTTTTTTTTTTTAATTAATCTCTGCCCTGCCAATAATATTTTATGACCTGTCTTCAATTCATGAATATATGATACTACTCTTATTAAATTTAATTCTCTCAATATATAAATTTTACAAGAACTACAAGGAATCTTATAAGCTATATCAGGAACAGATTTATTATCAGTCGACTGTTTTGAACTATTTAATACTGAATTTTAATGAAGGCCTTTTTTCCAAGCAACTATTCCTATAAATCAGTCTATAAATTAATGATTTAAATGGCAAAGAAATAAACTCTTTATTCTCACTATTAATTACATTTTTATTAATATCAGGTATATAGATATTTTTATTAAGTATAATATTTTTAATAAATTCATCATTATAACTCAAATCAATATAATCAGAAGCAAATTGATTCCTTTTAATAAAAGCATTATTTACAAAATTATTAATTAACCCTTTTATTCCTATAACAAAAATTCAATAAAGAAATTAGTAAAAGTTTGATAACTCTCAGGCCTTAATATATATTTTAAATTTTCATGGTTAATAAAATCTACAAAATAAAATATCTTAAAAATTTTAATTTAATAGAATTACCTTCCCCCTACACAATATTAAAATTAATATAAGAATCAAAAGCATTCAATTTATCAAAAAAATCCTTTAATTTATTTGTCTGAATAATAAACAAACTATCATCAACACACCTAACAAATAATTTTAAAGAAACAAAAATAATTAACATTATTCTAAAAAATCAATGTAAACACAGCACATCAAAGGAGAAATAATATAACCAATAACCCATCCCTCTCTAATCTTATAAAATACATTATTACTCATAAAATATATTAAATCCTCTAAATAATAGCAAATCATGAATAACTTTAATCTTATCTGCAGAAAAATATTTATTTGCCCATAAAATAGCAATATAATATTTTTTAACTAATTAATAAATATTTTCAATATCTAAACTATCAAATACACAATCGTCCTTTAAAACAAAAGAAAAAGAAACATAAAATTGACCAAAACTATTATAATCTTTAAAAAAATCTTATAAGAAATTTCGAAATTTTATCAACAATCTCCCCTGTAAAATCAAAAATACACCGTAATGGAAAATTTACTTTATAAATATGTAAAAATATGAAAAAAATTAATAAATATGTATTTATAGATGTGTACTAATTGTATGGCCATATATATTTGAATATTGTAGCTCTGATGAAGATTACTGGTGAATTGAAATCATTGGAAAATATAAAAGAATAAATCTTATTAGATTGTATTGTGAAGTGATTAATGAAGGTGGAAATAGTATTATATAGATATCTATAAATCATTGCATAAAAAAGCAAGGAGCGGATAGAACTATATTAAGAATATGATTTTTTTTTTTGTTTATTGATAAATAATTTTTAAAAATGTGAAGAAAAAATAATTTCAATTCTTGCATATTTAATAAATGAATGAGAGTGTGTGTAATTAGTTTATGTGAAGAATGGTTTTATCACAATCCTCAGCCATTGATCTACAAGTCATTTGATAAAAAGAGTATATCTGAAAACCATTAGTAAGTATGTTAATTGTTTAACAATTATATATGATAATACTAAATGCTTATAACACTTCTTTCATATACACTTTAATGCAACAAATTGTCTTAAAAACTTCTTTATTTTCCTTACAGTTTCGACTGTCCAGCAGTCTTCATCAGAGCTCTATCTTCTTCTCTGCTTTAAAGCAGAGAAGAAGATAGAGTGTATATGAAAGAAGTGTTATAAGCAATATATATGATTATATGAAGATATGCAAAGAAAGTGAAAGAGAAGAATAAGATTATACTAAATGCTTCTACATGAAAGAATGAAAGAAGTTGTTATTACATAGGTGGAAAATTTGAGATACTTTAAGTGAAAATTAATATTAAACAAGAATGTGCAACAGCTCAACTTTATTTTCGACTTTTATGGCAATAATTTTTGAAATTATTTATAGTTATAGCTTAATGAATCAAAATCGAGATGTGGTGTAAAATTTGGGTGGAATTTTTAATTTGAATCACAAGGAAAAACTTCATCTTCTTGACTTCTGGATTCATAGCATACTGATAATAGTGCTATTCTTACCAGTTGTATAGGTATTCTTACAGTATATATTTAAAGTTTTGAATACAATATGGTTTGTTTAGCAATTATTGTTGTGAAAACTAAATTTTTTATCAGCTTTTGTTGGAAAAAAAATCTTCAAAAACTTTTATTAGCTTTGATAAGTATCAACTTGAGAATGAGAGCCAAATTAAATATTTTAGTAGTTTTTTTTTAAATAGAAAAATGAACTTAAATGTTGAGATGTAGCACATACTCCAATTTACTGCTGTTGTGCTTCCTCTTATTATTATAATTTAAAAAATACTAGAAAAATTTCATTTTAAGAATGCTTCATAAAATTCAAAAATATAATAGCAAAATCATAAGATCAAACTGTATGTTCTTCAAAACTTGTTGTAAGTATTACTATTGAGTTTGTTATTGTAAAAAGTCACCAATGAACAATACAAAACTTTCTAAAAAATATTTTGTAAGCAACTTCAGCATTTTTTTTGTGGGAGGGACAGATTCTGTTGATATAATAAAGTTTATCTCAAAGACAAAAGAAGGGTGATATTGATTGTTTTCATTGATAAGATACGGTTGAAAATATGATGTTAGTCATAGTTTTGAATTCTTTTATACAGAAAATTTGTGCAGAAGAAATTAAGACAACTTCTCAAAATATCAAACAGAATAATGGACCAGCATATTTAATTTATGTTTCACAAATTGATATACATTTCCATCGTAAATCTTATCTCTAATACATTATTCTATTTTTTTTATTTTTTTGCTCTTGTAATTGGAACAGTCACTTTATTTTATTGAGTTGCTGCTGCTTATATATATGTGTGTATTTTCTGCTGAAAACTGGTTTTTTTGGTTGAAATATTAAAAGCAGTAGTATACACAAGTAATTGTGTTTTGTTTTATGTATGTATATAATATTTGAATCAAATAAAATATTTATTATAGATTGCTTATTGTAGTATTAATAAATAAAACAATTAAATATTAACAGTGATAATAAATATTCATAATAACAATTATAAAACGCAGAAGAATTTTCATTTATTTATATAACTATTTTCATTGGAAATTTTTTAAATTTGACAGAAATAAATATCCTGTCATCACTGAATAACATTTACATTAGACAAATGTAACAGGTTTCTAGTTGAAAATGGATATGTAAATAACTTAAAAGTATTTCTATAACTTTATAAGGATTTATACTTCTTATATTATTGTTTAACTGAAGTAAATCTAAGTTGTTTTTTTTTAGAATCAAATGAACATTATGAAAGTACTTGTGTGTTTTTATAATTATTATGAATGTTTATTATTGCTGCTAATATTTTTTTGTTTTATATTGTAACGTGCTGTACCGTTTTCCATATATATCTTACGCATATATAAAACCATTTGTAGATTGCGTGTATGTATATAACAATACACGTATATGCATATGTTTAGAAAAAAAATATTTATTCTTAAAAGTATTTCGAAAATTATTCCATTTATCGCCCAACATATTTATGAGCATCAATTTATGACCTCAAGCGCCAATCCTATATTACTATAAGAATTATGCTGGGAGAGCTGGAATACCAATATGGAAATACCCTTGACTAGCTCTACTCAGGGCGGGTGATTGACAAATCGACGGAAATCTACGAGAGAGGAGGTTACTATACTTTAATATGCTTGATATACTATTCTAAATTCTTTCTACTTTTATTAAAACAGACCTAAATAAACAATACCAATAAACATTCATTTAATTTTTAAGTTTTGTACATTTTTATTTTACCATGATTAAATATTTTGTGCTCTTTATTTTAAGAAAAATGCATGCGTACACATACTGCTTAGATATTAAAAAAAATCACATGAATAACACATATATCAGTTCATACCAGTAAGAAAAATCATTTTTTGTTTTTTTGATTCTTTCCTTTCTTTAAAAGTTTATGCATATCGTTCATGATAATGAAGTTTGTAAAGAAAGTTTGTGAAAAATTAAAAGAAACAGATGCTATCTGGAACACTAATTACATATTGTTGAATGTGTACATACCTGCATTTCTTTTCTTCCCCGGGAAAACGATGGATTATTAAAAGTGAAAAATTTCATTTCGTTTTGACTCCTTTTTATAGCACTTATGTAATGGTGATGAAATTGAATTATTTATTCTGGCTGTCCTATATTCTTACTTGTTGATTCCATTCCCTTTTTTTTTATTTTGACTTTGGATCAGTTTGTTTCTATCTTCTGTGGTTACTTTTTCTGCAGCCACCTTTGGAACTTCATGGGGTGGGATTGCACTGCCCGGCACGCTTACGCTTTCTTAAGCCAGCTTGTCCACCATTCTACCTCCATTTCTCTCCACAAATCTCTCTCGCAGCACTCCTTACAAAAATCAGCAATAGAATCTATTCTTTTTAGCAAGTTCTGCCACTCAAAAATCCGGATTCTTTTTTGAACAAAAACTTTTCGCACCTCCGAATCTAATTTTGTTCTTTTGTTTTCATTGAAATTCTTTTGAATCTAAACTCAAATCTCACTAATTAAATTCATTAGATATCAATCAAGTTATTTTTGCTATCTTTTTCCATTTAATTTTTTCAAAAATGAAGTTGAAAAGTTTCCATCTTGAAAAATAAAGTATATTTCCATAACTGTATTTATACTTTTTTTGTTATGTATATTATTCTATCTAGCAAAATATATACATGCGTTCTCAAAAAAACAAATGAGCACACATACCCCCCCCCTTCTGTTTATTTTAACCTTTTTAAATCCCTATTTAGAATTATAAATTTATATACTAAAAGGAAATATAAATATGAAAGAGAAATAAATTTAATTAATCGGGCTATTTTGGCGCATATATAGGCAAGTTTATTTTTTGAAACAGGGATCGAACTCAGCCCTGTTTCAATATATAATATTAGAATTACACAGGGTGAATTATGGAAATTAATTAAAAGCAAGAATTTCTTCGACCATTATAAATCGGTGTCATTTTATTTGTTTGAAAGTTAAATGTATGAATTGCTGAGAGATTTTAATGTTATTAATGCAGCAGTTGTTAATATCTTCACCTTCAAAAAATTTACATAATAAATAACAATCATGCTTATCACTTCAATTCTATCTGTTGACAATTTAGTTTTGTCAGATAAAAATTTATTTAATTTTTTGAAAATTCATCAGGTCAAGATCTTTAATTACAGATTCTCTATGTGCGAGATTATGCTAATTGATTTAGGTTTCTTTATTGGAATCATATCTGCTGAAAGAAAGTATAATTTCAAATAACTGTCAAAACCTTATATAATTCTTATTAAGTCAAATGAAATCTTTTCAATTTCCTTGTGTTTTTTTAGTTTTCATTTCATATAAAATCTGTACTACTTCTTTCATTGTTCATCTTTATTTCATCTTTACTTCTTTTTTTTTTAAATATAGATAAGATAGTTTATTTCTACCATAGCAATCACATATATTTTGTTGCATCTATTTTCTATATTAATTATGTATTATTTCTATCTTCAGTCATTTCTATGATGCAACTTTTCTCAACCAAACTGTTTTGTTCCTACATTTCCTTTGTGATCATTTTCCTAGTTTTATTATTTTCATATCACTATTTGCCTTCTATATAATTGTTTTTTTTTTCCCACTATTTTACTCATCATCTCATTATTAATTCAATAATTTTTTTTATAATCTACTATCTTTGTTGCAATAATTTTTAATTTTTTTTCGTAATTCTCATCTTTTATTTGAGTTCACATTATCCATTTGCTTATACGTTTTATGCAGCAAGTTAGAAAATTTGTCTCTAATTAAACTACTTTTCAATTACTCAGTTCTTTCTTAACTTATTTCTTATTTTTTTAAAAAGCAATCTTAATTCTACAACTACTAAGTTGTAATTCAAATTTATATCAGATACAAGGTGTGCTCATGTAATCTTACTACTGTTTCTAAACCTATTATGAATCAAATCATAATCTAATTGAAATATAATCTTATTGCCTGAAGCTTTCTAAGCGTAAAATTTTTATCATTATTCAACTATTTTTATTTTTTGTTCGTTTTTTTAAATTTCTCGTATGTTTCAACCATTTTTATTATGATTATTGATTGGTATGCATATCTGACAAACCAATAAATCTTTGGAAATGCTTTTAGTTTGTCACCAGAAATTCATTATAGTGTAACTTATAAAATTATTGTTTTTAAACTTAATATAATACTTGCAGCATTATGTCACCTATCTCTAAAATACAAACATCTTCTTCAGTCTTTTTTCAACAATCTTCTTCATCTTATTTCATAGGCTTATGATATCTTTTTGCATTTTATCTTTTAACAATAATTTCTATACTTTGTCATATTCTTAATAATTCACATATTTATTATTCCTCTGATATTAATTTAAAGGTTTCAGATAATGGGTCATTACTCAATACTAGAATTATGTACTTCAACTGGAATAGTTTTTTATATTTGCTTTCTTTAGTGCTCTCAATTGTACTTTTAAATAAATTTTCAATAATTTCCTTAGTTTGAAAGGAAAAGTGAAATGATTTAACCTTATTTTAAACAAACAAAAAAAAAAAAAAAGGAAAAGGCAATTAATAGAAATAAAACACAAAATTTTTCCAGGCTTATATTATATAATATGACAAGAACAACATTCCACTCTAGTGCCATCTAGCTCGAATAATCAGTAATTATCAGACAATTTAAATCCCTGTTGTATTTATACATTGGACTATTTCTACATCTAATATTAAGTATTAAATGTCTTTAGAATAATTTAACTTTATTTAAATTTTCCATTTATGTTTAACTCTTAGTAATAGCACACAGGTTAGTATATGCACAGCATTTCAAATGGTATTATTCTCCTTTCTTGTTCAGGTGTTGCTAGCCTGACCAATGACAGTACTAGCATGGAAATAGTCCTGTCACTAGTCAGGTCAGCAACGTCTGAAGAAGAGAGGAGAATAACACTACTCAAAACATGCACAAACTAACCTGTATCTTATTACTAACAGTTGGATGTAATGGGGAAATTTAAATAAAGTTAAATTTTTTTAAAGTCATTCAATACTTAATATTAGATGATGGAAATAGTCCAATATGTAAATACAGCTATATTACCATCATCACAAACCTTTATGAAAACACTTTAAATCCTCATTCTTGGACCATTTTCTAGCTTGAAGATGGATGATAGATGCTTAAGTGCATTTCTTCAAAATTTAAGTTCCAATTCTTATTGATAAAGGTCAGAGCTAGAAACTGGTCTGAAGATGATTTAAATGAGTCTAGTAATCATTGATTACTCAAACTTTGGATAGATGGCAGTAGAATGGAATGCTGTTTTTGTCTTAGAAATAAATCATTGAACTCTGAATGTAAATTTATTTATAAAATAGATTTGTTTTTTTTACTTAAAGCAAATAAAAAGAATGAAGATATTGTAAAACCTTTTTAGAATAATAATATCTGTTATAATTGATAGAGAAAACTTGAAATAATTTCTTGTATATTTGGGGGGAAAGATGTAAATGTTATTGCTAGGTTAAATAGTGAAGCATAAGAAAACATTAAAATTTTTGTTGATTATTAAATATTATGGTGGAAAGAAGAATTAGTCAGTATTATATTTGAAATATTATCATTTGTATGACTAAGAAATAATTTTTTTTTTTCAATTATGATTTTACTAGGCAAAAAAAAATATTTTAAAACAATTTATCATTTCTCTCTATAGAAAAACAAATTGAATTTCAAATGGATAGGATAACATGAGATTAATAATTATTTTGTTGGTCATAAAAAAACATTTTAAATAAATAGATTATTATGTAGGATTTTTTAAAAAGAGTAAATTGCAGAAAGATCATTGCAAAATGTACATATATGAGTGTATAAGTATGTGTTTATATAAAAGGCATTTACAATACTAAAAATTTGTTTACTGAAGGATGAATATGTTAGCACTATTATCTAATGTCCATTAATTATTTAAGTTTATAGAAGAAATGAGTGAACTCTTCCTAAAAGTGCGAGTATAGTCAGCACTGTTGTTTACCTCGCGTTTTATGTTAAAAATTAAATGAATATTGCTTAAAAGATAGTACTAACAATGAAGGAAGTGATATGGGGGTATTTCTACTTAAAATTAACATTAAATGATGAATAGGATGCTGGTGTACAACTTAATGTGCAGCAGAAAATTATCTTTAAGAAAAGGGAAGAAAATATAAGAGAATGGAAAGAAAAAGTGGATAAATATATTTAAAATGTTGTTAAATGACAGAGAGATATTTATGAAAGCATAGATAGAAAAATTGGACTAGCTTTGTTATAGAATGTTATTAAAAAAAATGAGATGTGATGAATAAAAAAGAAAGTGGAAATGATTTGAAGAATAAATTATTGTGTGTAATTAAAGTGTAAAATAAAAGATAGCAAGATTTGAAATAATGCAGGTACAATTATGGAATATGTTTAGATAAAAAAAAAAAGGAGGGGGGGGTTGTCACACATTAAAAGATATAGTAAACTTTTTATGACAATATCAAAAAATTCGAAGAGATGATACTGATATTGAAATTTGTTACCTATTATGCATTTTTAATGCCTAAAAAATGTGGTTACATAGTATACTTGTTGAAAAAGCACTAAATTTTTAAAAATTAAAATGTAGAAAATTAATTTTTTATTTAGTGTTTTTGAATTGCTAATAATTGAGGCTATTGATGTGGAATCATCAATTTGGAGAAGGGGGAATTATTATATTCATTGATAAAGTATTAAATATTTTATTTATATCCATAGATTATTAATAAATATATATATATATTTTAAGGTAATTAACTTCAACTTCAGAGAGAAGGCTATGTATTTAGCACTAATGATTCGCAGAATTATTCAAGCCCAAGGAGATAGTAGCCATGTAGATGATCGAGATTATTATGGCAATAAGCGGTTAGAACTGGCTGGGCAACTTTTAGCTTTACTTTTTGAAGATTTATTTAAAGCTTTTAATCATGAGGTAATCAGTATATAATTATTGCTACTCTTTTAACATTATTAATTGCTTAACACTAAAATATGAATATTTTATTTCAGTTAAAAAATATTGCATATAAGAATATTCCTAAAGTTCTGGCAGCACAGTTTGACATAGTGAAGCATATGAGACAAGATAAAATAACATATGGCCTTGTTAATGCGATATCCACGGTAAGATATTTTTTTTTGAATTTATAATAAAAGTAATTGTTTGTCCAAGTAAAATTTCTTTTTTATGAAGTAAAAAAAAAAACAGAATTAATAGATTTCTAGTAAAGGACAATCTGAATAAAAAGTAATTGATTTGACAATTGTACGAAAAAATAAAAAGAATATAACAGTAGATAGTTGATTTTTTTTTCCCAAAAATTTTTTATGTTTTGAAAAAAAAAAAAATCATATTTCAATTTTTTTTATTATCAGTTTTATTTTTTAAGCAAGTTAGATATATGATACAGTTGTGTAAGGTTTTCACTAATAAAGGTTATAATTTGGAGATGTGGATATAATAGCACTGCTATTTAGTATTAATTGATTACTCAAGATTACAGTATGTGGCTCTGGAGTAGTGAAAACAGATATGCTCTTGAAAGCAAATATTAAAAGTAAGCTGATCTAATTGTGCTGTTTTATATTATGGTAATTTACCAAAAAGTTACAAGTAAGCTCATTTTTGATATATGTATATATGATACAAATTTAATATTAGAACTTAATGTATATATAAAACAATTAAAAATGTATAAAATTAAAAAAAAAAAATGGTTTTTTATAACAATAAGAAATGCTTTATGACATAATGGTTAGCACATGACATAATCATGAATGATGTTGGAGTTTAAGTGAACCTTGGAAATGTTTTTATGGCACAAGTAAACTTAGATTTTTTTCTCCTTCAGATCTCCATCCATTCAAGAATTATAAAAGAAAAAAAAATTTCAGCCTACCCAGAAGTCAGAAGAATTTTTATTAACATTACATAAATAAAGTATCATGTTTTGATATTGCATCTTGTTTGTATCATTCATTAATACTTTCACTTTATTAATAGTAATATTACTATTCACTTCTACGATTTTTAAGTTTCTCTTTTTTTGAATGATTAATTATACTCTAAAATGAGGCATCTAGCTATTGTTAGGTAAAAGATAATGGTTTCCTGCTTATACATGCTTTTAAAAGTGAAAGTTAACTGCCAACAGACATAAATTATGGCTCTTCTTTTTGTGCATTCATCTACAGAATTGAAAAATTTATTGAAGCCACAGACAAATTCACCTTTGGGTTAGAATCTTCACAATAGTTTTCAATATTTATTTTCATATGTTTAAATTTATTTCTAACTGTATTTCTGCTGGATTGCTAGTTATCTGAAAAAAAATCATAAGCATAAACTTGTGTTATGAAAACATTTGCAATATTCAGTTAGCTCAGAGCCAAATCCTAACTCATGAGTATATCAAAAACATATGCTAATCAATAGCTTTAAAGCCTTTTCTACATTGTATAAAAAACAGTATTTTTTAAAAAAAATTTATATATTGCTATTTACTTTTTAATTTCTTTTGTTTTATGAGAATTCTAAAAACAGTAAAAGTTATTTAAAAAAAGCAAAATAAATGCAAGAAAAAAGTATCACTTATCATAGAAAAGATGTGAGAAGATAGTTATTAACATTATTTTACAGTTGAAAATCTTTAATAATAACATTCTATGATATTCTGGAATTGTGTTGTGTTTTATTAGTGTCGTTCATTAATATCTTTCTCCATTAATACTAATGTTACTGCTCATTATTATGATTAAGTTTTTTCCCAAAAATTAGTCCAGCATAAATGAATGCTTTCAGTAGCCAGGTTCCTGCTGATGTAAGTTCTCATGATTAGCATAGCTAAAGGCTCCATTTCAAATGTATAGTCTGAAAAATGTATTTCTCAGAAATTGAATAGAAAATTTTAATCATATTGAACTGGGTCCATTGAAGTTGCACGTTTATTGCAACTTTTAAAATTTTGTAACTAACTTTTGGTAACTTTGTGACTGCAGCGACGGACTGGCCCTTCAAGCAGAGGGGTGGAATACCATTGATAAATTAACCATCAATGGTATCTATGGCCAGACCATGGCTATATAAAGCACAGCTTATGATCATGTTTCCAAGCCATAGGACTCCTCGACAGCTAGATCTACACCCTACATACAGAGCAGTTTATTTGTTTTGATTATACAATTCAGGTGCCATCCAACCATATAAATTATATATGGTTGGCAAGCTCGGATGGCAGGCCCAAATCTAGCACTTGAAATATTTCCAGCTAGCTCATATTCTTTATCGGGGGTCTAATGCATTTATATAATACATAAAAATAATTATACACTTAAATTAAGGGAGATGCATTGACGAGAGAGAATAGACCAAATATTAATTAAGCAAACATTAATATTTATTCATGTACACATATTTACTATAACATAATATAACACAATAAAAATTAACATAGAAAAATAGAAATGATTAGTTCAGGTTAAATTTTATATTAGTCCTTTATTATTCAGGGCTTCCATTCTGCAATTCGGCAATGGGAGGGAGAGTTTGCGGCAGTGTTATTTCACCATTTAGCATCAGTTTCCAGTGATAGTTCAGGTAGGACAATTGATTTACGAAGGACTTTGGGGCCTGAATGAAGCCCAGTCGAACACCTAAGATGATCTAGCAATGCATGTTGCTAGTTCTATGCCTTCTTTAATAATATTTTTTGCAGCAGTAATGTCTGGCTCTATTCTGTCCTTAGATTTCTAAATCTCTGGAGCAATGAATAATGTAACAGCACAAAATGAAGACCAGAATGACTTTCAGACTCAAGAGCTGAATAGTTCAATCACAAAATGATGGCTGAAACTGAATTTGAACTGGACTGAATAATAATGGACTGCTGCCATTTTTTATACCTTTCCTCTCTCATTGTTTTTATTCCTTATCATAGTTTTTTAATTTTGATCATAACTTAAATCTGGTTTTAATTACTTTTTACATTGCACGTTATCTAATCTTTTTCTTAAATTAATCTACTATCACTTTTATGAGATAATTTACATAGTTTTTAATTGTTACAATTATTGGTTTCGATTTTATTATCAATCAGAAATTTTACTAGCATTCCAAATTAATTAATTAATCTTTTTATTTTCGTTTTCTACTAAGATTTATTATTACACATTTGGTTTTAACATAATTTCTTTAAAAAGGAGAGAGTTTATAAATATTTTTTTTCCAATTCTTTTCCCCATTTGCTTTTAATAAATAGTTTTATTTTCTTTTAGAAGAAAAATATATGCAATCTTTTTTTTTATTTTTACAAAAGAACGTTTTAAAACTATTAAATAATTGTGTCTTTAACTATTCTTTCAAATAAATTTAATCATATATTTTCAATTGTAAAACATGTAACACAGATATATGTAGGTTTTATAACATATATCTCTCACGTCAGAATATGTAAGAAAAAAAGCTCACATGGCTGACTTTGCTTTCTTGGAACTACTAGAGGAATAGTTAATTCACTCTAATCCAAATATAACAGAATATTATTGTTAATATACATTCAAATAAATATGGTTAAATTCAAATATATGCAATAATATCAACTAAATATTAGTGATGATGATTTATAACCTAACACTGAAGATTAAGTACAATGGCTTTCAAAAGTATTTTCATTTGTTTTTCTTGTTTCAATAATAATAATAATAAATTTTAGTACACCAAACCTAAATAGAAAGTTTATTTTTGGAAAATTTTTTAACACTGATCATCATTATTTATAAATTATTGTTATTTCTCCATGTTCCCCAATTGATAACATGATTTCTCAGGGTTGTGGATATTAGTAGCATAATAATGTTAATAGCAGAATTTTTAGAGTGAGTTTGATATGCAAATACAAATTAAATTGATTAATAATAAAAATAAGTTAATGATTTATTAACAATAGATATATAAACTTGTTGCTTATATATTTGCAACTATTAGTAAATGTGATAAATACAATACTAAATAGTAAAGATAAGAAAAATACTAATTATTAGAGATATTTTAAACTTAAGACCTTAGAATAATTATATTGATAAGATCATACCAAGTATAAAGTTTGAAATATTCAAAATTATGGTTTTCTGCAGATATCTTTTTTTTTTTTATGAATAAGTTCTAATTAGTTCAGCCAAGGGCAGCAGTTATCCTCCTTGGTCATTAGTGATGTTAGAGAGGGTATACAGTAGGTCTGGATAGGTCTTAAGCACAGTCTACTCTTTTC
Source organism: Epiperipatus broadwayi (assembly GCA_028023455.1). Lineage (NCBI taxonomy): Eukaryota > Metazoa > Onychophora > Udeonychophora > Euonychophora > Peripatidae > Epiperipatus > Epiperipatus broadwayi. The sequence continues at coordinate 356,326 of JAQFVV010006298.1, forward strand.
TCATGGCATGATTAAAGTAGGCAATGGCTGGTTTTAGCCAACTCCAGCATTAGTCTCCGAATCCGATTGCATTATTTTCGGGTGTTTTGACTGCTATGATTGTTGGTTTCTAGCCACACATAATAAATGGTCTTCTATTGGCCAATGTCATAATTGCTGTGCTGGTTCCCTGGATCTTAGTATTGAAAAATATCTTTTGTATCAGCATGGCATGGTGATCCATACTAGTGGAAAACTATTTTAACTAGAGATTTCTCATCTCTTTATGGAATTACTCAGACTGCTTCTTGAGTTAAGGCTTAGAATAGACTAGAGTAGACTGTCCTAGTTCTGTTTCCGTCCTGTTCATAACCCACTTTTTGTTGTTTTTCACATTTATCGCTGTAGCCAGCAATTGTTTTCCAATAACAGATTTATCAAAATGTAATTACTAGATTTAACATCTGTTTATAACAATATGTTTATTAATAAATATTTTATTCATTTATTAATATCAGTTTATATGTAATAACATGTTTATTGATAAACATTTTCTTCCTTCCTTAATTTATGATATAAAAAAAGCTATATATAGTTTTTCTCTGCTTTCTTTTTTTTCTAGTGCATGATAACGATAGTAAGGAAGAAAAAACTCACTACTGACTTAAAAATTGATGGAATTGGGTCAAGTCCATAGATTTTGAGCTCAGTCTGCCATTCTACCGTTACACCAAATCACATAGGGTTCAGATAAAAAAATTGAAGATAGATATTTTTCTGAAGGTTTGTGGTGATGGTGTTCTAGTTGTATTTGTATATTGGACTATTTCCATTATCTGATATGTGTGTTGAATGTCTTTAAAACATTTTTATTTAAATATTCCGAATACATTCAACTGTTAGTAATATCACAACAAACAGGTTAGTATATGCACAACATTTCAAGAGGTATTGTTCTCGCCTCTTCTTCAGGTGTTGCTGGTCTGACCAGTGACAGTACTAGCATGGAATTCGAACCTGGGTCCTTAGATTTTTGATTATTGAATTTTAAGGTAACGCTCTAACCAACTGAGCCAACCTGCCAAAGGCAGCAGTCAGTAGAAATTTTATATACTTATCTATGAGGTTCCTCCTGATTTCTCCACTTTTTTCTAAGAGCAAAGTTGATTAGTGGTTTCCATACATTATGTATAGTCACACTAGGTTGGCTTATAGGATTTTTTGCCATTGTCATGTGAGCAGCTTCTTTAAATTTTCTTCTTTGTACCTTTTCTTCTCTATCCAATATTTTTGTATTTTCCCAATTGAACATATGTTCATTGGCACATACATGGTCTGCTACCTTAGACACATCTGTTTTCTCTCTTCTAATCATCAGTTTATGTTCTTGCAAGCGCTTTTCAATGGGATGGCTGGTCTCACCAATATATGTTTTTCCACATTCACATGGTATTTCATAGATGCAGTTTTTTCTTTTCAGCATTTCAAGTTTAGGCTTTGTAGATGTTAGATGATGGCTCTGGAAAGCTGTTCTGATGTTATACTGATTGCAGATTTTTCTTAATTTGTCTGCTATTTTTGGAATGTATGGGTACACTACAGTCCCAATAATTGTCTTTTCTCTTGATGGTTCTTTTTGTTGTCTATTTAACATTTTCTTAATAACAGCTGATGGATAACCATTTTTCATAAGAGTTTGTTCTATATAGATCTTTTCTTTTTCCAAATCGCTGGTTTCTGAACAAACTTTTTTTGCTCTGTTCCATAGTGATAGTATAACTCCATGTTTTGTGTTTCTGGTGTGATTGGATGTATAGGCTAGGTATTTTCCTGTATGTGTAGGTTTTCGGTAAACTGTAGTTTTGATTTTGCCATGAGGGAGTCTTGTCACAAGAACATCTAAGAATGCCAATTTTTGTTCTTGTTCTGATTCTATTGTGAATTTAATTGAAGGGGATATGTTATTGATGTGTGTCCAGAAAGTTTGTAGCAGTGCTTCACCATGTGGCCATACAACAAATGTATCATCCACATAGTGAAGCCAAACTTTAGGTGGATATGGAGTAGTTTTTATGGCTGTGGTTTCAAGTTCTTCCATGTAAATATTGCTAATCAGGGGAGACAATGGTGAGCCCATAGCCATTCCTTGATTTTGTTGGAAGAATTCTGCATTATATTGAAAGTAGGTTGTTTTTATACAGAATGTTAATAGTTCCATTATAATATCAATAGGAAGAGCTGTTCTGGTTTGTAAACTATTATCACCATTTAATCTTTTCCTTACAATAGACAATGCTTCTTCACATGGTACATTCGTGAATAAACTTTCTACATCAAAGCTTACTAGTAAGTCAGTTCTTTCAATTTTCATGTTCTTGATTAATTCTACAAAGTGTCTAGAATCCCTGACAAAGGACTGGGTCTTGTATGCCAAAGGACTTAGAACTTTGAGAAGAAATCTTGCAAATTCTGGTAAGAGTCTTAATGGAACATGATCCTTATGGATTTTAGGTAGATCGTAAAGATGAGGAATTTTGCTGAAATATGATGTTATTTTACTCTTTTCTGAATCAGTGAAGTACTTGCGATGCTTTCTGAGTAATGCTTGTAACTTTGTTTCTGTACTTGGTATCAGATTTTTTGCCACTTTTTTATATTGGCCTGCTGTGAGGAGTTCTTGTATTTTGTTGTCGTAATCAGTTGTATCCATTACAACTGTTGCATTGCCTTTGTCAGCAGGGAGAATAATTATAGATTTATCTACTTTGAGAGATTTAATTGCTTTCCTCTCCCCATAGGATATGTTTGACTTAAATTTTTGTTGCTTTTCAAGTGTTCTTTTTATTCTCCAGTGTAATTTTGCTGCTTCTTCTAATGGCACTTTTTGAGTGACTTCCTCGGTGGCTGCCATTATATCTAATAAGGGGATATTTATGGCAAAGTTTAATTCTCTTTCAAGAACAGAAATTTCAGTATCTGTTAGATGTTTAGGACTTAGATTTTTAACTGATGAAACTGTTACATTGCTTGGTACATTATGATTTTTGATATGCCCAGGTAGGTTAGCAAGTTTTTTCTTTTGTTATTCTTTTATTTTTCTATGTAATGTAGAATATGATTTTCTTACTGCTTGAGAAACTCTCATGTAGTCATCCTCAGTAAGTTTATTTTTTAGAAGACATTCTACATTATTAATTGAATGCAATGTTTGATACTTAGAAAACCTTTGAACATTTATTCTTTCCCTTAACAGAGCTTCACTTGCTCTCTAAGTAATTTTCTCAGCTCTTGAGAGTGAACTGGATGTTTTAGTTGCAAACCTTTAGGAATTATCTCTTCAGTTTACATTTACATAAGAAAGTTAAATGATTTTCTACTTTGGCCAGCTTTAGACATAGTTTTTTATAATGAGAAAAGTTTGATATAGTATCGGGTCCATAACGGATACTTAGTGTTTTTCTGAAGGTTTGTGATGATGGTGTTCTAGTTGTCTTTTTATATTGGACTATTTCCATCATCTAATATGTGTGTTGAATGTCTTTAGAACAATTTAATTTTATTTAAATGTTCCAAATACATTCAACTGTTAGAAGTATCACAGAAAACAGGTTAGTATATGCACCAACTATTAGTAATATCACAGCAAACAAGTTAGTATATGCACCAACTGTTAGTAATATCACAGCAAACAGGTTAGTGTATGCACAACGTTTCGAGAGGTATTGTTATCCCCTCTTCTTCAGGCGTTGCTGGCCTGACCAGTGACAGTACTAGCATGGGATTCGAACCCGGGTCCTTAGATTTTTGATTATTGAATTTCAAGGTAATGCTCTAACCAACTGAGCCATCCTGCCAAAGGCAACAGTCAATAGAAATTTCATATACTTATCTATGAGGTTTCTCCTGATTTCTCACTTTTTTCCCAAAGAGCAAAGTTGATTAGTGGTTTCCATACATTATGTATAGTCACACTAGGTTGGCTTATAGGATATTTTGCCATTGTCATGTGAGCAGCTTCCTTAAATTTTCTTCTTTGTACCTGTTTGCTGTGATATTACTAACAGTTGAATGTATTTGGAATATTTAAATAAAATTAAATTGTTCTAAAGACATTCAAATAGTCCAATATAAAAATACATCTAAAGATAGATGTGTTTATTTTAAGATTACTATTATATGTTGAATGAGCATATGATTAATTTATCTTCTTTTTTTACTCATGACTTTATTAATTAAAATGATTTGACTAATTGCTTTCTTTTATTTAGGGTAATTGGACAGTTGAACGATTTAAAATGAATCGTGCTGGAGTCACCCAAGTGTTATCACGTCTTTCATATATTTCTTGTTTAGGAATGATGACTAGAATTAGTAGTCAGGTAAGGTACATTATAATTTTTTTTTTTTTAAATATTACTTTTGTAAATTACTTTTTGATTTTCATTTCAATTTGAAAGTGGATAAGGTAAGATTTCAGTTTGGAATTTTATTAGTTAAGCAAAGATATAAAATGTTCTCCTAAAAATAATTTTCTTTATTGATAACATACTAGATTATCTATGAGTTATTAGGAGTTATGTAAATTAAAATAAATAATTGAGGAAAGTTTTAATTTTAATGCTCAGAAAAATAAATATTTTCTACTAAATAATAGTAAAAAAAATTTTCAAATAGATAATATACTAAGTAATACATTAGGAAGTTCTAGTAACAAAGGCATGATAATGAAAAATTTAGATTTGACAAGATCATGGTTCTGATTTTGAAAAATTTAGATTTGACAAGATCATGGTTCTGATTTTGAATTTTACTGATGCAATCAAATGAATAATAATAAACTTACAAGTTTTAAGTATTTGTATTTTTATTTTATGGTACTCAAAAATTGATAACCCGAAAAAATATAAAATCTATTCCAATTAATAATAGTCTATCGATTGTAGATAGAAGTTATCTTGAATGCCCTTTGTCAATCCTTGCTTTTTAATATTCTCATGTAATTCATAACCTCATTGGAAATATTAGTCAGTTTGGAAATTTCTGTTATAGATCTAAACTCCATGATATTTTTAAAGCATTAACAAACTGATTAAAGCCAAGTCTGATTATCAATAGTGAAATTTTTGATGGTAAGATTGTAATTGTTTGAACTGACTTTTAATATAATCTAAAATAAAAAAATTTGCAGATACTTATGAAAAGATTTGTTTAAATATTCATCCTGCATAATTTATCTATACATTTTCGATAAAATAGTTCACCTCTGTGACATATATTTATATCACAAAAGATAAAAAAAATTTTTAATGCTTACAAATAAATTCTAGAATTTTATTTATTAAATTTGCACTTGCAGATTATTTTGTGAATGGCTTTCATCTTAGAATGTGCATGTTTATTGAATTTGTCTTTTTTCTTTTCAAAGTCAAAAACAACATTGTGTATGAAACTACTTTCAATTTATGTATCTGGTACTTTTATGTCAATATATAAAATAATTTTTAAAACTATTATGCTTAATTGCCATCTTATTTTTCATCTTTGGCATCTGTAATTTTTAGGTAAATTTTATTTTTAAAGAATTCTGATAGCATAATTACCAATTGGTAGTTTCTATCATTGTTTTTAAATTCTGGTTACTGGTTTTTTTGTTTTTTTTTTATAAACTAATAGCAGAATAGATACTTATTATAAATTCTTACATACTATTTATTCAGAAACTCAATTTTGGAATCTTTCAAAATTCAAGTGTTTTTGTAACTTATCTTTAACAAGCCAGTTAACAGAATTTATATTTATTAAAATTTACCATTTGTGAAGCAAAAGTCATTGCTTTGAACTAAAGATTTTACTAGTCTACTTCAAGATGAAACTAATAATTAAAGTACTTTTCCAAATATTTAATTGTTGGTGTCACATTGCAATCTTCAAGTAATTTGCAAAATTTTTCTGGATCAATTAGATTTCACTTCAGTTTCCAAAAATGGCTAAGAGCGGAATCGATAAATAGAACCTTATCAAACGGCAAAATTTTGCAGATAACAATGGAATTTTTAACCAAAAATATGAAATTTTTTTAGACTCTAATAAGAAATAGGATTTTTCTCTTATGTAATTGACCTGTAGTCATCCAAAAAAATTGGTAAATAGGTATTATAACACTAGTTAGAGAATAAAACAAGAATGATCTAAAGCTAATGAGTTAATTGTATTTTTATATTGGACTATTTCCATCATCTAATATGTGTGTTGAATGTCTATAGAACAATTTAATTTTATTTAAATATTCCAAATACTTTCATCTGTTGGTAAATCACAGCAAACAGGTTAGTATATGCACCAACTGTTAATAATATCACAGCAAACAGGTTAATATATACACTAATTGTTAATAATATCACAACAAACAGGTTAGAATATGCACAACGTTTTGAGAAGTATTGTTCTTCCCTCTTCTTCAGGTGTTGCTGGCCTGACCAGTAACAGTACTAGCATGAGATTCGAACCTGGGTCCTTAGATTTTTGATTATTGAATTTTAAGGTAATGCTCTAACCAACTAAAAAAAAAACTAATGAGTTAATGTCTTTTTTCTGTTCCTTTGGAGAGTTGTTAAATAGAACTTTTACTTACTGTAGATTATTTAAAAAAACTACTTTATTTTTTACAACATGCATAATAATATTAAAATTTTTATCTCGCAAATGGTTACTATTGCAAAGTAAAAGTTTACATTTTTTCCCTCCAAGTTTCTATTATAAATATATTCATAATATAAATAAAAAAAAGATATCCACAGTAGATAAAACAATAAAAAGTTATTATCAATGTAAAAATATTCATTTTTGTTACACATGGGAATAATGATTCTCCCCTTTTGTCCTCCGCATTCATATGATGGCTTATAATTAAACATGTGCTCATTGCCCATGTTTTAATTTTGGAAATTTATATTTTTAGAAATAAAATAAAGCAGCTTTGAATAATTTATTAATAATATTTACTGAGGCTGTAAACCTCAAGAATATGCGCATGAAAATGCGAGTACTAATGTGTAATAGAAATTGTGGACTTAATCAGTGAAGTATTGAATAGCTTCACGCTTTCAGGTCTAACCGCTTCAGCTTCACCTATTCATATAGAAAGTAGGTTGAAGTAAGGAGGGGTTCCCCTCTTTTCTTCCAAAGCGTAAGCTTGTGGTTAAGACCTGCAGAGGTCCCTACTTCGCATTTTCACGCGCATATTTTTGAGGTTACAGCCTTAGTAAATATTACTTAATCAATGTATGTTTAAATAAATTTATAATTATAATTTATTAATGCAATACCTCACTTCATTGTAATGATTTAAACCAAAAAAGTAATCAAACAGTTTTTTGCTTGAAAGTTCATATGGAGATTGAGCATGGAAGTGACTGAATTAAGCTGCCATCCATAGTTTACCATTCACTATTATACTAATCCTTGAACAATGATGAGTTAAATGATATATCTATATCTTTTAACTGGGGTTAGGACTCTAGATATTTTTGATATTATTTATTAAGCATTTTTGAATTGTGAACTAAAGTTTACTAGACATTTTTGACTAAATCTTTTGAAATCAAAATGATTTGGAACAGTGCTCAAAAACATTCTCTTTCTTCTAGTCACTTCCTTATTAGAAAAAAACAACTTATTATCTTATGGGTAGAGAAATTATCTTTACTACAAACATTGATAAGAAAATATGCATAACAAGAGGATGACTTGATCAAATAACTTCGACTCATAAGTCATGAAACATATTTTTTTGCATTTATTATCCTGAATATTATTGGGGAAGTTGGGGGGATGGAGAGATTCGATTTCTAAACAGTCAAACTTTTGCAGTTTATTTATAAGAAAAACAAATTCTGTAAAGTAACTGAATAGTATTCATTAAACATTAATTGGTAATGTCACATATGAAAAATTCTTAAATAGCAACACACTCTACATTTTTGTAGCTCTAGACATTTCTTGTATGTTCTTAATGCTCTGATGATTTACACATTTTTTATGAAGTCATTTCTATCTCTACAGTTCTTAATTCTGTTTTAAAATAAAAATAAGACTTTCTGATATTCATTTTGCCTAAAAGCTTTATATTAAATATAGGATATTCTTTGTTTTTGCCATATCTTATAACATGTCATTCACTCTTTTTAGATCTTTAGTATTCTCTGTCTTTTTACTATAAGTGAAGTAAAACAAATGTCATGAGAAGAAATTTTATGAAGGTAAAATCTAAATCACAAATTAAATTCAAATACTGGTTTGAATTCAATCTCCTGCTCAATTTCAATTTTTAATTACTTGGTAAAACATAGAGTGAATTGGTTAAGGCTACATTTTCCAAATCTCACTACTAAATAATAATATTTCTACAAAAAAAAAGATTTTTAATAGGGTATTTCAATCCATTTTTGATGATATATTTGTCCATAATGCATTCTTGTTTTGGTTTGTTCAGGTCTTTAAGAAATGCTTATCTGGTGAATAGGATTATAAGACTTATCAGTATTATTTAAAATACAAAATATAGTTATTTCTGATTAGTATTACCTTAAATGAATATATATTTCAGAACACTTGAATGCATTTTTTGCTTATTTATATTTTTATGTCATGGGCAAACTGTAAAACAATAGTCTGTCTTTTTACTCTATAAATAAGATCTATAGGTTATTCAGATTTTTTTGAGTTCTGCGGTATTCAATTTTCTGTATGTCTAAAATGAAGCATAATTAATTAGAAATAAAGAATCGATAAAATATATGTCTGTATGCAGATTTTTTTTTTGTTATAAATCAGTATTTCAGTTTTAATATTTTCAGAATAAATATAAAATATTAAAGGATAACAATCAATAATGGTATTGGTTGCAATACTTCATTGCTTTCACTTTTGATTAGAAAATTAAGGAACAGATATAGGTGATTTACAAATTAATTATTCTTGTTATTATAAATATTTGATTTTATGTGTATACATCTCATTTTGCATGATAAATATTGAATGAAAATGATAAATACAAATGAAAAATTGTGGCTTATGTCAATTGAAGAGTTCTCATTAAGCTTAAATGCATCCAGAAAGTCATTTGCCTTTTTTTCAGATGTCTTTATTTAAGATTTTAAAGTATATGTAATTATAATTTTATTTGGTTTGTGTATAACATAGATCTGTTAAGAGTTTATTTGTTTATTAAATGATACATTTATAAAAAAAAATTATTATAGTTTGAAAAGACTAGAAAAGTAAGTGGTCCAAGATCTCTTCAACCATCACAATGGGGTATGCTGTGTCCTTCAGATACTCCTGAAGGAGAGGTAGGCATAATAATTATTTGTTTTTGAATCACTGCATCTTTTTATTATAATGTAATATATATTGATTAATGATTAATTATGGTTGATTGATTATGAGATTATCATTGACATTGACTTGTAAATTTGACATATTAAAATAAGCAATTATAGACTAGGTAGTTGTTTTAATAGACTTAAGAGGAAAACTGTATATACTAATATCTTAAGAATGCTTACATTATTAAAGATATATGGAAAACTTTTATCATTATTAAATAAATTAAATCATATCCTCTTTTGCAACATTGTAGATGAATAAAGTTAAAGGAAAAAAATATTATTTACAAAATGAAAGTGAAACAAAAACTATAGCAGAGTAAAGTTCCTGTAACTAATGATGTTTGTGAATTTATATTGGAAAAAAAAAATTGAATAAGGAACGGTTTTACATGAGTGTCACTATGATATTGGAAATGTATTTATTTTCTATAGTTTCAAAAAAAGAAAATATGATGTATTGGAGAGAAAGTATTCATTTATTATTATTAACATTCGCAAAAGCGTATGCACAATTAGCTTGAAAGGCTGATATTTGAATGTAATACAATTGTAAACATGCGCCATATAAAAATAAATGCTTATTTACATATGATTAAGTTTCAGTTAGAGTGACATTTAGTAAATTCTAGACAATTTCACCAATGTCATTCATTCAGACATCGTATATAGTAATTTAAAGTGAGTGTTCCATCCTCACGCTTTCCTTGCCAGTACTTCAGATTTGCTCATATATAAGCATTTGAGTTGCAGGAATAGGTGGATTCATTTTATTCCTGCATAAATACTATATCTTGTATTGGAGAGAAAGTATTCATTTATTATTATTAACACTCACAAAAGCGTATGCACAATTAGCTTGAAAGGCTGATACTTGAATGTAAGAAAGCAATATATATATGTAATATAGGGAGCATACCAATAGCTTTAACAAGTTTTCATCGATAAGTGCTGCAAAAGAAAGCATTTAAAAATCTCTATCTAGAATAATCCCTATCCTCAGACCAGTTTGGAGCTTTTGGCCCACCGCAGTGAGGCGCTGGGATATTCAGACCCTAGATCTAAAAATAGCAACTCAAAAGTCAACACTTATCTAATACATAACTATTAAGTAGCAAATCTGAAAATTTCAGACACATAAATGTCTTTAAATCCAATTATCCAACTTAAATAGCTATATGGATCTGAAAATACTTCAGCCTCATCAGATATTAATAACCTCAGCAATATAACATCGCCAAAGCCCCAACACCAAAATTATAATAATCAAAAAAGCAAGTCATATGTTGTGTTACTTGTTTTAAGCTTGTATTACAGATGTGTAATATAGGGAGCGTACCAATAGCTCTAGCGAGCTTTCATCGATAAGTGCCGCAAAAGAAAGCATTTAAAAATCTCTATCTAAAATAATCTCTATCCTCAGACTGGAGGCGCTGGGACATTCAGACACTAGATCTAAAAATAGCAACTCAAAAGCCAGCACTTATCTAATAAATAACTTTTTTTTTTTTGTACAATCACTATTAAGTAGAAAATCTGAAATTTTCAGACATGTAAATGTCTTTAAATCCAGATATCCAACTTAAATAGCTATATGGGTCTGAAAACACTTCAGCCTCTCCATATATTAATAGCCTCAGCGATATAACATCACCAAAGCCCCAAGAGTAAAATTATAATAATCGAAAAGCAAGTTGTGTATCTCATGATTTGTTTTAAGCTTGTGTTACAGATCTGGTAATATAGAGAGCGTATCAATGTCTCTAACAAACTTTAATCAATAAGTGCCACAAGAGAAAGCATTTAAAAATCTTTATATAGAATAATCCCTATACTCGGACTGATTTCGAACTTTTGGCTCACCTCAGTGAGGTGCTGGGACATTCAAACACTAAATCTTAAAATACCAACTCAAAAGCACTTACCTAATATGTAACTATTAAGTAGAAAATCTGAAATTTTCATACACCTAAATGTTTTTATAGTTATTTAAGTTGGATAACTGGATTTAAAGACATTTACATATCTGAAAATTTCAGATTTTCTACTTAATAATTATGCATTAGATAAGTGCTGACTTTCGAGTTGGTATTTTTAGATCTAGTGTTTGAATGTCCCAGCCTCTCACTGAGGTGATCCAAAAACTCAAAACCCGTCCGGGGATAGGGATTGTTCTAGATAGAGTAATGCTTTCTCTTGCGGCACTTTTCAATAAAAGCTTGTTAGAGCTATTGGTGCATTCCCTATATTAGATATCTGTAATACAAGTTTAAGACAAGTCATGCAATATATGACTTGCTTTTTCGAATATATATATATATGTATATTCATCACAGTCATGAAGAAAATAGGAAACTGTATAGTGGTTTTTATGACTAACAGCACTATAAATTGTATAATTAATATACATTTTCAAAATCTTCACAGGAAAAAATTTTGAAAAACAGTGTTATGTATATACATGTAAGTTTATATCTGGCCTTGGGATCATCTATATTAATAAATGATTAATAATAATCTTTAATGTATTTATTTGGAATGATTGGTACCAAATTTGTAAGTGCAGATATTTTGATGTTGGTCAATCAAAGTTAACATTTTTATAATGATAAATACTGAACAAATGATAAAGAAATGAGATTGTGATCTGGATCAACTGATGAATGCTGGTTCAATACCTCTTGAGGAGTCATTTGTTTTTTTTTCCAGATATCTTTGTTTATATGTTTCTGGAAGGTGTGGCAGAATGAAGTATATGATTATGTATATATATATATATGAAGTTAAGTTATTCTACCTGTTTATGCTTAATTCACCTAAAAGTTGAAGTGGCTCCAAATTCATGCATAATGAAAGAAGATGTGTGTCTTTCTATTGATAGAGTTGATATGAGGGATACATTGATGTAAATCAAAAACCTTATATTTTAAATACTATATATTTTAAAAGGCAATAATGCCATCTCATTGTTTAATATTTTGGACTGGTTTTTTTTTTTTTTTAGAGTAAAATGACAAAATAACATCCATTGATGTTTATTTTATGAAGGAAGGTAGCTGAACATCTAAACGCACTTTATATTGAATTGGTTTTTTTATTACTATTAGCTAAAGCAGAAAGTGACTTGTTTATATATTTATATATAAACATAAATATAATTGACAGTATATCATTATTTTTTATAAATTAATTTCAAATTTTACTGCTTTATTTAACAAACCTTCAATGCTACACTTTTTCATTCAATTATTTTTATGATTTTACTTCTGATAACAGTATAATATTCTACAAATATGTTTTTCTAATTATTATTATTTTTTTTGAAACCAATTCAATTGAAATTATGTTATATATTCGCTATAATACATTGTTTCTTATTATTTATTCTCACATTTTATTATTTTTTACCTATTTCAATTGTTTTACTAATTTTCAGTCAATTCTGAAAATTTATAAAAGGTATTTTTTCAAATAAAATACAACTTTAACAAGTTTAAGATTTGTTTTTTTTTTTTTTTTTGTAGATAGTAAGCCATTAATCAATGTAGAAAGCTATCTAATTGTTGATCCATAATCATCACCTGGCATTTGAACAGATTGCTTAATGATGTATCCTCATTTTCTGTTATTGTGCAAAATAATTCTGGGTAGTTTTTTGTTCTGTACTGGGCTATTTAAAGTTTAACTATTCTTGATTGTATCAGGGTATAATCATTTATTGACATTATTATATTAAGCCATTATATTTTATATTATTTGAATCAGGGCATTAAAACACCATTTAGTGAATTTATTATGAGTAAAGATATTAGACAAATATAGTATTCAATTCTAAACTCTTATTTCTGAGAACCTAAAATTGTCATAATTTATAAATCAAACATTGCTTATTGTATATATGTGTATAGCAATATTTTTAATGTAAAGGTAGCTGCCACTATTATTTCTCAAGTTTTCAATGTAAAACATGCTAAGGATAGTTGATGGGCATGAAACTTCTCTTGGCATCCTCTTAATTTTTTTTTATTATATGAAGTCACAGAGAAACTCTCCTTGAAATATTTTCAGAATCAAAATTTAGTGTAGAACAAGAATGGGGAACCTCCAGTCCAGGGCCATTTCCGGCCCTTGATTATATCCAATCTTTAAAATAGTTCTAGTTCATTCAATCAGAGGTGCAATTTTCCAACAAATTATCTATATTGTGTGATCTATCTGACTATGGATGTAATATACGATGCTGAGGACATTTTGTTGTTAGTCATTTTTGCAGACTAACTGTATATTCATATAATAATATTAGAATTTTACTTTGTTTATTATTATTAATTTGCATTTATTTATTTATTTTTATTATGATGACCACACCAAGTAAGATATAAAAAATTGCACATTGAAATAGAAATGGATCAACACATTTTTTTTTTATAGAAAGAAATAGTACATCAATGCGCTTGCAATTGCAAGAAAATCAAGTCATATATCACGTGACAATTTAATAAGCTTATATTACAAATATTATACAATGAGTGTGCCAACAGCTCTTAACAAGCTTTTCAGAACATCTCTATTCTCAGACCGGTTTCTAGCTCTGGCTTTCATCAGTGAAGCATTAGGATATTCAAGCATTAGATTTAAAATAACAAGTCAAGCCCAGCACTTTTATCTAATGTTTAACTATTAAGTAGAAAATCTGAAATTTTCAGAAAATCCATATGTCTTCAAATTCAACTATCTAACTTAAATAGCCATATGGGACTGAACTAAATTCAGATACAGCATATATTAATAGCTTTACCAATATAAAATCACCAAAGCCTTAATAGCAATAATAATAATTGCAAGGAAATCAAGTCATATATCATATTACTTAATTTAATAAGCTTATATTACAAATGTTATATACTGAGCATGCCTATAGCTTTTAACAAGCTTTTCAGAACATCCCTATTCCCAGACTGGTTTTTAGAAACCTCATTATATAATCAGTGTGCTTGATATGTCTGGAAATTTCAATTAATAAAAAACACTATTTATCAAAACACTCTGATTCTAACAAAATTGTTGGGAAAGAAAGAAATATTAAAATAGAAAACTTGAAAAGGAACTCCATCAAATGGCTGACATGTCTCATAAAAAGTTCAAACAAGTCAGAAAATTGTGTGTGTAAATTGCATTTTTTTAAAAAAAAAAGACAAAGATTTTAAAACCATTTTCTGAAAGGGAGCTTATAAATGACTGCATCCTAGCTGTCTAGAAAATAAAAACAAATTTGAGAATATAAAAATGTCATAAAGAATAATTACAAGGCAAATTGGAAAATTGTTATTAAATATAGAACAATCATTAATAATAATGATATTATTTTATTTTTAATTCACAAAAAATTATGGCTCTCATTTAAAAAGGACAAGTTAAAATTGGTCTGCGAGCTGAAAAGATTGTCCATCCCTAATGATTAAATTAATTAAATGTTTGATCAAATATAGGAGACTAATTTTTAAATTGATAACTTTGTATGACCTGCGAATGTTATTATAAATATCCAAATGATCCTTGGCAGAAAACAGGTTCACTACCCCTGGTGTAGAGTATAATTTTGAAAATGGGGGGAAAAAAACTTAAGGCAAATAAAGCATTTAACTAGAAAAAGAACCAAACCAAATTTGTTATGTTTGTTCTTTTTTTTCTTTCAATGTTTGATTTTTTATACACATAGGGATATAAATATTTCTTTTCTTCAGTTTTTAAAAGTATGTCCCTGCATTTAAAAATCTTTTTTTCTGCCCAGAGTTAGTTTGCAACACATCTCTTAATTATTGAGATTTAGTGAGTTGGTCACTGTGGCAAAAATTGCTTATAACTTCTACATTCTTATCAGTTTTGAAGTCATCTACTTTTTATGTCTTTAATGTCTTTGTTTTTGTTTTTTTTTATATTTAGTCATAATTCTGTCTTTTCAGTTTATTTTTTAATCATTCTAGGAAATGTTTTGGAAACTTTTTTTTATTTTCAAGTATATGTGTGAATATTATCAGCATATCTAAGTTTGTTGATGTTTTTTCCATTCATTTTAAATCCATTTCTCAGCTTACAGGTTTTTCTCTTTTTCACTTGATAAGTTTCTTGGTGCTCATTTTGTAATTCAGAGACTGAAAAAGCTTGTTTTGTTAGGTTTAGCATATATAGTATATACATAATATAATTTATGTGTATTTTGATAACAAAGATATTCACTAATTATATTCTGCCTTATCCTAAGAGTTGATAATTGTCACAATTTAAAGTTATATTACTATTATTAAGCATCATTAAGTTAACATCAACTTCTGGGTATTATACGACTAGCATTTCTCAATAATAACCTATGTATTTGGTTTTTTTGCCTGTTCTTTTATTTTGATGACAGAAAATATCAATCTCATTGTTAATCATTTTCTTCTTTTTGATTACCAATCTTTATGAGCATTATATTCTTTGCATTCTTTATTTTTTATCTATACATATATCTGTATTTCAGTTGTCTTTTTAATTATAATTTTGCTATTAATAATTTTTGTGTTTTTTTTTCCACCGTATATGATGAATTGATTTATATGAAAATACTTTTTAGTATATCTTGAGAAGATTTGTTCATATTTCTTTTTTAAGATATGATTTTTTCTTTGACTTTTTAATCCCTTTTATATTAAATTGGTTTTTATTTTAGTATAATGCTAAATTTATAATATTTACTAATTAATTGTTACTCCAGTCTTCATAAATTTTGGTTATAATATTTCCTCAGAATACATTCTGCAAAAATTATTTTCTAAGACCATAAAAAATTGCTTTGGCATTCTGTATTACAAAGAGTATAATATTTTAAAGCAGATTATGTTTTTCAAATATGTGTGATCTATGTTAATGCATTGAGCTATCATTCATGGTAGTTAATTTCATTGTTAGTTTCTTTTATATACTGTGCATCTTTTGAATTTTATCCATATGGTGTTAGTAGATTCATAGTTGGTAAATTTAGAGAAAATGGAAGCATGATAGCCAGATTTTCAAGTATTACAATGCTTAAAAATTAGTTACAATTACTGCACCAAATCTTTTTGATGGCTGTTTAATACAAAGAAATTGGAGATGATTTAAATACTAATATTAAACTTTTATTATACTCTAAGCCCACAATGAGTTATTAGACATTCTTAACTAATTGTTTTTGTTTTTTTTTCCCTATCAAATTTTTTTGTAATTGAACTAATCATTTTTCTTTTAATAAACCTTTTTTTTTTTTTTTTGTAGTTTGGAAATAATAAATACGAATTACTAGGGATTTTAGTTCTTTTTTTGCAATGAAAAACAATTATATTTATACCAGATATTTGAATTCAGTCCTGGTTACTAAATTCAGGTGTTGCTGTTTATATAATTTGATACGATGTTTTCTTGAGAATCACTTTGTTATCTTTTGCATCTTTTGTATCTTTTTTTATGTGATCAAGTATTAACTTATTTATGCAGCAAAATTTATGCTTTTTTTTTTTTTTTGACTTAAATGCTGTTTGGATTTTATTTCCATATAAATATTGGCATGCTTCTAGGATGTGATTAATCAGACTTCAACAAATTTAATTATATAATTCAAATGAAAGCATTTTTCATTTGATTAATTTCTAATGATTTAAAATATTAGGTTCTCTTCAATTTTGAATTCATTACATAAAATAAATATTTTTGTAATTATTCTAAAGTAATGCTTGAATTTATGATAAGTAAACTGATCTCACATTTGTTATGCAGTGATATTCAGTAAGGCTTTGTATTTTGAAATGAAATTATATTATGGATTTTTGTAAAATAAAGATTTGATTTAATTTTATAATAATTATAATTACTATATGATCAAATATGTTCGTTTTGAATGTTTAATGGATTTAATGATAGAACCAAATAAGAAGCAAGAATTACATTTAATTCTAAGTAAAGAAATTATGTTTTTATATATTTTTATACTTTGATAATATGAGAATGCTTTTCTTATCTGATATATAATAATATGAGGTTTGTTTCAGAATGATTCCCAATAATAGTATAAGAAAAGTTTCATCAATTTTTTTTTTGATATTACTGAATTTTTACTTATAGATCTGATAAGTATTTTCTTTCAAATTGACAAGGATATCAGTCTGCCAAAGAATCACTTTGCTTGATGAATTAGTTACTAATAATTATAAAAGTCAAAACATCTTTATGACTGTATTAATAAAATGTAAATACAGATTGGGATAATCTCTTTAAGTATTGCTGTTTATTTGTAGAATGGTTTTATAAAAACAATGTATATTATGTATTATCACATATTGTAAATATTCTACATATATATGTAAATGTTTAATGTTATTATATTTTGTTTAGTGTGCATTATTAAAGAGCTTTGTTTAAAACATGAAAAGATTATAGATTTTTTAAATATTAGAGATAGAATATTACACATTTAAACAATAAAAATGAATATTCAATTTTAGTTAACTAATTTTTTTATTAGGCTTGTGGTTTGGTAAAAAATCTAGCTCTTATGACCCATATTACTACTGACATGGAAGAAAATCCAGTAAGACGTTTGGCATTCAACCTTGGTGTAGAAAGTATTCATATTCTCTGTGGGGAGGAACTAAGTTCTAGTGATGTGTATATAGTTTTTCTCAATGGTATGTGTATTTCTGTTTGTTCATGTAAATATAATATTCATTTTAAGTTTTACAAGTAGGTATATTTATATAAGAATAGATTTAAGTTTACCCATTTGGTTGCTACTGTGCTACCCTTATGATGACAAGTGAGATCTAGCTAAAATATTGCTGTTTTTTTTTTTAGAAACATTAACTGTGTCATGAATCAGACTATAAATCAAAGAATAAATGATTCTGCTATCAATGTCTTAAGCTTACCACAATTTTTTTGTTATTTTGCCATCATTTTTTACAAATATTAGCTGTTTTTTGAAAAAAATAACTTTCCTGAAATCTAAATCAAGACAATCTTTTTTCTTTATTAATTATTTTTACTTTGCGATAGTTACTGTTATGTGAAGTTAACTTGTTTAATGTTCAGGCCGCCATATTGAATTTTTAAAAAACTGGCTTAAGACACAATTTTCACAATAACTTCAGTTTTAATAATATTAGAGCAAAAAGCTTTACATTGATGGAAACTAGAAAAACTAAGGCAAACAATAAGGCTAAGATAAATAATGATAACCATTTAAAAAATAAGAGAAAAAAGAAATTTCAACATCCGACATAATTATTAGTTTATTGTTTATTTATAATTTCTAATTTATCATTAACTAAGTTTAAATTGCATCTTCATTGATAATTTCTTTGCATTCCTCACAAAATTATCTTTTAAACCATATATAATACTTCTTACCTGAGATAATTTATAGCTTCAGAATCTCCAAAATAAGTCTCATATGAATTCTTCATTTTTATCTTGTACCCCAAAAGTTACCAAATCTCAAAGGCGTCTATAAGAAAAAGATTCATTCTAATAAAAGATAGAAAACAAATCATTTCCAGAAGATGGATATGCATTTGTCATCATAGCAATTGGCCTCTTGTCCATTTAAAACTAGAAATTGTAGGTTACTGTCTGTATCACAGATAAAATGAGTTTCATCTCTTCATTTTATATTTTTTGTGTATATCAGTGATGTTTATATCCTTTAGCACACCAGTGATGCTATCTTGTTATATACTATCTTGTTATATTTATTGTCCCACAGAGATATAATTTATTTGCATATACCTCATTTGCTAGCTATAGAATTGAAAATAATATGACGCAAGATGTGGCAAAACTACTGACTCCACAGCATGAGTACCAGGGCATGGGCAAGAATCAGAATTTGATTCTTTGCCTGCATACAATTTCAGGTGGTATATACATAACTATTGTGGTTATCTCCACACACATACCATTTGAAAATCTCTCTTTGTTGGTTTTAAGTGTTTATATTTTCACATGGTTACTATGCCCAGTAAATTTTGTGATTGCTTGTCAACTGCAAAATTTCTGTATATTTGATAATCAGTCCTAAAATTTTAATTGTACTGCTCTATAATATCTTAATTATATATATATCAAAACTACCCCAAATCCAAAATTAAAACAGACCAACATAAAAATAATATTAAAACACAACCTAAGGTTTCACTGCTACAAGCAGACTTCTCAAGTGTAAAGAACTACAAAAACTACACAATATACATAATATTAAAAACTACCCATAAATCCATTCACTTCCCATCCACCCTTAATATTAAAAGAACTCTTAAATAAGTTAATTGCTTCAGAATAATAAATTTTCAATAATAAAGACTCTTTAATTTTTCTTTTGATTTCATTTCTCTCAAAGAAGACAACCTTAGCTTCATCAAAATCACTAGTGTGGCCTGTATCTTTTTCATGGACATACAAAGCAGAACTAAGATATCTATTTTTAACTCTACTTTTATGAACCTTTATTCTTTCATTTAAACTCAAACTACTCTGACCTATGTAAACCTTCTTACAAAATAAACAAGGAATAAAATATACTACACCAGGAATAGTCTTTCTATCAAAAACTTCTTTTGTATTATTTAATAAATTATTCAATGTAACACCCCTTTTCCAAGCAATTTTCTTATTTCCAAACAATTTACTATTTCTACACACAATTTTATAAGAAGACAATTTAAATGGCCAAGAAATAAAATCATATTTTTCTTTCACCTTTACATCCTTACAAATATTACTATTAAATAAAATACTTTTAACAAATTTATCAGAGTATCCAACACTCAAGTAATCTTTATAAAATTGATATTTCTGAAACAAAGCTATCCCATCAGAATTATTTAATTTAATATTCCTTCTAAAACAAATTTTATAGAAGGATTAAAACAATTAAACTCATTTACAAATTCCTTCAATTTATCATTCTCAACTACAAATAAACAATCATCAACAATTTGTTGATTTTGGTCAGTACACAGTTTCTTCTTCTTTTGAGGCTTTTGGTAAGATTAATAATTTTAAAATGGAAAGTAATTGGGTATTTGGAAGTTTAGATATTGAAAATATGTATCAGTCTGTTAATAGGTTAAGCAGTATTTATGTTCTTTTGTCTGTATTGATTAAGAAAAGTTCTTTATCAAAAAATAAAATTAAGGTAATTAAAGATTTGCTTTTGTTATTGGAAGATTCTATGTATTTTACTTATAAAGGTAATTTTTATAAGATTAAGGAAGGGTGGATAATAGGTTATATTATTTCTCCTTTAGTATGTTCAGTTTATATTAGTTTTATGGAAGAGGAAATTATTATTAAAAAGAATTGTTTATATGTAAAATTATTTGTCAGATATGTTGATGATTGTTTATTTGTAGTTGAGAATGATAAATTGAAGGAATTTGTAAATGAGTTTAATTGTTTTGATCCTTCTATAAAATTTGTGTTAGAAGGAGGGGGTTAGATTTTGGTAAGTTAAAATTTTTAGATCTTTTGGTGATTAGAAATGTAGAAACTAATTGTTTATTGTGCAGTCATTTAGTTAAAAGTAAAGGATTAAGATCTATAATTAAACCTGATAGCTATCAGTCTGTATCTCATAAAGTAGCTGCTTTAAGGAATTATTGTCATAGGAATATTAAATTAAATAATTCTAGTGGGGTAGCTTTGTTTCAGAAATATCAATTTTATAAAGATTACTTGAGTGTTGGATACTCTGATAAATTTGTTAAAAGTATTTTATTTAATAGTAATATTTGTAAGGATGTAAAGGTTAAAGAAAAATATGATTTTATTTCTTTGCCATTTAAATTGTCTTCTTATAAAATTGTGTGTAGAAATAGTAAATTGTTTGGAAATAAGAAAATTGGTTGGAAAAGGGGTGTTACATTGAATAATTTATTAAATAATACAAAAGAAGTTTTTGATAGAAAGACTATTCCTGGTGTAGTATATTTTATTCCTTGTTTATTTTGTAAGAAGGTTTACATAGGTCAGAGTAGTTTGAATTTAAATGAAAGAATAAAGGTTCATAAAAGTAGAGTTAAAAATAGATATCTTAGTTCTGCTTTGTATGTCCATGAAAAAGATACAGGCCACACTATTGAGTTTGATGAAGCTAAGGTTGTCTTCTTTGAGAGAAATGAAATCAAAAGAAGAATTAAAGAGTCTTTATTATTGAAAATTTATTATTCTGAAGCAATTAACTTATTTAAGAGTTCTTTTAATATTAAGGGTGGATGGGAAGTGAATGGATTTGTGGGTAGTTTTTAATATTATATATATTGTGTAGTTTTTGTAGTTCTTTACACTTGAGAAGTCTGTTTGTAGCAGTGAAACCTTAGGTTGTGTTTTAATATTATTTTTATGCTGGTCTAGTTTAATTTTGGATTTGGGGTAGTTTTGATTTTATATTGACTAGTTTAGCTTTATGCTTGTAATGTTTATTTATTTATATATGTCAGCAGATGGCGTTCTACCAAAAACACCGTCAAGCGTATGTTTACATAAACGTCAGAGCATGCATTCACTATCTCTAACTTTAATTCCACTTTCAGATCATGATTTCAAGCTATTTGCTATCATCAGTGAAAGACAGGAATTTCACTGATGATAGCAAATAGCTTGAAATCATGATCTGAAAGTGGAATTAAAGTTAGAGATAGTGAATGCATGCTCTGACGTTTATGTAAACATACGATTGACAGTGTTTTTGGTAGAACGCCATCTGTTGACATAAATACAAGCGTTAGCAAGTTTTTAACTTGTTTTTTGTTTTTCATATATATATATATATTACTTGTTATATAAACACAAACCTGCAATTGCAAACATAGTAATAAATATAGTAAAATAAACATAGTATAAATTATTAAACTTTTTGAGAATCATTATGTCTAGAAAATAGGATTGCCTAATCTTAGATCAGAGTCCCAAAATTACATAAACTATGTTTGTTGTATTTGAATACAGATGTTTAAATTTATTTATATATAATAAAGAGCATAAATGGTATATAAATTATACACTACTCACACACCAATACAAACGCAAACATACCATTTATCAAATAATTTTTAAAAATTAAAAAATAAAAGTTTTAATATTTGCAACATATTCTGATTACATTTTGAAGTCCAAATGTGAATTATTGGCACATTTTTAAGAAGATTTAAAATTATATCTGGGATTTGACAAAGTATAAATTCTAAGAAATAATGTTATAAGTTTATTTGTACAGTTACTAAAAGGTAATTATTTAAAATAAACATTTTATGTAACATACATACATACATATATATATATATATGTAATTATTCAAAACAATACATATATATATATATATAATAATTACAATTAGAATATTGTTAATTCAAATAGCTATTATTCAAAAACTTATTATCCAAATAAAATTTTAATGATGATCTTTAATCTTTTATAGTAAATAAATTAGTTTGTACATATATTTATAAACAAAAGTTTGAGTTTACAAAAAGGGAATAAAAGATCTTGAAGTCTGAAAAATTCACAAATCCCAAAAAACCTTGGTTTTAGATTAATGGTGTTTTATTTATAATATAGAATGTTATAATCAATGAATGTTTTTAAGATACAATGATCTCTTTTTTTATTAAAATTATGTTAAAAATTATTCTGACAAAAACTTGACCTAGAAACATAACTTTCTGAATAAAAATAATCTTTCTAATTAATGGCAAAAGATTTTTGTTTTGTATAGATTGCATAGAAAAGTTTAATTTAAATGTGATGTCCATGTTTATAAAATATTAATAGAATTTCAGAATATTTAGTTTGTATATATGTATATATATTTATGGATGGATTTAAATGTTTGTATTAAATTCATTTTTAATAAAAATTGACACATGTATTTTTGAATTGGAGTTGTAATTATTGCTTGACTTATTATTTATTTTTATATATATATATATTTTTTACTATTGTTTTCTTTCTTCCTCCCAGGTAATATATTGGGTGTTATCAGAAATTGGCAGCGCTTAGTTCAACAATTCCGTATTTTGCGAAGAACTGGTTATTTGAATGAGTTTGTATCCATTTGTCCTAGTCATACTCATCGTTCTATTCATATTTCAACAGATGGAGGTAGAGTTTGTAGGTAATTTTAAAAATGTATTCTTTTTTTAATATGACAAATATTTCTGGTTAAATTCTGATAAAAAAAATCATCTTTTGGATATCCAAGATTGTGAGTCGACTACATAGTCTTCATTATCCCTAGATGAGAAAGAAAACAATCGTAATAATGGGCAACAACAACATTATTAGTGAAATGAGATTGCAAGTGAATAATATTTTTCTATGACTTAGTGTGAATAAAAGCAATGAGAAATTGCATAATATCTTAAATTATTACAAGAAAAAACAATGGTATTATAGCCAAGAAAAAAATTATAATGATAATGAACATTAATTGTAATATTGCAATATCAACTATTCATCTTAATTTAGGACTATTGTATTTGTAAAAGAATTATTAAGTGTTGGCAACAAAATAAAAAACAAACATTTAACTCAAAACAGACTTGATGTTGTTAAATTTTAAATTTAATGTTATGCATTTTAGATAATTTGAATGCACAGTACTTAAAAATTTATAGATAATTCCTTTTTATATATATCAAAGTACTTCTCACACTACTGTTTATATATATATATCTAATCAAATTAATTTGCTTTTTTTTTTTCAGAACTGTAATTTTCGTTTTATTTTATTTATGTGTACTTCTTTAAAACTTTTAAGAAATTTATATATTTAAGTTTGTTGCCTTTGGTTATCTTATTTGATCTCATTAATTTCATTTAATTAAATTAACTTCAAAATTATTCTGCTTTGGTATGGGTGATTGCGATAATTATTTTTGTTATCTAACTTTGATTTTATTAGTGAATTCTTTTGATAGTATGATTAATGATTTTAGCCTTCATAACATTATTTTTACATTGGGTTTGCAGTGAATCAAAATGTCAAGAAAGTCAATTTGAATGATTTTATATAACAGGTTTTTAAATTACAGTCTTTACAAAATAGAAAGTAAAAGATTGTGGTAGTTATGCAAATTGTGCTCACAACATATTTGAAAAATAAATACAAAATTATAGATGCATACAAAATACAAATAAAATAATGATTAATATTATATATAATTAAGTGTGCCAATGCCAAATTGGCACATGTATATAAAATAATTTTGTATAAAAATTATTATCAAAACCTTTCGGAAAAAAGAATTTGAAAGTGACAATTAATTACTTTAAAGAGGGGAGAGGGAGTTTTCCTATAAAAAAACAAAAAAAAAAAACAAACTAAGAGTTTCATAAAAGTTGAAATTATTATAAATTAAAAGTTTAAAAAAAAATATAAAAATCTCTTTTCATTCCAGTTTATTATAATAGATTATATTAGTGCGGGAGAATGTAAACAAAAGTATGCATGTTAGAATAATATTAAAAAAATAAATAAATATTGAAATGAAATGTATTTAGAAACACAGTGGTGGACTGCTAATTAAAGATATGAAAACAACACATTTTAAAATAGCTACTACTAATCACATATTCAATCGAAAAACACGTTGTCATATAATTAATCTAAAGGAATTTCGACAACACGTATTGCCGGAGGATATTAAAACAAAAACACTTGGCAGGTATAAATAGACTTTTTTTCGTTTTATCAGACATTCAGTTGGAGTTTGAAATTCAGTCTAGTTTTACTGTGTCAGTTTACAGAAATGCACTGCTGAAAAGCCTTTGGAAATATACGCTTGTGCTCCAGCCCTTTTAGTCCAATAAGATCATCAAAACCTGCCTGAGAAATAATGTCTGGATAACAACACAGAAACCCTCCGTCAAAACGTGCAGCTGTCTCCAAGAAGAAACCAACGGATTACCATAAATTCTCTTCCATAAACAAAATCTAACCGGTTAGATACAATCCATCAGAAGCAGCAGAAGTAGCCACCGACAAGAAAAAAATCCTAGGTATCTGTTTTATTATTATTTACAAGTAGTAGTCACCACTGTAATCCGTAAATATTGAGGAATAACATTATATGAACTCTATCATACATAAAAGGAACTATTGATGTGTGTGCGTGAGTTTCAAATGTTATTAATGCTTTATTATTATTTTTGCGAATGAGAGTTAATTTAAATGTCTAAGATTATGTTGCTTTGTTCATGAAATATCCTATCATATGTTAATTTAAAAAAAAAAAATGTGCGTGTGTGAAATTTGGATTTATAAAATGTTTAGAATGCGTTTATGTTGGTTAGTAAATTATATTTAAACTTAATTGATGTTGATTGAAATAAATTATCTTTAAAATTAAACTTGATCTGTCGGTCAATTCTTTTTATCAATCTCTTATTAACAATAAATATCATTGATTAAAATTAGACTGGGCTGGTTAAGGGAATTGTTTCGAGCGCTGGATTATGAGCCTACCACCCGAATATGTTAGTCTTCAGACTAGCTGGCGCCCCGGGGTTTACCCCGAAACAAATAAAGTATTTGGATGGTAGGGGTTTGAATCTAGCAGCCGAGATGGGCCATTATTGATAGTTAAAGCTATTAATAAGATCTCCCATTTTGCTCGAACGTGCCGGTTCGTTCACCTAACCTTTATAATATTATAAATGTATTGTGAAGGAGTTTGAAACCGGCCAAAACTTATATATACGTATAAGTAGGTGGTTTCAGCGGTTCGACCCGGTACATAAGCCATATTTTCTTTTTGAATTAGACTTTTAACTAAATCATTTGTTTTAAATTCTTTCAACCAATGAACAAAATATTGATGAGTCAAAACATTAAATCATTAAAGTGATTGACAAAAACAATTAAATCTTGATGGACTTTTCCAGTCATTAGTAAATATTATAGTAGACAAGGACAAAGTAGTCTGTTCTATAATAAAGGAAGAAGCTATAAAGACAATAAATAAGATAAAATTTGGAAAAGTTTAAGGAATCGATGAATTTCATTTGAATTACTGAATTTTAAAGGAATGTGGCCAATAATTTTTTTCAAATATTTCTGCTGTAAAATGTATTTCTTTACTACAGATTTTAATTTCACATGCAGCTAAAATGTTGAGGGAATTGGGAAAATGTATATTTCTAATGTATTAGATATGTTTTTATCTGAAGAGCATTTGGATTTAGAAAATATAGAGAAAAAAAAGGTGCAATAGGAATATTGAGAACATATATTAAAAGATATACAAGAAGAAGATGAGGTTAATATTCATTTCATTGTGTTTGAAAAAGCATTTAGTAGTTTGAATTAGGATATTTTGAAAATGAAAGATACTATTTAGAAAGGAGAACCAATTATTATGACATTTATATATGAATCAAAAGCTAATTGTAGGATTAAATAATATTTTTACAGAATGGATAGATGTAATACTGGTGTTATCTGCCTACCTTTTGTTTAATGTTATACCAACTATAAAGTGAGACTGTATATTTAATCATATGTAAGAATTGCCAACTTGAGATTGTTTTTCTCTCTCCATTGCTTCTATTATACACTTTGTTAATATGACTATGAATATAATTATAATATTAAATAATTTAAAAAATAAAGAGAGAATTAGTTTCATAGGAATAATAATTTGATTTGTAATATGTCATTTTAGATGTCAATATGCTATTTTTGTGTGTAAGGAAGTTATTTTACATCATATTATCAAGGTGGAGCAGATGAAAAATATCAGTGTTTGAGATGGTTGGAAAATATCAGTGTTTGAGAAGTTTAAAATTCAGTTGATTTACACATATACACATTAAATTTGTCATTTTTGAAGATATTAAATATATGAAGAAAATATAAATGCAATATTGATTAACAGTTTCATACAAATAATTAAAATATAATATTTTGAATATAAAGAAGATTGAATGTGGTAAATGATATAAAAATGGGAGCATTTATATAATTTTTGTAAAGTAAGAAATGTCTATCGATTTTTATTTTTTTTTTAATTATAAAAAAAAGATTTTTTTTTTCTTATCATCATTGAAATATATATAAAGAAAAAGAAGAAGGGTGAGAAGTTTATATTTCGTATTTTCTTCTTGATAATGTTTATTAAAATTAGGTCATGTAACATCTGACTTGATTTTTTTATCATTTTATCTTCTTGCTAAAGAAAATATCCTATGATGTGCTTAATATATTTGAATATTGGATGTGTTGAGTCTGAATAAAAATTTAGTATTTTGCAATTAACTTAATTCTTTTTGAAATAGATGCTATAAATTGAAAGCTCACAAATAAAAGTATGAAACTCATCGGAAGATTTAAAATGGAGTGAATTAAACATTTTTATTATTAAACGGTATTTCATAGTTTGTAAATTGAATTATATATGTATTTAACAGAGGGTGTGTAAAATATGTGTGTGCCATTTGGTAATTAAATACAATTTTTGAATAGAAGATAAATCTAACTTTTTAATGCAAAGATTACTATTAATTTTGTAGTCCTGATGTTATTGTTGAATCTTACCTGCCATTATATGGGCAATATGAATAGCTTTAACAGCTGCGTTGAACTCAATAGAATAGACTGTGGATTACTTATCATATGATCAATAATGAGCTTGAATTACTGGATACATTTAACCCCCCATTCTTAGACCGGTTTCTGATTTTGCATTTGAAATTAGAGGAAATACAATTATGCATCCAGCAACCCCCTTTACCTCCAATTTGCCTGACAGTGGTAAAGGCAAAAGTCATCATCTATTTGAGGATAGGAATTTAATAATTACTGATTACTCAAGCTTACAATAGATGAATGAAGAACTGCTCTTCATATTGGGTGAGCAGAGTAGTTAGTTGGTATGTTATTATATGTGTAATTAGTTAGATGTTGCAATCATTATAAGTTGTATTAACTCTAATGTGCATAAATTATACTAAAAGTTTTAATATAATTTGTTAAAACTTTATATTGAAACTAAACATTAGTTATACTTATCTTTCAGAGTAAAAGTCAAAATATGTAGTCAGCAAGAAAATCAGAAGACAGTAAAATGTTAGAATAGCCAGACTTCTACAACAAGTTTGATTGTATTAGTATTTCGTATTCTTTGATTTACATAATACATATAATTTGGCTCTTCTTAGTTTAAATAGGTGTCACCACTTCTAATTTAATGTAAACTGAGGGATTGAATATTAATTGATATGATAGAAATGTATCAGTTTTTGTTGTCTTTGGTTAGGCTTACAGGTTAATGACAACTATTCAGCAATTAATATGTACAAATTTATTAGTTGCAAAAAATATACACATGTTAGTTAAACAAACAAATAAATATAGTTCATACAATTGAATGCTGAGGTAGTCATGCCGAGTAATGAAACTCACTTTTAGCTAAATAAGTAACCTGCCTTGTGGGCTCTGGTAAGACTCTTCCAGCTGTATTGGCAGCCTGTTCGAATCGGTTGCGGACGTAGCAGTTTCCGATCCATGTATGGACTTGCCTCACTGCATAGACATTGCAATAATGACTAGAGAGAGAGAGAGAGTACCCTTGCTGATGGCAGAGGGTTTATTGGAAAGCATGTTCAGTCATCCAGGTTGACAGAAGTAATTTCTCTCTGCTTTGCCTCCAAAAGACTGACTATTTAATGGCAGATCCCCTATCTTACTGGAAATACTCTGATTTTGTGTGCGAACCCAATGGATTTATCCCCATTGAATAGCGACTGGATGCTAGCCAATCAGGAATACTTCTAAAGGCAAGGTCAGATATGACATCCTTCCCCTGGCAAAAATTAGCCCTGGAGGACATAGTCATCGAGATGCGTTGGATGACGCATTGTTTGCTTTGTTTGATGGCTTCTATTCATCACTGTTCTTGGTTTCTTCTTTGCTTGTCAAATATGTTCCTGGATGTTTGCTGCTGCCTTTGATATTCATTTTCCCTGCTTGATGTACTTGTTCCAGGTTGGTTACTGCTTTTATCAGCTTCTGTTGTGTGGTCGAGTTTTAGTTGGTTGAGATGGCAATAATGTTGCTGACCATTTTCTGTTTTCACAGTGACAATATAAAAACCCTTTATTTGAGTCACCACTGCCAGTATCCATCTCAGGGACCCGTAGTACATATGGCAAAGTATTTGTGTCCCTATTTGGGAGTATTTTATTTTTATCTTCTTGTTCCAAGTTTGGTATCAGGTTTCAGGGTCAATAGCATAGTTCTTAAGGGTCTGTTGATTAACAATTATGCAGGAGTCTTTCCTGTTACAGTGCTCAGAGTGGAGTGCTGCGCTAGCAGAGTCCTAGCAATTCTAGTGTTCCAACTTCCTGTATCCACTTTTGTTATCAGCTTCTTAGCTTCTTGTACCAATCTCTCTGCCTGACCAATACTCTCTGGATGGAATGGAGGACTGTTCACAAGTTTGATATTGTTATTAGTGCAGAAGGCTTTGAATGCACCAGCTGAAAATGCTGTGTCATTGTCAGTCACTAGTGTTTTTGGAAGACCATGTGTGGCAAATAACTTTCTCAGAGCTTCTATTATGGGTGTGTAGTGAAGGGATGGTACCTCCACAACCTTCAGCCACTTGAGAATGAGTCTACTATAAACAGCAGTTTGCCTTTTCCATGGACCAGCATGATCTAGATGGAGTCTAGACCAGGACCTTTCAGGTTTTGGCCAATGGACTCCTTTGTCTTTTGCTTGCATATTCTGATTCATTTTGCAGTGCCAGCAATGGTGGACTTTGACTTCGATGTCACCATTTAAGGTAGGCCACCGCACGTATGATTTTGCCAACATCTTCATCTGGACTATCCCTGGGTGCCCATAATGCAACAGACTGAGCAACTGGGAACGTCAGGCTGGGGTAATTGCAACTCTGGATTCTAGATAATACAGTCATGTTCAGTTGAGAGATCCAACCTACGCATTCAGAAGGCTGGTGTAACTCAAGGCCAACCCTGTTGGGCCCATTTTTGAAGCTTTTGGAATCCTAGTCATTGTTAGTCCACCCTGCCACTGATTTACTATTCAGTGGTATAGTTGGGTTTATATCAATCATGTTAATTGATTGGCATGAGGATGTTGACTGTCTGCGATTTCTGCAGGCAGTCAGTTTAATTCATCTACATGAGGAATATGCTTTCTCTCGACCTATTGAAGGGTAAAATCATAGCCTGATATGAAATTGAATGACCATAGCATTCGTGGTGAGGCATGCTGTGGGATTCCCCTTATCAGACATAAAGATCCACACAAGGAGTTTATGATCTGTTTGGAGTATAACTGATCTACCATATAGGTAGCCATGGAACTTGTTGATGCCATTGATCAAAGCCAGGGCCTCTCTGTCTATTTGAGCATAGTTTTTCTCAGCTCTAGAGAGGCACTTTGATGCAAAAGCAATAGGACTGTGTGTTCCATCATTGCCCCCATTCCTACAGGTGATGCATCACAAGTCAGCTGTAGCACCTTTTGCGGGTTGAAATGTGCCAGCACTGCAGTATCTGAAATTAAGTTCTTAAACATCTTAAATGCTTTGTCGTGCTTACTGTCTGTCTCACTTCCAGGCTGCTTTTTTGTCTAGTAACCTGTATAGTGTTTCAGCAGGCTTCGTTTTATGGTATAGGAAACCTTCATAATAGTTATTAGTCCTAAAAGGACTGAAGTTTCTTTTTATTCCCGGTGTTTTCACCTTCTTTATTGCCAACACCTTCCTTTGAATTGGATAAATGCCACTAGCATTTATTTTATATCCCAGAAATTCAAGCTCTTTGGCTTCAAATATGCACTTCTACCAGTTTATTTTAATGCCAGAGGCTTTGAATTTATCTAAGAATTCTTTGGTGGCCCTCCAGAGTTCTTCTGGAGTTTGGACCACTAATAAAACATCATCAAAGTATTGTAGTGCACCCAGTATTCCAGAAGTCAGTTGATATTCTACCAGTTTATTTTAATGCCAGAGGCTTTGAATTTATCTAAGAATTCTTTGGTGGCCCTCCAGAGTTGTTCTGAAGTTTGGACCACTAATAAAACATCATCAAAGTATTGTAGTGCATCCAGTATTCCAGAAGTCAGTTGATCCATGACTCTGTGGAAAATAGCTGGGGCGACCAATATACCAAAGGGTAGTTTGTTCATTTTAAATAACCCTTTATAGGTTATTATTGATAATGCCTTTGCAGCCATCAACAGTCAGTTGCAAGTATGCATGCTTTAGGTCAATTTTGGTAAAAACCTTACCACTTGACAGCATGGATAGGATTTGTTTGACTGATGGTGGTGGCTAATTATCTCCATTTCTCTTTGATGATGAGTACTATAGGGATGGCCCATTCAGAATATTATATAGGCTCAATTAAACCAGCTGCCTGCCACTTCGCAAGCTCTGCTTCTACTTTAGTACGCAAAGCTAGTAGAAGTGATCTGCACCTACAACTGATAGGTTTTACCTCTCCATTAAGTGGTGAATGGATTGGTTTCCCCAAGTACAGACTTATCTCTTTGTTAAAAACTCCCGAGTAATCAGATTTTATTTTTGATAATGTTGTGAACTGGTTCTCTTTGGTCACTCTGAACCCTAAGTGACTGAACCAGTCGTAGCCTATCAAATCACTATGGTTATCTAATGCCAATACTAGGGGTAGGTATATAGTTTTGTTAGGCATAATAATCTTTCCTGTCGTTTGACCCAACAGTTTGATCTTATTCCCTTGATAGTCTGATATTGATCTACTGCTTGGGTGCAATTTATATTTATTCTTCATTAATGATCACCCAAATCTTTCTCAAAACTATAGATACTGCTGACCCTGTCTCAAGTTCCTTCTTAACTGGCATATCATTAATTATGACAGTGTGTATAAACCCAGACTTGTCGTCTATGATATGATTTATACAGGCAACTTGCTTATCTTTTTTATAGTTACCTTTACTGTTTTTTGGAATAGGTCTTTCTATTCTTAACTTGGCTGTTTGTCTTTTCAATTTCAGACACGCCATCTTTATATGTCCGATTTGCTTGCAAAATGTGCATGTTGCCTCGTGGTACGCATTCTGTATGTTTGTGCATGTGCTCATTGCATCTATAGCAAAGCCGTGGATTATTTGATGCTGAGTTCTCTGAGCTGACTGAGTATTTGGGTGATCCAGTATTATGCTCAATTTTTTTGCACCTCATATTTAGTAATTCTCTTTAATGGAATAGCTTGACTAGCTATTATCTCTGCTAGTCCTGCCTCATTATTTGAAAAATCCCCCCTCCCTTTTCTTTTTTTTTTTTAATATTGAAATTCAATCATTAAACCTTGTCAACATTTATGCAGTTTATTTTTATATTCTGTGATTGTGATAAAATTTATAATTTTTAAGGGACTTAAAAGGTTTTGCTTTTAAGATATCATTTGTGTAGGTATTTATTTATGCTTTTTTTTTCTTTTCTAAAATTATTGAAATTGCTAAATTGACAGATAATAGATTCATTCTCGTTTATTGCCATAAAAGATCAAATCAGTTATAAATTTTGTTACATGTATATGAATACTGTTTTGGGTTCTTCTGTATACTACAATACTGATGAAACAACTAGATCTTATCAGCTGTTGACTGAGTAATATTAGATTATTTATTATGGGATTTAGTTGTTAAATTTGATAGAAATTATAGTTTCATTACTAAACATGTTTATCTTTTCTAGTACTGATGTGTAAGAAGTCTTCCAAATCCCACAAGTGGTTGGGTTTTGATAAAATATAAGTTTTTATTACATGACTGACTTTGTTAGTTGTTTTTTTTTTATATGGAATAAAAGCCTTAATTGTAGATGTCTTTTTCTATTTAACATTTTTAGAAATACAATTGAATAAGTTTTGTGTATAGTTTTAACATTTTATCCATCATAAATAAACTTTTTTTTAATGAATTTTATTAGGCAGTAGAATTAACTATCTTGTAAAAAGAGATTACAGAAAATATTTGGATAGGAAGATGATGAGAAAAAGTTTTCAAATATCTATTAGTGCATATGGCTTACTAAAAGTATAATCAAAGGAGAGTTGACTTTCCTTTTCTGTTTTCATAATAATTGCAATTATTGAATCACTCATACTATCTAAATTTTGGCAGATGAGATCATAAGCAAACACTCGAAGAATCTAAAACTGTATCCACATCTTTCAACCATGAACATTTTTATTTTAATATATTTCAGACCATACATAATAGTAGAAAATAGAAAAAGCAAAGTTACAAAGAAGCATATCCAAGAAATGGTTCAAGGAATAAAGTAAGAAATGTTTGATATTATTATTGACATTAATCACAATTTTAAAACATTATACCAATATTTTCAAATTACATGTAGCATTAATAGTGTAATAACATGGTTGTGGTATCCTAATCCCTGGTTACTTTAGGCAAAGAAGCTCGTAAAAAATTTGTGAAAAAAAAAGGTTTAAATACTGCATAAAAATACCATAAGATTTAAATATTCATCTATATCTGTTTTCAGGTTCTAAGTACTGACTATCTTTTCTAAGAATGTAACTGAAAATACCAAAAAAAAACTAAAAATGTAAAAACAGAATTAAAAAAGGATATATTGTGTTGAAGTCCAAAATTTTTACTATGCAGAGGAATCGCTTATCTGAATATTTTGTTCCACCACATTATATCATAGAAATTTGGGAATAGTAGCAAATTGTATTATAATATGCTGGACAATTAGATGTGATTATATCTTCGGTCGATCCATCATTAACCCAGAAAACCAAATTCTTGCCAAAATCAAGAAGATCAAGTTTAGAGACGAACAATTAGCACCAGAAAAACAGTATAAGGAAACTTGGCAAATCATCAAATTCCCAACCAATTGAAGCATTCATCCTAGTTCCCATAAAACAAGTAATAAATGTATTATTGCTAGTGTAAATATTTCTACCCTGTAAAATTATATCAATAAAATCAATTATTTTAAGAAAAAAAAAAAAGCATTTTAAATATATAATTGTTTTTATATATAGATATATGAACATATATATATATGTATATGTTGTAAATATATTTAACAGATATATGGGTGTGTATATATTGTTGGCACTGTAAACAAAAAACAATAAAATGCAGAAAACTAAAATTTATCTTTTATTAATTTTTTATTTATTACTTTTTTGCATATGACCAAAGCATCTTTTATTAATTTTTATTTACTACTTTTTTTTTTTTTTTTTGCGGATGGCAAACCATGGATGTGTCAGGAACAATGTTGATATAAATATCAATATATTATTTATGTATTTATTCTTCATTCATTCAAAATTATTTTATTAAATATAAATTATTTTGTTAATAATTTAAAAAAAAAAGAATACCAGAACGATTAATTTTCATCTTTAAATTTTTTTTTTATATAATTGTTATCAGTAACTTCAAAAAATGCTAGTAAAAAAGAAATTAGGACTGAATTATCTTTCAAAATTGTTTTAATTAAATGAATAAGCAATATATTGCTCTATTTATAAATTCAGCAGAGATTTTCATATCTAGACTCGAGAGTTCTTATTTGTGAATATACAGGTAGTTGTTATTTATACAATAATATTAAAAATATTCAAATTTATAATAGAAAAATTATGTAATCCTTTTATATATAATTAAACATATTTCATATAAGTAGTAAATTATAGTACAGATTTTAAAAAAAACGTTATAAATATTTTTTATTATCTTTTATTTATATGATATAAACGTTGTATGGATTAATGCAGTGATAGAATGTCAGACTTTGAAGCTTAAGATCACATCCAGGTCTGCCACTTCTGACACTCAAATTTTTTATGAGCTCCTGAGCAATAAAGCCATTTGATTATGAATTAATAAATACTGTTACTATAAAAACTATTATTTTTATTGATATATTATCATCTATTGAATACATAGTGTATATAAAAAAAATTGGTTATTCATTTAGAATTGAATAATAGTAATTGGTGTCAAGTAAGAATCGTAGGGAAAATAAAAATTGACAATCCAGACATTTATATTTACAGATCATTCTTGGTTTGTTCCCCATCATTTTTAAAATAAAAGTTCATGAAGTATTGCTACCAATGTGTAATATTCTCACTGAACCAAAAAGTAAATAAAAGCATGGTGTCCGTTTTAAACCAATAAACTGCAACAATGATAGCCATAAGTTATTGATATGTAAACTGAATTTATTATGTAAATTAAATTATGTAATTCATTTCTTTATAAGAAAAGTTATCAAAAGTCATTTGTTGTTTTTTAAAGATGTATTGGAAAACTAAATATAAAAATAATAAATTATATTTTTTTCTATGTATTTTCAAAATCTTTGATATATTTGTTTTTTTGTTTGTTTTTTTGAGAATATTTTTGTAAATTTATTCTGTATTTTAGAATTTATATAACTGGCCAAGCCTAAAGATTCAATCCTTCTTGAGGCTCATGGTGTTTATGAAATTTGTGATATTTATAAACCTTCTTATGTAGGTGTAATCAATCGTCATATCAATGTGATCATGCTAATGCAATTAAACAACACTCATCATCATCAGCACTTTCATTCTATGCTATGAATTCAGATCACTATTGATTTCTTTGATATCATGATCCTATCTAAATGTGTCTCTCTCTTTCCACTAATGTAAAATCAGAGAAAGCATTTGAGAGACTCAAAAGATCAAATTGTATTAACAAAGGTGATGATACATACAAACTTTCTCCTATTTAGAAGAATTTTTTAAAAAACACATTAATCTAAATAGTTTCTGACATATTTTATTTTTCAATTTTATATACATGTTTTTGTCTGTTGATGGAACTTTAACATTATTATAAATCACTGTTTACAGCATCTCAATAATCATTTTTATAGTATTCTTATCATCACTCAATTGATGACTTGATGATCAAACCGAAACATCTGTATAATAAAAATCATACATGGATGAATCTGAAAAATATATCACTTATATCTAACCCATGTAAATCTTCTTATCAACTTAGTTTTATATTGTATATATAAATTATAAAAATAATTTTTATAATCTATATTTAACTTTTTTTGGGTTACAATATTCTTATAGATTCCATATATTGTAAAGTATTTGTTGTTGTTTTTTTTTTAAAAAAAAAAATCAACAAACAAATCATTATAATTTACTATGAAGAATTTTGGTGTCATTCAAGTCAAAATTCAAAGTAAAATTATATGTCATTAAATCATCATTATTCTTGATTTCTTAATGCAAAAGCTTGGCATTTTCATGCAATTTGATATATAAATATATTATTTTTTGTTTCATAGGTATTACATTTTTGAATTATTTACCAATATATTTATAAGCACAGAATAAAACATTATATAATTCTTCATATATATTTTTAATAAACTCAGTTTGAATATTTGAAACATAAAATAGATCTTTTCTTTTTTTTTTTGTTAATATCTTGCTTCTTTAAATTAATGTTATATTTTTAAAATTACATAAAGCACAGCATATTTGTTTACTATTATGATCAACTCTAGTTAGCTTTTTTTGTAAAACTTTAATTATCACTTTCAAAATGACACAATTTATCATTGTGAGTAAAAAAGATTTAAGATTTGCCATTTTATGCGCAATTGATATTTTTGATACAGAGTACATATTCTCTAACTTATAACAGTTCATCACTTAACAATTTGTAATTTAATAAATTAGCAAATCTTATATAGAGATATTTAGTTTCTTTGTTCTGTTCCTTTTCAATTATCTATTTTAAACAATTTAACTTGTTTAATTTGTTCATAAGATAATTTATATTGTAGTGGTCAGATTTATTGTAATTCATTTATTTACATTTTCTCTATTTATTTACATAAATTGCATGGGCCCACCTATTTTAAACATCAGGAAATAAACTAACACATATATATTTAAAATAATATTTTATTCAATATAATAATGTAATCATTACAAGCCCCATTTGTAAGGCCAGGCTAAACCACGGAGAATATAAGTTACTC
This sequence comes from Epiperipatus broadwayi, assembly GCA_028023455.1. NCBI lineage: Eukaryota > Metazoa > Onychophora > Udeonychophora > Euonychophora > Peripatidae > Epiperipatus > Epiperipatus broadwayi. The sequence continues at coordinate 393,809 of JAQFVV010006298.1, forward strand.
CCAATGAATGACTGTAATTTATTTACAAGTGTATTTATTAATTGATGTCTATATAAGATTTGCTAATTTATTAAATTATAAATTGTTAAGTGATGAACTGTTATAAGTTAGAGAATATGTACTCTGAATCAAAAATATCAATTGTGCATAAAATGGCAAATCTTAAATCTTTTTATTCACAATGATAAGTTGTGTCATTATGAAAGTGATAATTAAAGGAATATTAAATAATTTTTTTATTTATAGTGAGTTGTCTATTTCAATTTTGTTTTAAATTGATTATTTTTAATTTTATTATAATATCAATGTATTTATATATGATATATACCATTTGCCATACATTTAATCCTGGCTTTATTCTACATATGTATGAATCCATAAATATAAATATTTCTTTGACTCATATGTCTCCTAATACTTACACATGCATAGGCTGTATACAGGATAGACATTAACACTATCACAATAATCATAAGGAATGGTCTTTTTTAGATCCTAATTCTAAACATAACTGCTTATATAATAATAACTGTAAAGGAATGACCTTTTGGTTCTAAACCTAATTTAATACAACTACAATTTATACAGGGATGACTCATTCTGAGATTGATCTCTAACTCATTAAACTGACAGGAATATATTCTTTTATATGGATGCAAATATATGTAAACAATTAAACATTTAACAAACAATTGCGTATATATAAATCCGTATACATAAAATCCAATTTTCAGTAATCAAAATACACCTGGGTCTCTTTTTGTGCAAATTTTTTTAATGCAATTTTGAAGTTATGCGATTCATATTTCTTAATATCTTTTTATGCGATTTTCTTTTTTGCGATAAAGAAGTTCATATTTCACTTAAAATCGGGATTTCCCCATTTTATATACACGTATTAAATTTTACATACTTTAAATCCCTATTGGAAAAAGGTTTGGCAATAAATTTAAATACCATAGAAGATTTAGAAAACGATAATGAAACAGAAGTGGAACCTGTTCATTTCACAGCAAAAATGATTTGAGAAAGTCTTCAACTTTCTAATCAATTGGAAAATCAATTTTTTGTTAATAATGACATGAATTATGAACTAAATTTCAACGAGAGCTAAATAGTTGTTTGTCTGTGTTATGTATGTGTATGTTTATATTTTCTTTTATACACATATACATGGAGAAACTTTTAGACAGAAAAAAGTTACAAGTAAAAATATTGTAAGAACTTTTAATTTCTACTTAAAAAGAATATATCTTTAAAAGTTTTTAAATATTTTTACTTGTAACTTTTTTCTGTCAAAAGTTTCTCCGTGTATATATGTGTATAAAAGAAAATTTAACCATTAGTCATTATTAACACAATCGTGGAAGCTAGTTGCACTTGTGGAAGTGCATTCTCTAACAGCTAAACATAGCAGTCTGGATATCATGAGCTGCATAAACAGTAAAACCATTAACACAGCACAAGACTGAAGTTGGCGCTAATTGTATTTCCTCTTGTGACAAATCTGATGTCTTACCAATTCACAAATGAACTGCATATTGTCAAATAACAATAATGATTAAAATACCTATTAAAAAATGGTAAAATAAATTGCACATAAAAACATATTGTTTTGAATAAAATTAAATAGTTAATAAAAAATGTAAAAAGTTTGTCTTGTAACAATTTTTTTCAAATATTTTAAATTTTTTATCAGTCATACTTTATTTCCTTACTTTTTTATTATGTGAATTTTAAAGTAATTTACCTTGTTGCTTTGGTTTTATGCGATGTTTGAAAATTATAGAATATATCCCACATTTTCCAAGGTAAGTTTGTGCGATTTTTTTAATGTGAGTTTTCTGTGGAACCTATCTATCGCATAAAAAGAGACCCAGGTGTATAAGTTTATTACAAATTCATTTCTTTCTTTTTTTAACTGACAGTTTCTATCAAAATAGAATAACCAACAGTATTTACAAATTCAGATTAGTTAAAATAAAGTACAAATCAGACTTTAAATATAAGACTTAGTAAAACAAAATAATTGTCATTTATTTCTTTCTGACAAATATTAAAAGTCTGTTTATGGTGATAATATAGTTTTGTAATTTCTAGCTGTCCTCTAAATATGCCTATTTTTTTTATTGCAGCAGGTGTTATTCAAATATCATTCAAAAGTGTTACAGATTAGATCTTGGTAACTGTTAGTAATGTCTCTTTTTATTCTCAAGGCATAGTGAAAATTCTGGGATTTGAATGAAGTAGTATTTCCTTCTGTTTAAGAGAAAAGAAAAACTGAGTTTATATCAAAATTTGGTTTTCACTTCAATCTTGTGTCAGTTCTTCTTTTTTTTAACAAATTTGCATATCATTTTGTCTAGAAGCAAAAATATATATTTTTTTTATTGAAATGAATAATTGATTGTTCATTTAATATATATCTAATATAACAAGTAAATGTTTTAAAATGGACTATTTAATAGAAGAATAAAGTTAAACTATTATAAGGAAGAGAATATATATATATTATAACTCAAAGAACCAATTGTACATAAAATGCAGTCATAATTTTTTTTTTTCATAATGATAAATTGTGCCATCACAAAATATGGAAAGTTTTACAAAAAAAGCTGATAGTAAACAAATTTCTACATTTTATGTTAATTTAAAAATATATTAATTTAAAGAAGCAAGATATTAATAATAACAAATGAGATAACTATGTTAGATGTTTCAAATGCTAAAATTTAGTTTATTAAAAATACGTATAGAGAATTAAATAATGTTTCATTTTGTGTTGTATCAAATTACATATAAATGCAATGCTTCATACATTGGGTAATCAATAAGTAGCATTGATAAATGGTTAAAAAAAAATCAGCTTTTATATAAGTATTTTCAATGTGGTTGGGAGTGATTTTTGGTAGGGATAATTAATTTAATGTCATAATACTTTCATTTAATTTTTTACAAACTACATCTTTATTTTATTATCCTATTTTATAAATTTTTTTATTCAGTTTGTATATTTTGAATGTATTGTCAATGTTCAGAATTTCGTATTGAACATGTCGTAATGTTACATGTTCAGTACAAAATTTTAAAAGTATGAAATAAAAATCACATAGATAATGTCACATGTAATGTAAAATGTAAAAATCTGATAGATAGCGACACAATAATGTGTGCATAGAATTCTGTCAGTTCAGTTGAGTGATTGTTTGTAGAAGAATTTTGTATTAATTGTGTGTATTTTCAGAGTCCAAGTTTTCATTGTGCAAAGTATACTCGTTTATATTCAACTGATTATTTGGTATATGCTTTTATCAAATTGCCAGTAAATGAAACCATGCCAATGTTCTTATTGTGTTAAAAATTGCTTTCTAATGAAGCGTGATACCATCTTGATTGCAAGACCATCTTCATACTAAACACAAAGATAAAAGTGAAAAATCCTTGGAATATTTTAAAGATATGTATGAACAATTTAAAAAACCTGATATCATAATCTCAACATTTGAAAAGTATTAAAAAAAAAACCCATAGATAGTCTCATAGCAAGTTATCAGATATCTAAATTTATTGCTAATAATGAGAGAGGTCAGATTATTGGAGAAAAGTTACCAAAATCATGCTTTGAAATATGTTTATCGACAATGATGCATCAGGACCCAATCTATAATCTGAAAAATTTGCTGATTAGGGATAATACAATTAGATGGCAGATGAACAGAATGGCTGTTAATGTCAAAAATCAATTAGTTTGTAAGCTTCCAACAAAATTATTTTGTCTACAAATAGATGAGTCAACAGTTGTTGATAATAGTGCTCTTTTAATGGCCTATGTTTGTTATTTCGATGAAAATAATTTGTTGCAAGAAGAAATGATGTTTGCCATTAATCTTATTATGGACATAAAAGGTATATCCATTTATATTACAATTTAATTCTATTTTGAAAATATATCATTAATAAATATAGTTGCTTGTGCAACATGTAGCAATGGTTCTGGGTGATCACGATTAAGGGTTTTTATCACATTTGAAGAAAGAAGTTCCCAACATATTATGCATCTTTTGTGTTATTCACAAGCAACATTTTGAAAGCATTCTAGACCCAGTTTACATTTAACTTTAATAATTGTCATAAGCACAATTAACAAGATTAAATCTAATGGAAAAAATGAATGAGTATTTAGGCAATTTTGTAGGAATTGTGACAAATCCTATGTTCTATTCTTCATGCAAAAATGTGCTGGAAATTGAGAGGATATTGTCATACATGTTTTGCGGAATTATATGCGATTATTTTAAGAGTTTTTTGAAAATGCCAAAGATGTTGATATGTGCCAGAAATTAAAAACACATAAAAATGATTTTTATTTATTTAGTTGATACATTTATCAAATTAAATGAAGCTAATTTACATCTCCAAGGAAAAATTGTGACTTATTGAATGTAAAAAAGTAATTTCTTTCTTTATTGATAAATTTAAGCTTGTTCAGACAAAATGTGATGAATAAGGAATTGAATCAGTTTCCTAAGTTGTTGTCAATCAAAGATGATTTTACAGTTAATGACGCGGAAACGTAAACACTCAAACTTGACTTGCAAACCCATTTCCAAGATATCAATCTGGAAGTGGATGCATTGATGGAGTCCTCATTTAATGTGAATATAACAAGTTGAAATTAAATTCCAAGAAAATTTATTACAACTAAAATATGTCACTGAGAGTAAAATAAATTTCAATGATGCAGGATACCTACAACTGTGGCAAAATAAGAAAATTCCCAAGCTGTATACATTTATAGAATAAAATATTTTCACTTGTGATACCCTTTCCAATTTCATATTTGATGAAAGCAGAATTCAGTGTGTGAACAAACTTTTGACCAAGGAGTGAAACTGCTTGGATATACAAGAACAGGGAGACCTTCAACTATTTTTGATAAAATTAAAACCAAATATAAACTATTTAGTTAATCAACATCATGCATAAGGCTCTCATTAAAAATAATTTATACTAAATATTTATTTTTCATATATATATATTAATAAATAAATATGCAGTTATTTTTTATTTTTATGTTATAATTATCACAATATATATATATAATAATGAGTTCTTGATATATAAAATAGTTTAAAATACAACTAGCTCAGTTACATTATTATGCTTAATTAAAATTTGCATATCTATCTTTAATATACTTTTATATTATCATATCTTAATTAAATTTATTATCAATCATCAAAATCAATATAGTTCTAGATTATACTAATTAAATAAGTATTTATAAAATTATGAGACTGTGAAGTAAAGTTACAAAGTAATAAGCAGATTTACACTGAGTCAATATCTCCCAAGATACCGTCTCAATGGCATAAGAATACTACCACTACCTTATCATCTTACCACTACATCTATAGCATTCTTATGACTTTTAAATGAAATAAATTATCTTTAATAATACTAAAATAATTCCTAACTTTTAACTTAAAATATGATTAAATAATCTCAGGTTCTTTTAAGTTGTTTTAAAATAATAATAATAACTCATGTAAATAAGTATGATGTGGGATTTTATATCAAACTTAAATACACCTAACTTATTTTAATAATAATAGTAAATAATACTAATCTTGGAGTGTAATTTAATCTCATCTATTTCTATTTTATAATCAATCATTAAATGAATAAACAATCATATGTATAACTTTTATTTCATATGGTATATTCACTTAGGATAAATCAAAATCTTATACTTAATAATCTGTGGCAATAAACAATATTGTATTCTTATAATGTGCATTTTAATCATCTTATGACCATTGCAATATTTTCTGTTCATGTCAATCAATTCTTATAAAATAATGTTAAGCAAATATTGTATTCATTTCTAAATAATAATAACAAATTCATTTTTTTGTACAAATATTATGTTTATTTCAAATCATCTGATGTCAAAATGCTGTGGTGAAAAATAATGAAAACTCGACACACTTTTAAAACAAATTAACAAATTTATTTACAATAACTTCAAATAAAATTTATTTACACTATTTACAGTTTTAGAATTTAGGAAAATAAATAAAATAAAATAAGAAATTACAAATACAAGAAGTTTATACTGTTACTAATTCATGTGCTTAACAAGCAATTATACATTCTTCAAATACTATACTAATAATATTATAGTATGTTTTCAAAAACTTAGATTTTTAAAATAAATGTTAATAAACTTCCATTACAAATAATAATATATGTCAAAATTATTTATGTAGCATGTGTAAACAATGAAGCTCTACTAATTAAATAGCTACATTAATTAAGTATTACCATTTATAATGTATCATCATATATTTACTTTATTATTAGCATTGCTTAATAGCTTTATAAAATTAATGTATCTTTGTAATGTAAAACAAATAATTGACTGTAATTATACTTTACTTAATGTAATTCCTGTTATATGTTTTATCAAATATGCATTACATATCTGTACTGTTCAAATACTATTATTTAAATCATTTATCAATTTCAAATTCATAAAGCATTACCTTAGATAAATTCTATGATTCTTTTCTATGTAAAAATCATTACTTTACTTTATGTGTTATTTTAATCCTTTCTAATAAATTTTCTATCTATAAAACTATCTTCTAAACTTATCTCAAATTTCCGGAAAACAAACATCAACTTCAAACAAAATATTCGTTATCCAAATTACCTATATTACATCGTTTATACTTAGTAAACTTTTCAATCTAAATATAAGCTTCTACCTAAACGTAACTTAACTTATTTAATAAAACAAAATATAAAAAAAATATAGACTTTTAAAATCCTTTTCTAAATTGCAAAAAAAAAATAAAATAATTATTAAGATAAATAATAAACATCATTTTAATACTAAGCATAAATAAAATATCAAAATTATTTACGAAAGAATCATATAATTATTTCTAAGCTTCTTACGTAATGTTGTATCATGTTGATATTATAAATCAAAACTTATGCATATTTTAATAAAGTTCGTTGTCAATATAATGTATGTGTTTTCATAAAATATCTATCCATTCATTCTACAACAACATAATATTCAGTTGATCTAAAGAAAAACATATTAAATTCATTAAAAATCATTATACAATATTTTTACCATAATAATAATAATGTCCAGTCTGCTATCCAGTATTCTTCGGAATTTGCAGCTTCATAAATGAAAATAATACACATTCATACTCATAAACTTTCATTAAATATTCCGTGTTATATTACTTATAAAATAGATTTATGTAATTAATGATTATATTATTTTTAAGTTATTATTTAATAAATGTACCTAACCTACTTTTAATAGTTTAATAATATTTTAAATTTTATGTTAAATAAATAAAATAAAAGATTATATTACGTATTCCAGCGACGACTTTTGTTCTACCATAAAAGTTCTAACAAATATCCTACATATAAAGTCAATAGAACACTATTTCCTGTTCCGTTGTATCACGTGTTTCTTGAAAGTTTATATAAAAATGGTAACGTTCTTTTTTTAAAAAAAAATAAGTTCCCACAAGAAAACAAAATAAAATTAAAAAAAATAGTTTATAAGTTCTTTCTGGATCCAGTTCTTCATAAAATATTATCTTTAAAGTTATTATTTCTAAACTAATTTATAGTTTATATTATATTTTCATTAAATTACTTTAATTAACTTGGCTTGCTTGGTTTGGACGTCCATGTATTACTTGCGCATTTATAAATAACATATTCAGGTAAGAATTAATTTCTCCATCTATAACGTCCAGCGTTTTAGATTACTTCAATATAATAATTTTATTATATTACGATTTTAAATAATCATATTTATAATCTATTTGCCTTTTCAAATCGTCAATATTTAGTCTTTTAAGCACAAAGACTTAACAAGGCATGTATTTATTAAAATTACTACTTCTTATATCTTTACTTAAGATATACATTTTATTTTTTAAAATCTGCAAAAATACTTTCTTTCTATAGAAGTATTCATATTTCTTTTAAATATCTATTTATAATAGACAATAGTAATTTAAACTTTTAATACTATTTATAGTCCAAAATACTACTTTTCTCCATCTCGTAGTTTTATGTACTAATCCAGCGTCTGTTATTTCTCTAGCATAAAGTTTCTGATATATTTCTCCGATACGTGATGTTTCCATGATTATTCGTACGTAAATTGAGTTTCGATATTGAGAAGACCAATAGGGAATTATTAAGTTTCTACTGCATACTTATCATTTTAAAAATTATAAAATTATATACAATAACACTCTTATGATTTTAACACTGATTTTAAGAGCGTTTATAAATTTACTTAGCTATTTTCTCAATAGCACAATCGACTTAGAAATTTAATTACAGAGAGCCCCCCTCAACAATTGAATCCAGCTTTTATACTGGAAGAAACTCCTTATCTGATTGGTACATTTAAACAATCAAACTTTCTAGCTTATTTACATATTTACTAACACACTATTAAAAATAAAATAATAACTTATTTAATATTTAATATTATCACATTTTAAAAATAATTTTATCGTTTATTTAAACCTATTAAACATTTTTTAAAATATTCTTTCTCACTTGATTTAAATTTTAACTTTTATAAGATCATTTAAAATAAACTAAATCTTTTAAATACGTTATATTTTTAAGACAATATTTTTAAAAATCAGATTTAATATTCTACATTAATATCTTTTATTTTTATATCTCATGATAAATCACGTATTATTTATAAATTTCACAACATAATTTTAAAATAGTTTTTGCAACTTTATGAGAAAGCTTCCAAGCATGTGTGTGTGTCTTTAATTAACATCTGTTTTTTTACAATACAAGAAACGCTTCCCATAATCTAAAAATAACTTAACAATTGCTTTTTTAAAATAAATATTTATTTTTAAAATAAATAAGATATTACATCAGCTTTTAAAATAATTATTTGATATGATTAAAATCAAATATTAATCTCAATTTGAGTACTTATAATTTAAAATATTTCTATTCACTTTTAACATATATTTTAAACTAAATAAATATCTTTGTCTAATTTTAACTTGTCTTTTAAATACTTTAGCTTCAAACATTTGTTATTAAATTTATTAATGCAGTATTACATCATAATCATCATCATTTTAAATATCTTCTCAATATCAACACAATTCACATATCAAATACTCATAGATTGCTTTAATTAAACTTATGGTAACATTACCACAAGCAAAGTCAACATCACACTTTTAAAATACTTCTTAAATTTAAAATTTTCTACTAGATTAGCACAAAACTTAAATGGTGACCCATACAAAAGGGCACAATATTAATAAATAAATATGCAGTTATTTTTTATTTTTTATGTTATAATTATCACAATATATATATATAATAATAATGAGTTCTGTTTTTGCATTAGTTCAGTATTTATTTTTCATATATATATTAGCAAATAAATCTGCAGTTATTTTTTATTCTTGCATTAGTTCAGTTTAAATTTTTTTTTTATGTCTCTAGGTATGATTGCTCATATTTATATTTATATTGGTTACTTCCCCTCTATTTTATGCCATGGTTACTGTTTACTGTTATCTTTGAATAAAATTATGTTCTATAAGAATGTTATCAAATTTTATGTTAGGTGGCAGTAGGCATATTATAATCTCTCCAAAATATGTCGATGTGAGCAATAAACAAAAAATCCTTGAAGACCCCTGTTTGTATGAACATTTAAAAAGTACGAATAACAATGATTTAATAAGAGCATTCTGTTTTTTTTTTCTTTTTATAATAAAAAAGGTATATTTTATTTTCAATTTTGATCTGGATAATACTATAACTTTTTATTAAGGAACAAACTTTAATAAGGAAAATCAAAAGAAACAATTTTTATACCTAGAAATAATAAATTTTTAATTAATAGACAGAATGCAAGCATTAAAATTCAATGAATCATGGGATATTACATGATGACAGGAAACCTGTAAATATCTAGCAGTAGAAAAGAATTGCCAAAGTAACTGAAAGTATTTCTGTGTTTTTATAATTGTTATTATCATTATTAATATATTATTGTATGATTTATTATTATCATAATTGTTAATCTATAATAGATATTTTATTTGGTTTACATCTGTAAGTAAATGTGTAATCATGCACTAAATTTGTGTATTTTAATCGTTTTGTCATTTTTATTCATATGTAATGTTGTTCTTTGTAATAATACATATATATATATATTTGCAATAAATTTTGTATTTTAGGCATTTTAAAGACTTTTTGCGGGAAGGATTACTGGAATATTTGGACGTTAATGAATTGAATGACTGTATGATTGCTGTATATGAATCTGATATTAACAGGTAAACTTTAATTATAGTTGCCAGAGATATTTAAAAAAAAATGAATGATTAAAAACTTATATATAAAAAGTATATAGAAATATAAAAGACAGTTCCTGACTTATGTGTGTGCATGTATTGAATTGCTGTTAAATAATTTACTTAAAATTCTTTTCTATTTTTATTCTGATATTGCTATCATGTTTCAATGTCAAAAATGTCTGAGCTATTTTGATAACTTTAAATAATCATCTTCTGTTTACATAAAGAATATGAGGGAAAATATGCACATTTAAAGTCTGAGTGAAGCAACTATACAAAATAGCATTTGGTCATTGTTGTTGTAGTTTTGCTTGTTACCTTCTCCTAATATGTTTCATCTAATAAAAAATATCAAATATAGTAATGTGTAATTGTATTAAAAGAATTATATATTCTGCCCTTTCTAACACATCAGGCCCCCTAAAGTTGGGCGCCACAATCTACCCTTGAAGTTGGGCGCCACAATCTGCCCTTGACATCATGTGTAGCTCCACTACACATCAGGCCAATCACGTTGAGGGCCATAATCTAACTGCCCCGTTCCCGCATCTCCACTTCCCCCAAATAAATATAATATAGTGAAAATCACCTAACCGGATTCTAGCTCTAATAATTAATGAAATATTCAATTAAATGCTTTACTAGCTCAAGTTTCTTAAAATTAACTTAGGTTCTGTTTTAAACTAACTCAAATAAATATTCCGGAATTCATGAGACTAGAAGTGGAAATACTGGTGACAAGGTAGATTCATTGAGACAATATCCCACAGGATACCACCTCAATGGCATAAGAACACTATCCCCCCTTATACTACTATTACACATAATAACTACATAGTATTCTTATGACTTCCGCAACTTCTAATCACTAAGACTCATTTAACAATTAAAGTATTAACCTTTTATCTCTAATAATAATAATAGTAATCATCTAGCTCAAATGAAATAATCTCAGGTTCTTAAATTTATTCGCATGTTAATAACATATGGTAGCAAAATATGATAAAGGATTTTATGTCATAAGCTACTACTCTGAAATTAGATTAATAATAAAACAATAATAATCACAATCTTCATTGCTTAATCCAACTAGTACAGCTTTTCTTTCATCACAAATTTATAACCGTAATAAATTAGTTAATAATCTAATATCCCCTTTTTTATCTTTAAGTAATAAAATAAATTAATAAGTGGCAGTGTTTAGATAATTTGATAAATAAAGCAAGTGACAACTAATAGCATATAATTTAGCAAAATATTATGATAATGGATTGATGACCAGTAGCGTAATGCAATTTTATAATTATTTAATTATAAGAACATCAATAAATATTTAAGATTAAACATACTTCTCTATTTATCTTTTGTGCAAACAATCATATACTTAGTTTAATTGTTGTGAACATATTCTGTGAATTCATGCAATGATGTAGAGAAACAAAACTCAGACACAAGTTTTAATAACAAATTTTAAAATTTTATTAACATCAATAAAAATAAATAAAACAAACAAATCTATTTACATCTATTTACAAGGGATATCCTCATTTTTCTTTACACTACAATAACTGAATTATACACATTTATATTTCTTTTATCGTTAATTAAACTTATTATGCTTTTTAAAAGTTATTTATTTATTTCTCATTAGGTTTATCATATCACTTATTTTAACTATTTTATGGGTAACACCATTCTTTACCTTTTAATATTAAAGTTACTGTATTATAAATTATCTATGTGGATAAACATTATTTATACCATCATAATTTTACAATCAATATGGTTTTTAAAAGAAAAGTACATTTTCTTGTAACTTTATATAAGTCACTCCGCACATTATTCAAATATTATTATTACTTTTAACGTTTGTTCTCCAATGCTACAGTAAACTATAATACGTTTATTCCATAAGCCATACTCATGTATAATACTATAACACGGGTTTAATTATCACCTGTTACAGTTTCACATATACTATAATTATCGAATGTTATTGTATTTTTTAAATATGCAATACTTATATTTTTTAAAATATAATTAACAATAAGAAAACGTGAAATTATATTTAATATTTTTGTATATTTTTATTTGGATATACTTTTATAAAATTATAGTTCATTTCTTAAAAGGAATTAACATAATTCTCTAACTCCTTCCCTTCTTAGGATATTTGCATCTTTCTTTCAATAATCATAATCTACTCTTCGTTAACACTTAACTATTCTTATTCCAAATAATAGCATGACATACATTCTAAAATATCTATTGTTTCCCTTTTAATAGACTTATCATATAACGATGTAGTTGCAAGAAATACAGATAAAGATAGCGAAAGATGTATAGGATATCGGGAAATAGATAGATAACTTATCCGCAATATACTTCAAAAATGTATGGAACAGTGTGAATAAGTCCGACATTCATTGTCTAATAACCTTGGCGATAAGCATGATGTGGCAGCTATTTACTCAGCTTTACCAAACATCTAGTACGACTCACAAGAAATATATAAAATACCACTGTCCAAGACAACATGTGTACCAGTCGTAGGGCTTTGTTAACTACGCTGATTAACATCTAAAACTACTTATTATTTCACTCCCTGTAGCATCCTAGTTTTTAATACATCCTCTTGGTTTCCGAATCACCACGTACTACCAAGTCACTACCCAAACTATCTCTCGAGATTTTTACTGTATCCAACATCGTTAAAATATTAACTACTTTTTAAAATAATAAACAAAATTCGCTAACATAAAACATTTCCCTATTCTATAAGAACAATTTGTCTTGCTTTATTACATTGTAGGTTCAACATCTACGTTTTGTTAAAATAACATTTAAATATCCCAATCGGAAAATTAACAGAAAATATCACATAACCATCGGTTATATTGAACTATATTAATAACACATAAAATGATTATCGTATGCATATTTTTTAAAAATCTAATCACATCTCAAAGTGTTTTAGAGTGTTGTTTTCAAAAAATGCGTTTTACAACAATAAAACTTTTGCGCTACATTCATTCGATTCTCAGCTGATCTAAATAAATAAAACATACATTATATATCATTAATAATTATAAATGTTACCAAAAAACAATCTTTATCTTCCTATCAGAGTTCGTAGTAGGTTTCTTTCTCTTCGAGCATCGCAAATATACAAATTTCCACATACATACAATTTTATTTTAAAATTCAAAATCAAAACATATTATTTCATATAATGTTATATCACGAATTAATGTATTTTGTTTTCCCTATCGCTATCTAAAACTTAATGTTTAACTTAGATTAGTAACGAAAATAATTCAAACCATAATCACATATTTTTCTGACGGTAAATCTTGGTTAGTCCCATAATATTTATTATTTCTTCTTTTGTCCGAATGTTCTCCTTTCTGCTTATTAAAGTTTTAAATAAATTAGTTCATTTAATAAACTGTTTAGATGATCTTTAGTTTTAGTGTTTAATCCAAAATTATTAGAAAATATTTTATTTAGTTATCCCACGATGCTTTTTTAATGTTCTGGCGAATATTACCTCGGCGCATTGATACATCTTTATTTCTAGTTAAACTACAATTATTTAATAATTACGGTACCAATTGCGTTTTCCATGGATCCAATATTTTATATTTCTCTTCTGTAAAATATATTTTTTTTCTTTAGGCAAGTGTTTTCCTTGGTAAACTTCACTTTCATTCATTATTATTTTATATACACTACTTCCGATCTTTAACTATTTTCTAGAGTATTTTCTCAAGTCATCTTAAAGAAAGCAATTCAAACTATTTCAATATTAAAATTACTTTTGTCCATTTATTCTTATACGAATAATACTTATTTTTATTTTCCATTATCTTCATTAACTTTGCGCACAATGTCCTTTCATTGATTTTATACGCACGAAAACAGCTTTCATAGTGATACGCTATATAAACTATATCAACGAATAATATTAACATATTTGGAACATTATAAAATTTACAACTTGGTTTTAAGAATCTATCCATTTTCTATTGAAAACTCCGATTAGATTTCGATAGAATCCACTGGCAGGTTACTGTAAAGTTAGTGAAACATTACTATGAAAACTTTTTTAAAACATATTATTCTAAGATTCTCTTTGGATGATTTTTAAATTGTCAGTTGGTTTCTTTCAAAGATATTATTAAAATTATAATAAAACTGACTAATAAATTGAAGAAAAAAAAAAAAATTTTAGAGAGCTTAAAATTTTACCTCTGCTCTGTAGTCAACACATTTTTGTTCTCCCCCGTTTATACAATTAGTTGGCGCGATTTTGGTTGTCTGCCAAGATCTATTTTTTATTGGTCAATCCTTACTTGGATTTATAAACAATTTCTAAAGTTTTAAAATCATGACGTAATGGACTTAAATGTTAACTCATTATTATTTTTAAATCAATTATTATCTATTACAATTTAACTACCTTTAAAACAATTTTGAAACAATAATTAATAAAGATGTATACTACTTATTTTTATTATGATGTGTGACAATTCCATCCACTTCTATAATATACTATTTAAATATTTTAATTATTAGTATTAATTTAAACCGGTGCTTAGACATAGAATATTCCAGACAGTCACGTAGTCATTTCCGGTGTTTAGTCTAATTTTATCTGTCTTAATAAATTTGCTACTTATATTATATAAAATAATTATATAAAATTTTGAAAAACAATTTAGAAAAATATAGAATTAGACACAATTCTCATCATCACAATATTTATTATTAAATATATTATATTAATCTTTTACTGCTTAATATAATCTATAATTTTAAATACTATATAATATTAATTTTAAATTTTTTTAGTAATTGACCATTTATAACTATCATTGACCTATAGAAAAGGGCACAATATATATAAAAGAATATTTACACAATTTTTTTTTCAGTTGATTGCCTTAATTAAAAAAAATTATTTTTATATGATATTGAGAAAATGCTAATTGAAAATGATTTTGGTCATATAGTCAAAAGGCATTACTGAACAAAATTTATATGAATAACATTATTTTATGTTGAATTAAATATTTTCATGTATTTTTAGATTGATAAAGAACAGAAATAAAGAGATTTTATCCATGTAAATAGAGATAACTTTGCTTTTTGATGTTGCCAGGAAACGATCAATTACATTAATATTCCTGTGGTTATACAAATTTTTCTCTATTAGCTTTTATAATATCTCCTTATAGTTCAAGAAAGTTAATTAATAGTTGATGGTTTCCTGGCAGCATCAAAAGACAAAGTTATTTCTATTTACATGGATATAGTCTATTTCTATTTTTTATCAATATTATTTTATATGTATTGTACTGGTCACTTCTCTTGATCACCGAGGGCACCACTAGGTCACTAATTACCTAGCAACAGGGGATTATACACATAATTGGAAAAATGTGGGTGATTTAGTCTGCAAGTTGCCTAAGGAAGGAATAGAAAATATTAGGCATCTGTTAATTGAATGTAAATGCTTGAAAGCAGAAAGGATACAAATAATAAAGTTGTGGAAGAATAAATATAAAGAAAGTGATTATACAGAAAGTGGGTTATTGATTTTTATGCTGGGTTTGGGAAAAGATAAGAGGGAGTTAGATATAAAGGCCGTAGAGTTGACAAAAATTATGTTGTGGAAATGGGATGAACTAGAATATGGGAAAACTTAGGGTGGGGAATGGAAAGGGAGGGTATAGTGGCTAACAAGTTTTTCTGGGCATTGTTGCTGAGAGATTCCTGACCGTATAAGGAGAAGTCACAGTGCATCACATCACTTCATCACATAGAAAGGAAAGGGTAAGGATCATAGAAAGTAAAACAATTATAGACCGATAGCAATAACATCAGTTTTCTATAAAGTTTTCTCATATATGGTGGCTGGAAGAGTTGCAAAATGGATGGAAGAAAATAATGTAGTGGGGGAAATGCAAGGAGGTTTTAGATCAGATACGCATATAGGAGATAGTATATTTATAGTTACACAACTTGTGGATATGAGTAGGAATTCAGGTAGACAGTTATGTATGAGTTTTATAGATATAGAGAAGGCTTATTATAGAGTAAATAGAAATAGATTATGAGTAAATTTAGCAAATTTGGGAATGGATGAAGCTTTAGTGGATATTATTAAGAAATTATATGAAAATAATTACTATACATATCAATTAAGGAATATAGAATCAGTTAAAGTTAAAAATGGGGTGGGACTAAGGTAAGGATGTTCTATGTCACCTATTTTGTTTTTGTTATATTTGAGTGAAATGGAGAGAGCAATTGAAAGACTAGGAAGAGGGATAGAGATACCGTTAATAGGTGGCAAAGGAGTATATACTTCATTGGGGTTTTTTTGCAAATGATGTCTTTTTATGTGCAGAAAGAAGAGAAGATATGGAAGTTATGCTGAGGACATGTGTAAGGGTGGGTAAAGAGATGGGGATTAAATTTAGTGAAGAAAAATCAAATATAATGATGGTTAATTGGGGAAAGAGAAGACGAACAATTTTTATTGGGGGATATAAAGTTAAGGGTGGTGAATAGATATAGTTATTTGGGAATCATCTTAAGTAGTCAGAAAACTTGCTTGGATGAATGGGAGAAAAAAATGATAAATGAAGCAAAGAAAGGAAAGGGATTGATAAAGAAATTAACAGTGTTTTCATATAATAAATATGATGTAGCTAGAATTGTACGGAAGGGAGTTGCAGTAGCAGGGTTAACATATGGCAATGATGCATTTTGTGTTAGTAAAGGAGTATTAGATTACTTGAAAAAAGTATAATGAGAAGTAGGAAGACATGCATTAGATGCAGGTGTGTGAACAGCAATGGAAGCAATTCAAGGAGAAATGGGATGGTCAAGTTTTTATATGAGGGATGCGAAAAGCAAGATGAAAATATTTGGTAATAAAAGAATAGCCAAAATAGTATTTAATTGGATTATGAATAAAGGGCAGGTAACAAAGTGAGTGAGAAAGGTAATGTGGTGTGCAGAAGATTTGGATAAAGAATTTATATCAGTATACTTGTACAAAAGATGGGATGATTGTGTTAGGAGAATTGTTGGGTGTTATAGTGGTAAGGAATGCAATAGAAGAATAGATGCATTAATAAAGAATAGGAAATTGGAGAGATGGAGAACTAATATGAAGAGTAAAAAGAGTTTAAATATATATAGAAGTAAAAGGAATATCGGGTGTGAGTTAATTTATGATAATAGCAAGGAAAGTAGTTAACTGTTTAAAGCTTGAATAGCAACAGGAGATTATATACGTAGATGGAAAAACGTGGGTGATTTAGTTTGCAAGTTGTGTAAGGAAGGCATAGAAAATATTAGGCATCTGTTAATTGAATGTAAATGCCTGAAAGCAGAAAGGATACTAATAATTACATTCTGGAAGAATAAATATAAGGAAAGTGATTATATAGAAATTGGGTTTTTGATTTTTATACTGGGTTTGAGAAAAGATAAGGGGGATTTAGATGTAAAGCCATGGAGTTGACAAAGATTATATTGTGGAAATGGGATGGAGCAGGATAGAGAAGAATATGGGAAAACTTAGGTGGGGATTGGAAAGGGAAGTTAAAGTGGCTAACAGGTTTCTCTGGGCATAATTGCTGAGAGATTCCTGACTCCATATAAGGAGAAGTCACAGTGCATCATATCACCTCACATAGAAAAGTCAATTTAAGGTAATCAAGAGTTAAGGATGATGTTGAATGCTACTACCTAGATCCAGGGAGAGCAAAATATCTTTAAGATTGTTCAGACAATAGAAAAAGACTACAGAGACAAACGTTAGCCAAAATAATTATAAAAAATTTTAAAGTTTATTAAATTCAAAAAAGAAAATAAATCTCAAATAAACAAAAGTATGAAAGTTGACCTAAATTTCTTTAGTGTATTTTTCAGAGAGTGTACAAGAGTATTGAAAACATTAAATACCCTGCCAGATAAGTTAGTTTTCTCAACTATGATTTAAAGAGGGCTTTATAATATGTTCCACTAGATTTATAAAAACTAATTCCAGTTTCCCTATTTAGAGATTTCAAAAATAAAACAGTCTTGCAAGGAATGCAATGAAACAGTGCAAGCGAGCTTTTCTTGGCGCGGAATAAATCCGGACTAATAATGTCATATATCTGCAGAACAGCCCATGATTAACCACATTCATAGTGATTCAAGATTGACCCAAATACAAGACAAAAAACAGAAAATTGACCCAAATACAAAACAAAAACAGAATACTATACTCGATAAACCGCTAACCAAAAAATTTGCGGTCTCCAGGAAACACAGACTAAACTTATTTAAATTAATTATAACAAAAGGAACAGGTGCATTAAAAGAAAATTACTAATATCTGCCCAGGTATTTATCAAGGTTAGTAATTATAAATTTATTTAAACACACATTGATTATGTAAGTAATATTTACTAAAGCTGTAACCTCGAGTAAAGAAGAGTTCCCCTCTTTTCTTCCAAAATGTAAGCTTGTGGTTAAGACCTGTAGAGGTCCCTCCTATCACATTTTTACGGGCATATTATTGAGGTTACAGCCTTAGTAAATATTACAAGGTTAGTAATGTAAATAATAAAAAAAACCACTAAGTATATAAAAATAGAAACTCGCAATACACTCGGATAAATAAATAAAAAAAAAAATGGAATCTTGAAACTAAGAATACAGCACACCCTATAAATAAAATACATAACATTAAAGGTATTTAAATTGAATATGCAAAATGTATTATAAAGTGAGGTTTCCTTTAAAATTAAGCTGAGACTTTAACAAGAGATTTAAATCCTGGTTAGAAAATGAAAAGGTTTGACATCAAGGCATAATGCTAGGTCTGACTGATGACTTTCAGCAGTGCACACAGTTTATTTTACTTTTTAAAGTTCCTACGAAGATTTTGGTTTCCATTTATATGTTCAGGAGGCTGAAGGCAATCCTAGGGATCAGTTTTTGTTCAAGCTCTTGCAATATAATATTGAAAGAACAACTTGGGATCCGGGGTCTGTCTTTCAGTTGGTTTAGCAAGCCATGTTGTAGATGAGGTTCATCATGGTGTGTAGTTTTGGCATTCTGCAGAGACTATCTTATTTAACAATTGGTATACAGTAATGTAAGTTCAGCATAACTTCCTAATAGCGAACAGCAGTACTATTAGCAAGCGGCGATCTCCAGATGCAAACAGAAATCTTTTCAGAATCAGGCAGCACAGCAGTTCGAATCAGGATCACAAGTAGCATATAAACTTGAACCATTACATGTCACAAGTAGAATAAAAGTGAGCAGCTGAATAATAATGAGTCCAAAATTCCAGGGCTATTTATGTGCACTTTTATCTCCCGCATCATCTTTAATTAGAAGTTTTTGTCCAGGGCAAATCTCTATCTTAGACTTAATTTTAATTAAAAATCTGACCAGGGTTTCTATCTTATACAAAATTAATAAAAAAAAAAGTAAATGCAAAATTAAGTCTCAGCTTTCTTTTTAAAAATAAATTAAAATTAGATTACAAACAAATAAAATTAAAAGACCTAGGAATGCAATCAAAACTTTCAAAATTAAAATGCTTTTTTTTTCTTTAAAAGATTAAAACTTTTTTCTAAAAAATTAGAATGTTTTTAAAATAGAAAGAAACTTAATTTTAAACTAAAAAGTAAAATTAGAGAATTTTAAAATATAGCTGCGTTTGTGCATTATAACATATAAAACTTTCAAATAAAATTTCTTTTAAAACTTTATAAAAACCAAAAGTTAGTTTTAATTTTGTGATGGAACTTTTGAAGCAGATAAAGCATCCGGTTCAATATATAATAGTTTTATCTTGATGAGACCGTTACTTAACTAAGATAGGCAAAAATTATGTTTGTAATTAATTTATATATATATAATCTCCAATATGGAAGAGTGAATAACATATCTTCCTGTCATGCACATGATCTGGGATTTGAATTTTAATGAAACTTGGAAATTTTTTCAAGTTCCAAACAAGCTTAATATTTTTTTTAATTTATCTAGCGATCTAACCATTCATTAGTAAGCTAGAGAATACAAGAAGGAAAAAAAAACCCTTCACTTTTCTTCTCCTTTTTTGTTTCTTTTTGAAGGTAATGTTGGCAGAGCTTTGACCTGGAATTGTTTTATTTAAAGATTGGGATACCTTATATTTCATAACATATTTATCTGGAGTCAAAATGTCTTAAGCATTTTAAAAATAAAATAGTATAGCATGTTTGAATGTTTGTTTTGTTTTTTAAAAGTTATTTTAATTAATAGCAATATTTGATATGTTTTTGCTATTTAAAATGATGGCTTTTTTCCATGTCTTTATAGTGAATTATACTCATATAGTTGTCCAATGTTTTTTTTTTTTTATTGTTTAAGAGAATCTTTTACAAGTTTATAAGCAACTAGTAGGGTTCAATGTCTAATGTCTGAAATAGTTAATCATTCATTCAAAATTACAAATGATTTTGAATTTAGAAATTATTTCGCTTATTTCAATTTGTTTAAGAATTAAGACATTTAAGATGCTTTTCATAGTAAAAATCAACTTTATTTACAAGAGTATATTAAAAAATTGTGAAGATAATGTGTAATATTTGAAATTAATAAGAAAATATTATGAATTATTATATATATAAAAGTAAATGCACAAATGAAAAGTTTTATATTTTTACATAAAAGCTGGTTTTTAAATAAAACATAGTTATTATAAATTGTTTTTTTATTATTATTATTTTTGATTGTTTTTATAAAAGATATGTTATATAGTGTAATGTATTTAAGAGTTTAGTTATTGAGAAATATATGTTTATTAAAATAAGTCAAAAATACATAATTGTATTGATTTTTATTTTATTGTGTTTTATTGATTGTTAATATTATTAATGTATGAGTTTTAAATATTAATGATTTAATATTATTATGTAAATGTTTGTTTTAACTATTATCAATAGATGACTATAATAATAATAAAAAATTGCATTTATTATTTGGGGATATAAAATCAGTGGAAGTTAAAGTAAAATTGAATTGAAACAGGAGATCCATTATTATGTTTATTGTTTATTTTGTTTCTAAGAGAATTGGAGGTTGAGATAAAAATATTAAGGATAGGGATGGGAATTCCTGGGTTTGGAATCTGGTAGATATATAATATGGAGACTCTTCTTTGTAGATGATATGACATTTTATTGCAAATAATGTATAGAAAAATGGAGAGGTAGGGAGAAATATGAAAATTAAATTCCATAGAGAAAAGTCTTTATTCAATGGGAAAATATAACTGAAGGATGAAAAATGGTGGATAATTGTTTTGATGAAATGAGAATCGTAGTTATTAGATATTTTGTCAAGTAGAAAAAGAAATTATACAGATATTTGGGAATTAGAATTGTTAAGAAAAACAAAAACAGAATGGAATTAATTAAAATCTGACATTTTTTATATAATAAATATGAGACATAAAATTTGAAAAGAGATGATGGAGCTTGCTTTAACATTTAGAAAATTTTTAGATAGAGTATAAAAAGAAATAGTTAAATATGCATTGGAATCAAAATTACAGATAGTAAATAAGACTTTTCAAGGTGAAATGATGTGGTCTTCTTTTTCAGTGAAAAAAATCAAAATAAATTTAAAATGTTTGGAAGTTAATAGATATACAATTTATTTGGAATATATTTATATAGGAAACAGGATAAATGCATAGGAATATATTAAAGGTACATAATATGTAGGGTGGGTAAAGGAGAATAGATAAATTGATTGGAGAAAAAATTAAAACTTCTTGAAGAAGTTATGTGTCAATGAGAGAAAATATATACAATATTTTGTTTTAGAGTGAGTTGGAGAGATTTAAATGTTAAGAGAGTAAAAAAATAGGTTTAAATTTTTTTTTAATTAGGTCTTTATAATGAAATTAATATATGAGGAACAAGATAATTTAAATAAAATGTAATAGAAGAAAAAAGAAGTGAACCAGGATTATGGAATTAATTGGATAATAAAGAATATTTATTTATGGTATGTAAAGCTTTGAAGGGAAGGAATGCTTAGTTTGGATAACAGTTTCTAAATATGCTATACCTAGAAACTTCAAATTTTGTTAGAGATCTCACTTTACATTACATGTATTTCTGATTAAAGTTATAAAAAATAAAAAACTATTCAAACAATCTGATAATTATTAAATTGATTGAATTTAAGCAATTAATTTATTGATTGATATAAGTATATTATTATTGTATACAAACAATTAGTAGATAGAATTGCTATATAATAGATTTTTACATACCAGATTACTTTACCTTAAGTTGGAACTAGCTTAGATTATTTTCATCATTCCCAATAGCATATACGTTTATTCAGTAGTTATTTTTTTCCCTTACAGTTTTTTTAATCCCTCAGAATTTTCTTTCAAACCTTTTTTTATAATTTATCTTTCTCTAATTTTATAATTTGTCCTTATTTTTTCTGTAATATTTTTTTCCTTTTATTGTTTCTAATACTTGAGTCTTTCTAATTTTGTTTAGTTTATTTCCCCCATTTTTCTGCATATTTAATATTTAAAAAAATATTGTAGACAATTTTTTTACTTAATAGAAAGAAAGAAATATTTGAATGTTTTGGTGTCAGATTAATTTCAAGAATAGCAAGCATTTTATTCTATACTTTGTGAAATATAGTGATTCTTCAAAGTATGGAAAATCAGATTGAGAATTTCTGAAATTATAACACTAATAAAATCTCAAAGATGTTTTGATAATAAATATGCAATATAAAAGTCAATATGTAATGACTTTTCTTCAAACTAAACTTTTCATATCTTTTTCATTTCTAATTAAATTTGTTTTAATTAAATTGAATTTTCTTGAGTGATAGTTATTAATATTGAGCCTCTCCAAACAGCCACTGAAGAAATTGATTATCGCAAGTAAATTACTTAAGTTTTTGATGGTGTTAATCCTGAAAATCTTTTGCTAGTAATCTTACATTCAAAGACTTATTTTTTTATAAGGTATTCAAAATATTTTAGATTTCTTATTTATATTACTTTTTCCATTCTGCTTTTAGCAAGCATTTATTATTAGATTTAACATCATGATAATTGAAAACAAAATTAAACTTTAAAATCATTTTAAAATACTTCACTGAAGCTAGATGTAGTGAAAAAATGATTAGGATAAAGTTGATTGTACAACAATAAATGAAGAAATTGTAAAATCTTAACTTTTTTTTGCAACTAATTTAATGTTACAATTCATTTTATTATACAACAGTTCATGTAAATTTTTTTTTATCCTTTGTTGAAATATTTTGCTGACTAGCCTGAAATGCTGTGACACACAAATTATAAGTTGATAAAAATTCGCTGATAAGAGCTTTCTTAAAATGACTGGTCTAAAAAACATCGTTCTAAACTAACTAAAACAACTAATTTTTTTTTTTTAGTTTATGTATTTTATACACTATCCAATTAAAATAGAGCGTCTTGGGAATGGTTGTTAAAATTAACAAACTTGAACTATTCTCTAATTAATTTAATGCAGCACAAGATTATTGAAAAATAAAAACTGTTTTGACTAGAATAAAAAATATACTTTAAATTAAAATTACTTAGCAGAATGAAAAACAAAACCATTCATTTCATTTTTTTTTAAACAAAGGAATCAATTTCACCCTTTTCTTTCATTATAATAAGAATAAAATAAAAATATTACAATTTTACCCATCTTATAAAAAGAGATTATATATTAAATTTACAAAAAAAAAAAAAGAAACAGTTCTTTTTTTTTTTCAAAAAGCCCAAGTTTATAATATTTTAGTTTGACATTTGTATATAAGTCAATCTGTTATTCCTATCAGACAAAATAATTTACATTTTGCTAATATCAATAAATGATAATATTGGCTATGGGCATATTGTCGCAATATATATTAATCCATAAACACCAATTGACAATTGGGTATCATATTTAAAAAATCGCATAGCTCTCATGTTTAGATAAATTATTGCATCTTTTAATTTCTCTCTTCTTTTTCAAATATATATTTACATTTAGATATCTATATGTTTTAAGGTTTATTGATTGTAAAATATTATACTGCTGATTTAAATATATCCAATTTTATGTATATTAGAAAAAATGAAAGTAATTAGAACATCATCTACCTTTCATATCTTCAATATGGAGTTCAAATCTGGGTAAAACATAAATTTTTTCAGGTAGCTGACACTTTTCAAGTTTGTTTAGGAGTTTTTTTTTTCTGATTGATTAAGCCATAGCCAGTTTATCTAGCTATTTAATTCTTAATCAGTAATTAGGTATCTTAACTACTCCTAGCTAGAGAATAAATCAAAGAAGAAAACCACTAAAACCTTCACCAATTGTATTTGACTAACATGATAAGTCTTCTCCATTTTTTCTACAGAAAAATGCTGAAGAAACTCTACTGTTGGAGCATTTAAAGTTTTTTTCTCTTTATTAGAGGGGGGGGAAATAAAGAATTATTTAAATCTAAATATAAATTATATGTATATATTTTTAGTTTAACAACTCACTTAGAAATCGAACCCTTCACTCTTTTGGGAGTTTGTGCTGGTTTAATTCCTTATCCTCATCACAACCAATCTCCTAGAAATACTTACCAGTGTGCTATGGGAAAACAAGCTATGGGTAATTATTATTATATAAATTTATTTTAAAATAAATTTTTATTGAAAAATTATTGGTATTTCTACACTGAATATTTATTACATAGATAATATATATATGTATATAAAACACTTCTACCAGAAATTAAAGAATAAAATTAAATTAATCAAACTAATGATGCTAATGCATTGAAAGTATACTTACTTTGATTAAGTTAATTGTATTTTTTATTCTCTGATACAGTATTTTTGGATCAATAATAGTGACAGAGTTCAATTTATAGTATATATATAAACTTTAATTATAATAATAATATATATGTTTTTCAATAATTTATTGATAAATTAATATACATCAATTATAATAAGTGTATATATATATATTTCTTTATACCTCATTCATGAGTTTAGTAATTCTTTAAGAAAAGCCTCCCCCCACCTCAAATTTTTATAGATAGCTTAAGTTAAATGAATATTATTCAATATTGTTATATATTTATGTAGTGTTTATTTGAAAGCAAGTTTATTTATAAGTGATTTTGATTGAAAGCTGTACTTTGTCAGCTTACATTAAACCAATATAAAGGGTACCAGTTAAATTACTGCTAATATTAGATTCAAGTTTTAATATCAAATTGACTGTTGTGGCAGTATTTGAATAGAAATTACTTTACTGTGTTTGGTTGGAGATTAATTGGTTAATGGGCTGCTAATAATGTCACCTATAATAGAAAGTATATTCAGCAAAGATTAATTGATTTTTTTATCAACCATTGCCACTTGAAAGATTATAAAACGTTCTATAGATGGTGTAATTTAATTAAAGTTATTCAATGTTGTTATATATTTATATGGTGTTCAATTAGTTATATATATATATAATATCAAGTATAATAATATATATTAAAAGCAAAGAACTGGAACTAACTTTACAAATTTCAATATTTATTTATTTATATGTTCGTAAGTTAAATTTATAGAATTAATTTGATATTTTTGTTTTAATATATATATTACGTCATATGTCTTTCATTTCTTTTTCTTATACAAGCTATTGATTACTATAGTTTGCACTTGATAGCAGTATTATATGAAGAGTATTGCTACTGTTTTAATGTAAATATTAATAGTTTGTGAGAGTATGATACAAAGGTACTGAAATTCCCCTTGATGTCTTTTGATAAGTTTGAAAATAAATCTTACTCTGCATCAAATGTTTCCGGAGTTTATATGTATGTAATAGTAAGTTGTGTACCCTGATGTTAAGAGTAGATAAACAATATTATAATCAGCATAATCAAGGTTTCATCTCATCAAGATTTATCAAGTGCTCCAAGCTTCATATTCCAAACTATTCCAATGAATGTTTTAGTTATATATAAGTTAGATTGAAATAGCTAGCAATATGAAGCCTGGAACATCCAATGAATTTAGTTTAGCTGGAACTATGATTGTGATGGCTAAGAGATAGTTTTGCTATTCTTATTACTTTAGTTTTAAAGATGGAAATTAGTATCATCTGTAACATCTGCTACTTTAATATTTAACTCATGTTAATTTTTTATATTAAAATATAACAAATATTGTGTCATTTTTCGACTTTATATGTAACGTCTGGTTTTGACTATTGAACCAAACACTGTTAATATATCAGCCAATGCAAAATGACATTGTCTGAACAATTTAATAAAATAAAGGTGTTTACTGAAATATTTATTAACAGTGTTTGGTTCGTTAGTCAAGATTGTTCATTGTGTATATGTATATATGGAGAACACTTAAAGTAAATATATAGCTTGTTGTTTAATAATTCAACCAGAAATTGACTTTTTTCAGAAACTAAAGCTTAAAATAAATACTAAAAAAAAGTTCTTAGTAACAAAAAAATTATATATTCATCAAATGCCTACCAAATATTCATACCATTTTATTATTTCACGGTTTTGAAAGAATGATTAATTTAAAATTGTAAAAAAAAAAAAGTGGGGGTGGGGTGGAAGGTGTTAGAAAAAAATGAATGCCTATATGTAGATGTATAAAAAAGTATGTGTTCAGCAGTATATTGCATATCCAATAAATCTCATTTGTATGTAATAAACACCAATATAGAAAAGTATAATAACTTAATGTTTATACATTTACTATTAATTTTATTTATGATTGAAAAAAATAATTCTACTTGCCATTTATGCATATATAGACAAACAGTGCAGGTAACAACATTGAAATGTATTATGAAATTAGATAATACAAGGATGTTCTTGTATTTATGTTTAAACTCACTTCATGCAAATGCAATGTTTTAAATTTGAAGGTGTCAAAGCTTTCTTTTCGTTTTTTTTTTTTTTTTTTTTTTTATGGAAGAAAAATTATTTTATAATATGATTACTCGTAAAATCATTAATTATTTGATGTGATTAATTGAAATATAAAATATTTAAAT
Organism: Epiperipatus broadwayi; assembly: GCA_028023455.1. Classification (NCBI taxonomy): domain Eukaryota; kingdom Metazoa; phylum Onychophora; class Udeonychophora; order Euonychophora; family Peripatidae; genus Epiperipatus; species Epiperipatus broadwayi. The sequence goes on from JAQFVV010006298.1 coordinate 421,377, forward strand.
CTATAACTAATCATTCTAATGCGTAGATTTATGTTTTTCTATTCACTTATAGTATTTGTATTTTCACTTTTGTATTTGAGATTATTGTGTCAAATATATTTAAATATATTACAGGTACAATCTTGCACTATGCCATATAAAACATTATTTCATTTAAGTAATATTTTACATCCACATTGAAAGCAGTCTTTTCGGATCTTGAATTATTAATAAATTTTTACTATTTTACCCTTAAATGTTTCGACTCTTTAATAGACATTTTTATGTGAAATGGGAAAAATATTTTCTAGTAATAATTGAATTTAGCATGTTAAATGTTTTAATGGTACATAATTAATATTGAATAATTGGTATTATAATTTAAGATCCAGTGATAGAGTATTCAGTTTGTTGTTGTTCTTTTTATGCAGTAATGCTTCTTTCATATTTTGATGACTTGATAATTATATTGCTCAAACAAATTTATTAGACTATTTCATATTTCTCATATTATTGCATAAAAACATATTATTTTGTTTGAGGAAAGTTTTGTACCAGAACAAATTTTTATAACTTTTAAAATTATTTTTTGAATGGCTTTGGCTAGTAGCTACTGGGTACATGGATATTATAGTTGTAACTATTAATGGGTTTTTTATACACATCACTTATGAGAAGGTTGCTAATGTAAATAAATTTAATATTAAAAAGTGGGATTTGTTTGTTGATTTTTTAAGATTTCATTGTGAAATACATGTTTGCATTAAAATTATTTATGAATTAAGAGAATATGTAAAGTTCATCTCTATTATACAGTTATATCATAAATTATATATTTGGATAGCAAAATTAGGCTTGAGATTTAAGTTTGAGATTTTTAATTATAAGTGTGTAAAAATGTTGGTATAATTTGTACCATCTTTATGTCTATGATAGTACCTTGTTTCTATTAAATATTATTAATTTAAGTTTTTTTTTAAAAAAAAGAAAAACAATAACATTATGTACACTTATTTTTCCTGGTAGTTTATTTTGATTTTTAGAATCTGTTAGTTACCTCATTGTTTTGTGTTTATTTTTTTTTACATTTTTTATTATATATTTTTAATGTTCAAATTTATTTATTAAATGTATAGATTGTATGAAATTAAAGACAAATAACTTGACCTTTTTAATATATGTTCCTTACTGACTTTTATAATAGCTCAATGATGCTGTTTTGAGTACAGAAGAAACTTTCAAACCCAAACACTATATACTTTATAAAGATAAGAGCAACTGTTTTATCTTTAACCTAAATTCTGATTTATATAGATCATTCTGAAGCATCTTGGCTTGAGAGAGTGAATATGTTACTCTATTCACTTTTACATCTATTACTTTCTTACATACATTATCATTCATGAAAACTTTCGATTCACTATGTATTAATATTATGAATTAATAGAAATTATATAATGTTCAAATTTATTTATTAAGTGCATAGATCATAGGAAATATTTTCTCTTTAATTTCATATGATTTATGTGCTTAATAAATACATTTGAACAATATATAATTTCTATTAATTCATAATATTAACACATAGAAAATCAAAAGATTTTACCAATGTTGATGTATGTAAAAAAATAATGGATGTAAAAGTGAACAGAGTAAGATCTTCAGTCTCTCAAACGAAGATGCTTCAGATTGGCCTATATAAATCAGAATTTAAGTTAAAAATAAGACAGTTGCTCTTATCTTTATAAAGTCTCTATCTTGTGTTTGGGTTTGAGAGTTTCTTCTGTACTAAACACAGTATTGTTGAGCTATTATAAAAATTAGTAAGACACATATGTTAAAAAGGTGAAATCCTTTCTCTTTAATTATATATTTTTAAGAAAATATTCAAACTATTTTTTCTTCCTCCTCTAACATCAGTCTCTTTCATTTTTTTTTTTTAAAAAATCTTAATATTTCTAACCTTATCTTATTAGTTTATCTATTTTATTTTTTTTCCAAATTACTATTTCCAAGGCCTCCCATTATTTCTTCTCTCTCTTCTAAACAATTTCCTCCAATAGCTGATAAAATAATTTAATTATTCTATTAAAAGCTTGTTTAATTATTCTATTAAAAGCTTAATTTTTTAATTTCCACTGTTGTTGCTTAATTAGCTTCTTACTAAATATTTCAAAGTACTGATTTATTTCACACCTCATCTTAATTAATTCATTTTACTTTTTCATATCTTTACCATCATTTTAAATCATAGTTTGAATTACGCAATTTAATCCTGTTTACCAAATGTTAATTATCTCCATTATTGCAAGTATTGCCACATCAACAATCATAACACATTGAACTCTTTTTCCAATAAATTAATTCCATCAATTATTAAGTAATATCCATTTATTATCTTTTTTAAATAGCTATTAAACAGATAAAAAAACAAACAATATTTTAATTAGATTAGTTAATTTTACAAATATCTTTTATTTCAAATACAGATTTTATAAGCATCTACTTTACTTAATATATCTCAACCAAAGCTCTTATATCAGCAATGAGATTATTAATTTTAAATTCAAATTATTACTCCAATAAAAAATTATATGATTTTTAGAAATTCTTTTGTTTAAAATTTCAATATTTTTTTTTATATGTAAGGAAATTAAAAACTAACTTCTAAAATTTTTACGTAAATTTTTACATTTTACACATTAATACTCTTTTTTCTATTAGAATCACAATCCATTGGATATTCACTCATATTTTATTAACTAATTTTTTTCATTAATCTTTAGAAAATCTATTAGAATTTAATCACTTTTATTAATTTTTGTTTTGTCATCTTTACCTACATAACTTTTTCACAATTATATATATATGTAGATAGATTTTCTTTTTTTTTGTTTATCTAAAAATGGAAATTGTTTTGTCTATATATTTATGGGCTTTTCACTATATTACTCTGTTGGAAAGATAGAATTTAATAATGAAATGTTGCACAATTATTGTTAAAATAATTTTATTATACCCAATTTAATAAAATGCCTTAACTTTAAGTATTCTTTATACCAATGCTTTCATGAAAATTTATGTTATAATAATTAATGAAAATATTTAAGGGGAATAATAAAAAGGTAATCGTATATTTATTTCAATTTCAGGCGCCATTGCTTATAATTTCAGAAACAGAATTGATACCTTACTGTATTCATTAGTATATCCACAGGCCCCTCTTGTTAAAACAAGGGTAAGTCTTCATCAGGAGTTGATTAATTTTTTATTTTTTTTTAAGTTTTCTTAATGTTCTTATAATTTATGCCTAAGATTGTGCAGGTCTATATCTTTTAATTACAACTGTTTAATTTTTATATTAACAAAAATCTATAACAATTTTTTAATCTTGGAATTTTTAAAACACAAATAGAAAAAACTTTTTTTTATTAACTATTCTTATTATAATTCAAACCTGTATATTGGCTTATTAATAAGACATTCAGTCACTTTTAATGTGTAGTTCTGTACAGGATAATCAGCTTTGAATATTACTGATATATATATATATGTTACAATAATTTGGTTCTGATTGCATTATAATATTGGATAAGTCATTTTTAATTTAAGTTGTGTGGAATATTGAAAGTGATTAGGTTAGATAATTTCTGTATTGAATTCTAGATGAGGCAAAAAAAAAAAAAAGAGGTAGAAAAACCTCAGTTTAGCAAGTAATTGAATTTATAAGGTCTATTTTTCACTCTATTGATTTTTTATATTAATAAGTATTTAGATGAATGTACAATATATATGTGTAAATATGAAAATAGCATAGGTTAACACACATATGTTATTACCACAACTCTCTCTCTCTCTCAAGTGTTATTTATTTATTCTAACATATTTGTATATTAAACTATACTATTTTTATACTTACAATTATTAAGTTCAAAATTTATTAAAAATGAAATTCTGTTTTCATCTTTATAAGTTTTAAAATTATTAATATAGTTTCATTTCGCTAATATATTAAAGCCATTCTGAATTTTCAATAATATTGACACATGAAAGTTTATAAACATTAAAAGTTTAAGAGTAGGTGGCTTCATTTTAATTCTTTATTGTTGACCAAGATATAGAATATTATTTATTCATAATTTGAGGGATAATAGTTTATTTCAGTTAATTAAGTATATGTATGTGTAAAAGATTAAGCAGCCTTTAAATAGTTAACTACAAAACAGAGGCTTCTTCAGAGAAGTAATAAAGCAGGCTGTACTCAGCAGTTCAGTTAAACTTCATTTTTGTTTTATTTAGTATAGCAAAAAGTATCTAGATACCCATTTTCTGACCAATAATTGAATGACTTGGTGGTTGACCTGGACAAAAAAAATATCTTAAGTTTGTTTAAAATTCTGCAGCTATCTTGAAGAAAAATGTCTCTAAGTTTCATTGAATTTGTACTTCATTATATAAGGATATTTATGATAATCACTGCAATATAAGCTTTTGAATGTAAAATATACTAGTAAAAAAGAGAGCCTTAAGTTATCTAAAACTTGGGTTTTAACCCATTGTAATATATAAATTTGATAAAAAAAAAAATGTATTTACAATTGTAAGGATGATTTCATGATTACTGTTTTTGATAATTTCATTCAATTGTGTAGTAGCAGTTAGTGGATGTTTCTAAATGATCATTTGTTTGAAATGTCTTTTTGGAAAATATTCCCCAAATTAGTTATTTCTGAAAAATATTCTTGATTAGGCCCACAGTAACTAACTTATACCTTTTGAAACTCTTTTCGTTCTTTCTAATAATAATAATCTCTCCATTTTACAACTAATTATTTGATTTCTTTAAAAAGTTGCACAAGTCTTTTTTCCCCCCAATCTTTGAAGAAATCAACTGCAATTGTTGGTAAAATTTTAGGAGATCTTAAAAATAAACAATAGTTATTCACTCCAAAAACTAATCATATTTTTTTTGTGTAGTTACGAGATGTTTCATTGTATGTAAAGTTTTATCATTTGTCAGAATATTACAGCTATTAGAATATCAAATAAGATATTTTTTGAGGGTCTTTTAAAAATTGAGATAACTTTTTAAGTCAATATTATTTATCATATTAATGATTTTTTTAAATATTTTAAACATATTTATTCCAAGTAGTCTAAGTAATTTATATATATATATGTGTTATATAATAAGCTTGCAATTAGCTCTTAACAAGCTTTTCAGAATATCCTCAACCTCAGATCAGTTTTTGCTACTGGCTTCCTCAGTGAAGTGCTAGGCTATTCAAGCATTGTATTTAAAATACCAAGCCAAGCGAAGCCCAGTACTTTATCTAATGGATAACTATTAAGTGTGACATATGACTTAGTTTCTTTGTAATATATATATACAGTATATTCTTTGTTAACTCTCACCCTTGTTTGAGCAATTGATTCATGTTGGGAATTCTCAATTATTAAAGAAAAATTTACATTGTAGTATTGAAAATATGTCATAATATTTATAGAGAAGCTAAATTCTGAATGTGCGTGCCATAATAACAATTCACAAGTCTGATTTACTAGAATTATTTAAACTAAATTTGCAAAAGTTTCCTTCTTTCTTGTGTCAGTGTTAATTTATTAATTAGACAAAAAATTGTGATATGGACATTTGAAGGAATGAAACCATATTGGTGGTAATCTTCGGTAAAATAACAATCAAACCAGTTTACAGTTTCATATAATAATAAGTTGTAAATTATAATAATTTTAATAATTGCATGGATTTTTATTGTGATATGTGTATTTGAAATTAGCTTCTTCGTAAATAATATATATTTTCAGAATGGAGTTATTAAATTATTAGAATTTACATCTTAATAGTTATTTGAAATTATAAACTGGTTTGATTAATACTTTACAAAGTTATTGCCAGTATAAAGTTTCATTATTTTGAGTATCAATGATTTATTTATTATCCATATAACAACATGAAAGTTAAATAAGAAATGATTCATTTTTAATCTAACTAATAAATTAGCTATTGATACAAAAAAAAAAGAACAGATCATTCCTTGTAAGATCATTAAAATGATTAGTAAGGCTTATGAAATGTAACTATGATATATGCATTCAGAATTAGCTTTTCCATAAATATCATTAAATACAAAAGTATACTTATTATTCTGTTTAAATTTCTTATTGTATATATAGATTATATACTCATTGTCTGTAAAGACTATATCTGTTTTTTTGTTGTTTTTTTTTTGACATCTGAAATGACTTTTTCTAGTTTCAGTCTAACTTTGGTTTTCTCATTCTTGTTTTAAATTTCTTCCACTGGAAAAAAGTTTCAAAACTAGTTTTTTTTACTATTGTTTTTTTTTTTTTGTTTTGTTTTGTTTTTAATCTCTAAATAGATAAATTTCTCTTTAAACTAATTACCTAACTGAATCATTTATGATTCATCACCTAAGCTTTCAAGCAGAGCTTATTAATATAAATAAACAATATATATTGGAACATTGTTGAATGTTTTTGCATTGCAGACATTGGCAATCTATGATGGGCAAGATCTCATACATCCTCCTCTTATCACCCTTTTTTTTTAGTTTTACAGTCAATTGGTAAGAATTATTTTTATTATACTGTTGTTTTGATTCTTCAGCAGATGGCTTTTTTTCTATGTCATTCTCAGCTTTAACTTGGAAGTATAAACATTTTTTGTGATCTTTGAAATGTCAATGGTCTTTTAAAGTATTAAATAGTTTTATGTGAAGATTGCTTCTATCCTTTCATATAATGGTATCAACATCACATTTTTAACATGCTGAACATATTATGATTTCTGATTTCCAGTAGTTTATGAGAAGACAATTTAAAGTACCAGTTCAATTCTCTTCAATTATTTTCATGGCTCAGATTAAGAAACTTTTTTACCTTATCTATATTGTGTTTTTTTTTTGTCATTTCTGCTAAAAATCCTATTAGCTGCTTCTCTTCATTGCATTATAAACAATAATCCACTTTATATATATCATCGACTATCTGTGTGGACAAGGAACACTTGATGGCAATGCCAAGGAAATCCCCATGCATTTAGGCTATTGATTTTCATCAATAAGGAATGAAGTCATTGGACTTATTCTCACAGAGCTATCTATGTTCAAGATAATGACTTGAAATTTAAAATATGTTATGATTTTGAAAGTCTGAAATTCTATCAGCAATTATATATTTTAATTATCTGAGTTGTATGCATCTCTCCATCTCATTATCAGTAAAAATAAGATTGTGGTTTGTGATGAGGATAAAAATATTTTCATTCTTAATTAGGTATTTTTGGATTCCTACATAAAATTTTATTTTGATCCTAAACATAATAATTCTGCTAATATAGCAAATATTTTATGATATTATTCTCAATGTCTTTTTTATAGATTCTAAAAAGAGTTCTTGTTTGCTCTATCTTGCTTTGTTTTAAAACAATATGCTTATCTGTTTAATCACTTCTAACTCTTTTTTGTCTTTAATATGTTAAATAGTAATCTAATTTTTTTTTAAGCATTTGAAATCATTTCTTCTCACAATTCTGTTTACTTTATGTATTCTGTGTCTTAATGAAATAAAAAGATTGTTTTTGATAATTTATTTATTTATTGATTAATTTATTTAATATTATTATATTTAAAAATAATTTTATTTTTGATTTTAATATTATCTTATGCTTTTTCACTAACTTTGTTTTTATTATTACTAATTATTTATTTGATATTTGGAAATAGATTTTTATGTACTACAGTACATAATTCATGTTATTGTAAATAAAGTAAATTTTAATTATTTTTCTTTAAAATAAAAAATTGAAAGTTTTTCTAAATATATTTTAAATTTATTTTTCAAAAAAATTTAATTTCAAAAATTATTATATTTTTTACTTGACATGTCTCTGTTTAGACCATTGAAATAATCAATTTTGAAAAGCTTCCTGCTGGTCAGAATGCCACTGTTGCAGTCATGAGTTATAGTGGATATGATATTGAAGATGCTCTTATCCTGAATAAGTCTTCACTTGATAGAGGTACGCATTATGATGTATTTACATAATTTTTTTTAAAAAAGATATTATCCAGATATTCAATAGGTTAATGATTTGACTGAAACATTTTTTACTAGTAGTTATTCATTGTTGCGAATTCTGGATTTTCAAGCCACATATGATGTTGACAGTTACTTTAATGGAATCTTTTTTGTTTTTGCGAAAAGAAAAAAATCATGTTTGTTAGTTGTGGGAAGATATATTTTTATTAATATTATCATCCTTTCCTGGTTTTAATTTTCATTGCAATAGTTATTTATATTTTTGTTTTGTTCTAATTTATTTTCAATTATTACTTGATTCCAACAACTTCTCATGATAGCATCCATTAAATTACTCATGCTTGGAATAAATGGCTCTGGGGTAATGTGAAGAGAATCGATTTTGTTATTAACTGATTAATTACTTTATGTTTTTAGTTTCTTCTCCTTGAATTGAAAATACAACTAAATTTATTTAGTATTTAATAACTCATTTTGGCTAAAGTTTTATCTATTTTTTTATCACTAAAGTTTTCATTTTTTATTTGATATTGAGACTTTTATGTTTAATGTTATTTCTATCTGATATTTTATTAAACTTTTCAAAGAATTCTTGTGCTATTGAATTTAGTGATGAATCATAGCTTCTGTCAGCTAATCTTTTTTCTTTTACCTGGAGATATTTCAATAAACTAGTAATTAAATAATGAAATATTTTGTTTATGAAATAAAATATTTTCTGGAGATAAACAAATATATCAGACTTTAATCTGTCATTATGTTTAGGTTTTATTATGAAAAACTCTTGATTTAATATAAAAAAACATTAGCTATGATTAATATCTTAAAAATACAGAGAGGAGAAAAGAAAATTGAAATTACTTGGAGAATTTACAGAAATATTTCATTAATAAAATTAAAAAATTACTAAAAATTTCAAGATGGTTAGAGCTGCATGGCAAGATGATTCAGTTTTTTCTAAAATATTGTTTGTGAATTTAAAAGTTTTTAAAAATGTAGATTGGGAAAACCCAGACCTTAGAATAAAGAGTGATTATCCAAATCATTTTAGATTTTCAAATGATATAATTATTTCTATTATAATACCTACAAATAGTAATTTGTAGTCACAGTCAATCTGTTTGAAAGTATGCTTGAAAACAAATTTAGCAAAACTCCTGTTAAACAAATTATATTATAGTGAATGAGTGGAAAAAATAAAGAAATGTATCATTTATGTTTATTTATGCTAATTAATAACTGTTACAATATAAAAGATAAATAGGAAAATTAAAACAGGCAAAATTCTCCATACAGTATTGCCACTGAGTGCATACTCTATGGAGAGTTTTGCTTGTTTTAATAACAGTTATACAAGCATAAGAAATGTTGATCATGTAAGGAAAGTTAAAACAGAGTTTAGTAGATTTAGTACTTAAAAAAATAAGCTTTTAATGAATAATTTTTTCCCTGTATTTTGAATTTAAAGATAAAACAAAGTTTGTAAATCACACAAAGGAATTTGAAAACTTATATTAGGAATAACAAGGAAGGATGGAAAAAGTAATAAATGAATTCTAAATTAAATGATATTAATAATATTATATAAGGATTAATAATTTGAATATAGGTATGATATGTTACAACAAGAAAAAAGTTTAATTAGTGAATTAGGGCAATTTTTGAAGATTAATTAATGAAGTAGGGCTATATTTGATAGGATGCTAAAAGATTACAAAGCTTCATCTAAAAATATTTAAGCTGAGCTGATAAAATCAGAAACTTTTCTGGTTTATTATGGAAGAGAGAAATATTGTGACAGATTTATGTAAGAATATTATAGATACCATTATTCTATGCTGATGATAATAATTAGGGAAATAATAGTATCATGATGTAAAAGCTTATTAAAATTTGTGATTTAGTTTCAAACATTGAGATATTAAAATAAATTGCATTAAAAAGTTGAAAGCAATAAAAACATCATGATAGCAATTACATACTATTGTTTGGTTACTACCCTGTTGCACATTAATTTTATTACTTGCCTTTGGATAGGGAACTTGACTTATACAAACTAACCTGTTAATGGTATAATGTTAAATGAGAGCTTCTTTGAATATTTAAAATTTTGATCATTCAAGTATATAGATCTTAGATTATAAACTTGTAATTTTACTTTTAGGTGACTTAACTTATTCTTTTTGTTATAATTTACTAAAGGAATTTTATTCTTTTTTAAATTTTTTTCATGAGATATTTTGACTATCTTAGTTATTAACGTTTGCTCTTAAATTGTAATTATACATATAATGTTATTTATTTTTTTAATAAAGTTTGATGGTGATTGTCCAGTCAAAATATATCTTTGTAAAAAATAAAAGCATAAGAGGGAAAATAGGTTAAAGAAGGAAACCTATTTAATAAAATTATAAATCTAATAATTCAAGAATTTTTCTCAAATATAGGATTTAAAGTGAATAGATATGGAAACATCATAAATCAAAATTAGTTTTATCAATGTTAGGAAATATATTAAAGGCTTCATAGTGCAGTAGTAGAGCATCCATCTGCCATGCACTATGATTTTGGTTCAGATCTTTAAATTGAAAATTTTGTCAGGATTTAACTAGATTTCATACTCAGCCTAACTAAGCATCCAATATTAATCAATAAATGGGTATCTAATAAAACAAAAATGGAAAAACACTCCTTCATCACCTAGCAATTGGCAACTCTAGGGAGTAATGCTTTCATTTTTTATTGTTCCTCTATGAGGTGCAGTTGGAAAGGATTTTGCTTTGCTGCTGCAGTGAGCTATTAAAAGGCTATTTTGCCTATATGTGTGTGTAATTAAACATGGTAAAATTTTTTTTTTTTTTTAAGTCAATGATTTTTATTATTTTACTCTAGGTTTTGGACGGTGTTTAGTATATCGAAATGCTAAATGTACTTTAAAATGTTATGCAAATCAGACCTATGACCAAATTCGTGGACCCGCAGCAGATTCATTGAAAAAGAAAAGGATTTTCCAGCATGAGGTTCTAGATGATGATGGCATTTGTTCACCAGGTTTGTATTTATGATTTGTTTTTACATAATATAATAATTTTGCTTAGTTCATGAGAAACTACTTAATTACTTAAAATGCATTTATTTTTTCCATTTGATTTCAAAGTTTCAGTAAATTTCATTAATCTTACTTCATCTTATTCGTAGTTAATATGTGAGGTATTGCTTTATCAATTGGGTCTTTATCCTCATCAAAATATATTTATATAGAAATAGATTTAAATAAATAAAACAAGAGATAGACAAATCTTTATCTTATACTTCTGATACTTTTTATTTCTTTTATAAATAGACTATTTAATTGTAAAAATGTTTTTTAATTTATATATATTTCCTACATCATTTTTCTTTCATTGTATACCTTTCTTTAAAATATTCAATAAAATAACTCACTATATTTTATGAAATGTCTTTTCAAGATCAATGAAACAAATATTAGTTTTTTTTTCTCTCTCTATTTATTTTTAAGCCAATAAACATCACATGATCACCATTTCTTATGCTTGCTCTTAACTGTTATAGGTACTGAACTGAGTTCAGACCTATACGACTATATAAGCTAATGAGCTTGGATTGAAAATATTATAGGGTTTTCAATTTAAGTCTTATAGTTTTGTAGTTAAGTAGAAACAAAAGGTGGCTGCTGGAGAGTTGCATTAGATCCTTAAGATCTAGGTGCAGTGCTCTCAGATCCAAGGTTCCTCACTGACGAAGGCCACAAGCCAGAAACTAGTCAGGACATATTGAATGAGTAGGCACTAGATGGAGATTTTATGCACAAGACTTCTGGCATCCATTGATTACTCTGGCTTGCACTGAGTGGCAATACGTACAGAGAGTTTTGCCTGTCTATTTATTTTTCAAATTTGTCCCCACCTTCAATTATAGCCATATTCAACTTTTTATTTCTCAGGTCACTTACATATGGGCTGCAATATAGTATACTACATCTTTATAACATGATAATGTAAAAAATAAACCTAAATGTGTCCGAGTATTTATTTAAAAATTAATATGATTTTTGATGTTGAGACAAACTTTTGATTATTAATAATTGGGTCATGCTACTTTTAATACTTCTTCATATATTTCATATTAATAGGATGGTTCATAAAGATAGATTGATGAGAGCAATGTGGGCAACATTTTTCAGTCACTAATTTTCAAAATTCAGCATTTTTTCCCTCCCTCTTTCAAAAATAATAATCTCCAGTTTCGTATTGTTTTTGAGCTCAAAGAATTTGGCAAATAGTTTTGCATAATTATATCCCAATGTAGCAATTATACATTAATTTCTGTTTTTAATCTGTTCTTAAATTCTTTGTATAAGGCGGCTAAATAATTTTGAATGATTGTATGGTTTTCTAGTGAAATGTCAATACCATTTTATTTAGCTTTTATTACAGTTGGTGCAATGTATGTGTTTTAGACACCTATATATATATATTATAAAGAGAATGTTAATAATAGTAGAAATATATATTATATTTAATAAAATTTTATAAAAAATAGTCAATGCTAAATAGAGAGATTTTATATTAGATACAATTTAATTAATTAGTATTCAGTGCTTAATTGTTTATAAAACATCCAACATAAAATCTCACTATTTTGTGTTATTTTTTATAAAATTAATATACAGTATATTTTATTAATAAAATATATTTTAATAAAATATATTTCTATTATTATTAACTTTACTTCTTATAATATATATATATGAAAATAATAAATATATGAACTAACCTAAGGAAATATATAAAAAAAAATACTAATGAAACACCCAATTACTTCTCTATAAACCTGTTTTAATATTTCAACCAGTAGACTGGTTTTCATCAGAAAGCACACTAAAATGAACATAGCATTTGGAAAATTGTACAGTATTTGATTTTGTATTTCCACATAATTGATGCTTAGTTTCTCATTAATTAGATATAATGACTCATTTCTCTTATGTATTTTGACCACATTAACGTGTGCATACACTTTCATCTTATAAAGCAAATATTTTATATGCTATATGTGAAATTATTTTATTTTTAGTCTATAAACATTGATTGAACTAATTAAGATTTTCTGTGGTGTCACATAGAAATGCTTAAATTCCCAGTAAACTTTATTGTTTTGTCATAAAAATAAGATAATTTCTTGCTGCAACAAAAAAATATTAATCCAGAACTTTCTTCAGCTTAGACATTGCACCAATGTATGTAAAATAATATTATAATTAATGTTCATTTTCACATCTTATTAAAGATTCACAAGGAAAAGAATCCTTTAACGATTTGTGTTTTACGGTATAATGATGAACAGTATTATATTTTTTTTTAATGTAACATTTTCATGATAAATCAAACTAATTGCTGAACTGTGTTTATTTTGTGTACTAAAATATTTTTCTTCTCTCTTATCTTGAAACACTCAATTTTTTTTGAATATTTTTTGTTTGTATTTTGAAAGCATTTCTGACATTGTCAGTAATTAAATCACAGCTTGACATAAAAAAGTACATTTCAAGTTTGCTGTCATAATCAACACTTAAAACTTGTAAGAAACAAAACTGTTATGCATAACTGTAATTATACAGTATAAAGCAAACAAAGTGTTGTGAGTGCAGTTTCTGGAAGGTGGTACATATTTTAAGATATTAAAAACTTAGATTAATGAGGGTGTGTTTCAGGCCACACATAAAAGCTTGGCAGGCCCCAGGTTGAATATGTCTGTTCAATTGCACTTCTGGTTTCTACGGATTTTGTAAACCCAAACTGTTCTTTTAACATAGTATATTAAACCTATTATAAATATGTTTATTTAATATTCTCAATAATATTCAAGCTGCATGTGAAATCAAATTTAATTTTCTAAAATCCTTCCATTTTTTTAAAAAATTAATCATGACTATTAAACACTCTTCTGATCATAAAGTAAATTGCAAATATTAATTAATTCTTTCAAACTGGTTTTTATTCTTATAGCTTTCATTAATTCAACCAGAATTTCAGCAATTTATTATGATTTCCCAGTTTGTATTTTAGTTACAGTTTTAACAACTCCATTTTTCATTATTGCGCAGACAATATTATTTTTTTATCTTTCTCAGGTGAGAGCTTATTATTAATTCTATTATACATATCATTTTCTATATCACTCATTCATCTGAATTTCTTTTAAATAACTTTTATTCTTTACTTCATGCTTTATTTGTTGGTTTCGTTTCTGCTATCTGTCCTGCATTATTTGATGCATTATAGAATGGTAGACTCTGGATCTTAGTCATGGGCTATTCCTAGTTCTGCCATTTCTGATACTCTAACTTCTTATGAACTATCGAGCAATAAAGCCATTTTATTATTGTTTATTCTATTCTGTTTTTCCCATTCAAAGTATTTGATTTTTCTATAAATTAAATTCTGATAACCATTTGTAATTTCTAAGCATTGTTGTTTGTATTAACTGTTATATATTTTTATTTCTCTTGTAAACTTTCTTATACAGTATAAAGACTAACCATGGGCTGAATACCCATTGATTGTGATAGTTCTCCCATTAGTGATAAAGACCATATGTATATTACTATTATGTATTTTACTTTTACAATATGTCTATAGTCACTCATGTAACAATTCAGATTAATTTATGATCTTCACCTATGTAATAATAGCTTAGATGTGATTTACAAATCAGTTAGGTGATTAGCTGAGAATCTGTTACTGCAAAATATATATATATCATTATCTTCACATTATTGAAGACTTTTTTAAAAGTTGTTCTTGAATAATTTCCATCTTTTATTTGTATTTACAATATCATTTGTTATAATATATAGACTTACTTGTTGTGTTAATGCTCTCTTAATGGTTGTTTTATCTTGTGAAACAAATTTAAATTTTTATATAAAAGTAAAGATTGCTTTTCATGTACACTATTGCTTTTTTTGAATGCTTGATTGTAGGAGCACCTTCATTGATTAAGCAAGAAAGATAAATAACCTGAAACTTTCGAGTACATGTATATAAGGAAATCAAACTTTATGTATTACTTTTTAGTTATAAGATAAATACATTGTTTCTTTAGAAAGCATATGCTGAAAAAATATTAAGATGAAATAAAAAAATGGAAATTCTAATTATCTTAGATGTTAAAAGGTAGTAAAGTTTAAAAATAATCGTATAGATTATTCATGTGGAAAATGTATAGGTACTGAATTGAGTTTAGATCTATATGACTATATAAGCTAATGAGCTTAGATTGAAAATATTATGGTGTTTTCAATTTAAGACTCGTGGTTTTGTAGTTAAGTAGAGATAAAAGGTGACTGCTGGAGGGTTGCATTAGATCCTAAGATCTAGGTGCAGTGCTCTCAGATCTAAGGCTCCTCACTGACGAATGCCACAAGCCAGAAACTAGTCTGGGGATATTGGATGAGTAGACACTAGATGGGGATTTTATGCACAAGCCTTCTGGCATCCATTGATTACTCTGGTTTGCACTGAGTGGCAATACGTATGGAGAGTTTTGCCTGTTTTAATAATATTTATTTTGTTATGTAATATTTTTTCTGAATTATGGATAACTAAAACTACAGATCTGAATATATAGGGAAATACTGTATTGTAAACAAAAATGTAAGAGTACAATACTTCATTATAGTACTGGCATTTTAGATCTCAAAGTCATTTTAATATGAAATAAAGATTCATGTCTTAAAAACAATTTCTTATAGTCTATGATGAAAATCTTAATAATTCAACAAATTAAGTGTCGAGATAAAATGAATTCAGAATAAATATGGATTATAGTTCACTGTACAACAATTCCACAATTTTTAACATTTAATAAGTTCCATTTTAGTTATGTACCTCATAAAGATCTATAGTAACAATATATATATTAATATACTATGTGTTTACTTGATATTATTATTAATGTGTATTATGATAAATTATTCATCCTTATATTCATAATCCTTGTTATCAAATAAGATATAAAGGAAATAAGTCAAACAATTTTCAATTAAATTAACCTATAATATATATGGTCCATCTATTATTTATTCCTGTAATAAACTGTAAAATGAATTTCTTGCTATACAAGTTATCGAGTTATCTTAAAAAAGTTTGCTGTCATTAACAATACAAGATTATCAATTTGTATATTGCAGATTATTCACTAAGGACATAGTAATACTATAGAAAAGAATAAGGCAATGTATATGTAGAAACTGTGAAAAATATTGGAAAACTAATTAAAACAAATATTTTTTTGAACTTATTGTTTATTTCTGTATCTTACTACAATTATATTTGTGTTTGTACGATGAGCACATCAACATGCATAGAATAATTTAGATTAACACAAGATCTTTACTTTCTATTTACTCACCACTATGTAACAGGATATGTAGTTGGCTTGACTACCTGAAAGATGAATCTTAAATATGCTAATAATCTGAAAGGATTTTCAATAGTCATGGTAAATAAATGTGTGATCACTGAAAATTTGCGTTATTATTTTGCATTGCATTATATTTTATTTGTGATTTTCATAGTTTTTAATTTTAAAAAGCTTATACTTTTTAATTACAGGAGAATGTGTTAAAAACAAACAAGTTTTAATAAATAAATGGATGCCAACAGTGACTTCATCTCATCTTCCAAGCTCAGCACAGCAAACAGATTATAGAGAAGTTCCTATTACGTAAGATTTATTCTCAAATAATATGATTAAAAAGTTAAAATAAAAATTGTTTGTGATTTAATAAGGTCTTTTAAAGATATTGAACAGAGTGTTATAATAAATCCATGAGTTTAAAAACTTCATTCAGGCTCAGAATTTCCCGTACTAAAGAATTCAAAACTATATATTTTTAATAAAAAAAATAACAATTATTTCACATATGCATTTAATATTATGTAATATTTTTAATAATCTTATTTAAGCAACAGTTCGATTGTTTGTCAATATTTTTTAGAATTATAAATATACCATATTATAATATATGCATAAAACAAAATTGTGTGTGTGTCTCTCTCTATATATATATATCTTAACATACAATATCAATAATTTATGTTAAGATTTATATATAAACAATTCAATTGTATGTAAATAATAAAATAATAATATTTATTGCTTTGAAGAAAATTGATGAACAGTCGAAACTTGCTTAAATAAGGTTAATAAAGAAGTTGCTCA
The DNA here is from genome assembly GCA_028023455.1 of Epiperipatus broadwayi. Classification (NCBI taxonomy): domain Eukaryota; kingdom Metazoa; phylum Onychophora; class Udeonychophora; order Euonychophora; family Peripatidae; genus Epiperipatus; species Epiperipatus broadwayi. The sequence goes on from JAQFVV010006298.1 coordinate 438,687, forward strand.
ATATTACGTGCATATGTGAAATTATTTATTATCAATTGTCTCTAAATAATCATCTTTTAAAGTAAAGTAAATTTTGAATATGCAACTAAAGTCATCTTTTTTTTTTTTTTCTATCTGTATAGAATTAGGGTTTCTATTTTACCCTTATTTATTAAAACATTTATTTATGAAATGACTGTTGTTTTTTTATAATTGAAAACAATCTAGTTTCTGTTTGGATTTATTAAACATTAGTTCTGAATTTCAGCATGCTCTTAATTTTTTTTATTCATTTTTAATTTATACCATCTCAGGATTGTCCATTTGCATGGATATTTCACTTAGGAATAGTAAAATTTAATTGCTGAAAAAAGAATAAAGATGGCTAGGTGAACTATTAGAAACACCATTGTATTAGAAATTTAGAATTCTCTATTCTTTAACAAATGTAATTATACTGTGTTAGTTTTTTATGATAGTTGCATTCTTGTTATATAAAGCTGCCTTGTAGATATAACGGTCGGGGAAATTTAGAGGTTTTATCTTATCTGCCGTACAAGGGCGCCACCAGGCCATTTGAACCTGGAAAATTTATATAGTAAGCAGATACTTACTGTTAAGATCCAAATTTTATTTTATATTGACCGTTAGCCCATGCCACTAGCTCAAGGAGAGGCAGAGATTTAAAATCTACTTATTAAATATTTTAATAAAGAAAGACTTAAAATAAAATATTTTTAATATTAAAAAAAAAATAAGCCACTGCCAGTAATAACACACAAAAAACATTTATTAACGCACATATATAAATATTTAAAATTGAGGAATAAATTTATCTTGATTTTAATATTAATTTTAAATTTAAATTATTTGGAGTAAGTCCGCACAGATAGACAGTTTATAAAAGTTTGTTTTATAATGTTGAGTACAGATTAGCTACAGAGATTACTCAAGTTAAAAACTTTTAAAAAAAAGCAACAACAAACATTCAATCTCAGACTAAAAGTTCGCAACCAAACCAACGCCTTTTTCCGGATATACAGATGCAACCAATGCAATATGAAGATGTTAACATAAAACCACGCTGTCAGGAATGTGCATCTGCAGCATGATATTATTTGAAGGACATGATCTGTCTGGCGAAGGAATCATGTATATAATATTTGAGAGAAATGCTACGTATGGGGGAGAGCGGTCTATCTGCCGACTTATAATCCCTATCCATAGAGCTAAGGAAGTCAATGTCGCGGGAAATATATCTGCGTACATTGCAATGCAATGACTATGCCTTTGGGTCATGCATTCAGTTGGACTTTGCCCTGTATGCTAAACACGCTTCACATCACATTGACATAAACACCCATATATACCTCCACCAGCATCGACCTAACTACGAAACAAATAGCCTGAAATTAAAACCCTTTAAAATAAACATAAATGAATTTAAATATAAAGTTTTTAATTGAACAATTGCTAAGGGAAATTTACAATAAAGTAAACCCAATGGCACTCATCATAAGGTGCCGCATTGACAACAACAACTTAAAATATATATAACAGTAAATACATTTAGACACTCAGCATGAGGTGTCGTATTTACCGATATATATACACTTTCAGTTATAAAAAAAATATTAAAACATAATCAACATAATGAATCCATGCAGCTATCTATACCCAACTTAAAATTTAATACATTTTTTTGATTTCATTAATAAATATTAATAAAGAAAATGGAAATAATTGAATCGGCAAACATATATATAAAAAATATAAAAATAAATATTAATAACTGATTTAATCTTTTATGTTGGTCAGATAAGAGTTTATGGTTTAAACTTAGTTAGGTCTTAATTATTTAAGAAATTATTCACAAGTTCATTTAGCAAAAGTTTATAATGATTTGTGTTCATAATTATACTTTACATTAGAGAGCTCCCAGTTCCTTGTGCCAATTCCTACGAATTCTTTATTATTCAAAATTTAAGAGAAAATCGGTCTGTTGTTCATACCATAGTTATCAATCCGGAGGCTGCCTTAGCTGATTGATCCTGGAACTATTTTTTTGTAGGACCCATATGATTCGGGGTCTTCAATAGTGTCATTCATATTTCAACAGTCATTTCATTTGAAATTAGTAAGAGGGTGAAAAGTGCGTCTTTTCACCTTCCTCCTTAAAAATCAAGCTGGAACTGTTCTTAATTTGAATTGTTTTCCTTTTATACTAATCTTCTGGATTCACCAAACATAATTTCCTATTCCGGTGGTTTTTATTAGGGTCCAAGTTGTGGTTACCTTCCACAAGCTGGTAACATAAATTTTTTATATCTTATCTGACCTTTAATTATAAATCTGCCCCAAGGGCTCATTTCCTTTGGATTAATTAAAACCAACAATCATTTCCATTTTGAGTTTTAACAATAGACAGTAATTTAATTATTGTACATTTTTTTATCTTTAAGTTTTTGCTTAAAATTTAGTTTTAAAATATCTTTTTTTTTTGTAATAAAGTTTTTTTTAATAATTTTCCATCTGTGCGATTTATATATAAATACGTTTTTGCAAACTTTTAGTTTTCAATTTTTAATTCTAACTTTTATTTAATAACTTTTATTTGCAAACATTTATACTTTAACTTTTTTTTTTTTTCAAATAATGTAATGGCATGGGTGCCCGTTACAAAGAGTTTTTTTTTTTAATTTTTACTATCTTTTCAAAAAGTTAAATACATAAAGTACTACATATATAATTTAAAGATAATCTTAAATACTATATATCTATTATTGTATGTTGCACACTGAAACAAGAGTGAACGGTCATGTAATGTATAATTTTGATAGTGTGCTTATCATTTTTACCAAAAGGTCAAAATGCCCAATTGTAGTTATCTTATAATGACTGAGGTCACTAAATATTTTCTGGCTGCACTAATTATGGATCTATAGTTATATAAGTTTGTTGGTTTGGACTCAAACCTAATGGTATTGAAGCTTTCAACTCATCTGTTTAAATAGATTAAAACCACTGGATTGAGTAATGCAATAATATATCTTGCCATTGGACAGTTAGCTAGTATTGTTGGCTTATGCACTGGTTATATAATTGGTTAAAAAAAAGATGTTATTTTATATTGTCTAGATCTTAAAATGCTTATGTCTTTTAATCAGAGGTTTTAATTAAAAATTTTTATATTTAAATCTGTAGAGAGCATTAGTCTATGAAGATTTATTTACATCAACTGTTTAATATTATATATGATTGCTAATAAAATTAAATAATGAAATATTTACAGTTCCAAAGAAAGCAATATAATTTCACATAATACATATATATATATATTTGCAACAAAAAAATAAAAACAGCAAAGGCTTAAAAAATAAGTGATTCATTTTATTCTTGATCCTTGCTAATATGCACAGTGCTATTTATTCATAGTTCCGACAAAGGCTAGTTTGTTTCTGTTAATTATATATGTAATATTAATAAGAAAGATAAACTCTTAACTTATTTATTATTTATTTATAAGACTATTAATATGGATAAAAATTAATTCCATCTTTGTAAATTAGAATACAAGCCATATTGAATGAGGCTGTATACACATCTTGGCCGATTTAAATTTCACTTTCACTGGTATTATTATTTGGTCTAAATATCTATATAAAAATTTGGAAAATGATTTGTTTTCATTCATTATGTTGATAACTTTAGTATTAGAAGACATTTGCATTAATATGACAAGAAGTTAAGAATTTATCTCTCTGATGAATAATAAATAAAAATTGCAATCATTCACAATAAATACTAATGAAATGCTATTTGAATAACTTAAATTATAAATTTATATTATTCACTTGATATTTTATTAATATTTATTCTAATGATTCCAATTTTTATTTATTATGTGGGTTATGTATATTTATTTGTATATATGTGTGTTAAACAGATAAATAATATAAAGATTATTTAATAATTGCTATATTGGTATAAAAACTTTTTTTAAAATAAGGTTTTTTGTTTTTTTAACATGAACATTAAATTGTATAATATCTGTATATCTATTAGATAATATATATCTATCTTCTTATAATTTCTGAATTATAATTATGATAATTCAGATTTACAGGACTGATTTCATGGAGCTTCTTTATCACCTATATCAAATCCTTAAATTTCAACTTCGATAATTTCAAATAAAGCAAATAAATTTTATTTTACATAAATTAAGATGTTGATCTTTTTTGATTTGTGGTTAGTGATGTTTAAGGGCTGATTAAGTGTATTTCTTTGAAATTGATTATGTGAGCCTTGTAGTGACTTTTAATATTGTTATATATATTGTAACCTTAACTTCGGTCATTTTTAAAATCCAATAAAACAAAAATCCAATACACAGCTTGTAACCTCAACCCTTCAGACCAAATAAGGCGGAGACAGCTAATAATAATAATAATGTAGGTATTTTACCTGGGCACCAAATTGCAACTGTAGCATCAAATATAGTTTCCACCCGAGATCATCATCCTTTAATAAATAGGAAGTCTGTGGAGGAAGCAAGTTATTAAAACTTTTCCAAAAGAAAATATAATTTTAATAAGTTTTTAAATTATAACTAATAAATTGAGTTTTGAGTTTGAACTCAGTAATTACTACGCAAATAAATTCCTGATACATTAGTTAGAAATATAATCAAATTTCCTCCACAAACCCACATAGCTATATGATCTCCAGTGGCAACTACAATAATGTTCTAACAAACACAGAGTAGAAAATTTTGCTCTCCCCCTCCTTTACAAATAAATTAAATAACCCTTCGTTCTCCACATCAATTACCCTCCATAGTTACAATTATTTTAATCTTAAATATTCATGTTTAGGTTCCCCATCCCATCTTCCAAATTATGTCTCTTTAATGCCCTACCAACCACTCTGTATTCTCAAACACTCTAATAATAGTAATCTTATTCTTTAAACTCTTAGAATTATGAATGCTCTTATTCTCATGCTCTTATTCTCAGGGTCATGACTTGTGGTGAAGTGCAACCCTCAATTATTTTTCAATTCACTGCCAATCTTTGGACACTATCCCAGCAGATACAAATGGAATAGACATATGTTTATTTAAAGCTGATGTCTACTTTCACTAACACTAATAATAGGACTTATAATAATAAAGATAATAATAAATATGATATTTTAACTACTTAATTAATAAAACAATTATTATAATAAATTTTAAATATATCTTGATCAACTGGTAAGGCATCCAAATATCAAGAGTGAAGAAGAGATTTTATGCTCACCTGTAAGACTAGTCGGAATGCAATGAACCAAATAACTAAATATTAATTTTATAATGAAATCATTCTCTCATCTGTTTGCCAAGTACTTATTAAAATTTTTAACATATCTGCCATTAATTCAAATCTTCAAATCCCAACAAGTGAAAATGTATTATTTTACTTTGGCAATAAAAATTTATGAAAATATTTTATGAACAATCTGCACTAGAAATATGAGTTATTTCGATTAATTCTTTCATATTATACTCCGAGTATTAATGACTATAATAAATTTATAAATATTATAATTCAGTCAATGTTATGAAACTAATATTGTGACATTTTGATATCATGTAGCTCTGGACATACAAAACATTAAGACACCAGACACAAGTTTAAATTTTTAAAAACAACAAATATTTATTAACATCTATATAAAAGGAAAGAAAAACTACAATTCAAGTTAATATTGTATCGATCCCAAATTAAAAAAACTATGAGATACAATTAAAATTATTTACAATGGGGATCTGCACTGGCTGCAATTACGAACTTGTATACACTAAGTGAAATGAATACATAGCTTGTCCCAGTAATAACTTTTATTATAAATAGTTTTGGGACTAATTACTATTCATCCATATAAGTAATTTATAGTTCTTTGACCCATAATATTTTGTTTAATATTTATTTGGTTATATCTGAAGTGGTACGTCAGTAACATTATGTAAAATACAATTATTGTTAACCATGTTAATTAGCTTAAAGCCCATAAAAATTTAAGGTAATATGTATTGAGTTTATTAAGACATTTATATTTTCAAGATACTAAAGTTATGTTATTTAAGAAACTCATGACTTAAATGCAATAAAAAATTACTTTAACTTTCTACTTTTTAAATTTGTATACATATCATGAACTATTATTGCCATAACCTAATATTCAAATTCCATCTAATAATTATGTAATATGTTTTAATCACTGTATCAATACACACATATGCGTATCTATGCTATAGCCCAACATGAGTTTACTATTCCTTTCTTACCAGTCCAACAATGACTTGTTTTTGCATGAACCTGGTATGATGCGTACTGCTTGCTGAATTTAAATTTGTGAATATAAATTTAGAATAAAGATTAGTTCTCACCCAAGCTAGAACAAAGCTTAGCTACTCAGTGCATCAATTTATGAATATGATATATTTAATCCCTAAACAAGTAACTACTTTTCACTAGTATGCAATGACCTCACAAGTAAGAAACACAAAATTATCATACACTCCTATGAAGCAGTCAATCTTAGCTTAAGATTGAGCTTCATGGGTCTGTCTACTAACCTATGTTTAAACCCTATATCCCATCCCGCTCCTTTTGTTGTGTATATATATTTTATGTATATATTTGAGATGCGTGCCTAAGTTATAAAATTTTAATGTTTCAATAACATTTTTTTAAAATTATTATTAATTCTTTTTTATTAAATTAAAGTACATAGGTGCGGCTCAGATATATATAGTATAGGAGCAAAAAACTAACATAACAAAATATTGATTTTTTTAAAAAATATTTTATTACACGTCATTTTTTAAATTTTTTCTTTTTAAATTGTTTTTCCTATTAAAATGTATATTTATAAAATCCAAGATGGAAGATGCAATGGTTAATTGTCCAAAAATAATTAAAGGGTTGGAAACACTATTGTTTTAATCTAGGGAAGGTATTTTTAATTAAAGTTTTTACTTAAAATAAAATGGGGATTAAGATTAAAGATTTTCTTTTGTTATAAACATTTTTGTCAAATCTATTTCTAATCTGGAAATAGATTTGAATTTATTTTTGGACATTATCTTACTGTTGCATCTTCAAAAACAATCGATAAAGAAAAGGTAAGAATTTTTAAGATCAGAGATTAGATTTTAAGCTAAAATTAAGTAATTAAAAGCATTCCAGAAATACCTGAGCAGTGTATAAAATGGCCTGATTTTAAATCACCTGGAGAGAACAGATTAGCTACTACTGAAAGAAGTATGTTGTCATCAATACTCCAAGCAACTTTGAAATCTAAGATAATGATAGAGTAGACGCCAATATCTTTCGGACCGTTTTGGGTCATTTTTCCCGCTAATGTACCATCTAACTGCTGTCCTGAAATGAAGGAAAGCCTAAAGAAGAAGTCTGGAATGCTAAATGGAAGCTTGCTGTCACATAAGAACTGCCATACACGAGCTGGACTTTTTTAATATGGACTCTTAAAATGGTGCAAGGTAAATTATTTCAAACTGCCACCATTGAAACTAAATCTAACTAGTCTCAAACTCTACTATCAATTTCTCCTAATGTATAATTTAATTTTGTAAGTTTTCTAATATGTAAATTGCTCTCAAATAATTTCTATAAATTTAATTCTCTCTCATATGCTCTAACTTTCTTTAATTTTGGTGTGGTCATTTATTTATAGTTATTTATTACTTGATTTTACATAAATAGTCAAAATAAGAGTCATAGATCAATTCATAGATCACATGACCCTATCTCTTAAGCTTGTAAGTTATTAACAGTGAGGATTGCCAACTCCTCTACAAGCTTTATGACAAATGCTTAGCCAGAGCCAGCACTCAAAATATCTCCGTCAGAAACCCCTCCCCAAACCCCTGACCATGGTTTCGCACTTTGGCACTCCTCAGAGAGGTGTCAGGGTAGGTTCAGACACTAGATCTAAAAATACCAACCCAAAGCTAAGCACTTAGCTAAAAGTTATCTATTGAGTGGAAAATCTGAAACTCTCAGACATCTACATGTCTTCAAACCCAGCTATCCAACTCAAATAGCCACATGGGGCCGATAGATCTTCAGCCATACCATATATTAGTAGTCATAGCAATATAAAATTGCATAAGACTTTTGGCAGAGACTATAAAGTCAAAATAAGTCATAGATCAATTCATAGATCACATGACCATATCTCTTAATACTTTTTTATTTTAAATTCTTAAGTTGTAGACAGTTTAAAATCTTAACTTTCAAAGAAATTAAAAGTAATTATTTTAATTAATGTCGTGTAATTAATCCAACATTCAAAAGGTTTTTTTTATTATTATTATCTTTTACATTTGATTAAATTTTAATTTATTTGTAATATAATAACATACATGTCAGATTCTCATGCAATTTAGTTTAAATTTTAAACGATAGAGGGCAAACAACCATAGACCGTTATAGTGAACTTTTACCGGATTGTTCCCCCTATATAATTAACAATAGCTTTTTCCAAATATAAGATGAGATAAAAATTAAAAACAAAAAATACAAATTGATACAAAAGAAAATAAAACATAATTTACAATTTTCCTTTATACAAAGTCCTTACGGATGATGTATTTTGTTAAATAGATGTTGGTAGAACTCCCGTTTGATTTACAGAGCATCCTGAAGTATTTCAGTGGGCAGTCTGTGTATAGTTAGATGTTATTCATCCCATAGATTTTATCAGACAGTCATATCTTTATATTTTTATATGGTCATAGTCGATAGGAACAATGCTTCAACCCCGACCCAATTACGCTCTTTAGCCAAAATATTTCATGCTTGAACTATATATATATACAACTTTACATAAATTTATAGTCTAATAAAATAATTTTATAGACAGAATAAAACTTAACTGTTTTAATTTCTTTTTTTTAAAATTTGAATTAATAATGATTTCCACTTCTCTATCGAATAAATCAGATTAATGTTCCATCCATTTCTTTTATTTTTTTATTCGAATGTCAAATTAATTAAGAAAAATTGTCTATTTTGTAGAACAATATAAAAATATAATCCTTCTGATCTAATTAGCTTGACCGATCTCTTTTGCCAACAAGAAAAAAAAAGCAGACGATTTCTTAATTGTTTCCTTTTTATCTTGGCGCTATTTCTATTATTTGAAAACAAGCGTTTCAGCTTTTAAAATATTTTTTTTTACATTGATTCATTAAAAAAAATAAATACTACACGTTCTAAAATAAATTTATAATATTTTTATCTCACTTACATTTGAAATATTGATTTACTTTCTATTGTTATAATTATTGTTTTTTTTTATTTAAGTCATTGTCAGTTTAATTACACAATACAAACGATCAAATATATATACATAACTATGTACAACAATTTTAAATTTTATTAAAATTGGCATTTTCTTAGTAATAAAATTGTATTACTAATATATATATATGTGGGTATTTTTTTTTTTACAATCAATTACCCATCATTAATAACTACTTAGTAGTAGTTATTCCACTGTTTAGAGAAAAAAAATATTAAAAATATAAAAACATTATCCAAAAAGTGCTCTAGCAAAATCTTTTTATCTTTCTACCTGCCAATAATAAAAAAAATATTTCATTATTTCAGATTGCTTAGGTAGGTTGTTGGATAGCGATTTTTAGCTACCTACACAGTCCATATATTTTATTTAATTAAATAAGGTATTTATAAGGAATTAATTATGGGCAGACATTGATTTGAGAGTGAATTTGTCATATAATGTAGAGACGGAGTCATATGTGGAAGGCTAAAATTAATAATAAAGAAACACGTACGTTTGGATCTGCAATGTGAATGTGGCAGTATGTTAAAACTGCGAAGCCAATGGATGAATTTAAAATAACGGGCTGGCGTTTGCCATAGGCCCAACGGTAAAGAGGTCACATAAGCATCATCAGGTGTAAGGGTCTGTGCCGCAATTACTCCCTGACTGCATGACGGTAGCCAAGCCCTACAGGAACATTCCATTATGTCCACTTGTGTAGGACGACTAGGATCCAGTATTTACTGTGTGATCCGGAATATCCACGGCTTGAAGATGGATTATTGCATCTCTAAACTGTAACACATGTCTATCTAACATAATATATTTTAAGATTTAAGATATAATTTATGACTCGGTCTCACATTACCAACATTTAATAAATAACTTATTTTGTTCTCAAAGAAATGTACTTAATATTTATTATTTAAAATTAAAATCAAGTTTAAAAGGTAATTTGTAAGTTGAGGTGGTTATTCTAAGAAATAATATGTCCGCCACCTGCTATGTAGTAGACTCCTGCATTTACAATAAGTGAAACAATGATATGAAAATAACTGAAACAAAATAATCTAACATAAGTAAATATTAATCATATGATTTGCAGGACATGCATCCACTATTTCATGTAATCATTTATTTATCTATTAGAGAATTATGTCGATTTCCAAGCTGACCAGCCAACATAAGTATAAAAAAAAGAAATTTACTATCTGGTCACTGCACAAGATGGCAACCGTTTTAATTTGGATTTACATTTAAAATTTGGTGAGATCCAGTCGGAAATCTTATCGACATGCTATTATTAAATAATAAAGAAAATGCAAAAGTAGAAATACATACCCAAGAAGGTAGACAGTTAGGTAAGCTAAATTATTAAAAGAATTTACAGAATAGGTTAACAATTAATTTTATAAGTGTACAATTTATATAGAGTTGGCTATAGCTTATGAATAGAATTTAGAGTACTCTAAAGGCCTTGGGTACAGGTACCTGTTTTATAAGGAGCTTTTCATGTTCCATGGTCAGTTGCAAATTTTTCATTAGTTTAAGCAATAGCAGTCCTTTCCCCGCACTCAGGTTATGGGTTCATTTCAATAGCAGCAGTAGCCTTCCAACTATTTGGACAGCAGATCCTCAAGATTCAATTTGTGAAGGGCACATGTGGAAGTTCGGGCATCTGGTTGACCATCTCCGTAGGAGAATAGTCCGGGCGCTTTCTACTCGGTCATTTTATAATAGACAAATTAATTCAGGATTCTCTGATTCTCCCAACCAAGCAAGAACACAGCACAAAGTCTAATTATAATTTCAAAGTCAAAATGTCCTTTTCTCTTTTCTTTTATCTTATCTTTTAATTTCTTCTATTATATTTTTAGCTCAAACCATTTGCTCCGAGGAGAATCAATGCATTAGCCAGAGTTTTAGATTTTTAATTAATTCATAAAGCTACATTTCCTATTGTTTAGATTCGTTTTACCTTTTCAACATTTTTAGCAATTAAAACTTTTAGGGCATTTTTTTAATTAATCCATTATCTCTCACTGACCATGACTTGTAAAATCTCAAGTACAAAGGGGATTCATAATTTATTTTTACTTTTCTTTAAATTAAAATTGAATTTCAAAATTATTATTTAAAATAAGATTTTTAAAGCCAGCAATAAATGAACGAAAGTTTATAACTTAAAATAAATAGTTAAAGTTATATGCACATTATATAACTAAAAGAGAAATTTAAAATTATATCAAATATTTTCATTTATTGTTTTAAATTTGTTATTGAAGTGTGTGTGTGTTTACGGTGAATTTGACAGATGTTTATATATTTTTAATACCACTACACACACAATTCGAGACCAAAAAGTTTAAATTTAGATAGGATAAAGGTGGTGGGTGAGAGATGATAGAAAAAGGTGAAACCTAAGATTTGAATTCAAATCTTACTGTTTCAAGGTTTACTCAGAGAATCATAATCACAGTAAGTATAATTATTCTTTTAATGGTATTATGTCTTTAATCAAATATAAAGTAGAGATAAAATTGGCATATATTATTATTATTACTCTTTCAGTCCTTTATTCTTTTTATAATCCATTTATTCCAGTATTAAAAATTAAATATTTGAAATAGTATGAAATATTATGAAAGTTTGTAATAGAATTAAATATTCAAATATTAAAAATGACTTATTCCAATTAAGATTAAGAAAAGTTTGTAGTACAATGTTCCATCCAAATTTATTTATTAAGTTATTCAACAAAAGATAAGTGACAATAAAAGTCTGTACCTGATACATTCTCGGATATATAGATCGAAGCTTCCGAATTGGACGAGTTGACTTTATCATGGCGTATTGATTTCCTTGTAGATTGGTAAAATTTTTGGCATCAATTGACTTAATAGAGGAGATAAGTGCGCCTATGAACCCTCTAGTGCTCCATTATTAAGATATACAATATATACTTTTTAAATAAAAATTAATAACTTTAGTCAGATGATAGATTGAAACAGAATTTGTTGCATGCTCACTGGGCACAAGATTTTTATAGAAGACCCCAACTCAAATCTGAGTTTAGTTTTATTGAATCTATCCATCAATCACCCTTCTGATCTAACTGTTTACCCTTTGACCTCTAATATTAATTTTTAATTGGTTTATTCAAATTTTGTCTGGACATTACTTATTCACAAACCTCCCTTCTCACGTGTGTTTGAGAGATATTTTCCCGCATTGAACAACAACAACAAAAAAAAATGTAAAAAGAAAATGGTGGAAAATTTTATAAAAAATTATTTTAAGAAAAATGAATAGACTAAATTTTGTTTAAAGATTTATGAGTGAAAACCATCATAGATTTCTTTAATACCCATATAAAATAATACCCCTCTCAAGACACTTTCGAATGGTATCTGTATGATGTATAAAACCCTAATATTTTCTGCATAATTAAAATTATATACATCGCACACACACATGCACATATAATACTAATTACTAACAATTTACTTATTGTTACTTTAATTAACAGTAAACTGACTTTATAATCTTTTTGAAATTTGAAGAGCTATCCATATAACTGATATTAATCCATCATTAGAATTAGCAAGTTAAAAATTCATGATATCAACTTTCACTTTTAAAATATCTTTGATTCACTTTTATTTTTATATTATGTTCTTAATTAACTGTTTTAAAGTTTTATAATGTGCGCAAGACAATCACCCCCCTTCCCTCTCTATACTTATACATTGTAATTTTGAAAAAAATATATAAACATACTTTTATTTATACGTTATAGATTCAGAATTTATGATGTTTTTATTCTAAAAACAAAACACCAACTTTTATTTAACTTAACATTTCGCTAAAAAAAAAATTTCTTAGATTACGTAAAAACTATTGGTTACAATATATATATGTAGCTTTGTCTGCATGTATATATTTATTTTTAAAAAAAACTATAATCTAATTCAAGAAATGAGATATTATTATATGAGGTGTTCTGTTATATTCATATATATTATATTGAAGAGGATAACAAAATGTTATCAGAAGTTTTAGTCTAAAAATTCAGTATTTAAACCCATTGCAATTTTAAAATATTGAAAGATGATAAATTTATCAGAAGTGAAAAGGAAAAGATTATATATTGTAGGATTCTGGAAGGCAAGGTTAGACTAACTGTAAAAAAATGAGTAAAAAAAATATAAGAATTTTATATTCTAGAAATAAAAATAAACATAATGATTAGTCTAGGGATTTAAAAATATCCAAAATGAAAAGAGAGTTTTGTGGGTATTATTTTAGAAAATGTTAGTATATTGTTATTAAGATTGAAAGCATTTCTAAGAGATTTCATTATTATTCAAATATATGTGCAAACCAATAATTATAATGATAATAAAATAGAAAATATGTATAATATCATTGCAAAAAATATACAATTAGTTAAATAGTGATACTTGATATAGTCAGAGGAAAGTGATAACCAAATTATTGAAAAGTTTGGATTGAGTATGAGAAATAAAAACCATGAAAGTTTGAAAAGTTTTTGTAAAGAAAATAGTATGATGATAACAAACATAAGTTTTATAAATTTCAAGAGAGGATTTACATAAGGAAGGTTCTGAGTGATAAGAATAGATTTTTCATTAGATGATATTTTGATTAAAAATAAATTTATAAATAAAACTAAGAGTGTGTGCATATTGGAAATTGAAATTAATTTTTAAAAAAATAAGAATAATTAAGACAAGAAAGAAATGGGCAATTAATAAATTAAAACTGAATGATATTGGAGAAAAATGTTCAGTTTATGGGATAAAAAGATAAGCATCAATAATAGTACTTTGATAAAAATAAAAAATTGGAAATATTCAAGAAAATTTTGAAAGATGTTGCAGTTGAGACAGTAGACTATAAAAGAAATAAGAGAACAAAAAAACCTTGGATTAGTGATAAGATGATAAATAAAATGATAGAGAGAAGATGAAAAATTGTGAATTCTGTGGAAAGTGTATAAAGAAGGCTTTATTGTGAATTGATATGTGAATTATAAATTTAGCTGGGAGAGAGACTAGAATGGGAATTTATGGAAATAAAGGAAGTACAAAGAAAAGTTAGGTTTGATTTTATATAAAACTAAGGAAAAAATGTGTCGATAGCATTATATTTTTTTTAAGTTTTATATTTACTTTTTGTTCAAAAGTTTTATCGTTCCTAAAATTTAATCATATATATTTTATATTTGGCATGATGTCTCTATTGTGTTTGGAGTACTTTTTTTTATTATCTGCAGGATCACTTAGACTCAGCTTTCAATTCCAAGGTGAAACATGCCATGATGGAGGGTTAATCTATCATTACTTTGCATTGATATATGGTTGATGTTTAGTTTTTAGGTTTTATAAATCAAACTATTTAGTTAAAGTATGTAACACATTAATAATTATTAATTAGATTACATACATTTATTTACACATACATTAGTGTTAGTTTGATCATTACTGAATAATGTTCTGATAATTAAATTTTCAAAATTCTCATTCTAAACAATACATATAAATATATACAAAATATTTCACATGATCACCATTTCTTATGCTTGCATATAACTGTTATTAAAAACAGGCAAAACTCTCTATACGTATTGCCACTCAGTGCAAGCCAGAGTAATCAATGGATGCCAGAAGGCTTGTGCATAAAATCCCCGTCTAGTGTCTACTCATCCAATATCCACAGACTAGTTTTTGGCTTGTGACTTTCATCAGTGAGGAGCCTTGGATCTGAGAGCACTGCACCTAGATCTTAGGATCTAATGCAACCCTCCAGCAGCCACCTTTTATCTCTACCTAAACACAAAACCATGAGTCTTAAATTGAAAATACTATATTTTCTATCAAAGCTCACTAGTTTATATAGTCATATAGGTCTGAACTCAGTTCAGTACCTATGCATTTTGGTGTTTTTGGTTCTTCAGTAACCACAGCCACCACTATCCTATTAGGCAGGATTGGTTTTAAGCCAATAAACATCATATGGTCACCATTTCTTATGCTTGCTTATAACTGTTATTAAAACAGGCAAAACTCTCTATATGTATTGCCACTCAGTGCAAGCCAGATTAATCAAGGTATGCCAGAAGGCTTGTGTATAAAACCCCATGTACTGTCTACTCATCCAAAATCCCCAGACTAGTTTCTGGCTTGTGGCCTTCGTCAGTGAGGAGCCTTTGATCTGAGAGTACTGCATCTAGATCTTAGGATCTATTGCAAACCTCCAGCAGCCACCTTTTATCTCTACAAAACCATGAATCTTAAATTGAAAACACTATAATATTTTCAATCCAAGCTCATTATCTTATATAGTCATATTGGTCTGAACTCAGTTCAGTACCTATAAATTTTGGTGTCTTTGGTTCTTTAATAATCATAGCCACCACTATCCTGTTAGACAGGATTGGTTTTAAGCCAATAAACGTCACATGATCACCATTTCTTATGCTTCTTATAACTGTTATTAAAACAGGCAAAACTCTATACGTATTGCCACTCAGTGCAAGCCAGTGTAATCAATGGATGCCAGAAGGTTTGTGCATAAAATTCCCATCCATCTAGTGCCTACTCATCCAATATCCCCAGACTTTCACTGAGTGGCAATGCGTATAGAGAGTTTTACCAGTTTTGATAACAGTTATAAGCAAGCATAAGAAATGGTGATTATGTGATGTTTATTGGCTTAAAACCAATCCTGCCTACAGAATAGTGGTGGCTATGGTTATTAAAGAACCAAAGATACCAAAATGTATAGGTACTGAGCTGAGTTTAGGCCTACATGACTATATAAGCTAATGAGCTTGGATTGAAAATATTAGTGTTTTCAATTTAAGACTCATGGTTTTGTAATTAAGTAGAGATAAAAGGTGGCTGCTGGAAGATTACATTAGATCTTAAGATGTAGGTGCAGTGCTCTCAGATCTAAAGCTCCTCACTGACGAAGGCCACAAGCCAGAAACTAGTCGGGGGATATTGGCTGAGTAGGCACTAGATGAGGATTTTATGCATAAGCCTTCTGGCATCCATTGATTAGTCTGGCTTGCACTGAGTTGCAATACGTATAGAGAGTTTTGCCTGTTTTAATACAAAATATTTCTGAGTTTTCCAAAAATATTTTTAGGAAGTTGCTACTAATAAATTATTTTAAATTTTTTTTTATGTTCATAATTTTGTTATAATAATGATGAAATAGTTAATTGAAGTGCATTCTGAATCAAAACAAAATCTATCTCTTTTAAGAACTATTTCTTTTTTTTTTTTTTTCAAATAATGTTTTAATTATCTTAAATGCCTCCATTTGAATCAGCAAAAATACATAGTTTATTTTGAAATAAATATTAATATTTTAAATAAAAGAAAAACATGTCTTTAACAACAACAAAAAAACAAATTGTCTAATCATTACAATTAATATTAGCTCATATACAATTTCTGCGATATTCAAATTATATATATACTGTATATTTAAATTTATGCACACTATTTGTATGTAATAGATGTGGAATGTTTTAAATTATAAAATTTGAATTGTTTGTATATTCTGGTTTTTACTTCTATCATTTTTTTGTTTTTTAAAAAATGATGAAATTGTTAATTTACTCGATTTTGAATAATTTGTTATTGAATTTTTTTATTGCAGTTATAAAGGTCCAGTGGAGTCTTATATTGAAAAAGTGATGATTTCATCTAATAATGAAGAAAGCTTTCTCATCAAAATTTTGTTAAGGCAGACAAGGCGACCTGAAATTGGTGATAAATTCAGTAGCCGACATGGTCAAAAAGGGTAAAATTATTTTTTTAAACCTTTTTTTTTACTTAAAAGTAAAAAAATTAAGAAATAAAATTATAATTATCTATGTGACTTTGTTATATGAAGTATCTCCTTTGTGTCATATTATTAATCAAATCTGCAAACATCACAAAAATTTTTTACTCATTCTCTTGACGAAACTCAATTCAATATCATTTGAAACAATATATTGCAGTTTTATAATCTGCGGAATTATTTATAAAATTTACTAATGCAGGTTATATTGAGTATAATATGAAATATTGTGGTAATCAAATAAAATAAAATCTTTTGCATTTTATTGTAATAGTGTTTCTTCTTTTTTACTTTTAAATTTTTTAAAGGTTTATAACAATGGCAGAGTAAAGTTGTTTTTTTTTTTTTTACAATCAGTAATGTCTTATTGTACCCAGGGAATTAGTAAATAAAAACGATTTTTTTTATTATTATAATATTTCATTTATTTGTGTCTTCAAAAAAATTAGTTGTAAATAGTTATGATTTATTATCAATATATAAGGAACCATGGGGCAACTCAAATAAATGTGTTATTATTCCACTGTCTTTTTAGTTTTATCCTTTTTTTTAATAAGAAAATTGAGTGAATGTTATTCTAATAACACTCAGTTTTTATGTCATCTATCCACATTTGTAAGATTGATTTTTTTTTTCCATTTTATGTATGCTTTGTATATTATCAAAAATTACATTTCTTTTTTAATTTTTTTGAACTTTGGTATTACATTCATATAAGATACTAGTAGATATGTGTTCAGGACATCTAATTTGCTTTTTAATATAATTATTTACTTTTCTAAATCTTGTCCATGGCTTGTACATAAGTTTATGTTGTAGCTATTCTAAGTTTTATTTCCTTTTAGTAATCTAAATCACTGATGATTTTACTCTAAAGTGGGAAAAAAAACCTTCTGTTGTTGCATTAGTTTCGTCTGTGTTTATTTTTCGCCAAATTCATTATATCCATGTTAATGTGTATTCATATTTTTTTAATATTGATTCCATTGTTTCTTTAATTACTGTGATCATCTAAATATCTTAGGTTATTGATTTTCATTCCATGAAGTGATATATTCTGGTCTTTGATTTTATCTGTTATATTTTTCAAACACATAACAATCAGTCTTGATAATATGTGTGTTCTTTTTTTTTGTTTCAAATGAGCATCCCATTTTCCAAATCTCATTTTCTATTCTGCATTATTATAAATAAAAATAAGCTGAATGGTTAATTGCTCAGGAGGACAGTGTTTGAGCACCAAAGTTTTAGACTGAATAAAATATTTCTATTAATTTTCTAACATGATTTTTTTTTTTTTTTTTCAGCTGGATCTATCCAGAACCTTTTAGCTATTGATCTTATCTTTATTACTACTAATCTAAAGTACATCATGGGGTTTTTAATAAAATAATTTGTTTATTTTCTACATGTGAAAGTGCTGAACATATCAATTTTTTATCTATGCTTTCAAAGCCCTTTGGAAATCTATCTAATGATTTCACTTAAATGGAAATGAAATAATATTATCTATTGCATATTACATCTATCATTTTCTATATTCAGTTTGATCATCTGTTAAGAGTTTCTCATTTCAAGCTTCAGTTTTTGCTTAAAATCTCTATTAGTACTTTGCTTAAAAAGCTTGTTAATGCAGTGGTTTTATAATTTTCACTATTGTTTTTAATAATGATTCTATCCATTTTTTATGAGTTATATGAATCAGAGCACCAAATAGCTTTTAGAGAGCTCATTATAATAAAAGACATTAACATCAAAACTATATACTGTGATAATACAAAGCTCACAAGACCTATTTTAGAAAAACGAAAAACCTCCATCAGTTTTTAAACATTACTAACCACATATTATTTTGTGCATATGTTTAGTATGCTTTATGTGAAATGCATAATACATTCCATTATTAGATGTGTTATTTTTATAGTTGGTAAACATATGTAGAATTGTATTCCTTTTTGTCTTTTTAATTTTATTGTGAATATATTCATGTGTATGTGTCTGTATATATATATATGTGTGTGTGTAAAGTGTTATTTACTTTATTTTAAATAATAAATATAATGCACAATCTATCATGTGTTGTTTTTACATTATTAATAGACCTCATTGTGAAATAATGCATTAGATAATACATATTGTCCAGCTTCTGAATTATAAACTATATTAATATAAGACTTATAGTATGAATTTTAGATAAATTTTCTTTGTTATTTTATTTCAAAATCTTTACAATAATTGTTGTAGCATTAATAATTCTTTTTTTCTCTCTCTCTTTTTATATATACACAATATAATTATCAACAACATCATGACTGCTTTGGCATAAGGGTGGGGGGGGGTACAATTAACTTGTTTTATGATTAGCCATTTATCTCAAAAGAATTTTTAAAAAAATAATAATTAATGGACTTATAGGAATCAGTGGATTATTTCATGTGATTTATCTAAAGTTTCTAAATATAAACCAGTTTAGTAAACTAATATTCATATATACTTCATTCCAGAAATTCGACTCAACTTTCATGCTTGTATTTCAAGCACACTAATTGCTTCAGTTATGTCTCTTCATTTACCATACTCTTTTTATATAAAATATATGATATATTTAAATTTTGAGGCTATATTTAAGATTAAATGAATCACAGTAATTTTTAACTTAATAAAAGTAACTTCTGTTTTAATTTAATAATCTTTATGTATTTATTGCATGATTGTTGTGATGTATACTTTTTTTTAAAAAAAAAAAAAAAAAATGCATTTGTAATATAAATTTGTTTTAATATCTATATTTTAGAGATGTTCATTAAATATTTTTGAAATTGTCTTTCAGTGTTTGTGGACTAATTGTTAACCAGGAAGACATGCCTTTCAATGATTGGGTAAGAAATTGCTTTGTATCACACTGACTTTTCATTAGATCAATATTCCTTTTTCACTTTGACTTGAATATTTTATTATTTGTGTCTAATGCATGTATATTATAACCAACAAAAATTAGTCGATGATTGGTTCTCAAGATCTTTGTTACATTGAGGAGCAAAAGACAAATGATTGAGACAGATGTTCTTTGTGGAAATGCAATTACTAAAATAATTTGTAATGCATATATGTTCTACTTTCACATAAATAAAAGATAATACTATTTTTATACTTTAATAATATATAAAATTTGAAATAAATAAATTTCTCAGGGTATTCAGTATATATTTGATATTACTCTTAATCAATTTTTAAGTAAATATTTGCTAATATATAATATTTCTTACTAAAAGAATTAATTAAGTATAAATTAATTTGTGTTTAAACCAAGATTAGAAATTTTAAATATAATATTGACTAATGATTTATTTTGGGGTTATGAATCAATTGTAATCATTTACCATAAAGTAAGGAAGCAAATGTGCGGATGTAAAGTTTATTCATTAATTTAGGATATGATAAATGTAAAAGGAAATTTTATGTACATCATCTTATCCTATACCTTTATATTTCAGATAGTAACAGTAATGATGTATCTAAGCCAAATAGATTTATGTGTAATCTAATATCTTAAATATGATCTTTATTTCTTAAATATGCAATGACAATGTTTCTTTAATAATGACAAGATAGAAATATTAAAAAAATTAGCAATTGCTTTATTACAAAATATTAAAATAAATTATAAACAAATAATAACAAATGTAATTAATTATAAAAATTATATAAAATAATGTAAGCTTAAAGTATCAAAGTATATAATCGTACAGTGTTGCAATGACACTAACATTCAATCAGAGTAGGTTGCATATTATTTAAACAAACCCTCAATTTAAATACTGGAGGATAATAATAAATGTTTTATGCTGTTTTTAATTAGTTTTTTTCACTAATGAATCAATATCTAATCAGTATTACTTAATAACATTGGAGAAGTTTTTCACTCTTTTAAAAGAAACAAGTAAAATTATTTGCTTAGCACTTCTGAATAGTATTCATTAGGAGTAAAGCTCTACTAACAAAAAAACAAACAAACAAACAATTCATAACATTAAAATGCCTTATTGCATACTCTGGCATTTTAAAATTAATACTAACATATAGGAATGATGCATAAAATATACATTATAGATCTACTGTGAGGTTGAAACTTAAGAACCCATAAAACACATAATAAATTTAATATAATAAACTTTATATAAGCTTAAAAGTTACTTGTATTAATATAACCTAGTCCTAATGTAAATCATATATTTAATCATACCCAATATCATAAGTAATAAAATTATCTGTACATTCATATAATAATATCTGAGAACTTCAGTCATTCTTTATTACACTAATAATAATAATAATAGCTAACTAAATAAGAAGCAATTATAATAAAGTTCACTAAGTAATCCATCAGTTTATATTCCGACATTTATAATGATTTAAAATTTATCCCAAGGAAATATTTATACTTGTATGGGAATTCATGGAAACCTTATAATAAAAGCATCAAAGTTGATATGACACACAATTAATTACCTTGTGTAATTTAATCCTTATTGGAATGTAATATCAAGATAAATAAAATTCCATTAAGCACATTTGTTAATCCAATGTGGTTTATATTTAACACAATACATTTTAAGGCTTGTTGATAAATTTGATTTTATAATATTTAATATTTGCATTTATAATCCATAATCGATATTAAAATATTTGGCATTTATAATTTATCCATTTTTTCAAGCACTGGAGGTGAATTGTTTGAAAAGGCATTATAACTTTATATTCAAAGAATTAGCATTCACCAATTATTTCATTAGAAATATTTTATTAATTTATTAGTGTATAGACATTTAAGCCTTATTCTTAAATAATTTAAGTTGTCTGTATTATATATGACCAAACAAATAGGCTATAATCTATAAACAGAGTGATTCCATTGACTTTTAATTGAAGTCCAACATTTCACCAAGCTACGATGTTTATGACAGTATATTTGAGTTGAAACTTATTACTTGAATTTTTTCTTTCAATAACTCATGACCACATAATGCATAATATTGAGACAAAATATCACACTTTTTCAAGTGAAAAGAAAAGTTGTTTCACCATTATTTTAAGTGAATATATATGTTACTTGATTGAAGTTGATAGATGTAATTTTATAAAAATATCAGCTATTTTTATCATTACTTTAAAATGAAAAGACCTGCAATTTAATTGAAGTTGTTAGATAGTGAAGCAATTTACATTATGTAGTAAGTGAAAAGTAATAGCAAATTATTCTTTATGGTGATCAAGTCTTTGATCTATATTTAATTACAATGTTTGTTTTTCAGACTTCAGGAGTAACACTACTTTGATCTTACCTAAAAATATGTGGTATTACTTTTTTGTCTAGTAACTACCATCATGTTTTTCTTTCAATGAATCATTTAAATAATGTAGACCAATTTATTATGACTACTCTGTTTTTATAATTTATTTGTTTATAATAGTATGTTGTGACTTTCCAGTTTTCATTCACCCAAATGAAAATTTTTTAAATTAAAATTGCTTATTTAGTATTTCAGAATTAATATTAATCATTGTATATCTATTCCTTTAAATAATGGGATGTTGACAATTAATAATAATTATTTAATAGGTTTAAAATAATTGCATTTTCTTTTATTAATTCTGAATAATTTTTTTTTTTTTAGGGAATGTCTCCAGATATTGTAAGTAATCGTTCCTTGAACATAATGCATTTTTATATATAAACATTTACACATATCAAAAAATATTTTTTTCTTGATCTCTTTTTATTTGAGTCTTTCTTTTTCTGTTTGACCTTATTTTTTATAGTTTAATATATATTAGTTAATTATTTGTATAGTCATTAGAGATATTTTTAGATATTTAATGTTTTTTTTTTTTAAATTTTGATTTAACATAAGAATGTGTTATGATTATACATCTGATTTGTTATGTGTTTATTATTTTATTTTTATATAAAAAAAATGCTTTCCTTGGATTTTTTTAAAATAACACATTGCTTGTAACTTGCTATAGATAAAGATGGATTAGTCTTTTAAATGTTTGGTTAAAAAAAAAAAACTGATTGCTTTGGTTAATATCATTAATTATTTATACATTTTAATTATTAAAATTATGTTTATATATATTATTATTTCAACTGATAATTTTTTTGCCCAGAAATGTATTATATATTTTGTACAGTGCGCAAACTACTTAGGATCATACTTGAAGTTATCTAATTTTAAACATTAATGAATTTTAAAAAATCTTTTACCTCTAATTCAGAATCTTTAGTTTGTGATCTTTTTTTCTATAAATAAAATTTTCAGATTAAATGAATATGTAATAATAATTCAATTATATCCTTTGCATCCAGTCATTATAAATCTGTCCCTATATTTGTAACATATATTTACTTTATGTACCAAAAACCTATTAATTATTTTGATGATGGAATCCATCAATTTCATTACTAGTTATTATTGTCTTTCCTCATCATCTACCTTTACAACCATCATATAATTTTCTAATGGATCAGGTTATTTCACAATACATTCAAAATAATACTACTCTATCCTATCATTTGTGCTTCAAGAAAGAATTCAGGTCTAATCTGAGTGAGTATAACCTTATACATTTTTCCTTTTGTCCTTGCTAGCATCATAGCTGTGAAACCTTATCCTTTTTTAATATTCAATTTTTTTTTTTATCCATTTTGTAATCATCTAAGAAATTATTATATGCATTTCACAATAATAAACGTCTCTTTGTTTTAACAAATTTAAAAAAATGTAATTATTCACCAAGTTCAGCTTATCGAAAGTGATAGACTAGACCAGGGGTGGGCAACTTTTTTCATCAGCGGGCCGAATAAAATTTTTGTATCAAAACGCAGGCCAGAATAGATTGAATGATTTAGCAGAAAAAATCAGAACCTAAATAATGTTATATTACTTGAATTACCAAATTATCAATGTATTTTTTTTTAAAAAGTAAATACAATATTTAATGACTTAAATAGGAATCGATTATAGATAGTTTATATTTTACGAAATGTTTTGTTGAAAAATACTTTTTTAGATTCTATTCCTTAAAAACAAAAATAGTTTCGTTACAAATAAAAAAAAACAGCTTTATCATCCATATTTGCAAATAAATATCTGAATTTCCAATTAGCATTGAAAATATGGCATTCGGCATCAATTTTTCTTTTTAGGATATTAAATTAAAAATAGTAATAATTAGAAAAGGCATATAAAATATCATGCACCAATATTATTTTTTTCAATAAGAAGTTAAATCCGAAGGAACTTTGTTCAATTGATGCTACAATAATAATTAGGAAATAATATTTTGATGCTGCATAGAAGTATTCTTTAAAACCGAAATTAACATTATTTGCAATGTGATTCCTCCCATATTTTTATATTTTGTAATATAAAATTGGTATTTTAGAAGTTATAGTTAAATTTATGCAAGTTATGATAAAATTTTTATTTTTTATAATTAGAATTTTATATTTCTCATGGCATTAGCATAAAGTTAATGTTATATGAACATATGAGTGTTAGATCTAGAGATTGCGGTTTCCAATGAGTGTAGTCAGGTATGGATTTTCTATATTTAGGCATTTATGGGTTGGGCCGGAATCAACATCGTCACAGACTAATGTAGCCCGCGGGCCGGCAGTTACCCATCCTTGGACTAGAATACTGAAAATATTTAGAAGTCATAAAAAAAGAAATGGGATTGTAATTTTGTAAATTTAAAATATTTAAAACATTATAGTTTATGGATGGGAACAAAATCCCTAGAATCATCTTTGATTCGGTTTATTGAAAAAGTTGATTGCGCTTCACCATAGTTATACAAAATTAGGGTTAATTTTCTAACAAATGGAATAAAAAGATATAATAAAGCAAAAATATTATGAAAATTAAAAATAAAGAATAAAAAAACCTACTAATATAAATTGAACAAGATCAATGTTGGAATTTTACATAATTGTGGTCAACAATAAAAGCATATTGGAAAGTTCAGAATATAAACAAAACAAACATATTAGGAATAAAAAATTTGTTATGTGAATTTTGTAACTATAGTATAGAACATTTATTATTAGAATATAGTTTTAGTTAAAATAGAAATCAAATGATGAATGAAATTGTAAAATTTATAAAATCAGTAGAAATATTATTGGGGGAAAGGGGGGGGGGGGTAATTTTATTGTATTGTAAATATCAGAGAAGTTAAAAATAAAATACTAAAAAAAATCTTGAGAAATGAAATTAAAAGAAAAAATAAATAAATGATTGTAAAAATGTTTATATATATAGTGAAGCTGTGCATATATATATATGCTGGCTTCACCATTCACTGTGGACTAATTAAGACCCTAAGTCCAACCGCAGTGAATGTATGTTTTTTTCAAACTAAATTTATCGTTTTCTCAAATAGTTGCCTAAATTAAAGAAGGAATTGTGTTAAAGAGAAAAGATTTAATAAAATAAAATATAGAAAGTTAAAATTATATTTGCAACTATTTTTAAAATATATTTGGTAGAATTCGATAAGATAAAAATTTTCTTAATTAAATAGAATCCATTAAGAAAAGGAATTAATTAATAAAACATTTTTCTGAGTTAGATAAAATAATAGATAACAGGAAAAATTTGAAACAACGGGCATGATTCGCTACTAATTAGCAGATTAAAGACATAATGGAAAAAGGGTATAAATAAAGAACTTTTCTTTTGTTCTTTGTCTTATGCTTGCGGGTAACCAGTGCCGAAGATCAGAGAGAAAATCTTAAGAATTTTGTTGGAATAAATTTTGCTGAAAGATTGGACAATATAGCGAACTCTTGCTTGCTGTACTTACTTCAAGCTGCACTCTATTCTTTCAGCATATAAATAAAAAATCCAGAAATGTGTTGCTCTGCAAAAATGCAGGGGTAACCTCTTTGCCTTCGCTCTCCTGAGCCATGAGTTCTAATCATGTAAGTTAGCCAGAGAACTAAAGTGTCTGCCCTGTATCCGTGAATATCTGCCCTCAAACATGGAAAAACAAATTTGAAGAACTGGGAAGACCTGCGGGAAACATCTAATGAACTTATCTTGACCCACCCATCTAGTTACCGGTAACGTTCCCATAAATTATTAAAATATCTTTGTAATTTGCAAATTCGATCTATATTTATGTTTTTTTTTAATATATATATGTTTTTTTAATATACGTATTCATATCTTGTAAAATGGTATTTCATTAATTGCTTTCTTTTCTTTTTTTTATATCGTAATGGGTGGGATTATTATATATATAATGGCGATGATAGCTTTGATAAATTTAATCGAAAATTCCTTCGTTTAACTTTCCGCCATTATACTCCAGTAATTAAGTTATTTATTTTATATAGATATTTTGGAAAGAAAAGTAAGCAAATCATAGAAAGTGCAAAACTATTTTAAAATCAAGATTTAAATTGCTAAATATTCTATTATAAAACTTTCCAAACTTTAACTTAGTTTTTTTTATATAAATATAAAAGAAAGATCCTTATCAAATGTCATTATATTTTAGTCAATGAAGGGTTACAAATTTAAAGTTATATTTTGAAGAGTGTGAAATAAAACGTTTGCATTTATATTTTTGTAATAAGAGAGAGTACATTTTGACAATATGTATTAAAAATTATTAAATAGCATTGACTCTGGGTTGTGTTGGTTAAACTTCAACTAAATCAATAAAATATCCGCCCTCTTGTTTTAGTGATCTGAATTTTATAAAAGGGAAGTTACTATTTTTCTGCAGATTTTCAGTGGTAGTTGAGCGTTCGTAATATATATATGTTTTTGCAGAGGATTTCTTTGTTAAATTTAAAGGTCGTTGACAGTATTTATATGATATCGTGCCTCGGGTGATCTACTGGGCCGCTCAGCATATATTTCAGTGCTTCTTTTTGCCAAGTTCGCTTAGGTTAACATACCTACATTTGGATTTTCTTAAAATAAATAAAATGTTCTGGATCTCATGTCGATCTCAGTTCCTTCAATGTATGTAACTGGACATAAGCAATAAAACTCTGATCCTGAATCCGGGTCACGCGTTTAGTGAACGGGTTCCATTTTTCTCTCTAACCTAGCTTAGAGACAGAGAGCTATCCGGTCAAGTGTTAACCTCTTGGTAACTGTTATGTCTCGAGCCTCACAGCCCACTATATGCTCTCGCCCTTTGTGCATGGTCTTGTATATTTATATTTATTAGGAAATCTTTCTCAAAATCTCATAGAAATGTTTCAATTATGGCTGGAAATTCCTGCTGGGGTCACTTTATCATTCTTCTTAAATCATAAGTAGGGCTGTGATTTAAACCTGTCCAAAGTGTTTAGTTGAGTTTGACCACCTATTTATTTCTGTTCTCCAACCACAGAGTTAATGAATCATGTCTCTCTCTCTTGATTTCTTTTACATAACACTTCCATTGGCTGGAATATTTTAAAGAAGAAATTATAACGTAAAATTTTGTCTGTTCTTATCATTACGATCAATGGATCTTTCATATATGTCTATCCGGTTGCAGTGAAAATAGCCTGCGACACTATTACTAAAGCATTGTGTGAATTATTTTAATGTCAATAATAAAAATTTCTGTTATCTTTCATTCACTATAAATAAAACCACTTAGTATTGTTTTTCTTTTGTGACATACGTATGTACATCTGATCATTATATATGTAAAAATTCCTTTTTGTGGTCTCTTCTCTCCCTGACCACCGGGCATACATTAAGATTAAATTCTAGTGAGGTTCAAGGAGTAAGTTGCTTAGTAGCAATCTAGAGGAGTAGATGAGGTTAGGTTAAAGCAGTTCTACTTTTTTTACCGTTACAATAGATAAACACATACTGATTGTAGTTAACATTCTTTGTAGATGACTTTGAATAATTGAAAACTATATTGCAGCATATATATGAATAAAGTTTTGTGTCATTTTGATATAAATCTTGCGAAAAAAGATGTCTAAAGATTGTTTATTACAACTTTATACTATAAATTATCATTACTATGTATATAAAAATACAATAGGAAGATACAGTAGGAATCCTTTCTTTAAATATTTTTTTATTTTGATTCTTAATTATACAAATTTCTCTATTATCATTTTTTTTAGTATGTGTGAATGGATCAGAAGAGTAGTTCTAAGGAACTGTTAGTTGAATTGAAAAATATAATAAAAATATTATATTGTGTTGAATATGAAAATGGGATGATTAATTATTATTGCTATGTAAATATAGTTATTTTTGAGTATAAATTCATAAATCTACAAAATATGCTTTCACAGGTTACAGCTATAAAAATCATTTTGCGTGTTCATCTGTGAAAGATTTTAATTAGATATTCCAACATTTCGACTTGATCACACAAACCCTCAAAAAAGTATATATATTGTACGGTTACTTAAATGGAAATATTATTGAACAAAAGAATCCGGCTGAGATAACAATAATGTATTATAATTAAGTTGCATAAATGATGACCATTAAAATAATATAGCATGAAGACTAGCTCGAGATATAATATCTAATAAAATAATATTTTTCACTAATTAAATTTAAGAAATTCTTATTATAATACAATATCATAATAATTAGGTTCTTAATAAATAATTAGGGTTTTGAACTATAATACTTAATCCATTCATTTAATAATAAATCTAATTTATAACTAACTCACTATTATAAACAAAGTAAGGTTTTGTCAAAATAATAATTATAAATCTCCTAACATGAGACATTCTGTAAGGCACACTAGTTTGGACATTAAGAATACATCCTAAATATAATTTATAAATTTATTACAGAAGTAATAAATTTATAAATTTATGGTGATGGTGGCAACGGCAACAAAATAAATTAACTAATTAATTCCCTGTAGTTAAATATGATAAGGGATTTTATATATTTAACTATTCTTATAAAATAATAACAACAATGAGCAACTAAATATCTTAATGACTCTCAACACAAAAATCTACTTGATGGTTAAATTTTAACAATAATAATATAGAACAATAGAATTTTATGTAAGAAAAAAATATACTATCTTTCCTTATTTAATGTGGCATTCTTAAAAATATAGTATATTCTAATATTGTGGCAATATTAAGTATCTTTCTTTGGTGTTGTATCAGTTTTAAAATAATTAATAATGATCATATCTTCTAAATAATAATGGTAATATATTTGGTTATTTAATTAAATATATTAAAAAATAATGTCTAAGAAATATTTATGGATCATGTGCCAAATAAATAATGTTCTAAATGATCGATTTCTATCGATCATGCATGCAGAATAAAGAATGAATAAGCAACATGCAGATAAATCCATATGGTGTATCTGAACTTAGTTCAGTCCCATATGGCTATTTAAGTTAGATAGCTGGATTAGAAGATATATGGATGTCTGAAAATTTCAGAGTTTCTACTTTTAATAAAGCTTGTGTTTACAAATTTATATATAGAGCTCGCAAAACAAACTATGGATGTCTGAAAATTTCAGAGTTTCTACTTTTAATAAAGCTTGTGTTTACAAATTTATATATAGAGCTCGCAAAACAAACTCTTAAGAAAGCTTTGTAGAATACCCCCAACCTGACCGGTTTCTGCTACTAGCGTCTTCAGTGAGGTGCTAGGATATTCAATCATTAGATTAAAAATACCAGGACAAGCCCAGCACTTTATCTAATGTATAACTATTAAATTAGGTCTTGTGGCATCTGACTTGATTTTTTTGTAATTTTATTTTTTGCTATGATGGCTTTGGCGATTTTATATTGCTAAAGCTATTAATCTATGGTATATCTGTACTTAGTTCAGTCCCATATGGCTATTTAAGTTAGATAGCAAGACATATGGATGTCTGAAAATTTCAGAGTTTCTTCTTAATAGTTATACATTAGATAAAGTACTAGGCTTATCCTAGTATTTTTAATTTAATGATTGAATATCCTAATACCTTACTGAGGATGCCAGTAGCAGAAACCAGTCTCTGGTTATAAAGTTTAAAAAATTAATAGATTACAATTCAGAATTGAGACTATCTTTTTAAGAAATAAACATTTTTAGGTTTCCAGCTGCTAATAATTATATGCAAAAAAATTTTTTATCAGTTTTTCTTCTCACATTTTCTTCAACAATTGTAGAGGAATATTTGGACTGACAAACTCATATAATTTCTAACATTTTTATTTATTTATTTAATAAAATAATTAAAATTATATAATAAATCTTGTTTTATAATAAACATTGTAATATAAAATAATCTGGGATATCTTAAATTCAACATGGTGTACAAATGTACACACATATGTCGACAGGTCTATATACATTTTTTTATATATGTACATGAATAATATAAAATAGAAATGTTTAACGAGAATTGATTGCAAATATTAACTTTATAATTTAAATTAATTATTCAAATATTTTTATACTGATTTTAAACTGTCCAGTTATGTTTTATTATTACTTGAAAGATTTATGTTTTTATGCTTGATTTAAGTATATATTTTAAAATTGAATCAGAATTAAAATCAAGAATTTATAAGAATATGGAGGTATTTATATAATCAATTTATTTAATTTTGTATTAGTTATATCATAAAAAAAAACCTTATGTAAAATGTTATAATGATCTTATTTTGCATATGCTGTATAAATTAGCATATTATATATTTTTTCATCATGTGTATGATTTACTTAGATGCATACATTTAATTTGATACTTAAAAACATAATTAAAGTTTTCAATAAATAGAATAATTTATTTAGTTTTAAGTCAAGTTATCTTGTAGCTTTAAACATAATAATTCTTTTATTCCTTATATTGTATTCAAAGCTTTTTCATATTCTATTGTTTTTTTAAAAAAATGATATATTGTTAAATTTTTGTTGTTTGAAATAATTTTATATTTTTAAAATTATATTACTTTGTAAATGTGTTTATTTTTTTATTATTAATGTTTCACCTAATTAAATAAAGTATGTCTTTTTTTTTTTTAAATCAAGTCGGTCAAACATATTGTTATTAACAGTTAATAAGTGGTTCTAATATTTATATGGATATTAGTATTGTTTAATCAGATTAAGGATTCCTGAAATTTAGAGTGATTTATTTACCACTTTTTTCAAATAGTATTGTGACTGAGCTGTCATTTCTCCAGATTTATTTACATTTATTTAAAAATTTAATAATCTGTTAATTAATATTTTGTTATAAGGTTTTCTTCATCAAGGTTTATGGATAAAAATGTTCTTTCTGTCTTAAAACTGCAATGTGAATATTTACACTTTAATATCAAATACAATATAACAATTAGTCAATAGCTAAAACAGAGAATCATTAATGTAAATAAAATAACTATTGCCAAGCACTTTCAACTCATACGAGTTCTTATCAAGGCAGTAAAAAACTCCTATTTTCTTCTAAGCAATAAATTCAACATTTCATTGCATTGGCCAGGAACAACTTATCGGAAAACTGGTTAATTTTTAATTCATAGCACAAGATGAATTTTGTATAAGATATGATTCTTTAATCTTGCATTTTTTATCGTGTGTTTCATGCATTAATATTGCAAAATCCTTTGGACTACATATATGGCCTGTACTATTTTGGTGAACATAAAAAGCTTAAATAAACTGTATCATCTTCCCTTGCTCTAATATATGTTTATTTATGCTGTTGAAGGTGATATTTAATACTTGTCTTGTTTTCCCCAATATATATTGCACTACAATTTATCTGTGGGCATCTAATAGAATACACAACACTGCTTTTATCCTCTTTACTTATTACTCCCTTAGAATTATTTATTAATCTATTAAGATTAGGCGGAGTCCTCCATGCCAACTGGAAATCCTGACTTAAAACTCTTATTATATTTTTATTAATATTGGGTATAAAAGCTAATGACATCCATGGTTTATTAGTCACATTTATATTCTCACTATTATAACTGTTTATAATGTTTCAATACAATAGATAATAGCCTATGCTTATTGTAACCAACTTGTATCAAATCTTGCATATAACAATTTATATTATCTTTCTTAAATATTTCATTTGAACACAGTCAATGATTACGTGTTAAAAAAGCTTTAAAACCAGCTAATTTGTGTATTAAAGGAACATTAGATTTTGGATGAATGTAACCTGTATTATCTATATGTTTTACAACCATTTTATATACCAATCTATCAACTACACATGATATTTGCAAATCCAGATATTTAATACCAGAATTGTTCTCTCTCTCTTTTGTCCAAACTAAACTATCCTGGTTCTGCAAATTATCAAAAATTTATTTTATAATGTCCGAGCCCATATATTAAAACCTCAACCACATATTTACAATACAATGTGTTCTCATTCTTTACTAATATGGGATACACAATTTGCTGTTCTATATTATCTACAAACAAACTACTCAACAAAACACTTGCAGCCAAACCCATTGGTCATCCTATATAAATAACTATCATGTGCTGCCACAATATCATTATTTATCCAATCTAAAACATCCTCAATGAAAGATATCTTATCCTGTGAGAATTTCTTTAACAAACTATATCTCTCAAAATTATAATAGATGCAGGATGATCCACTGACCCATATAATTCAACCACATCCAACGAAACAAACGTATACCCCTTAACTACAGCTGTTTTATCAAGTATATTAATGCAATCATCACTTTAATATCAAATAGATTGATTTACCATTATTAATATAAGTATTTGGTATATTTCATGAGCAGTTAACATTACTCCAGACAGCTGATGAAATGTATTATTACTGCAAATTGATTTTTCAATTTTTTCATATAGTTTAATGACCAAATAATAAATGATTTATGCATTGTGATTGGAAATGTGATCTTTCTAGGATTTGTATACATATATTTTTAAGTGCATTACATTGATAAACAACAACACAGAGTTAAAAGTATAAAATAAAATAATCTGATTCAGAATCGTACACTTGACAAAAAGATAGCTATATTTGATTTTTATAACTACTGAAATAGATAGAGAAATGGAGAGATAAAAAAATAGAAATATGGAGGATAAGTGTAGTCAGAAAAGGAATGCATTAATAAGATAGGACATACAAAAAAATTGTAGTTTTAATTTATAGTATAAAAGATTTTTGGGGGAAAGTATGATTTTGGGGATTTTTTTTACCATACAGATTTTTTGTTTTTTAGACAATTAACTTTTCACAAAAATAGTAAATGGAATTAGTAGATTCCAACCAAGATAGCTTTAATAACGACTTTGTTGAGTCATTCATTTTTGTCCTTATATGCAGTATATGGCCCATATTTTGTGTTTGGCAACCATTACAAAAGTTAAGTTTCATTTCTGAAGCATATATGCACAATGACTATGTGTGAAACTTTTTGAGAAATTATAGAAACATCTAGGAAAATCAAATTTAGCTGTTTTTATTGTTGAATCTGGGAAAAGAAGTTGTGTAAGACTTTTTCAAGATTTTTATGCAATAATTCTTCAGTTAATTGCAAGATTTCTTGATTGAATATCCAGAAAAAAGATCTTGAATTTAAGCATGTCTTAGATGATGAATGGAAAAAGTGTGAAAGCAACTGCAAGTGAACCTCAATATACTGTTAATATTTGTGTGATTGCTGCACTAAAGCAATAGTTAAATCAATAATAGTGAATTTGTTTGAAACAGGTTGATGTTACTACATATAAATGATGTTATTATAATCGAGAATATGCATATGACAATTTATATTATCATTCCTGGTGTTGAAGGTTATAATTTATTTTTTGTATAAATTAAAGTACATATTACTTTCATCAACAACCAAACTTTGTATAGTTATTTATTGTATTTTAAATTAATATTAAAATATAAATGTATATAAAAGTTATAAAATGTATTTCCTATTTTAGATTATGAATCCTCATGGCTTTCCGTCTCGAATGACTGTTGGCAAGATGATTGAATTATTGGCTGGTAAAGCAGGAGTACTTGATGGAAAGTTTCATTATGGAACAGGTTTGCGTGATTACGATTATTTACTGTATAGGGGAGTGGTGATAAAAATATAGAATTTATTAATAGAGGAAGCATTATTAAGAGCAGAAATCTTGCTTTTATTATATATAAATAAATTAAGTAGAAGTCTTGTGTGTGTCCAAATGTATCGTTATATTTATTTATTTATAGACATTTCTTCTCAGATTACTTCTAAGTCTTCCTATTCTTTATTTTCTTTTTAAATATTTATATTTATCTTATTTAATGTCAACTATTTATTTATTTCTTAACTTTTTTTGTTTTCATCCTTGCAGTTTTTTCATAACTGTTCTAATTAACTCATGTTCAATCCCTTTTCCATTTCTACTTTCTTCAGTAAATTTTTTTTTTCTTGACCCATAGTAATGCTTTTACATTTTTAATTTTAGGCATTCAATTTTCCTTTTTTATTTACCTTCAAAGTTACATCTTTCTTCTCCATACATTACAAACTAAATATTCAAAGAGCCTATTTCTTAAATCTAACTTCAATGGCTCAAAGAATAATTTCTTGCCATTTTTAATCATTGAAATTTTCTTCCTTATTTATTTATCATTACATCCATTGTCTGTTATTCCTAAGTATTTAATAGCAGTTATTTTTTTTATTATAACTTCCTGATTAACTTTACATATTTTCATTTAGTTACACTTTCTCCCACTAACTGCAAGCACTAATTGAATCCTGTTCTTTAAATGTTAATTTGACATCGTTATTAAAACATTGATTATTAACTAAGTTAAATAAATATTAAACAGAGGATACATCTCATTCCTTTCTTATATTCAAAATATTAATTTGTCTTACAAGAACATTTAATCTTTCAAATATCTTTTGTTTCATATATAATTTTCCAATGGATACTTTTATTATCTTTTATTCTTTCAAAATATCTAAAAGAACGACCAAATTTTTTATGAAATGGCTTTTGAAGACTTTTGAAATATTAATATAAATTACTTTTTTTTAAATATTTCTCAGCCACTATCTTTATCCAGTTACATCACTTATCACTAAATTACTTTTTAAAAGAATAGTTAAACATATCTATTCATAGAATGATATTCAAGACTTTAAATAAAAAATATATAATTTTTTTTAAAGAAATACTTTTATTCATGTAAGTGCAATAAAAAGTAAAATACACACACAAAAAAATTATTTAGCTTTCACAAAAAGCTGAATATTTTTTTTTTTTAGTGCATTATGTGAATTTAAGCATTTCTTTATTTTTTTGTATATTTTCTATGTTTTAGTTTTATATAGTTCTAGAAATTGTGAATGGAAAAAGTTTAGACACAATTTAATACCACTAGATGACAATACTATATATAAAATGTTCTGAATCTTGTATAAAATTAAAAATTTTAATTTTGCACTTTTTTTTTGCTAAAATTATTTACAAACACTAAAAAAAAAAGTATTATCAAGAATACATATGTGAAAATTGAGATACAATATTTTTTAGATAGGTAGACAGATAAAAAAAAAAAAGCTTATAACAAGTTGATATTAAAATTTTGAGAAAAGATAAACAAATAAAATGGAATTTATTGAACTAAAAGTTTCATAAATATGTGGATCATAGTTGATATCTACACATTTAATTGCACCTTAGTCAAAAAAACCATTAATATAAGGAAAAATTTCAAAAGGCTGAATAAAATTATGGCAAGTAATCACCTTTTGCTTTAATAGAAATGGATGAAGATCTAATATGATTATAGAGATTATTAGGAAAAGTCAAATTATATTTTATTTATTGTTGACAATAGATTCAGTAACAGTAGCAAATTTTGGTTAATATACTGATTTCTTGAATATGTATTTCATATATAAAAAAAAGTTGTATGTTAATATGGTTTAGCAGTTGAAAAGATTAAAAATAGTATTAAAGCATTAATAAAAATGACACTTGATTACAAGATGTTTAAAAGAGAATAACATTTACAATAATAATCATCATAGATATATAATGCCTTTTTTCATCACCATTTGTCAAGTTTCGACTATCTATTGTAAACAAAGCTCATTTGAATGTAAATTTGTTTATACTTAGTTTAATGTCAAAACTTAATAAAAAATAGCATTTTAGTATTACTGGAATAATGTATATATATATATTGTTCACAATTTCTACTATCCAGACAACTATCTATTTTTATTATTTTAGCAAGTGTTGCAATAGTAACATTTTTTAAAATAACAATTATTAAAATAATTTCTTATTTACTCATAATTAAGTTTCAGTAAGAATGACGTTTAGTAAATTCTAAGTAATTTCACCGACGTCATTCAGTCAAAAAACATCGTAAATAGTAATTTAAAGTGAGAATTCTACTCACGCTCTCCTCAACAGTTCTTCAGATTTGCTCATATAAAAGAATTTGAGTCATAGGAATAAGAGGATCCTTTTTATTCCTGCATAAATACTGTATCTTGGATTGAAGAGGAAAGTATTCATTTATTTAACACTTTCAAAAGGCGCGTGCTCAATTAGCTTGAAAGGCTGATATTTGAATGTAATATAATTGTAAACAAGGCGCTAGATAAAATAATTGCTTATTTACTCATAATTAAGTTTCAGTAAGAATGACGTTTAGTAAATTCTAAGTAATTTCACCGACGTCATTCAGTCAAAAAACATCGTAAATAGTAATTTAAAGTGAGAATTCTACTCACACTCTCCTCAACAGTTCTTCAGATTTGCTCATATAAAAGAATTTGAGTCGTAGGAATAAGAGGATCCTTTTTATTCCTGCATAAATACTATATCTTGGATTGAAGAGGAAAGTATTCATTTATTTAACACTCTCAAAAGGCGCGTGCTCAATTAGCTTGAAAGGCTGATATTTGAATGTAATACAATCAAGATTATAATGTTCTTAATAAATTTAACACAGGAAGTGATTATCGATTAGAAAGAGACATGTTAATGCAAAACTAGAGAGACAAAAATTATTGAGAAAAACAATATTTACAGTTGATATTCCTAATCTTCAGAAACATTCTAATGAATTCAAATTAGAACTTACAAATTGGTTTCAAGTATTAGTAGATTTTGAACATGATTCAGATTTGAATAAAATTAATATGATAATAACTGATACACTTTTAAAAACTGCAACAAAGATAGCTGGTAGAAAAAAGCAGCAATTGACCAATAAAATTTCTACTGAAAGTAGAGAATTTATGAAGAAAAGAAGGAATGTGAAGATATACAAAAATGATGCATTAAAAAGGATTGAATATCTCGAATTTTGTAAAATGGTGTGGAAAACAGTTGAAAATGATATAAGCAAGGAAATCTGTAGAAGAGAATAAGTCGTAAGAGTGTAAAACAACATTTTGGTATTGGTAGGAAATTTATATCTGCAATAAGAAAAAAAGATGGAATTATTGCTAAAAAGAGAGATGACATCATAAAATTGGTAACAGATTTTTATCAAGAATTATATAGTAATAAAGAACAAGTACTTCCTACGTCTGTTATATCTTCTGAATTGCCGAGTATTTTAAATTAAGTGAGACATGCAATTAAATTTATGAAGAAAGGAAAAACTCCAGGTAATGATGGAATTATAATTGCTATATTAAAAGAAGCAGGTGAAGAAATAGGAATTTTTTAGCAAAGTTATATACCAAATGTCTAAATGATAAAGATGTACCAGATGATTGGAAGAATGCAGTATTAATATTTAAAAAAGGTGATAAAGAAGATATTAGAATTTACACTTATCTACCTTTTATCAGTTTTATACAAAATTTTTACCAAGATAATTACAACTCATTTACAGAGAACATTGGATTTCCACCAACCAAGAGAACAAGCTTGTTTTAAAAGTGGTTTTAGTACAGTAGTTCATATCCAGGTATTGAAAGATTATAGAAACGGCAAATGAATATGAGTTGCCATTATACTTTGGATTTGTAGATTATGAAAAGGCATTTGATTTTATAAACATTTCTTCAGTGATTAAAGCATTCGATCATCAAGGTATAAATCTAGAATATTGTCATACTTTAAAGAATATTTATAAAAATGCAACAGCAACAATAGATTATATGATACTAGGAAAGTCAACATTGAGAAGGGTGTAAGACAGGGTGACTCCATATTTCCAAAACTTTTTACAGCAGTGCTGCAAGAAGTATTTTTTGGATTAAAATAGGAAGCTAAAGGAGAGAAAGTAAATGGAGATTATTTAAGTCATTTAAATTTTGCAGATGATGTAATTGTTTTTGCAAATAATATTCTAGAGTTTCAGGAAATGTTGCAAGAGTTATCAGATGAAAGTAGGACTAAAGATAAATGTTAAAAAGATTAAAGTAATGTTTAATGGATTTTCTCAAAATATCAAACTAAAGATTGATTACAATGAGTTAGAAGAAGTTAGCAGCTACAAATACCTTGGTCAGGTTATTGATACAGCTGGAAACTTAGTGGATGAAATTAATCATAGAATTAAATTTGGCTGAAATGCTTTTGGTAGAAATAACTTGATGATACTAAAAGGAAATATGCCTATGTGTTTGAAAAGGAAGGTTTTTAATAAATGTGTTTTACCGGTTCTTACTTATGGATCTGAGACTTGGACACTTAATAGAAGAGCAATACAGAGATTTCAGACCACTCAAAGAAATATGGATAGATGCATGTTGGGAGTAACAAGAAGAGATTGAAAACGCAATATATGGGTAAGAGAACAAACAGGTGTTACTGACCTCATTGAAAAAATTAAAAGACTGGAGTTGGGCTGGACATATTGCTAGAAGAGATGATAATAGATGGACAATTGAAATCTTAAACTGGATTCCGAGAGATTGTAAAAGACCCAGAAAGAGACCACATGTGAGATGGATGGATAAAATAAGAAAGTGTGCAGGGGTGATGTGGAGATGCTAGAGATCGGAGAAGATTGATTGAACTTGGAGAGATCATCCTGCAGTGGATTGATAATGATGATATAAATAAATTAATGTACAGTTATAGAATAAAATTTTAGAGAAAAACATTTAATTACCTATAAATTAATGTCAATTGAAATGAGATCTATGCTTTTATTTTATTGAACAAAAAAGGATGCTTTAACTTACTATATTATGTAGCAAAGCAAATACTAATATTGAAACAATTGGTTAAATTGGGAACTTATTTCTAAATCAGCTGAAATGAAGTATTTACAGTTTTTAAAAATGATTTCAATGAAGAATTAAGAAGGATAGGGTAAATATATTAATGTGTAATTTTTTATTTAATTATAAAATAATAAATATTAAAAATGTTTATATATACAATATATAATATTTAATGTTTGCTTAAATTTCAAGCAACTTATGAATTTTAAAGATATGGGAAGTGTTAAGAAATATATTATTGAATTATTATGAATTTAGTAAAATTACTAATTTGGAAAAGATTGAAAACTTAAGAATACCGAGTTAAAAGTATTGCACCTATATCTATATGCATTTATTAAGTTGTCATAAATGAGGTATAACAACTAAGAGATAGCACTTGATCATTGTTGCTTAGTGATGTCTTTTATATTTATGATATTGTAAATTTTAATTATCTTTCACACTATTAAGATACATAACTAGAATTATTCAGCGGTTAAACTCTCCATATAGTAGCGTCACTAAGTGCAAGTCAGAGTAATCAATGGATGCAAGAAAGTTTGTATATAAAATCATCTATTGCCTACTCATTCAATATCTGCAGACTAGTTTCTAGCTTGTGGCTTTCATCAGTGAGGAGCCTTGAATCTGAGAGCACTGCACCTAGATCTAAGGATCTAATGCAATCCTCCAGTAGCCTTTTTATAAACAGCTTGGGTAAGCATAAAGAATGATAATCATGTGATGTAATAGAATTATGCACTTCCAATATTATTATTGTGACAGAAAGATGATAGAGATTTCAGCAATTATAAACTACTGTTTATTATCAGTTCTCTGTAGACTTTACCTTGAAATTTTATAAAGAAGGTGAGAAGGAAAATCAGATTTCACTCAGCCAAGGCAGTAAGCAAGATTTTGAAATTAATTTTGTACAAGTAATAAAGTATTTTAAAGATTTAAAAAATAAAATTTTTGTTCATTGATCATGAAAAGTTTTCATATTCTGTATATGCATCGACTGTTTAATGCTATAAAAAATCTTAGACATTTGTATTGATATTATTGAAAAAAATTCAAAATATCATTTTGTTGATAAAAAATTGAAAAATTAAAAAAATATTAAATCTCAAAGATAACTACTGATTATTTCCTTTATATGGTTTAGTATTGTAGGGTAATGATAGACCATAAATCATCACTCATGGCTCTAGCAGTCACTTCCAACGGTCAAACTTCATATGAATTTTTGAGCAATAAATCATTCGATTACATATTGTTGATTGAGTCATCTTAGAGAAGATTAGACATTCACCGAAGGTATGACATTTAAGCACTGGGACAGATTAGACTTTTTTCCAGGAATCTTTAGAATATGTACGCTTATTTTGCAACAAACATCTGATGACTTGTGATCAAGAATTTATAAATTCCATTCCATCAATTTAAACCTCATTTTATAGAGATGTTATTTACTTTCCTCGATAATTCAAAATTTAATATTTATGAAGATCTAGATATGAGTACATTTCTGGACGAGACTAATTTTATGGGTTCTTTTGATATAATTTTCTTCTTCCTTTTCCTATGTATTGATTTCTACTTTAACATATACCATTTACAACTTTCTTAAACACTTTCTTAATATATTAGATAATAAATATGTGAGGAAAGTAGAAAAATGCATAACTGGAGTATATAAAATTGAATAAAAAGCATGTAAAACAAAATAAAAAACTAATTATGTAGGAGAAACAAAGATTTCAATTTAGACAAGATTAATTCAA
The DNA here is from genome assembly GCA_028023455.1 of Epiperipatus broadwayi. Lineage (NCBI taxonomy): Eukaryota > Metazoa > Onychophora > Udeonychophora > Euonychophora > Peripatidae > Epiperipatus > Epiperipatus broadwayi. The sequence goes on from JAQFVV010006298.1 coordinate 479,921, forward strand.
CATAAATATGATAAGAGATCATCTATTTATTTGCATTCATTAGAAACAGGTCATATGTTTGAGATAGTATAAAAATGATTAATTATACAAATAATAGAAGGGATAGGAAAATTAAAGAGGCAATATTGATTAAGAATATAAAACAAAATCTTAATAGAGATTTTGGGGTAAAGACAATAATTTTATAAGCAATTAGTTTGAATTTGAAAAAGGTTAAAAGAATAAAGTTGAAGAAAATGACAATAGAGAGAGGTGTTAAACATGTGTACAAATTTTGTCAGTTGGTTTTTTAAAAATAGGATTGTAAAGAGGTAGGTAATTTTTGTAATGCAAAAAAGTAATTTGTAATGTGGGAAAAGTTAATTGATAATTATAAAATATTTAATAAAAATAAGAAAAGGTTAGAAGTTGATTTATAATATAAGTAAAACGACAATAATAATAATAGAATAAATATTAAAGTTTAATAATTATAATAAATATTTTTTTAAAAAAAATAAAGTGATGTAAATAAATGTGAATAGAATTATTTAAGAGTAAAGTAATAAAATAGGAAATGATTACTTATAATGGTCAATTTAAAATGTATATTTTATTTTGTGTATTTAATTATGTATATGAATATATGTATAAGTGTATTAATTATATATTTGAATATTGTAGTTCTGATGATGACTACAGGACAGTTGAAACTGTTAGTTTTGATATAAATAAAGTGTTTAAGAAAGTTATAAATGATATATGTTCTTCTGATATAGTTATTAAATTAAAACTAGCTGGTTTAGTTGAAAAATATCCTATGCTTTCTTAAAAATCATCAACTATCTGGGAAAAAACAACAACCTGATTTTGAACCTAGATTATGAACATGACAAACTAATTTTGTTTTGAAGTTCTTATCATGTATATATATATATGCTATACTGTATTGAACACATGCATAATGATTGTAATAATAAATTGCAAATGCATATAAACTCATTTCTAAAAAAATCCTTCAATATATATTTATGTCAATGTTTCTAATACTTTTTTTTATCTAATTGGAATCTTTTTTTGTTTGTTTGTTTTAATTGGAATTCTGAAAAATCCTATGAATATTAATTATAAATTCAACTTCATACACACACACATACAAAAAAAACAAAATATGTGTTCTGAGAACTGAAGAAGTCTTTAATACTCATAAAATTTTGCTCCATGATTATAAAATGCTTATTTTATTATTAATATAATATATAGAATACATTATAGAAGTGACTTTTTTACTTCACCAAATCTTTTATGTATATGTATATATTTAACTTTAATCTTCTAAAGTTATTTATTGAGTAAAATTACTTGTAGATATAAATTATTTCTGCTTTTTATTAGCTTTTGGAGGAGATAAAGTCTATGATCTTGGAAATGATTTAATAAGGCATGGTTTCAATTATCAAGGAAAGGATTATGTCACTTCAGGACTCACAGGGTAAGTTTTTTGCAATGTTGAATTTTTGAAAAGTTTTCTGTCTTACTAAAAATGCCATATGGAATAATCTGTCAAATTATATTAATACATATTAAGAATAGAAATTAGCAATATGATTTTGAAAATTAATAGTCAAGTCATACTTCATAGCAACAACTTTTAAGTAATGTTATTTTTCTGTAACAATAGTATTTTTAGATTATGCATTTCTCAGCAGTGTGGATTAGCATATTAATTAATTGATAATATAATTGTTAACTTAATAAATATTTTGTAATTTTCCGAAGATCACATATTGTGTTTAATATTTAATTAATTAAATAATATCTATATTTAATGCTTGTAAAAGCAAAGCTGTAAACAGAATTGATACTAAGTTATCAGCATCAATCTGCAAAATAGCTGTAAGTATCCTATTACAGATTAAATATATATATATAACCATTCTCTATTAAGCAAGTTTATTCATAGAATATTTTTGTTTATTTAATATTTACAATAATTATAAATAATTTCCTTTACATCTAATTCACCGCATACATTTTATTAAATTTATTTTTAATTAAACTGAGTAAGGTATATATTTGACTGGTTTTTCAAATGATTAGAAGCACCATGAACAGTAAAAACACATTTATAAAAGAAATTAAAATGATACTCATGAGAACTCTAACATAATTAGGAAATGATAGCTTTATTTGCAGAAATTTAAAAACTTTATGTGATAAGTATTGGAAATCAAGCCAGGCAAAATGTTCTTTTAAGCCATGTCATTTAATAAACAGAGCAAAATTTAATTCTATTTAAATCAATGAAAACTGATAGAAGAGAAGTTAGTCTGAACTGATTTTTTTTTACGGCCCATACTGAAAGTTTGTATAGCCTGCCTAGAGGTTTTGATTTTTTTTTTTTTTTGAGTGAAAAAAATAAAATAATTTGAATTGAATGCTTATTAAATATTTTAATTGTATTATTAATAGATAAGATATTACGTGAATTATTTAATATTTTATTAGCTTTTATTTTAAATGCATTTTATTTTGACAAATAGCAAAATAGAAACTTTAACATAAAGTAATAAATCATATTTTATAAGTAGCAACCAAAACTTTATTTACTGCAACTAATTTCAAAAAAATCCAGCCTTGCACTGTTTTGATCCAACACACATGTTCAGAGCGTTCAAAGACATGTGCATGTGATTAGTGTACAATTAGTTCTGTATTTATTATTTTGGATGTGACCCTTGAATATTTTTTTTTCTTTTAATGCAACCATGGATTACTTAAGGTTGGATAGCTTTCATTTAAATAATGAAATAGTCTCATAACATTGTAATTCAGGGTGAAACTGCTAGTGACAAAAGTTACTTTACTATAGTAAGTTTTTTCTTTAAAAAATTATATTACAATAATGACAAAAATAATAATCCAATAAAATAACCAAATTAAAAATTTAGTTACCATATTTTATTATTATTTTTGGTTTTAAATAATTGTATTAATAAAATACAATATTATATTAAATTGGTCTTGTGGCATCGGGATTAGCAAATATTTTTGCCATATGACCTGGAGTTTATATCTAGCTGGGTGAACCATAAAATGTTTTCACTTCACAAATAAGCTTGGATTTTTCTTTCAGATAACCATCCATTTGTGATAGATAAATAGATATCTAGCTATTCTTAGCCAGGGGGAAATGATTCCAAGGTAATCTGCGTTGATTGAATGATTTAATGCATTGACTATAAAAATATAAAATATGTAATATTAGATGATCTTTATTACTAGTGAGTCAGATATCACTCCTACTGGAGTTGAATCTATGATTATCAACTGTTGGTCAATTGTATATAATAATAATAATGTGGGTTTAACAATGTATGGATTCATGAAAGAACAGATCCATTCTTCATTAATGTGAGATACACTGTAATTTATTATTTATAATAAATTACAATATTATATTCTAAACAAAAATTTTAAAAATATAGCTTATATTCATTCTCTTTTATTTGTATATTTGTTAAGTTATTATAATATACATATGTAAAGAGAAATGTATGAATTAGTCATATTAAAACAGGCAATACTCGTCAAGCGTTGTTAGCCGAGAGGTCATCGCACCCGCCTTGCAAGCAAGTAGTTGGTTGCAGACGGGTGTGGGTTTGCGTCCCGGCCAATGCTATGACATATGAAAAAAAAACACAGGCAATACTCACTATACGTATGCCACACACAGCAAGCTAGAATAATCAATGGATGCCAGAAGGCTTGTGCATAAAATCCCCATCTAATGCCTACTTATCCAATATCCTCAGACTAGTTTCTGGCTTGTGGCCTTCATCAGTGAGGAGCCTTGGCTAGGTGCAGTGCTCTCAGATCCAAGGTTCCTCACTGATGAAGGCCACAAGCCAGAAACTAGTCTGGGGATATTGGATGAATAGGCATTAGATGGGGATTTTATGCACAAGCCTTCTGGCATCCATTGATTATTCTAGCTTGCTGTGTGTGGCATACGTATAGTGAGTATTGCCTGTTTTAACAAGTTATACACATGCGTAAGAGGTGGTGGTCATGTGATGTTTATTGGCTTAATTAGTCATATTGAAGAAATTTGAAAATAAATTATATCTAAAGCAACTTATGTAATTAATTTGGCCTTTTAATAAGTTGCCCGGTTTACATTCACTCCAATTGCCAATAAACTCTGAAATTTTTAGATTAAATACAAAAAGAAATAGACAAATATGCTTTGGGTGATGAATTGTTGACAGCAAATGAGACTAACTCGAGGAAAAATGGGATATAGTTTTTTTAATGAGATAAATTTAAAATGTTTGGTCGATTATAACATGTGAATGAAAATAGATTAGTAAAAATAGTTTTTGATTTGAAGTATATAGGAAAGCCAACAAATATATTAAGCAAGAAATATTTTCATTATGCAAAGTTAATAAAAGATACTTTATTTCTATATATTTATATAAGAAATGGGATAAAAGTGGGAAGTGAATGTATTATAGGTAAATAATTATGAGACATGGGAAAAGAGAATAGATGAGGTTGGTAAGAAAAAAAAAGAAAATTGTGGAAAATGAATTTGAGTAAAATAAAAATACTTTGAAAGAATGTATAATTAAATACCAGAGAGAATTTTTTGGTGCGTGATGCAAAGATAGGAAGTTTACATACTAGAGAAAGAAAGCAACAAAAAAAAAGAGAGAATGATCTGGATTGTAGACTTTTGAAATACAGTATATTGAAAAAGGATATGGATAAATTGGATGGAAAATATGAGAAATTAAAAGGTAAAAAGAAACAAAAGAATTGGAGATCTTTGTAATAAAATGAAAATTGGAACAGAATAGTGGATTTGATGAAACTGCTTTTATTAAAATTGGGTAAAGTGATTTTATAAGGAGTGAAAAGTAGAAGAGTTAATTGTATATAACAGATTCAGAAGGCGGCAATGTTTAACTTGGTTGTCAGATTTTCTAGACATCTTTCTGTGCATGAAAACTTTTCTCTTCATGGAGTTAGAACAGATCTTCAGAAGTTTTGATTATGGTTGTTATTGAGAGATAATTAGAAAGAATAACATTAAGGTATGTTTTCATACTTTTTTTTTTAAGAAAGAATATTGGTATTATAAAATGAACAGATGAAAACTAGGTGAAATGTTGATTATTGAAAAATTCTCATCAAAATTATATATACATATCAGAATTATTTGCTACCAGGTAAATATTTGTTTAAGAATATAATATGATTGTGCATTTCAGTTTTTTCCATCTCCAGATAATTATATATATAGAAAAAAAATGCCTGAAAGGAATATGTTGAAGTGGTTTGAAGGAAGATTCAATGTTATACAATGTGAATATTAATAAACCATAACTATAAAGAAAATAAGATGTATAAGAATCCAACTCTATGAAGATAGATTGTGGAAGTTAAAATTAAACTATAAATTCATAGAATATGAAATATAAATAAGAATAATGACTTTGAACATTGAAATAACTGGTTGTGTTAAAATGAAACATAAACAGAGCAGTCATGATCACACTTAATCTTTTACAAAATATATGTAAAGAAGATTTATATATTAAACAAAGAATCACATGTTTTTGTCTGCTTACTTTCAATATCTGCATTAGAGTAATTTAGCAATCATTTGTATGCATGAGCATGGATATTATAAAAGAAATGAAGGTGAACCCTAAGTATAAGTATATAAATACAAAAATTTGCTCATCACTCAAATAAGCTAATAGCCAGAAACTACTCTGGGATTGAAGGTATAGTTCTATAATTTAATGCCCATTAAATTGAGAAAGATATATGTTAGGATATTAAAAGGGAAAAAAAAATGAATTTGTTGTATCAAAACATTATGGAAACCTGCTACAAATGTGAAAAGTAAAAGAAGTGTGAAAAGAATAAATGTTAGTCTTGAAAGGAAAAATTAATCTATAATAAATGACTACTTCAAAATATGACATAGTGAAGTTGTAATAACAATTACTTTTTAATTTAATGAATTCATTTATTTTCTTTTATTCTTATTGGTTGCTTAAGAGATCATATGACATTTGAGTAAACAAATAAGTTGAACATAAGACTTCTATTCATTTGACAGATTTTTTTTTTTTTTAATCAGCCAAAAATCAATTCGGGAATCTTCAAGCTCTTGAGTCTGCCATTCTATTGTGTTAAAGCACACATGCCTTTATCTTTATAAAAAAGAATAAATGAAACATAAATATATTATTCTTTTTTAATGTAGATTGATAATAACTATACAATTGGAAAAAAAAAAATGAACAAAATGTATACATTTATTAAATTTAAATTACAATACATACAAAAACAGCTGTGTTATGAGCTATAATTCTATCTGAAAGCCATTTATTGTAACCTTGAGCAATAATGGAGTCTAGATATTAATGCTACATACCACATTACAGAATTTGCATTCACACATCAAGCAACATTTCTTTACTATAGATGGTTCTGAAGTAAAGGAAAAATTGTGATAAAATAGTACATATAAAGAGAAAGTGATGTTGAATTTATATTGCGATTAAAATTTTCCATTGCAGAGAGCCGTTAGCAGCCTATATTTATTTTGGTCCTGTATATTATCAAAAATTAAAACATATGGTATTAGATAAAATGCATGCCAGAGCAAAAGGTCCTCGTGCTGTACTTACCAGGCAACCTACAGAAGGACGATCTAGAGATGGAGGTTTACGACTTGGAGAGATGGAACGGGATTGTCTAATTAGTTATGGAGCTAGGTAAAGTTTATTAATATACTTTTTTTTTCCATTTGTTTAAAAAAATGATTATTAACAAATTGAAATGTTTTATAAGCTTTTGAAAATTATTACTTATTTGCTTTTAAAAAATATCTCGTGATTTTTATTAAACTGTAATAATCTCTACCCTCAATAAAAGCTTTTATAAGGGAACTCTCATTGTTAAGATTGTATGTATGACTTAGTGTCTTTTTAGTTAGTGTTATCTGAATAGTTTCATGGAATTTACATCACTGAATAAAAATTCTTATGTAAATATAATAGACATTTTTTAAGAATGGAAGACATATAGTTTTCTACTTAAATAAATCTGCAATATATATTTCCATATTTACAAGAAAATATAACGTTTTCAATGCAAAATATTTGAATATATAATAAATACCTTTTAATACTTAATTATAATTCAATCTAACATGAAAATGGACGAAATGTTATTATTATTTATTAGCAACAGAATATTAACAATTACAAAATTGTTAATTATAGGATATCTATTATTTTAAATACTATTAGAAATATGTTTTAAATAATGTATGTTTTATAAAAATGTTATCAAAACATAAGAACATTGTAAATATAATCATTAAAGTAAAACACATCTAATATATCCCAGCCATAAAATAATAATTTTGGGGAGTTATAAGTGCATTAACAATTTAAGTCTAAAACTGGATATATATTATGGATCAAATTAGTAATAAATTATATTAATCTTTTTATTTTTTTAAATTTTAAATAAAATAAAAAACCCTTTTCCAAAGCTATCTTAATTAAGACATTAGAATAGTATAATCCACAACTTTTAACAAGTTTACTTGTTTATAAGTAAGAATCTCATTGGTGTAGGCTCTAATATCTTTGATTCTTCTGGACAATGCTGGAGAGAGAACCCTTTTCTTTATTATTGTTTATGAAATTTATAAATGTGAATTTTAGATTTAGTTTGTTGACATGTATTAATAAAACAAAAATATTAGAAAATTTGAAAACAAAGTTAATTTTTCCTTAAAAATAAACATCTCTAATATGTATAGCTAATGATAATTGCATGTTTTATGATTTAACTGTTAAAAAGTTTAATAATTCTGAGATACAGTAATAAGAATATTTATATATAACGTATCACTATGATAAATTACTACTACTAATAAAGTATTTGATTATTGTAAACGTTTTTATTTAAAAAAGATCATCAAATTTGCTATCAAACAAAAAAACATTAATGTTAACAGGTATTGCATTCATTGTTCTAAGGATTTAATTCTTGATGATATTTACTAATTTAATTCAATTTTACTTTAAAGTATGCTTTTACTGGAACGACTCATGATTTCTAGTGATGCATTTGAAGTGGATGTTTGTAATGAGTGTGGACTCCTGGGATATTCAGGCTGGTAAGATAATAATAAGTAGATAAATATGTGAAATTTTATTTTTATATTATATTTACATATAAGTTTATTCTGAAAGGTTTTTTTTTTTTTGGCAGGTGTCATTACTGCAAGTCATCTCGCAGTGTTTCTTCTTTACGAATTCCATATGCATGTAAACTTTTATTTCAAGAATTACAATCCATGAATATAATTCCTAGACTTAAATTAACTCCAATTTGAAAATAAATTGTAATATTTTTTTTATTTATAATTTATTTTATTTATTTATGAAACTATTAACTAAAGACACAAATGAGAACTTTTGTATCTATGTTGTATAGTTACAAGCATTAACTTGGATAACAAATTTACAAACAGTAATGAATCATATATATGCTTTTAACATGCATTATATATATATATATAATATAGAAATTTTAAATACATATATTGTGTACATAAACCTATGATATGATTCTATTTAGAAATTATACATTTTAATAGTTTATAAAATTCTCTGTTTCAAACTTTATACAATTTTATGGAATCATTGTGAAATCTTTATTGAGGAATACTTTTTTTTTTTTATGTAAGACCAAATGTCTCAATTTCATTGAGGAAGAATCAGCAAGTTGTTTTTTTTTTATAATACAATTTTTGGAAGATAGAGCTCTGAGTTGTATACTAATGATGTTATTTTTTAAGAATAAGGATTGGAAGGTAGGGAGGTGTTTAGAAAAAAATGATAGATATTGCTAAAGTAATTTTAGAATGAAGATATGGGAATATACAGCAGCCTTTAAATATCTCACTGCAACCCAAAGACTTCTTGGAACCATTTGTCTTCTAGATTAGATTTAAAGATCTTGTGAAAGAAAACAGTATTCTATTAGACTACCAGAATGGATTCCCATTTACCGACAATGGCTAGCTATTTAAAACTGGCAAAATGTCTTAGCTGAATTTGAATTTCAGTCTTGGGTGTATCTTACTGATGAGCTCACCATTTCCTTTATCTTTTCATTTACTGATAATAATAAAATGATACAAATTAAATTAATCTTTATTTATGTACTAGAGATAATTAGAAAAAAAATCATAACTGTATTTGCATAGTAGACTTTTAATAATTGATTATTTCAGAGAAAATACGGTAATAAAATGCATGGAATTTTATATAGCACTTTAATTTTTGTTTTATTTTACCTTATTACCTGTTGGTTTACTACTTATTCCAGTTTTAATTTGCAAAGATAAATCTACATTTGGATTTGATAATGCACTGTTATTCTATTAATACATTGTACAGGCTTAAACCTGCATTTATATATGTAATATAAGCGGGATTCGAACTCACTTTCACACAACCCACTACTCTCAGTGCTATCTCATATTGCTGACCCATCTGATCACACACATATTGAAAAAATAAATAATCACCAATATACGTGTTTCATGCTAAACCAGCAATCATCAGTTGGTCTAGATTACTATCCTCACACATATATATAATCAGTGCTCAGCTTTATATTAAGATAGCCAATCTTCATACTTTAATGGACAGGCTTCAAACTATTCCAAATCGCAACTCTTCAGCCTTCCATTTTATTGAAAATCTGATGATGGAACGTTCAAAACCCTTGTTAGTGCCAAGGTTGTCATCCTACCCATGTTGACATATTAATCATTCTGACCCCTCATGTACAGGAGATTATATTCTAATCTTTCATAATTATATTAATTTATTTATTCCAATTAGCTTATGGTATACTTTTTATTGTCTGAATGAGCATAGTTTTATATTTCCTTGTATTCACCAACATTTGACTGCACTGGGCAACATAAAAATCTCTTTCCAGCTTTCTTTTCATGAATTTATTGTTTAATTGACTTATATAGTTTCTTACAGTATTCTAAATTCTATTCTTGGCTTTTTTGTTCATGTTTTCATCTATGAAAAGGTATATGGTAAAAGCCTGAAATCCGGGCAAAGTCGCTTGGAGCGTTGATGCTAGACAAAATCAATGAAATATAAAGTTACTGCCCCCCCCCCTTTTTTTTTAATTTTAATACAACATGATTTATTATTTATTGATTAAAACAATTTTAATTTCATTTATAACATGATTTATTTATTATTAAATAAATTTTTATATTCATTTTCCTTTTTTTTTTATCCAAATTTTTGTAATGTAATTTTTTTTGTTTTTATTATTTTGAAACTTTGAACCGTTTTACCACGTCAAAATATTTCTTTTAATCCCACCGCCAACAAAAAATAGAATACAATTACTTGCGAATTGTTTAGACTTAATTCTAATTTTTTTTTTGTCTTGACTATTATTTTTCCCTTTTTACTTTTTTTTAAAACAACTTGTTTTTAATTATGTTTGAATTAGCCTTTCTTTTTTTTTTTTTGTCTACTACAATAAACAGCTGTTTTTTGTGGGGGTGGGTGATTTCGTATCATTATTATATTAATAAAAACTAAACACAAATAGTAAATTATTTTAACAGCGCTAAAAAAAGATAATCAACTTTTGAACTTGTTTCCAATTATTTACTTTTTAATTGTCGTAATTGTTTTTATTAATATTCAATCAAAATTACACCCCTACCCTCGCATAAAATTTATTTTTCCCCATCCTTTCTAAAGTAAACTTTTTTACTTTGTCGTTATTATTAACAAAAATACAAAGCGAATCAAAATATGGTTTGTGTCAATTTATAATTACTTTACAAAAAAAAATACACAAACTTTGTATTTTTTTGAAAATAATTTTTATTTATTTATGTAATCTATTTAATTAAAAAAAAAAAACACTGTCTACTGTTTATTTGCAACAGCCATCTCAGATAGGATGGATAGAAATAGATCTTCATTCTTGTGCATTCTTCTCCATATAAACTCTGACAAGTAGTTATCCAACAACTTTCTGTCAGTTCCTCTTTTCTTTTTGTTTTCTTTTTTCAAAAGACCCCAAAGACGCTCAATATTCTGTGTGTGAACGCCCGTGGTAGGATCCACAAAGTGGTATCGGTGGTTGACTGTTAGGTGTTAAAATCCAGCGGCCTTCAGTTCTGTAGTTTTGTAACCCCTCCAGCAATCGGAAAAGATTGTCGATCCTATCTTGATATTGTCTTTGATGGATTGCAAGAGTGTAGCCACAGAGCGGGATGAAACACAGTGCACAAAACATTCGCCACTCTCGCGACAACTTTTTCTCACTTTTTACTTTGATTTCTATTTCGTTCGAATTACCTTTTTTTTTTTTTAGCCTTCTACAATAAACTGCTTTTGGGGGTGGAGTGTATTTCGTAATTTGTTATTCTTAACAAAAAGTCAACCAAAGTCGTCATTTATTTAAACCCCGGTGCAAAAAAATGAATCCAAATACTTGTCAATTTCGAATGAAATAAAAAACAACAAAAAAAAAAGGACTTTGGACTTTTTAAAATTATTTATTCAATTTTATTGCTGTAATAAAAAGTGGACTTTACGTGTGCCTGACAAAATAAAAAAAAACCACAATCTCACACACTTTCTGTACTTGGCAATTTATCTGAAGAAAAGTTTCAAAATTGCAAGTTCGTCTCAGATCTTTTAGTGGTCTCGAATATTTTCCACACCACGCTGAAACATGACTTAGCGCGTGAGCTTTGTCGAAGCCTGTTCGAATATACACTTTGCCAATTTCTTTACATATTAACCTTTTTTTCGGGAAGGGTGGGGACCATATGACAATTCTTAGTAATTAACATTTTTTAAATCGAAATGACATTACTCTATTACAGAGATTTAAAAAAGTCGTACCGCCTTGAAATTTAAACACCCTCAAGCGATACGGTAATCAGCTATGAAAAGAACGAATACGCGTAAATAGCTTCAAAGCACAAAACTAGGCCGTAATATTTTTGTGCGATGTCATGTAAAGCGGCCTAGCTCAATGGGTTAATACAATACGTAAATGTTGTATTAGCCTGTAAGGCCGCCCTAAACGGCATTTTTATGTGTTTTGACACGTAAACAATGCCCCAAGCGGCCGAGCCTGGATTTCAGGCTTTTACAAGGTATATATTTATATATAAACCTGAACACACATATAGTTAGTTATTGTAAAAGAACTAGAATTGTCATTCAAAATAATAGCCAAGTTACAGATTTATTTCATGTTCCCTTTTAATTGGCATATTTTTTATATTTTACAATATTTATTTTTCAAAATATACACAAGCATAAATATGCATGTCATAGATGTACAAATTTATTATCAATGATTTATTTAAAAATACTTGAAAATATAATACAATACTTGTGAAAAATATTTGTACATATCTAAGAAGAAATGGAAGATCTTGAACGAGATGATATGGAAAAATACTTCAGTCGTTTTTCTGAAAAATATAAAATATTCTTATGAATCAATGGTTTACATGTATATGTCATACACACACATATATTATTCACACACATACAAAAACATAACTACAAAAATTCAAAGATAAATAAGAAGCTAGAGATTATACTGTGTACTGGTAAGTATATTTTTACTCTACTACTGCCCTGTATTTAGAACAGTTGTAAAGTGGCAGACTCAGACAGGTTAGATTTCAGCTGAATAAAATTTAAAAAAAAAAAATCTGTATTTGGTATTAAGAATGGAATCTCTAAGCTCAAAACGCCACATGGGTGCTCAATCACCAAAATGCCAGCCCAAGCAACAAAAATACAACTATTATTACATTATCATATTAAAAATAAAGAGCATAATAGATGGATTGAGGATGCACCCACTGCAATATTTTTTATTGTCAAATTCTTTCATAAACGCTCTATTTTTCTCATCTGAAATATTAAGAGAAGAATAATGCAGACAGACCAGAATGGTCCAGTTAAAGACAAAATGTATGAAGTATGCTTGTGTCACATTTTTTCTTTGATGTGAAATTCTATTAATTAAATTTAAAGATATTTTCTGCTTAACAAAAAATTATACTCAGTACCATGTGTTAGCAATATCATTTTCTGACAAAAAAGGAAACACTCACTAACTATACCACTTCTTACTCTATAGGATAAATGTATCACCAAAATCAATTAAAGTATTGAACAGTAATTCCCTCTTTTTATTTAATAGCAATTTGTGTAACTTTGAGTAAACAATGGATGTATATGATAATACTGCTGACATTTATGGCATAATGGAAAAGACATCTGAATTTATGATCTGTGGACTTTGCATTCTACTATTGCACTAAACCTGCAGGACAAAATAAGTGAATAGTTTATTACTTGGGAATTCATAAGATGTTCAAATGCCAGAAGTGATAGGTTTGAGATCACAATCCATGAAACTTTGAACTCCAGAGTTTACACTCTATCATTATACTAAACCAATTTTACTTGAACAAATGTAGTTTTGAGATGATTTTCTCCTATTTCCAGGTAAGAAATGAATGAGATAACTAATGCTTCAGTCATATTGCAGTAAAAAGATAGGAAGGAGGAGAATGGGAGTGTTTGTAACATTTTTTTTTTATTGCATCAAAACAAAAAAATTTAAATAAATAATTCAAATTATGTAATTCAATAATATATTTGATACAAAAAAAATTACTTTATAGCCAATAATCTTTTACTTACGTTTAGCTAATTTTTTAGCTTGAATGTTGCTTTGTATACGAACTGCAATGTAAAATACTAATGGAACAAGAAAGAATGTTGTAGAAATTAAGATAATAGTGAAATAATCTTTATTTATGATAACACAATCACTCCATATGTTTCGTAAGAAGTCCATCTAAAACAGATTTAACATTTTATTTAATTATAATATTACTAATTATGTAAATTAATACATTAAAAAGATGAAACATGAATTAAAAGACTGAAGTACATCTCATTGAGAAATAAGACATTAATTTTTATATATCAGCTATTTTCTCTGTATTGTGAGCAAGGCTCAAAAAAGTGGTTTCAAAATAACCCCATCATCATCTAAACCAAATCCTTAACATTATTAACCACAAAATAAAAATAAATTAATATTTTATTTTGCACATTATTAAATGTTATTCTTTTTATAACCAATACATACACAATTATACTCTAGCCAGGTAGAACTTATAATTAATATCATTTATTATAAATCTTACTGTAAAAGTGTAATACTATACAAAGAATGTGATTTTTCTTTAAATAAAGTCACTAATGAAGTATACAATCATTAATGCGTTCTTTCATTCATAAATGAATATAGTTATTTTAATTCTAGAGGAAAAATAAACACAAAGATCAAAAAGTTTAAAAATGCTACTTACTACAAGCTTTACCAAGTAATAAATGTCACATGATAATACTTAATAAATATCGCCCTATCCAATAAATCAAGATTAGTTTCAAACTTTTTGCTTTCATCAATGAGGAGCTTTGGATTTTGGAATTGTGCATCTGAATCTTTAGAATCTAATGCACCTTCCTTCTGGCAGTTGTCATGTACTATGATGCTATCAGCCCAAAATGAAAAATAAGTTTTAAATTTTAGCAAACTAGCTTGTATAGTCATATAGATCTGAAACCAGTTGTTTCTACATATTACTATATCCTTAGTTTTTAACAACTACAGGCACCTTTATCCTATGCCAAGATCTAGTATAAACCAATAAAATATCATTGACTAGCTTACAAATTGCTGTTTTAGCAGCATATTTCTTTCATTATCTCAGTGCATGTTTAGTTCTTAAAAACTTAAGGTTATCATAATATATGGAAACTGAATTGTTTTCAGATTTATATGACTATACAAACAAGTTGGCTAAGGTTGAAAACATTTACATGTTTTAAGTTTGGACTAACAACTTGATAGTTATAACAGAAAGATACATGATGGCTGCCAGAAGAAAGGTAGGCATATTAATCCTAAAGTTCCAAATGCACTGCTTCAAAATCCAAATCTCAGCTTGAACTATTCTGGGGATATTGAATAGGGCAACACAGGATAGGGATTTATTAAGCAGTGGTGAAAGAAAAATGCTGCTCCTAAATTTTTGCTTCTAAAAGATTTCAATACCAATCATAGCTTACTAATATATTCTATTTTCAGCCTTTCCAATGAATCATCTTTGTAATGAAAATGGGATCTACTCCCATGAAAACCATATACCACAATTCTTTTTTTTTTATTAGAAAGTTTGTCACTATTCAATTGCTTCTCTGTCCAATATAATGATGTGAATTTACAACAGTAGATTCAACATCATATTCAGTAAGCTGAAGAACAGCTGGATGAGAATCTATCTAATTTATTTTCAGAATATTAACATTTCAAATAAAGTTTTTTTGAATACTTTTATTACACCATTGGGAAGTCTTGTTTCACTTAAATAGAACAAATCTTGCAGAAATATACAATTAATGCAGCAGAATATATTCATTTATCTTTCTACCTAAAAATCTAATACTAAAGTTGATTCACAATCTGAAGCCAATAATCGTCCAAGTTAAAAGTTAACAAAGATGTCTAATAAAATACTTGAATTCTTTGAATATTAATTACTAAATAAAAATTTTAAAGGCAATACTAATATTGTATATTCAGGAAAAACTTTGAAAATACTAAATATACCCAAATTGGAAAAGAATAAATATTTTTATGCTGTTCTTACATAAAATAATAAATTCTTACAACAGCTATATAAATATCAAATTTTTTTATATACATAAAAAGCCTTTTTCAGCACCCAATTTGGTGCCCTTTTCAAATGATAATAATCTATTACATTAACGAACTATTACAGACATAAAGTCATCTAGTGTTCAGTAATGAAATTAAAACAACCAATATAAATCATTAAAATAAATCAAAACCTATATATAAATTCAGTAATTACAAAATAAACATCACATGATCACCATTTCTTAAAACCAATCCTGCCTAATAGGATAGTGGTGGCTATGGTTATTAAAGAACCAAAGACACCATAAATGTATAGGTACTGAATTGAGTTCAGACCTATATGACTATATAAGCTAGTGAGCTTGGATTGAAAATATATTTTCAATTTAAGACTTGTAGTTTTGTAGAGATAAAAGGTGGCTGCTGGAGGATTGCATTAGATCTAGGTGCAGTGCTCTCAGATCCAAGACTCCTCACTGATGAAGGCCACAAGCCAGAAACTAGTCTAAGGATATTGGATGAGTAGGCACTAGATGGGAATTTTATGCACAAGGCTTCTGGCATTCATTGATTACTCTGGCTTGCACTGAGTGGCAATACTGTATGGAGAGTTTTGCCTGTTTTAATTACAAAATAATTGATTATATCATAATATAATAAATAAAATAAATTGCATGCATTTTTTTTTTTTTTACAATTATATATATGTCAATTTATATAATTTTCCATTCATTTTTAATTAACCAAATTTATAGAAGTCTTGTAAATATTCATACAATTATTTAAATTATTTTTAATATGTTTCATTACTTAAAATATGAGCATAGAATAGATGCTACAAAAAAGTATTAATATTTAAACTACATCAAAGATCCAAAAAGAAGACAAATGTACAAAATATATTATATTAAAAATAATTTAAATAAATGTATGAATATTTACAAGACTTCTATAAATTTGGTTAATTAAAAATGAATGGAAAATTGTATAAATTGACATATATATAATTGTAAAAAAAAAAAAAATGCATGTTATTTATTTTATTTCTTATATTGTTATGATATAGTCAATTATTTTATAATTACTGGATTTATATGTAGGTTTTGATTTATTTTAATGTTTTATATTGGTATTGGTTGTTTTAATTTCATTATTGAACACTAGATGATTTTATGTCTGTAATAGTTCATTAACCTAATAGATTATTAACATTTGAAAAGGACACCAAATCAGGTGCTGAAAAGGGCTTTTTATGTATATAAAAAAATTTGACATTTATATAGCTGTTGTAAGAATTTATTATTTTCTGATTATTACTAAATATAACCTTGTATTAAGGTCATATTTAGAATTTTCAATGTTTGCACCAAATAGTATTAATACTTTTTTTTATATTTAAGTTAAAATTGCATTCTGCCATTAATACATTTTGCAGATTATATCTTTGAATTGGAAAGAATAACAATCATCAGAAAATGTCATTCTAAGAGTTAAAAAGATTAACTATTTTCAATCAGTTTCAAATTCAAAATTCCAATATTAAATCCATCTAACATTAATATCTGCTTCATAAAGATGCGTATAAACTGTTCTATAGACCATTATTACAAAAAGTAAAAAAAAAATCGAAACTTATTAAACCTCTGTTTAACACAAAGTTATGTCATGATGCAAAAGCTGTTTAACAGGATTAAACTTATGTTAACCAGCTAATGTTAAATTGTGTCACAAATCTAACTAACAGACAAATGCCTTGCTCACATTTATTTTGCATTTGTTTAGCAGCAACAATCATGAGTATAATAGTTCTTGATTTGTAATACCTACAGTGAGTCTGGTGACATTTCTTCTATTCAACAAAATCCTTGAAAGGACTTTTTTCCATAGTGGATGATGATATTCCATGATGACTACCAAAGGTTTATGTAGTCCCTTAAATAGTTTTGAAACTATTATATCACTATCTTTTAAAACTTCTCTAAATATCCCAATGTAGTTTGTAGTCTATAAGATTCCACAGATATTTAATATTCAATAGGTTAAGCATCTTTTAAAAATTAAATCTGTAGCTTATATATATTATTGTAATTAATTATCTGTGAATTATAAATTTAAAAGGTGATCAAAATATATAAAATCCCTCCATTAATTTAATAGGACTATGATATAGTTTTTCAGGTCCATATATTTTTAATGCATCAAAGAAAAATCTATCCGATTAGCAAATGATTATTTTGTTTACAATCTTTCCCATAGATATTTCTGACTTTAAAAATTCTAGTTCTAGACAAATACTTGATTAGGTTCCAATGCAATTAAAAAATGAAAGTTTTCTTTGTGGAGACCTTAATATAAATTATTGTTATAAATAATAGATTATAGCCAAAAGTTGTTGAAAATAATGATATTAATACTGTAAATTTAAATGGTCTGTTTTTATTGAAATTTTGTACTACACATATTGACTACCACAAAAATTGTTTAAGCAGAAAAAACACTAAAAGAACATAGATGCATCTATACTCAAAACAATGGCATTTAATAGATTACAATTATGAGTCAGAATGTAAAAGTTCATATTATATGAACACTTACAAGTGCATATTGTTATATGGTTCACAGATAATTAAACTCCAAGATTAAAATGATAGATCCTTTAAAAAGTAGATCTTATTCTAATTATATTCATAAGAAAACAACCGAAAAGTGTTCTTTAATAAGTATCTTATACACACTAAATTTCAATAACTATTAAACATACTGTTAATTTGTACTTACGATGTTATATTAATGAAACATGGAATTCTCTTAAGAAGTGTGTTACAGATGTAAGGTAAATTTATTCTAGGGTTCATTAAAAAGAAGAATTATAACTGGGTTTTTTGTCAATAGTTTTATTAGAAATTTGATTGAAAAGAAACATGGCATTTTCTGATCAGCAGAATAATGTAGAACTTCATAGTATATAGAGATCTGAAGGCAGAAGTTCAACAACAGACAAATAACTTAAAAATGATTGGTGGATAAAAATTGCAAGAAGATATGCACATTCACTGATTATGTCACTAAATCTTTTGTACTGAAAGTTACATACAAATCTTAGCAAAATATATTAAATCCAGCAATGACATTCATATAATGACAAATATTTTGTACAAATAGAAGGAATATTTTGATCAACTTTTGAATACTGATACAATAACTGAGATGATGACCAGTAAAGTGAAAACAGTTCTTGTTGATAATATATTAGCTTCAAAAATATTGGAATTGTTTTAGGAATATATGGGCCCAAGAAGTTGGGCCACCCAATCTGAATGCTTATTGTACCAATTTTTAAAACACAGGGAATAGACAAGATTATAGGTATTTTCACAGACTTTGTTGAATAGCTTGCATCCGGTTATAAATGAATGGTCACCAGAGGTTTAATCTAGTTTTACAGAATCCAAGAAGTACTATGGACATGGTTTTTACTACCAGACAACTGGAAGACAAATATCAGAAACAAAAAAATGATTTATATATTGCTTTTATTAATTTGATCAAGGCATTTGCTTATGTTAATCAAATACGCTTATGGCATTGCTTGGAG
Source organism: Epiperipatus broadwayi (assembly GCA_028023455.1). Classification (NCBI taxonomy): domain Eukaryota; kingdom Metazoa; phylum Onychophora; class Udeonychophora; order Euonychophora; family Peripatidae; genus Epiperipatus; species Epiperipatus broadwayi. The sequence goes on from JAQFVV010006298.1 coordinate 499,368, forward strand.
TTAGTTTTTTATTACAAGTAGCTAATCTGAGATCTTTGATACAAATACTCTAATTGAGTTTCTATTTTTATGATGTTTGTTTTTGGAAATGTTTATTGACAGCTTAATAAAATAAGAACAAAGATGCAATATAGATATGATGGTGGAATTTTTAATTTGAATCAATTGAACACAAAAACAAAATCTTCTATTTGGATTCTGAATTTATAGTATACTGATGATTGTGCTATTTTGCCATTTCAAAAGATCATTTATAGAATGTACTTACTGTTTTGAATACAATATTTAAAGGCTTTGTTTAGTAATTAATGTTTAAATCTCAAATTCTTTATCAGCCAATGATGGAAGAAAAATCTCCGCTTTTTAATTTGGATAGTTATCAACTTGAGAACATAAACTAATTTAAACACTTTGATGGTTTTATAAGTGAAAAAGTGGACTTAGACTCCAATATGCTGTTGCTGTTAAGAAGTTAAAAGATAGTATATTTATCACAGGGAAATAACTACTGCAATTAAGCTGTTATTTTATCTAGCTTCTGATAAAGAAATGAGATTTGGACATCCTTTGATGTAATACAAAAACAGAAAAGTTTCATTTAACATGTACCATAAAATTGAAAATATAAGGGCAAAAATATTAACCAAAAAAATATTTAAACTCATTGGATGTGATACTATAGAATTCACTAGTGTAAAATTACACTTTCATTGGACTGGACATTTAAAACAAATGAACAATGCAAGACTTCTTAAAAAGGTATTTTATGGTGAACATGAGCATGATTAATGAGGAAGAGGTAGACTCCATCTATATTATAAGAATTATCTCTAAGACATTTTAAAGAAGTACGATTTGATTACTTCCACTGCAAAGATATGGCAGAGAAGAGAATACATTGGAGCTACAGTTAGACATGGTGTTGAAGTATTCATAGAGAAAAGTTTTTTGCTGAAGAAATTAAGACTGCATCATAAAAATCAAGCAAGTAGAAAAATGGAACAGCATGTTCTATTAATCAATAGTATTCTGTCCCATGAACAGGTCCAGAGATCTATATGTGGATGTATTTATGATTTACATATTGGTTTGTATAGTCATGGCAAAACTTATTACTAGAGCAGGGATTTTTTTTTTTTAAGTTGAAATAGCCATATTTATTTATGAGTAGCTGTTATGTATAGGATAAATGTCTCAAGATTTTGAACCCAAATCATTTATTTGTTTAGTGAATGATTTCTAGCATCTATTTTCATTAAGAAATTTTTTAAGTATCTTATCCCTTGAATATAATTTCTGAAAAAGGAAGAATCCAATATAATATATATCAAAGAAATATTAGATGTCTTAACTGGAATCTTTCAAATTTTCATTAGCAGATAAAATAAATATACAAAACTAGTTAATAAAAAAATCTATTCATGATACAATATTTTGTTTGCTTATGAATTTAAATCTTTTTCGGTAATCTATTCAACAAACTTCAGTGTAAAAAAATCAATGGAGATACATACATATATGGTTCAAAAATGGTGGAGACAACGATAGTTAAGAAATTTTAAAATACATTCAAATTCTTACTGATCCCATAGAAAAAAATCAAAGTTAACTTCATAAGATTTGCATATTTTTGAAGAGTTTATTCAAATAAAATATGCCAGCCAATATAATATTTGGTATAGAAACGGCAGGTTTGTAATTTCTAATATTTTTATTACTTTTTTTAAATAGTAATATTGCATTCTGGTACATGTCTCATTTAAATATTTGGTATATAATTTTACCAACAATTTCACTTGCTGTTTTTAAAACATCAATAACAATATCATTTCCTTAAACTTTTCCTAATAATTCTATCATTTTCTTAATTTTTTCCCTTCATAGATTTAATTGCATATCTCTTCTTTAAAATTGTTTGGCAATTCAGATGTAATTATATTGGTGGTTTTCTTGTTCTTTATTTTTAGAATTCTGACATATTTCATATCATCCCTCATTCATAATAGTTCCATCTTATTACTGAAATCATCTTATTGCTGAAACAACTTTTCTTTCAATATCAAGATATTTTATACTTTCGAAACTTTTATTTACAGCTTTTTTTGACAATTCACAGTTATATTTTTACATACTTTTAGAAAAAGGCTTTAATCTTTATCATATGCACCTTGATAGAAAAATGATATCTTATTTTTTACTATAGAGGGGTCTCTCAAACCGCTACACAAGATAGTGATTGTATACAGGTAAGAATGACCATCTTTAACTTAAATTTCAAATCTGAAGCATCTTGATTTGGGAACGTGAAGCTGTTAGTCTTTTCATTTTTTAAGTCCACTGTTTCCTTTACAAATTAAACTTTGCAAAATCTTGTGATTTATAAGTTAATATTATGATATTTATACAGTAAATATATAAACTAATGTTAATTTGTAAAGAAAATAGTGAACTTAAAAAAGTGAAGAGAGTGACAGCTTCACACTCCCAAATCAAGATGATTCAGATTGGCCTATATAAGTGGGAATTTAGCTTAAAGGTAAGAAGGCCATTTTTATCTTTATAAAGTTGCTATTTTGTGTCGAGGTTTGAGAGGTCCAAACATTCAAGGTGCATATAATAACAGTTAAAGCCTTTCTCTAAAAGTATTTACATACTTCCTATGCACTTAATAAAAAAATCACAACTTTATATTAGTTATGTTTTTAATGTATTATTCTTTTTTGTACCATTTTATAATCTCCATATATTCAATTCTTAATAGATCATTTTTTAAATATTTTCATAGTCCTTTCTTTTCTTCACACTTTGTCACATTTCAATTGAAAATCATTATAATTTGTCTACAGCGAAATGGATTTAAAAATAGTTTTAACACAATAGATTATATCCAAATATTAAGAGAAGTTATAGAAAGAACCTATGAATATAAGTAGTCAATATGCTTGGGATTTGTAAATTATAAAAAAAAACATTTGATTCTATGAATATTTCTATAATAATTAAAGCTTTGAATCATCAAGATATAGATCCAGGATATTGTCTTATTCTGAAATAATATTTATTAAAATATAACAGCAGTGATTAGATTACATAAGTCATTAAGAAAATTAATATAACTAAAAGGATGACTATATCCAAAACTTTTATAACGGTTATAATTATAAGAAATATTTTATAGAAACAAGAAGGGAATAAAAATTCATGGAGATAATTTTAAGTCATTAGATTTTGCAGATGATGTCGTTTAGGTCAATAATGGTTGAGGATTCCAAGAACTGTTGCAAGAATAATCAAATGAAAGTACAATTAGAGATACAACTAAAATAATGTTCAATGGATTTTTTTCAGAAGATAATTAAGATTGATAATCATGAATTAAAAGAAGTTAACAACTGCAAATATTTTGGTCAGATTATTAACATAGACAGAAATTAATGGATGAAATTAATCGCTGAATCAAACTTGGATGTAATGTTTTTGATAGAAATAATATTAAAATGAAAGATGCCCATGTTTTGAAAAGGAAGGTTTTTTAATAGATAAGTTTTATTAATTTTTACTTATGGAACAGAGACCTGGACATCTAACAGGAGAATAATATGGTGATTCAAAAAAGTATGGAGAGATGTTTGTTGGAAATAAGAAAGGAACAAAAACAAAATACTTTTGTGAGAGAAATGAAATTAGGATGAACCTATTGCTAAAAGAGATGACAACAAATGAACAGTTACAGGATTCCAAGAGTTATAAAGATCTAAAAAGGACTACATATAAGATGGATAGATGAACTAAAGAAGTTTCTAATATGATGCAGGGAAGAAAAGTTATTGATTGGAAAAAATGGATTAAATTGCTGTTGATTGATAATGATGATGATGAATACATGATATAATACAAAGGTTCAATATAAAATATTAATTTTTATTAATCATTCATAAGATTAGAGATTATCCATTTAATGAATATTGCTATAGTGTAATTTTCATTACACCACTAATGCAAGGTAAGGCCTGGTTTCTATCCACTTTCAACATCTTATGGAGGGATGTAATCATAAACATATGACCAGTGAATGCTCGTTCAGCATGAAATGTGCATCTTGGGAATCATACCTTTTTCACATGTCTTTGGTTTTATGTTTATGATTACACTCCACAAAATATTAAAAGTGAATAGAAACCAATCCCTACCTTGTGTGACAATGTGAAAATTACTTGCAGAAATATTCATTATTGGATAATGAATGACTAATAAAAAATATTAATATACTTCCATTAAGTGATTTGTGTCAAAAATGTTACAGCATCAAGTTTGACAAATCAATTAAACTGTAGTAATTTGTTATCTATATATACTAAACAAAGATAAAAATATATATAAGGATTGTGATCTGGACCAATTTATGAATGCTGGTTCAGCACAAAATGTATATCTTGGGATCATATCTTTTTCATATGCCATTAGTCATGTGTTTATAATTACACCCTCCACAAAGTGTTAAAAGTAAATAGAAACCAGTTCCTAACTTGAGTGAGAGTGGTGTAGTGAAAATTACAGAAATATTATTCATTAAATGATTATCTCTTTAGTCTAATGAATGATTAATAAAAATTATATACTTTTATTAAATGATTTGAATCAAAGTTGTGAGGTCAGTAAGTTTGATACTTATTAATTAAACTGATAAAGAAATATGTAAGAGATTATGATCTGGGTCAATTGCTTTGATCATATGTTTATGATTATACTCTTCCACAAGGTGTTAAAAGCTGATAGAAACCAGTCCCTACCTTAAGTGGATAATTTCTAGTCCAATAAATGATGAATAAAAATTATTAATATACTTTTATCAAATGGTTTATGTCAAAGTTGTGGGGACAGCAAGTTTGACACATCGATTAAACTAATAATTGGTTAGCTATATATAATGAAAAATGATAAAGATATGAGTAAGAGATTGTGATCTAGGCCAATTGGTAAGTGCTGGTACAGCATGAAATGCACATTTTGAGGAGCAGACATCTTTTTCACACATCTTTTGTCATGTTTATGATTACTGCTCCCCACAAGGTGTTGAAAGTGGATAATAAAACAATCCCTATCTTGACTGAGAGTTGTGTAGTGGAAATTACTGAAATATTCATTAATTTGATGCAAAATATTTCACAATGTTTGTATAAGTTAACATTGAATCTAAAAAGTGCTACAAGCCTTTATAGAGACTATGAAGTTAGTATTTCTTCAATCACTATCAAGTCACTGCAGGATGATAGTCTGGAAAGTTTAATCCAGTTTCTCTGATTCATAGCTTCTCATCAATCACCAAACTTGCTTATTTCATCAATATATCTACCAAAGATCTTTTACATTCTCTTGGGATCTGGTTTAAGATTTCTGGCCATCTATTATCATCTATTCTTTCCATGATACTTGCTTGTCCCTTCATTTTTATATTTTGTTTTTGATTCCTTTTTATTATTTCCAACTTTTCTCTCTATATATTTCACTGAGTGGTCTGAAATCTTGCTATAGCTGTTCTATTAAATATTCAAGTCTTACTGAAACACACTTATTAACAGATATACTTTAGTCTTATGTATCTGTTTATATTCATATATCACATGAATACAAACTGCACATAATTATAACTTTTAATATATCATTAATAACTTGGTAATATCACAAATATGCATTTTTAAATATATATATTAAATATCAAAATATATATTAAAAAAACTTAATGAAAATGTATTTTAATTTGATAAATAATATATTTAAAAACATTAATATATAAAATAAAAATCATTAGTTTTTACTATCAATCACTATCTCACCTTATCTACAATATCCAGACAGGCATGATTAGATGTTGAAAAAACAATGTCTGCATATAAACTGGTCAAATTTTTATAATCATCTTCACAGACTTTACAAGTATTATTAGAGATGTTATGTACTGGAAATGATTCCATATTTGTCTGAAAAGGTTAAAATATTTTAAATATATTTCATTATCTATTTTAATGTTAAATAGTATAAGAGAAATATATGCTTAAAACTATTACCATTAGTATTGATATAAAATGTTAATTTTATTAAATTACTATATACTATGCATACAAAATGTTTGTATGTACTAATTTTGTTTCCTTTGGATTATTGGAAAGATTTGATATTTTTAGTTCTGAAAGGCAAAGATTTTTTTAAAAAATTTGAGTTGAATCTGATTCATTAAAAAAAAAAAAATTGAAGAAATGGGTTATATATCTACATCAATATTATAAATTTCATTATTTTAGATATAATTTGCTAATATTGTAATATTTAGTATATAAATTCATTTTATTGTTTTAGCATTGGTTCATAAATATGATTTTGTATAAGAAACTCAATTGTAAACTTATCTCTAAAATATATTTTTTTCAATAACAATTTTAGAATAGAAACTTTTTTTAAAAAATGAAGATTTTTCAGCGACTGAACTTTGAAATAGCAAAATGGAATCACAGATTCGGTTTCTATTACTTGTCCTTCTGTTTTTTAAAAATGTTATTATTTGTTAATAAGTAATGTTTATTATGTTGCTTACATGCACGAAAAATATATATAAATGTATCTCTGAAAGCATTTTCAAAAAATCAAGGATTAATAGTGTGAAATAATGCATAACTTTTGCAAGCATAGTAATTTGTAAATAAATGCAGATTTAAATAGCAAATGATTATTATCTTTGGAAATATTTAATAAAAAATTAAGACTACTTACATGTAATTACTAATACGGAAAACATTTGTAAATAGTTTTGAAATATAATAATAGTTATTACTAAGAGAAAATATTAGATCAATTTCACAACACTTAAAAGTGATTAAATGTAAAATGATTAATACACAGAGATGATGTGATGTTCCGTGACTTCTCCTTAAATGAAGTCGGGAATCTCTCAGCAACTATACCCAAAGAAACCTCTTAGCCACTTTACCTTCCATTCCCCACTCTAAGCTTTCCTATAATCTGCTCCATCCCATTTCCACAACACAATCTTTGTCAACTCTATGGCCTTTATATCTAAATCCCCCTTATCTTTTCCCAAACCCAGCTTAAAAACCAATAACTCACTTTCTGTATAATCACTTTGTTCATATTTGTTCTCCCATAACTTCATTATTTGTACTCTTTCTGTTTTCAAGCATTTACATTCAATCAACAGATGCCTAATATTTTCTATATCTTCCTTACACAATTTACAGACTAAATCACCCATATTTTTCCATTTACATGTATATTCTCTTATTGCTAAAGATCCCGTTTGAGCCTTAAACAATAAGCTACTTTCCTTACTATTATCATAAATTAACTCGCACCCAATGTTCCGTTTACTTCTATATATATTTAAACTCTACTTTCCAAACTAGTTCTCCATCTCTACAACTCCCTATTCTTTATTAATGCATCTATTCTTTTATTCCATTCTTTACCACTATAACACTCAACAATCCTCCTAGCAATCATCCCACCTTTTATACAAGCATACTGATATAAATTCTTTATCCAAATCCTTTGCATGCTGCATTACCTTTCTCACCCATCTTGTTGCCTGCCCTTTACTCATAACTCAATTAAATACTATTTTGGCTATTCTTTTATTATCCATAAACTGCAACCTACCAAACATTTTCATTTTACTTTTTGCATCTCTCATATATCTCATTCCAATATCAGCCTTTCAAGCTAACTAAGCATGCACCTTTTGATAGTGTTAAATAAATGAATACTCTCCTCTTCAATCCAAGATATAGTATTTATGCAGGAATAAAAAGAATCCTGGAATGAAATATAATTGCAAGCACGGTGCTAGATAAAAAATTTGCTTATTTACTCATCTCTCATATAAAAACTTCACCATCCCAATTCTCCTTGAATTCCTCCTTTGCTGTCCATACCTCTGCATCTAATGCATGTCTTCCTACTTCCCTTTGTACTTTCTCTAAGTAATCCAATACCCTTTTACTAACAGATCAATACCATATGTTAATCCTGCTACTGCAACTCTTTTCCATACAATTCTAGCTACATCATATTTATTATATGAAAACACTGTTAATTTCTTTACTAAACCCTTTCTTTTCTTTGTTTCATTTACCAATTTTTTCTCCCATTCAACCAAGCAATTTTCCTGATTACTTAAGATGATTCCCAAAAACTATATCCACCACACTTAACTTTATATCCCCCAATAAAAAATCTACATATTCTCTTTCCCCATTATTAATCATCATTATATTTGATTTTTCTTCACTAAATTTAATCCCCATCTCTTTACCCAGCCTTGTACATGTCCTCAGCATAACATCCATATATTCTCTTCTTTCTGCACACAAAATATCCACAAAAAAAAAGACCCGACAAAATATATACTCCCTCACTATCCATTAATGGTATCTCTATCCCTCTTCCTAATCTTTCTATTGCTTTCTCCATTTCACTCAAATACAACAAAAATAAAATAGGTGACATAGGGCATCCTTGCCTTAATCCCACCCCATTTTTAACTTTAACTGATTCTATATCCCCTAATTGGTAAGTGTAGTAATTATTTTCATATAATTTCTTAATAACATTTACTAAAGCTTCATCCATTCCCAAATTTGCTAAACTTACCCATAATCTATTTCTATTTACTCTTATCATATGCCTTCTCTATATCTATAAAACTCATATGTAACGTTCTACCTGAATTCCTACTCATCTCCATAAGTTGTGTAACTACAAAGTATCTCCTATACGCCTATCTGACCTAAAACCTCCTTGCATTTCCCCCACTACATTATTCTCTTCCATCCATTTTATAACCCTTCCAGCCACCATATATGAGAAAACTATATTAAACTGATGTTACCACTATCGGTCTATAATTATTTAACTTTCTATGATCCTTACCCTTTCCTTTAAATAATAATCTTACTCTTGTATTACTCCAACTACCCGGAAAACTCTCTTCTGTGCCATCTTATTAAAACATGATAATAACTTTGCTGCTGCTCTATGGCATAAATTCATTACCATCTCTGCTGCCCATCCATCTAAACCTCTCGCTTTTCCACTTTTCAATCTCTTCCCTGCCTCATTCAATTCATTTTTGTGAACCTAATATTCCCATTACTAAATGCTTTCATATAGGGTATATGATCACAGACCTTCACAACACCCACCTCTTTCCACTCTATCTAATAACACTGTGCTCATATACCCTATATTACATATATATAGCCACAGGTATATAACAAGCCTGTGTTTCAGTTATTAAATGCTTTCATGTTTTCTATCACTAAGCTCTTCACATCTAACATCTTTTCTAGCTTCTGTTCATACAAGGTTGCTACAGCATAAATATGCGAAAATAAAGCCCTCACGGATCCTTCCCACTTTTCCATTTTTGTGCAGCATAAAACCACTATGGGCCACTCATGTATACCGGACAATCCGCAAGTGATGTGCAGTGAGCAACATGAGATGAGAAGAAAAATTAAGGAGGCTTATTTCATTAATTTAGATGCAAACTCGTTAAATAAAAGACACGTTTTACGCAATCTCGAAAAAATGACAGACCTGATTTGAATAATTTGCATGTGTTGGTTTTAAATAAATTGAACATCGTTATTAGAACTATCTATCTATAGCTTTGAAAATGAAGGCCTCGTTCCTTCGAAAGCGCTAAGTATAGAAATAAATAGAATAGTATAAATAAATATATTGACTTTTAGTGTGGAGATATTACCATAAAATATCTTATCTTATTACATATATAAACCACACAGTTATTTAATAGTTATATCCATTACATAAAACCCTCCCTACAGTAGCGCCACTGGTGCTAGCCAGAGTAATCAATGGATGCAGGAAGATTTGCGCATAAAATTCTTATCTAGTGATCATGTGATGTTTGGTGATTTAAAATGATTAATATATGAGATTTACTATTTATGATATAACTCTAAATATAAGAATTCATTAAAATGTAAGCTAGTTGATGATAGCTATTCTTTATTCACAACTTTTATATAATATTTATGGGAACAATATTTGGATAGCTACATCCAAAATTGAGATGGTTATATTCACTTATATATTGTCAATTAATATTTATAATTTAATTAAAACATACTATGCATCAGTAAATGTATATAAATTGTAAAATAAATTGTGTTAGATATTATAGAAATATCACACACACATTCATAAAAATAAACTAAAATATAAAAAAAAAAAATAGAAAAAAATTAAAAATTATTTTAATATCCACAGATAACAGTCACCCCAAGTAATAATACATATAGAGATTTAAAAAATCCATATATATTTCAAAGTTCTATGAAGTCAACAAAGATTTCTGATGAGTTTTCTAAAGTATAAAATAATGTAGCTTTATAGTATTATGATTATTAAAGATATTTCATCATATCTGATCTAAATGTTGCTGATATTATTCATCTTAAGAACAATAAGATTGTCTCTGCAGCCCATTAACATATTTTTCTTAACCTGGAATCTAATCCATATATAACTTGTCTTGTTTAGAACTAGTAATGGCTAATGCCAAGATAGCTCTTAGAGTTGTGAGAATATTAAAGTTCTTTTATATAAATAACTATGTTAATTTTTAGTACATTCCCAAAAAAGTAAGATGCTACAGCACCCAACACCGATTTTATATACTATAAGAACAGATATAAACAATTTATTATAATTTATGAAGTATTTCAATAATTAAAATTATGATTCCATAAATTTATATTAATTTTCTTTGACATATATGTTTCTCCAATGTTCAATCTAGAAATTCAATAAAATTTGTAATTTTTTTACTAAGAAAGTTTTTTTTTTTTTTTTTTAAAGTTTGATGTTATTTTTGTCTTAAAATCACTTTAAATAATACTTATAATAATTTTGTTCAAATCAATGTTCTAAATAAATCAAAATATTAATTTATAATTGCTTCATCAACATTCTACTTTTAAGATCAAGTTCATGGTATTTGTTAAAATAACTTTTTTTATGATCACTATCTGGAATTTACAATTGTTTTAAAGATATAAACAACAATCTTACTAATATCAATATTTTACATTTTGAAATTTTACATTTTATCACAAAATAGTAGTTCTAGCATAGAGGTAGTACTTGTACTAGAAAAAATCTATCTACCTCCATCTTTTACTTGAACACTAGGTTAAAGCACAACTGAATTTTTTTCTTAAGTCATTATCATTTTTGTTCCAAATAATCTAACTTGTGATCCTTAAGCCTTCTATTCAGTTGAAACAAAAATAAAAATCAGTATCTTTTATTAAAGATTAAAATAATTTCAACATTATTTTAACCTTTCCATATCACTGAACAATAACCTCAATACAAATTGATTCATTGTTTACAACAGAACTATTCAACCCTAAGTAATTTAAGTGCTGCATTAAAAAATATTTATCTAAGGACTATATCCAAAATAAACATAGTACATATGTTAAATTATTGGAGATTCATACCCTTAGTTAGTTTAACAAGCATTTCAAAAATATAAAAAAGAAAAATTATGATATTTATAAGTTTTTATTGAAACTGTAGACAAGAATCAATAATAAATTGTTTATATTATAAATACCAGATAAAAATTTCTACAATTACTGATTAGTGATGGAATTAAAATATTTAATAATTTGATTCAAATTTATATTTTATTTTTTCACTCAAAAAAATCAAAATCTTTAGACAGGCAATACACCCCATTGGGAGCTGCATGCAGCCCAAAAGTCAATGTTTTGAACAGCTCTTATTTATAACATTATTTTAAACCATCAAATCTTATTTAACATAGCATTTTAAAAATATAAAGTTCAGATGAACAAACGAAAATGCTTGTTAATTATTATCACCCAAGGAACAAACAACATTATCACAAGAATTTTCACTAAGACTAAAACTGCCTTAATTTAAATTGACACAGAGATCAATAATCATTTTCAATTATTCTACTGCTGGATAGTTTCCAAAGATAATATATTTTCTTCACTCTATATTTTCTTTTCAAATCTATTCATATCATACATGGTAACTTTCTAAACCTTTTACAATCTCTTAAAATATAGTTTAAGATAAGACCTCAAATGTCCATCTTTTCTAACAACATCTCCATTCTAACTCAATTTCAATCTTAATTCTTTCAATAATGTGAATTATATTTGTTTGTCCTTTCACTCATGTATTTTACTTTTAAAGCCTCCTTATTCCCAACAAGCATTTCTCCATACTTTGTTGAATAATATATTGCTCTTGCATTAAACATTCATATTTCTAATCATATACAAAAATTAGTAAAACATATCAATTAAAAATCTTTTTGAGACATAGTGTATATTTCCATTTCAAGTTAAGCTATTTCTCATTCAAATTTTATTTTATGGTTAATTTCATTCATTCTGTTTCCATCTCTAAAGAAAATATTTGTAGTTCTTAACTTCTAATTCATTATTGTTAATCCATATTCTGTTCTTTTTTGAAAAGCCATTGAACATATTTTTAATCTTTTCATCATTTATCTTTAATCCTATTTTCTTCATTTTATCATGTAACATTTTCTGAAGATCTGAAATTATTATTTGCAAAAAGAACTACATTGTGTGTATAATCTAGATGACTTAAATAAGCTCCATTTACTTTTATTCCCTTCCCCTTTTAATTTACAAAATAATTACTATACAATTTCTATAAAATTTTTTAGAGATATGGAATCACTGCTATTACATTTTGATTAATATTCTTCAGATTCTGACAATATAAGTTTATATTATTATGATCCAAAGTTTTAATCACTTAGGAAATGTATAATAATTCATCTTTCTTATTGCATTGCCACATGTATATTATATAATATTAAATCACCTATGCACTTTACTATTGTTACACAATGCTTTATTTACCACCCTCTTTTACAGTTTCGATTGCCCCAGCAATCTTCTTCAGAACTATAACATAATACAAACATTTATGTTTGTATTATGTTATAGTTCTGAAGAAGATTGCTGGGGCAATTGAAACTGTAAAAGAGGGTGGTAAATAAAGCATTGTGTAACAGTAATAAAGTGCATGGATGATTTAGTATTATATAATACACTTAGAAAATGCTTATAAAGTCAAATGCTTTTTCATAATTTACAAATCCAAAGCATAATGATAACTGATATATCATTTTTAAATTCAATTAGTTCTTTAGTTGGTTTGAGCCCAAAGTTGTTTTTAAATGACTTTTAATAATCTTAGTAAAAATTTTGTATAGAACTAATAAAAATGTGATCTGTAATTTCTATTATCTTTTTCATCTTTCTTAACTAGCATTATCATAACAGAATTCTTCCAACTTTCTTTACTATTCAGACATATTGTGTATAGTTTTGCCAACAATTTCTTCATCTTTAATATAAATTTCATCATTTGATGGTATTTTTCAATTTTTCACAGAATTGTATGACTCGCACCTCTTAATTTAAAATACTAGTCTCTTTTTTTTAGTGATAGGACACATTTCTTATTAGTGAAATAATTTTCTTTTCAATACTATAAAGAGAATTTTATTCTTTCTTATAATCTTTCTTGTCAATTCAGTTATATTTCATTAATTCTATTTTATAGAATTACAGATATTTTACTTTTCTGAAGAATCATTTTAAAATGTTTTCATATTCCTTCTTCAGTGCTTTAACCCATTTGAAAATTTACTGTTGAATTGCTAAATTTTGTGACAATTTATGTAGCTGATTTTAATTCTGTAATATCTTGTTTTCAGTTTTCTTAAAACAATTGTAATAGATATATTAAGCACATGGCAATACAAAGTAAGAAAAGCTTAACAGTGAGAACTTTTAATTTCATGTGCTAAGCATGCTTTCAATATTTTTGTATTGATATAATCATAGCAATGAATGAGTGAAATTGTGGGCGAAGGGCATAATATAAATATCATGTAAACAGTATGCAAATATGTTGACATGACTCACTTTTTAAAGAGGTGAAACAGGATTCCTTTTTGTTTATAACATTATGATTATTGGCAGGCTTCCTTTATTTTTTTATTGAATTTGTTCAAGTCTGAGCTATTACTAAAATCTTAATATTGTAAAAGAATTTATAAGTTTTGGCTTAAATTCAATGAAATATTTCTGAAGATTAGAAATATCAACTGTTATTATTTTTCTTAATAAAGTGATGTCTCTCTAGCTATGCATTAATATATATTTTCTATCTCACTAATCTATGTTTTACATCCTGTGTTGTTCTTGTAAATCAAAATATAATCCAATTCTGCTGTACTTTTATTTGAATATTTATCTGTTTATCATTTTGAATTTTTCTTTTAAAAAAAATCATAATATACAGATTTTCTTTTTTTGCAAATTCTATAAATCAATTTTCTCTTTCATTTCTATTACAATATGAAAATTTACTCAGAGTAGTTTCATCTTTTGATAGCTTTACAATTTTAGCATTAAAATCTAAACATATCTAAATTATTGCTCTATCAATCTTCACAACATTTTTTCTTCCATTTTTTATTTATAATGAATCCCAATCCTATTGTACTAATAATATTTGTGTCTTTGTAGTAAAGTATATGACCATTTTTCAAATCAATAGTCTCTTTGCTTTTCTAAATTTCGCAAAATGTGACAATTTTCATTTAATATTAGACAGTTCTTTTAATTCATACAATTTTCATTTGCTTGAAAATGTTATATAATTGTGTGTAGTTAAATAATAATAAAAAAGATCATCAGAAAAAACAAACAAAAAAATAAACCACAATTTAAGTCTGTCTGTTATGACTATAAATATAATTATTTGTATCTTCATCTGGTCTTTAAGAAAACCCAATTGATATTTCAGAGAACTATCAGATAATTGAGAAGAAAAATAATTAGTTGTTATTTTATTTTGAATCTGGAGGTAAATGTCAGTAAATTATTATTCCAACTATTGTTGTTTATCTTATGAATAGCTGCAAAGATGAGCAATTTACATTTAATTAACAGCAAAATAGATTATATTATATATATATAGACCTTTTATTTAACTACCAACAATTGTACATCCTTTTCAAGTGATGAAAGATTGAATAAATTAGAAGATCTATCTAATATTAAATGAACATCATTAGATTTTGTGCAATTAAAAAACACAAAAAGACCATTGATTTGAAAAAAGGGCATATTCTTTACTATGAAGGAATAATATACAATGTAAATTATAAGATAATACATTGTTCAGTATATACATAAATCATTCAATGCATAATCTTATTGTATTGATAAATAAATTTCCTGTTTATTTATTATTGGATATTTATGCATTCCAACTTCTTAATTTAGGATTCATTGGTGCTTCAAATATAGACAATATTCTCTACAGTATCCTAAAAGTAAAATCTTAATAGATGATAAAAGATTTGCACTTATTCTAATTTAACATTTCTGTTAATGATAAAAATTTTGAACTTTAACAATTCAAAGATAAAATGCTATTCTTAATTCTACATGAGTTATAAACTTTACTGTTTCTTTATTTTATGGTGCTACAATATTACTCTTAATTAAGGTTTCATTATTTTATGGTGCTATCTGCATATCAGGGATATTTTAGAATATTGAAATAACTGAATAATTATTAAATAGAATGAAATGAGTAGATAATTAATAAATAGAAAATAATCTGAAGAGATTTTTCAAAAAAAAAAAAGAGATTAATAAAATAAACATCAATTTATTGATTAATGCAGTCGAAAAAATATTCGGAATAAAAAAAAAGAGATAAATTTCTATCATATGGTATTTAAGATCATATATATATATATAAGCTAAAAGCAATTGAGGAAGCTATCTAAATATTATATCAGAAGACAAATATTATGAAATATATAATTTTTTAATAGCAAAACAACTTCTAATAAAAGCAAAAGTTTTTTTTTTTTCTGAATCAAAAAGAATGCTTATCTTAAACATAATGTTTTAGAAGTACTAGTGCTTAAGAATCAAGCCTAATGTGCTGATTCACTTATTTTATTGAAATTGTATACCAAAGTGTAAAGAAATTCAAAGAGAAATTTTCCATTTATTTAATAAATAAAATCTAACATTATCAGTGACTAAGTAATTATTGTCATGCACATATAAAAACAGGGAATTGATAAAGCTCTATTTCTGAAATTAATATTTTAATTAGTAACTAATTTTCACTATATTTCATAAAGACTTTAATTTCACACCTAATATAATTTAAGATTTGATCTTTATTGACTGTTACTATTTGTATAAAACAGTAGTTTAAAGGTATCACATGACTATCACATGACCTCAGTAATTCATTTAGAAGGAATTAAAATTTTTTCTGCTTTCTACCATTCTATCTAATGAGGAATAGCAGGCTCAAGAATTAAAAGATTTCTGGGTTGATCCTTAACTGAGAGAAAAAAAAAGAGGTAAAAAATTAACTGGAATAAATGAAACTAACATTCTCAGTATATTCCTTGGAACTCAAAGTATGTAATAAAGCTATTCACAGTTTCATAACAGCAACCCAAAGATAACAGAAGACAAAGCAATCAATACCTAAAAACTCCCATTAATTAAATAATCTGAAAACAATTTCATTCGACCATAAGAAGCTGCTAAGACAAAGAATGTATTTATCCAATGGTATTTAATATGTTGCTCAAATTAAGAGTTTGAAATTTTTAAATACTTGAAGGTACTGAAGACAAATTAGACACTTCTCCATATAAACTATATCAAAATATTATAAATTCAGTAATGTACTGCTATATTTTCCTTTGATTTTTAGATATTGCAATACAAAAACTATAAGCCATATTTGTGTTAACTATATTAATCTGCATTATCAATTATGAACTCTACTTTTGATGGTTTGTCAGTTTCTATTTTGTTAATTAGAAGCTTGCCTTATTCTATTTTAAATCCACATATCTATTGACTGGTTGTAGAGAAGCAATTCCTAATTCCATAAAGATAACCAAATTCCAAAATCTGATCATCTAATAATGATTTCAAATGTGTGTAAACCATTAAATTCATTTGAATATGCTAAAAAAAAACAAGGTACTGTAATCAATAGAAAGCATAGATAAGTATAAATGCATGCATGGTAAGGAAAGCTTTACTTCTCTATCATGTTATCTTCTAAAACACAGATTCTGCATAACAATTTCATAATTTTCTTCAAATCTTTTTGTTCTTTGCTCATTTTCGACTCATAGCTATTTTTTTCTTTAGATTAATAATGAACTTCTTTCTCTTATGATAATTAAAGCCTTTATAATTTCTTTATGTTCAAACATATTTCTAATTTTAGTTTCTTTAATAAATATACTCTTCACTAATTATCTTCAACATTACATGATCATCATTTCTTATGTTTTCTCAAACTGTTAAAACAGGCAAAACTCTCCATACAATAGTGCCACTCAGTACAAACCTTCTTGCATCAATTGATTACTCTGGTTTGCACTCAGTGGCACTATTGTATGGAGAGTTTTACCTGTTTTATCTTCAACATTACTAATCCTATTTTTCTTAATTTTTTTTTTTTTTAGCATTCTTCTCCAAATCTGCATCAAAAACCTTCAATATCTTCTTTTTTTAATTGCCCAAATCTCCATTCAAAACAAAACTTTTACTAAGTCCCCTTCTTAAATCCAACATTAATTGTCACAAAGTTAATCTACCCTTATTTATAACTTGATTAGCTATTGCTTTTCTTACTGCAATATCTTTATCAAAATTTTCATTATCATAACTAAATACCTGAATTCTTAAAAACACTATTTTTCCAACTATCATTACTTTTCCAATTTTCATTGTTAATAATTTGTTTATTTTTATTCAAACTTTTTACAATTCCATTTAAGCAAAATCTCAGTTTTGCAAGCACTAATCAGCAAAACAGATACCATTTCTTATTCTCTAATACTAACTCTATCTTAATAAAATAGCATTCAAAAAATTTATGTAAATAAATATTAAAGCAGGAGATAGAAACCCTCTCTATATCTATCTACTTATTCTTATATAATAAAAACATTTTGATTCATATGCAAATTATCTGACATTTCTTCCACCAACTTATACCTTCCTTCTTCAAATATTCAATAAAATAATTCATTTTATCAAATGTATTTTTAAAATCAATGAAACAAATATTAATTTTCCCCCTCACCAATTGTCATCATTTTTAAAAACTATTATACTTTCTAAATTCAAATTGCTCTTTAGATATTATCACCTCTAAAGGGTCATATGATCCGTGACTCTTGTTTTGACTATTTATAGTCTCTGCCATAAGTCTTATGCAATTTTATATTGCTAAGACTACTAATATATGGTATGGCTGAAGATCTATCAGCCCCATATAGCTACTTGAGTTGGATAGCTGGGTTTGAAGACATGTAGATGTCTGAAAATTTCAGATTTTCCACTCAATAGATAACTTTTAGATAAGTGCTTGGCTTTGGGTTGGTATTTTTAGATCTAGTGTCTGAACCTTCCCTGACATCTCTCTGAGGAGTGCCAAAGCACGAAACCATGGTCAGGGGTTTGGGGAGGGGTTCTGACAGAGATATTTTAAGTGCTGGCTCTGGCTAAGCATTTATCATAAAGCTTGTAGAGGAATTGGCAATCCTCATTGTTTATTACTATTAAATACTCTCAAAAACTTCTTAGCTGCATTGAAATTAAACTTATTAGATGTCACAAATAATTTGCATAAACATCAAGCTTTTTTTTTTTTTACAAAATTAAAATTTTCTTATAGAAGAGACAGTTATAGGAAAATTTTCTCTTTCTTGTTTTAATATTTATTTAATTTGTGAATGCTATTTTTCAAAAAAATGGATATAGTTAAGAAGTATACTGCATATATTTTGTTGATAATATGGCAGTAATTTCAGATATCAAGATTGTACTTAACAAAATGTTAGCACATGTAGTCTTTTCTCTAAAAGAATCAAAACCATTGGGGGAAAAAAATCTATTACTCCTTTCAAATTATTAAATTACAAACATCTAATTCTATCAAATTTTCAGCATTTTACCAGATTTAATTTACTTTCCTGTTTCTATTAATATAAATAAAAGCTTATTATTTATATCATACAAATTTATATATTCTTACTAACTTTTCAATATATTTATATTTTCTCTGCCAATAACTTATCATTCTTTGATTCAATTCCTTATTTTTGATAACCCTGTTTCTCCCATTGAAATATTTTATTATATTATAAAACTTTTTTTTTTTCATTTCCATTCTGATATATTTTTTTTGTTGAATCACATTGTTCTATCTTCATCTGTTACACATTTCAATTCATTATTTATGTTTCTAGATGTGCTTCTATTTTCAGTTTCTTTGTTTTTTATTATTTTATTAATCATCTATTTGTCAAGCTGTTTGTTTATTTTTTTTACTCTTCTTATAATCTACTATCTGTGCTGCAGTTTCTTTTAAACTTTATTGAGTATTTCTGCTTTATGTAAATTTATATTAATAATATATATTAAGGCAAAATACGACAATAGGAACCTCTACAAATCTAAACACAAGATTAATGACTTTAAAAGACAAGAGCGGCCTCTTATCTTCAACCTAATTTCTAAATATATAGGTGAATCTAAAGCATTTTGATTTGAAAGCGTGAAGCCATTAACTACTTCATTGATTAAGTCCACAATTTCTATACAAACTAACATACACGAAATCTTTCGATTTACAAGTCAGTATGAGATTCTTATAATTAGAAATCTTTTAAAACAATTTAAAGTTGTAATTAATAATTTGTAAAGCACATACTCATTACGTAAGTAATATATATTAAGGCTATAACCTTAAGACTATGCACCTAAAATGCGGCAGTAGGGACCTCTACAAATCTAAACACAAAATTAATGACTTTTTTAGGCAAGAGCTTGATATTTTTAATATAACATTAATTTTAGTATTGATAAATTTTATTAATGACTTAGAACTTTTTATATTGCTAAAATTTAGTTCTGTCAGTTCTAGGATGTACCTCGTGCATTTTTAATGCGGTTATTAAATCTAAATAATGTAAAACTCAAATCAAATCTATTATAAAGAATCTCAAGTCTTTATTTACCCTTCAAATTCAAATGTTATTTTAAAAATGAAAATCAATTCCTAATTACATTATTGTTTCAGAGGACTTTCACCAATAGCATTAAGCATAATCATTCTTTTTGTTCTGAGAGAGTTAGCCTGATAACGAAAATAGTTGAATTAATGGCAAAAGATTGATTCCCATCTGAAGTTAAAAAAAAAGAAGTATCCATTTAATCAAGTGAATGAACTATTATGTTCCAACATCATATGATTCCCTATACAACTAGTACATTTTTTTTCTTACAATAGTTGTTATAAGTACTATTAGTCAAATATTTTATTGATAATTAAATATCATTAAAATATTTATATACTATCAAAAGCAGTTATCTTCACCTTACTCCAAAATCTTCTATTGTAAGTTTGAGTAATCAATTGACTCCAGATAGATTCTGTAGTGCTATAAAATCTATCTCCAGATCAATTTCTGACTTTTGCCTTTGTCAGTAAAGACTAGATTTCAAAGCTCTAACTAATGCACTTATGTATCTAGCAATCATTATTGTACTATTCAAAATGAAAATCTGTGTCCATTTTTACAGTAGACAGTGCTAAAGTAGATGAAAATAACTTCTCTTGGAACATATGTGGAAGACATGATATTACTGTTGGCATTTACATATTTTTAAGTTAATTTTATATCCAGTTACTCAACATACTTGCTATTTGAATTTTTTTTTCTTAATTATTCTACTAAGATGATTATTATAATGCAGTATATTTATTTTCACTTTTATCTGAATTTAGTTTTAGTGTATCTTATATTTTCACATTTGTTATTATGCTAGATTAAAGATCTTTTTTTGTTTCCTTACTTACATAATTAACACAATACCGCCCTTTAGTACAGAGTTTTCTGACTTCAGTTTGCTATATTGTTAATCATATTCATTGTCAAAAGTATTTGGTCCTGCTTCCACATAGAAATGTTTTACATTATTTTGCTTCTAAAATACTCAATTTATTATATATGCCTATTTACTTATACATCTTTTTATTTAAATTTTTAATTGAATAGCACAATACATATAAAAATTTATTTCCCAATATCAGTTAATATTTATTCATTATATACAAAAGAAAATAAAAAAAATCGTACATACCTCATTTCTTGTAATATTCAAACAGTCAAGAGTAACATTCATTCTTTGCAGAAATTCCAGAGTTTGACTATTGAGAATGTAATGAGTAGTTTTATTTTCATCCGTTGTAACGTCAAAACAATCTAAAATTGCCATAAAATAAGACGGGGAAAAAAAAAAGCACTTCAAATTTCACTACTTTAGATTATACCAGGGGAAACATAATAGTATGCATGATTTTTTTATCTTATATAGAATATTTTTAAACTTTCTCCAATTTGTTTTCGTCATTTTTATTTCTTTTTCTTGTTTTTAATGATCTTTTTATCCTTTTTAAATCGCTTTGTCAATATTGGGCATAACAAGAAATGATTTGGAAAATAAATGATATACTCAATTTTTATTTAAATAATAAATAACTTTATTAGAAAAAATATCCAATATTTTTAGATTTAATCAACTGAATTAAATACCATAAAGATCCTTACATACATTTAAATACGAATTTATGTAAAATGATTATATCTTTGTTGTTGTTGTTTTTTTTTAAATTTATAATAATGATTACACTATTACACTGTCTTGACAGTTGAAAATATGAAAGTCTGAAAAAAAATATATATATTCGTCCCATTATCTTTTAAATAGAAATACAAAAACAGAAATCTTTTGTTTTGTTTTACAGAGACAACTCTTAGAAAATCTTAAGAAAGATCTGCCATGAACTGATGTCAATTTTAAGCCTGAAAGAAAAAACATTAGACTTTGAGTTCTAAAGAGATTAAATTATTATTGCCTGATTAGCTGAAGCATCTGTTTAATGTTACAAAAGCAATAGTATCAAGGATGATAATTGTATTTATTAAATATAACAAAACAAAATCTGCTATAAGTAAATCAATACTTATGAAGGAATATAGGGAGGGGGTGAATATTATGAAAAAATGTAACAAAAAAAAACCCCCCACACATATCTAAACACACTTCACAATAAGAATATTTATGACCAAGTTTGGTTAGCCATATCATAGTAATTTCTTAATCCAATCACTTCTTAACATGGATACTTCATGTTGGCATATTATTTGAATAGTTTTGAGAGTTCCATTCATCTTGTTCCAATTTATATATCTTATGAAATCAATCACCATTTGATAAAATGATGCTACATATATATATTCCATGACCTAATCACATGATTTAAATATTTCTGAGACTCTTTGGGTCATTATATTACAATAAGTGAGATGATCAATATTTTTTATTTATTTAGCATATGGAATTTTTTTTAAAAAATTAGCTAGTTGTTCACAATTATTATAGGGAATCTGTAGAGAACCCAATTAGAAGATAGATTAACTTAGAACTTTTAAGTTTTTCAATTCTATTATTGTATGTATAAACTGGGCAGTCATTAACTATGTGATTTACAATTGGTGTTTAAAGCAATTTCTGAAGAAGATTAGCTATAGCAACAGTAAATTATCCTGGGTTTATTGATTAACCTATTTTAGAAATATCAAATTCAGATGGTTCAAGTTGTTTGATACTGCACAAAAAAATTATTTGATGAATCACAAAAAAAATTATTTTAATGCCATAATTCCTCAATTGTTTTAAGAACTTTTTGGTTGAATATGCAAAAGGAAATCTTACTTGAAGCATATCTAAGGTAATGAAATTTGCAGTATACACTTTCTGTAAAACCATTTGTCTTCAAATATTTGGCGCAATGCTTCAGAGCTGCAGGAAATGTTGCAGGAGTTATCAGGTGAAAGTAGGACTAAAGATAAATGTTAAAAAGACTAAAGTAATGTTTAATCAATTTGCTCAAAATATGAAAATAAAGATTGATTATGATGAATTAGAAGAAATTAACAGTTACAAATACCTTGGTCAGATTATTAATACAGACGGAAACATAATGGAGGAAATTAATCATAGAATTAAACTTGGTTGGAATGCTTTTGGTAGAAATAACTTGATACTAAAAGGAAATATGCCTATGTGTTTGAAAAGGAAGTTTTTTAACAAATGTGTTTTACCAGTTCTTACTTACGGATCTGAGACTTGGACACTCAATAGAAGAGCAATACAGAGACTTCAGACCACTCAAAGAAGTATGGAGAGGTGTATGTTGGGAGTAACAAGAAGAGATCGAAAACGCAATGTATGGGTAAGAGAACAAACAGGTGTTACTGACCTCATTGAAAAAATTAAAAGATTGAAGTGAAGTTGGGCTGGACATATTTCTAGAAGAGATGATAATAGATGGGCAATTGAAATTTTAAACTGGATTCCAAGAGATTGTAAAAGACCCAGAAAGAGACCACATGTGAGATGGATGGATGAAATAAGAAAGTGTGCAGGGGTGATGTGGAGAAGAGAAGCTAAAGATCGGAGAAGATAAATTAAACTTGGAGAGACCTTCATCCTGCAGTGGATTGATAATGGTTGATAATGATGATGATGATGATGAATCTATGAATGAATGGCTAATCACAGAAAATGAATGGACTTTGATGGAATAATCTACGAATGAACAGCTAATCATAGAAAATGAATGGACTTTTGCGGAATAATCTACGAATGAATGGCTAATCACAGAAAATGAATGGACTTGAATGTATCAACAATATCTTCATAGTAGAATTTAACTATATATACAGAAATATAGTGTCAATGCTTTACCTCCAAAAATCATCACTATTCAGCAATAGAATATGCAAATGTTAAGAAAACTGTTGATGTTCTTCAGAAATCTTACTATAAGGTTTTCCATTAGGAAATGCTAAGTTACTGTTTAAATGTTATATAATTTTATCTCATATAAAGAATATTACATAAATATACAAAATATCTTTTAATAATTGTATCACAGGTATTCAAGTTATTTTGTCCAACATTTGTACAAATGCAAATATCAAGAAATATCATCACATGATAATATGAAAGCCATACTTGTTTTTCTATCAGAAATGACAATAATAATGAAGGCAGTATAGAAATAGTAAAAATTAATTATTCGATTAATTTACAAAAAAACATTGATGCTAAAATTTTGACTAATATTGTGCGTATTTGTATATATAAATATTTTTATAGCTAAAGAAGATAAAAATTATAATAAAATCAAGTATTGATTTTAAAATTGATAATAAAGAAACATATAGGATTAACAGTTTTATTTGTTTGGATTATAAACCAACAATAATAGATCTTGTTATGTACAGCCACCATGAATGCTACAGTCGTGGTAAAGGTAGTCAGACAAGCAGAAACAAAATTAATTCAAAAAGTTTTTTGCAACTAAAATTTGAATTTATTGCCACAAGTTAACAATACTAAAAATTAAACTAACAACACTTAATAAACATTTACAATTTATATCATTACAGTTCAGTATTAAAATTATTACTCATATGCATGGCCATAAAGGCATAAATTAAAACATAAAGCTAGTGTGGCCTGTGTAATCCCTAGGTTCACTTTCAGTGTTGAAGTTCACTGGTTAAATCCACAGTCCTCCTTACACTTGACCATTTAGTATCTTCATATAAACATGACCAGTTCTAATGATGCGAGTGTGTAAAATAGACCCCCATTCCCCTTATGTGTGAGCTTTTATATCTTTCCTGGTAATAATGGAATTATTGTTTCTTATCTTTTTAACTGATCATTTTCTAATTCAGAAATGCTTATCAACATTTTATCTTCAACATTTTTAACTTCATAATACTCTATTTCTTTTAACTTCATTACACATTTTATTTCTAATTACATTATCTCTTTGCATTCTAAATATATATGTAGCACTAAATATCTATATATAGCACCTCCTCCACTTCAGAAATTACAATTTCTGAAATCTCACATACTCTTTCAGATAACTCTGTTCCTTCTTGATTCTTTGAAATCTACACAGGATTGTTTTATTTCCAATAGTAATGTCCTTGTCTACTTTGTGGCCTTTGTTTACTTCTGGAAAATCAGATTCCACTAGATAATTTGGAATATCCGGCACTATATTACTTCTAGTTCGCTCATTTTTTTCTTTCCAACGTCTGACATGATTTATACTTTGCATGATTTTCCCTGTTTCTGTCTCAACAATTATTATTTGCTTTGACAGATATTCTTTAATTATGCCTTTCACCCAATACTGAGACCATCTCTCAACAAGACTTTTTCTCCCTCTGCATACTGCAATTCTGTGCTGTTGTTTTTGTTATTCAAAAAAATTTGATGTGGGTGAATTAGCAATAACTTTGTGCAAAATTTCCATCTGAATATCATCTCAGCTGGAGATTTACCCAAACTACTAGTCAGTTTACTGTGCTGATAAAATAAAACAAAATATAATGTTTCTTGTATGTTAGCAGAACATTTCCATAGCATTTGCGCTGCCTTTTCTGCAATACCATTAGAATCAGGGTGATATAGGGGCTGGTTATGTCTAATTCCCCATTCCTTAAAAAAATCATCAAATTTAGGTGGTATAAAACTGGTTCCATTGTCAGATACTACTGTTCTGGGAAAACCATAAAAAGCAAAAATTTCCTTAAGTTTTCCAATTCTTTCTTCAGTGCTTGTATTTTTTGCAATTCTATACTCAGTTGACTTTGAGTATGAGTTGATCACTACTAAAAAAACAGCTATGGAATGGTCTGACATGATTGATGTGAACATGGCTCCAAGCTTTTTGAACTACGGGCCAGGTAATATAATTTTTCTTTGGAATGTTTGCATTCACTTGACCACTGTGGTAGGTTTTCATGAATTGTTCTCAGAATTAATTCAGGGCCACCAGCCTCTACATATTAGGATGATCTTGATGAATAAGCTAAAGAACTTGATGACAACCAATATTAATACTCATCATTCATTAACACACATTCCTTATTTATAGACAGTTTTTCTGCTTACTTCCATATAGTTTTATAAAGTTTCTGGGCCAGTCTCTGCTTATCCACTTGATTAACAGTTTATAGCCATGCTCAGCTTTTGTCCAACCCATTATCTTTTTGTTGTCTATTACTACATTATTCCAATCATCTATGTAGTTAATGGTTGGATCAAGTTCCTGTGGAGCTGATTTAATTGGGATTCTAGACAGCGAATGTGTGTTTAATGATATTTCTTTTTTAAAATTTAGCTCAAATCATAACCTGCTAATAAATTTAACCAACAAAACATTCTAAGGCTCAAATTAATCTGGTGCAATTTTATTTTTAGCCAATATTTCTAACAGCGACTTATGATCAGTAAAGATCTTGAATGGTTGACAACTGCAAATATAACAACCAATTCCTTGCTCTGCTTTGGTTAGTGTTCTAGAAGCGAAGACTATTGGTCGCTGACTTAAAACTGCTCTGACCCTGAAATCCAATGTATCAGTTGTTAGTACCAGTTTGAGACAATTGCCATAGTGTACTAATAAACTATCTGACATCAGCAATTCCTTCATAGCACTAAAATCTTTTTCTTGGGCTTGATCCCAATGCCATTTTTGCCTTTTCCTAACAAATTATACAATGAATCTGCTATATGTGCTTTTGCTTTTAGAAAAGTTTCAAAATAATTAAGGAGGCCTAGGAAAGCCTGTAGTTTTTGTTCATTGGGGCTTCTAAGGGTCAGGTTTCTTTCCCTTGCTTGATATAATGTGTCCCAAGAACTTTATTTCAGGGTCACCATCAAGATACATTTTTCTGGGTTTGTTCTAGCTTCAAAACTAGATAACTTATCACAAACTTTAAAACTTGCTCATGTAAATTCTCTTCTGAATTAGTAACTATTAAGATATCACCAAATTAAGGTGTTATATCATCCATTTATTGGAACAGCATGTCCATCTTGGTTTGGAAGATATTTGGTGCAATGGTAATTATATAAGAAGCCTATTGTAGTTAAACCATCTTTTGTGAGTAATTATCATTAACAGCTTGGAGATGCATTTAGAAAATGAAATCTGATGAAAAGCAGCCCTTAAATCAGTTGTAGCAAAATGACTTGCTTTTTCCATATTAGCTCATATTTCTTTGATGTTGGGTACCGGATACTGATTCTTTGTAAGGTTCTTTATTTGCACTAGTTTGATAATCTCCATAAATGCGAATTTGCTTGTTTAGTTTAGATATCACTACAATCAGAGTGGCCCATTTGGCCTTCTCGACCAGTGTCAATACTCTCTTACTAAGTAAATCATTTAACTCTTGTTCCACTTTAGTTTGTAGCACAAAATGAGCTTTACTAGGCCTGAAAATTGCATGGGTTGCTCCATCTTGCAATACTATATCTACTAGCCTAGTAAAGATTTGGCTCTCCGCATTCTCAAATAAACTTGTGTATTTATTTTTTCCTCAATAGCAATCTTGTTAACCATACATATTTCTATTCCCAGAGCATCAAACCATTCTCTACTTATAATAGGATTAAGACTTGCTTGCACTACATAATGGTAACCTATGAATCTTTTTTTTTAAATTTCTACTTTATCTAATACCCTCAATATTACTATTAGCATGTTTTGCTCTCAAACTAGTTCTCATTAATATAGAGGGGTTCATAGAGTTTTTGTTACATTATTCCAGTCTTTGACTGCCATCATTGACACACCCAATCCGCTGTCCACTTCCATTTTCAATTTATTTCACTGACATCATGAATTGATTGCAATGAGCAATCCGAGTATTATAAATCTTGTATTTCTTCTTGTTTCCCTTTGGAAAAGTTGGTGAGATGCTACAATCTTTTTCCCCATTAGCCTTACTTGTTTTCTCTAAATGACCTGCTTTGCACTCTACAACACTCTTTTTTAAATCTACACTTCCGTGCCATGTGGCCTTTTTTTACACAATAGTAGCAAAAAATTTCCTTTGTCTTACTCTTAGCAGGCTGATATTTATTTTCAGTTTTCCATATAAACACTCTAAATTCATTATTTTTAGAAAAATTTCAAACCTCCTTTGATTGGTCAAGCACTTTTTAGAAAAATTTCAAACCTCCTTTGATTGGTCAAGCACTATCTCATGAGCTACTCCCATTTATGATTGCTCCTCATAAGTAATTTCTCTTCAGGCCATTAACTGCTGTCTAAGCCTATCATTGGACATGCTCCTAAGTAATTGTTTGAGTAGAGTATTCTCTGATGCATCACCATAACTGCTACTCTTAGCAAGTTCCCTTAATGTTTGATCATAGTCACATATGCATTCTCTTTTATTTTGCTGTCTATTCCTAAAATGAGCCACACTACATGTTTAGAGCAGTGGTCTTCAACCTTTTCACACCTGCGGACTGGTAAAAATAAAGATAAGGTTCCGCGGACCAGCAAAAATGATAAAATTTCGCAGACCAGCAGAAGTCTATAGATAAATTTTCTTAAAGATAAACATAATTGTTATAACTGATCAAAACAACAATGTTAAATATATAAGATAAAGTTTTATATATATGGAGTTTATATAATAAAAAAACTTTTTTTAAAATTTTTTTAGAAAAGTTAAAAATTTAATTCTACCCCCCCCCCTCCCATAAACATCTGTGATAACTAGAAAAACAAATTAATTTATGAATGATTGATTAGATTTTGTTTTCTTTTTTTTTTTAATTGGGTAAAAATGAGATGAAAAAATAAATAAAAATTGGCTATATTAATTAAAAGTTTAAACTCTTATTATTTATTATTACAAACTTTTTACTGCCCGTCTAGCACGCGGATCTGCAGAAAAGTTCCGCGGCCCGGTGTCGGGCCGCAGACTAAGGGTTGAAGAACACTGGTTTAGAGGGATAGGGACTAAAATAATTATTTAGTTTTTCAACTACTATTTTGTGTGGCACTGGTTCTTTGTTATTGCATAGCTAAAATTTGTCACTTGTTGCCCAGGATAACATAATGTGACAACTTTAATGGGGTCACTGATAGTCCCATTAATAAAAAAAATTTTTTTCAATCCTCTTGAGATAAATTGGCCAATCAACAGAACTATTAACATTAAACTTATTCATTGTCATTTGCGGCACAGCTGTCATCTTAACTCTTAATCCAAATTGAATGACTATAAGTAAAAAAAAAATGTTTTTTTTCCTTTATGTTTTTTTTTCCTTTCTTACACAATTACCGATTTACTTCCCAATATTTACTTATTATGCCTACATAATTCTACTACGATGCAATGTTACAAGTTGAATTCAATCCTATCAACTGTCAGTTTTCTGTTATATACAGCTACCATGAATGCTGTAGTCATGGTAAAGGTGATTAGACAAGTAGAAACAAAATTAATTTGAAAAGTTTTATATAACTAAAATTTGACTTTATTGCCAGGAAATTAGGAATAGTAAAAATTAAACCAACAATGCTTAATATACATTACAATTTACATCATTACAGTTCAGTATTAAAATGACTACTTACGAATGCATGTCATAAAAGTGTAAATTGAAAAAAACATAATATAAACCGGTGTGGCCTGTATAGTCCTTTTGCATTTTCAGTGGTGTTCACTGGGTAACTCCGCAGTCATCCTTATACTCAACTATTTAGTATCTTCATATAAACACGAGCAGCTCCAATGATGCATGTAAAATAGACTCCCATTCCCCTTATGTGTGAGTTTTTATACATTTTCCAGTGATAGTGGAATATTCTATAACATAATTAATTATTATTGTTTCTTATCTTTTTAACTAATCATTTTCTAATCCAGAAATGCTTATCAACATTTTATCTTTAACATTCTTAACTTTGTAATACTTTATTTCTTAACTTTAGCGCACATTTTATTTCTAATTACATTATCTCTTTACATTCTAAATATATATGTACACTAAATATCTATATATTGCAGATCTCAAAGGCAAGAGGTTTATTGTAAACTAATATTGGGTAGAGCTGCAATGAAAAATATTTTTGATGTGAGGAATACATCTTTAAAAATAAAGATCAGAATTATTCAAACTAAAATGCTTCCTGAGAGTTTCTGTGATTGTGACAGTTGGATACTGAAAAAGAATGGTAAGTGAAATGAGTGAAGATTTGAAAATTCCATGGATGGCAAAGAAAATAAATAGCTATTAAATTGATCAGATTATATTTAAAAATCTCACTTGAAACACAAATGATCACATTAAAATTGTCCTATTTTTGTCATATTATGAGATAATCTAATTTATTAGAAAAGTATATCAAGAACATCAGTAATAATGAATATGCTTTTGATCAACCTAAAACCCCAAACAAATGATATGCAATTCTGGTGAAATGTTATTTGTAGCAGCATGACAGCACTTAATAATTTATTTAAGTGCCCTAAAACATTTGTATAATAGCCAATATTTCACTTACACTTATCATGAGAACAATCAAATAATTGAGTTCAAAGACAACATATCATTCCAAGCACAAATAATTGAGAGATTGTGTTGTATGTAAATTGTCATTCTTTATATAATAAATATTTGGAAAAAAATATTGCAGTGACTTTAATTATTGCTAATAACTTTTGTAAAAATATATATATATATTAGCATATGATAATTACAAATAAAAGTTTTCATATTTTCTCTGCTTTTATAAAGTGATATTTCTAGCTGGACATTCCATTTTTTGAAGCCCTATATGCAAAATACCAAATGTGTGTTTGGGTGTGTGTGTATGTGGGGTATTTCTATTATTTGATGATTGAAATTGTGAATTAAATTTTATAACAAAGAATCATTCATTGTAACATTTTATAATGTAATAAATACGTATATAAAAATAAACTCTGTTCTTAAAAAACATGTAGAATGTGTAATACAAATGTGTTTATTTCTTTAATTCATTTTTTATAATTTTGAACAAATATATTAAAAATCTTTTCTTCTATAGGACTTCATCATTACTGATGAGTGCATTAGTCTCTTCTACATTCTTCTATTTTAACATCTGTCTCTGACAGATCATGCTATTCAACAGGTCTTTTCTTTCTATCATTTATTTACTCTATCTCTTCTTTTCTTCCCCAGTCAATTATCAATCCTGGTATTGTTTTTATTCAATCTACTGATATGACGACCATCTTAATCTTTTTATCTGTGACTATTATTATATTTGCTTTCACTCCAACCACTTCTCAGATCTCTTGATTTATTCTTTTTTCCAGTCTTGATTGTCTTTCTGATCTTCAACAGTCATTTCTATTGCTAATAATCTTTGTTTATTTTTCTTTGTCACTGTTATGTTTCCATCTCATATAATACATTATAAACTAGGATAACATATATAAGATTTTTTGCACTTCCATCAACAAATTACTATTGGTTTTTTTTTTTCATATGTCAAAGCATCTGTCAGGAAGTGAACCCGTGACAACCATCTGCAAGCAACTGCTCGCTTGCAAAGTGGCTGCGCTGATCTCTCGGCTACCAACGCTTGACCAAATTACTATTGTTTCAAACAAAAACAAATAAAGATATATGTTTTAATTTGGTTAAATATAGAAACAAATAGTTTAATTTCTAATTGATGATAATAGTAAAGTATTAAAATTGGTTATATGTGGAAAAAAAGAAATCTTATTTTGATAACTTTAATGGAACTATTGTGTGTCACTTCAGAACTTGAGCATCACTGATCTTAACAAATATCGATGTAATTATTATAATTTTAATGTAATCAGGAGATCTATGATTTCTAAGAATATAAAATAAAAACGTATAAATTGAAAAAAAAAAAAAATTCAAGTAAATAAATAAATAAATCAAATTGTTAATCTTTCAGATTGTCATGTGACATTAGAGATCAGTAATATAGATTGAAATGCAATCCAGAAACCTTTATTTAACATATCTGTCATTCTAACAATGATAACTTACGCAAGGTAAAAAAAAAAAGATTAGTTGTTCTATAGATAAAGTGATTTTCAAGCACCAGATAAGTTGAACTTCACTACTCTGTGCTAAACCAAATATGACATTAACATTAGTATATATATATAAAGTCAATAACGAAAATAACAGTCTATTTCATTTAATATTACATAAAGGGAAATTAAATAAGAAGTAAAATATATTTGTAGCAGATTTTTTTTTTTACATTTTTACTTAATATTTTTATTTAATATACTGCTATGAAAAGTACTGGTACCTGTTATTTATAGCTTGCTATAAAATACTATATAGTATTTATTTTGTTATTGGATTTAAAAAAAATTAGTTATTAAGATTAGTAACAATAAAGGAAAGAAAAAAAGATTGCATAATTGATCTTTAGATCTTTGAAAATTCTAACAAATTTATAAGTTATATATATTTTTATGGAATTTTTGTGAAATATCTAAACTCTTGATAATCATAAGAGAATAAAGTTTTCTTCTGCCCATTCATGAGATTTTAAAAGGAGTATATAGAAATAATTTAAAATAGTTTGGACCATGGTGTGAAATAGTTTGTTAAAATATGATGACTTGTAAAGTACTACTTGTGACAAAACATTATAAGAGGTTATTCATAAAACCATAAATTTCAAAGTATCAAAAAGCAGAGACAATGAGTAATAGTATCAAAATCCAGGGACATGGCACTAAAAATCTTTTTCCTTATAATGGCTTAGTGATTGATTGAGAGATTTATATTGAGACATCAGTTATTTTGAAGAAATTTAATCATTACACAAGACAGAAATATAATTAATAAAAGATGAAGTGCAAAAAGGGATCATATGCAGCAACAATTTGATTATGAACATGTGTTTTTTCCAAACTGCTCTAAGATGATTACAGTATTATAATGAATTATTGAATTATGCTGAATTGAATATAGTAGGACTGAACATATTGCTAGAAGAGATGATAATAGATGGGCAGTTGAATTATTAAACTGAATTCCAAGAGATTGTAAAAGATTTAGAAACAGACCACATATGAGATGGATAAATAAAATAAGAAAGTGTGCTGGGGTGATGTGGAGAAGAGAGGATAGAGATCAGAGATGGATTGAACTTTGAGAAACCTTCATCCTGCAATTGAGAATGATTATTAACTTTAAATATAATGGAGGACATTAGTTCATCAGAAATAGGAGAACCAGATTGCCTAAGTATTCTTAGATTAAAGAGTCAAAAAAGATTAGACATGATTTCATAGATAAGTAATATTTTCAGTTTGTCCAGAATGTTACTGATTTTAAAAAAATCTCAAAAATAATTTCAAAAAATTTAGTAATGATTTTTCTGTTCAAAAAATATCAAACAATTGATTTCAAAAGTGAAACTGTGAAGCAATTTTATGTTAAAATTGCAATAATATTCAAACATATAGAAGGCTGTCATTTCTTTATAACAATTAAAACATCATTCCAATAAGTATTCCTTAATTCTATATTATGATATGCAATAAATTGTTGGCATACAGAGTAGATCTTATATTAACCATATAACAATAATGAATGTGTGAAATAAGACCACTAAGAAATTTCCTAATCTGTTAATTTCCATAAATATGAGAAGAAAATGCTTAGTATACTAATGTTTATTTTAACAAATATTATAAAGCATGTCTACAAATACTGAAAAAAAAAAGACTGGATTCAAATTTATAATGCAAATTAATAATTTCTTTGGATCATTTTACTTGGTCTTTAGAATTGAAGATTTACTTATAATCATCATGATTCATTGGCATAAACTGGTTTTTCGATTACATTTCTGTCTTCCAGAAAGAAAGAAAAACTAGATTGTAAAACAAAATTTGAAATAAGAACATAAATACAAAAACAAATGTCAGTTAGTATTTTTTATTCCATAATCAAACTGTTAAATTCTCATTTTGCCTATATGGTTCTATAAAATAGTTTTAACCTCTCTTGGAAAGAGACTGTCAGGATTCGATCCTCACTAGCTTGAAATATGTAAACTAATTGCAAATTTGTTATTAATGTCATATTATTTATTCTAATTCACTCCTTATGCATAAATTAAATAATTTTCACAGAAGGCACAATACAATGAAAGGTAAATGTAATAATTTTTTTAAATATATGAATTATTTATTGATTTGATGTTAATATCATCTAATTAATACTAATTAACTATGAATGTAATAAATGATAATGCAACAAAAAACTTTATACTTACTATAACAGTTAGAAGTATCCCATAATGCATTAACAAATTCTATTGTTTTTCCAATAACATGATTCCTTACATTTTTGGTAAGATTATCACAATCTGAATTATTACTGATCTGAAATGTAAAGACTTTGCTAAATTATAAAAAAAAAATATCACATAATCTAATAATTGTTAATTCTCTTCTATTTTATTTGCATTATTTTAGTTTAAACAATTAAAATGATTGCTAATAACAATTCTTAGTGAATAAAATAAGTAAAAAAAAAGATTATTTTATTCATTTTTAGTGAATAAACAATTTAAATACCAAATACATAAGTAAATACTTCTACACACTGCATAGAAATGGATTACGCAGTTGACTAAACAAATGCTATATAGTGAAGATTTAAAGTTTTCCTGCTTTCTAACCAAAAGTAGCTCATTACCCATTTTCTAATTAATAAATTGGATGGTTATCTATAATAGATATAAATTCAAAACCGGAATAAAATTCTAAGTTTTATCTAGATTTGAACTCTAGAATAAGACCATAGCAAATAGGTATGCATGATCTGAAAACAAAGACTAAATGTTTGTATATATATGTGCATAAGCCAAATTTATTTACAGATGTTTTATTAGACATCATCAGGGCACCAGAGATATAAAATCCCCAAAAGTTCCTGCAATTTAATAATGCTTTTTCAGGACATAAAATTGAAAAATATCTCTTAACTAGATTTATAAACACACGGTGGAAAAAATTATATTGTTTTTATTTTCAACATCACTGTCCAGACATTATAATTTAAATCAAATATTATAAAATAACTAAATTTAAACATGTTCATTCTACTGAGAATGATACCGGATATATATATGACTAAGCCACACATATATTTATAATTATTTAAAAATAAAATAACTTATATCATAATCATTATAATATTTAATATAAATATAGGGGATTTGAAGTCAGACTTTCAAGCACCTACCAACTATCCACACTATCTCATACAACTGATACACATGACCACACACATGTAGAAAAGATAAATAATCACCAATATATGTATTTCATGCCAAACCAGATTATCATTTCCCACACATATATACAATCAGTGCTCAGTTTTACATTAAGATAGCAAATTTTCACACTTTAATGGACAGGCTTCAATCTATTCCAACTTCCAACTTTTCAGCCATCCATCTCATTGAAAATCTGATGAGGGAAAGTCAAATCCCATGCTGATGCCAACATTATTTAATATAAATAAAATGTCCATTAATTCAAATAAAATTGTAATTATTTTTATTAAAATTATAATAATTGAAACACAGGCTTATTATATACCTGTGTCTATATATGTAATATATAGAGTATATGAGCACAGACTTTCACACAACCGACCACTCTCCATTCTATCTAATAACACTGATACACTTAAGCACCTATATGCTGAAAAGATAAATAATCACCAATATACGTATTTCATGCTAAACCAGAAATCATCAGTTGGTCCAGATTATCATCTTCCACACATATATACTATAAGTGCTCAGATATATATTGATAGACAATCTTCATTCTTTAATGAACAGGCTCCAATCTACTACACACTCCAACTGATGGAATGCTCGAAGGTCACCCTGAAGCCGAGATTCTTGTCACACCCATGTTGACCTAAGGTCAATCTGAACCCCACATGTACAGGACATAATCCATTTAATACATATGGAAGAATTATCTCAATATGTTTATATAGAAAGGAAAAGACAAAGATGTTAAAAGTAGCATAACATGCATGTATCAATGAACATATATACAATTGGGAAAACAAGAATATTGGGCAAAGAAAAAAAAAATGAAAATTTAAAGAAGTTGCTTATATGACAATGGCAAATGATCCTATAAAACAAATTAATATGATAAGTCATAATGTTTGGAAATCAGTATTGACTGTTGCTTTTAATAGAATAGCTTAGTTGATTAGAACATCACTTAAATTCAGTATCCACAAATCTCAAGGTCATTAATTCAAATAGACATGCAGAGAGGAAAATAATAGCACTCAAAACATTGTGATCTATACTAATAGAAGTGTTATTCAAGCAAGTGAATCTATTTAGTAAGATATAACTAAAAATAATTAACAATTCAACTAGATGATAAAATAATTAAACTTACAATTATATGCAAAATGCCATCATTAAAACCTCAGACAATGATATATTTTACTTCATCATTCATCTAAACAATACAATTTTCTGATTAAAGCTTGTAAATAAAGTTATTAATATAAGCTTTTATATTAATATATTTGAAGAAATGTTATCCGGGTACATCTATGTATAATTAACTGTAGTAAAAATATATATACCAATATTTCAGCCAGATCACACTGGTCATCAATTGAATAATATTATGAAAATAGTTGTAGAGGTGCATTAAACATTGCTGTATAATTTCTTACGTGCTAGAAATGAAGAAAAAACCATTTCAGGACAGTGAGTTGTTAAAAGAAGCATTTCTAACTGGCACTGATTATTTATTTGAGAGATTTTCTAACAAACATGAGATTATATTAGCAATATATGACTTGCAGTTGTTAAATAACACTGTTACAAGAAGAATACATACAATTTCAATGGGCATTCAAACTCAGATTAAGAGTGACTTGGAAATATGTGAGAGTTTTCATACAATTTGACAGGTCAACAGACATATCAGGCATAGCACAGTTAGTAGTTATGGTGAGAATGGTATTTAATAATTTTGCTATAAAAGATCTACTGAAAATATTAGCAATGAAAGGATGAACAATGGATGAAGTTATTTATAATACATTCACAATATATATCAAATGGATAAATCTGACTTTATACAAACTGTCTACTATAATCACTGATGCGGCACTAGTAATGGTTGATAAAAATGGTGAATTTATTGCCCTTTGCAAGAAACATGAATCACTTCTAAACTTTGACCTACCATTGTATTATTTATCAAGAAATTTTCTGGGGTAAAATGTTGCCCTTCGTACATGTAATGAAAGTAATTACAAAAATAATCAACTCTATTCAAGCTGCTCCTTTGCAACAACTGACTTTTCAAAATTCTATTAGCAGATAGTGAAGATAAATAACTTAATCTCATCCTGCAGACTGAAGTATGTTGACTTAATAAAGACAAAGTTCTTACAAGTAAGTTTATAAATGAAATTTTAAAAAAATGATTGCAAAAAATGAAAATTTCGATGAACTAACAGACTTTTTTTGATTGGATAATTTGGATTTTCTTACAAACATAATGGGAAAATGAATTCCTTAAATCTGGAGCTGCAGGAAAAAGATAAGCATGTAACATAAATTCATTTAAAGCAAAACTGGCCCTGTGGTCTTCATATTTAGAAGCTATCATGCATTTTCCAAATATAAAAAAAATGATAGCTGACGGGGAATTTAACTTGTCATTCTTTCTTAACCCCTTCAAGTGCTTCATGAACAATTTAAGAAGAGAGTTCAGCAATTTACTGTCATTGAGCCCAAAGTTACCTTTTTTATCAATCCTTTTACTAGTCAAGTAAATGTAACAGAAGTAGCTGCACATATTGAAGAAGTTATTTGGATAGAAGAACTGAAGCTACAAATTTTGGATCTTCAGAATAATATAGTGCTAAAATCCTATATATCAAATGCGAACTTCTACAATCTATTTGATAAAGAAAAGTTATCATTCTTAAAAAGAGCAAAATACAACTACAAAATAAATTTCTCAGGTTCACATATCTGTGTAAATCCTTGATTTCAACTATGAATATTATAAAATCAAAATACAGATCTTGATTCAGTAAAAAGCATCTTGATAATTGTTTACAAACAGGAATATCATCATACTACCCTAATTATGAAACCTTGGTCAATGAAATACAATGCAAAAGATCACATTAACAATGTTGAGAATGGTATTATTTTTGTTATTATATTTAATTTTTTACTATCATTTTTATAACATATTGAGATGGTAATGTCTCATGGCATACAATAACATAGTAGTGTGTATAAAGTTGAAACAAAAAGTAAAAATGCTACTTTTTATAAATCTCCACATACACACTCTAATGCAAATTTTTTTATATAATTCCTGGAGATTTATAAAAAGTAATATATATGAAGGAATGCAAAAAAAATAAAGAAGATATAAGAATAACATTTCTAAAAAGTAGAAATGAACATAATAATTTTGATATTTAAAATAATTATAAATTATTGTATTTTAAATCAAACATAAAAAAAGATCTTTATTGTTTTATTTAATTCTGATTTTGATAATTAAGAAAAAATCTAAAACAAGATTATTTTCATTTTATAATAGATAACAATTATAAAATTCTTCTGTTTTTAATTCCATTAAGTAAGATTTTTTTTAAAATTAAAGTTACTTTTGATAAGTGAAAATTATTATAATATACTTTGATTTTAAATTCTACAATCTGATTATGTTTGGAGGATTAAGAAAATTTTTAGATAAAAATAAAAACTATTGTTTTCAAATTCCATCACATACTATAAAAAGTGGTCAATAATATTTATAAACTGTAATTTTTACTACTGCTCTCACACAAGGTAGCAGGTTTCTATCTGCTTTTAACATCTTGTGGAAGAATTTACATATGACCAAAGATGTATGATCTCCAAGATGCACATTTCATGTTGAATCAGCATTCATCAGTTGATGCAGACCACAATCTTTTACACATATCTTTATCATTGTTCAGTATATATAGATAAAAATTACTACAGTTTAATTGATGTGCCAAATGTGCTGCCCTCACAACTTTGTCACAAATTATTTAATGAAAATATATTAATAATTTTTATTAGTCAGTTAGTAAAATTAATTAGTAAAAATTACACTACAGAAATATTATTCATTATTGGATAATCTTTAGTCTAATAACTGATTAATAAAAATTATTAATACACTTTCATTAAATGATTTGTGTCAATGTTGTGAAGGCAGCACATTTGACACATCAATTAAACTGCAATAATTTACTATCTATATATACTAAACCATGATAAAGATGTTTAAGAGATTGTGATCTAGGCCAACTGATGAGTGCTGGTTCAGCAAGAAATATGCATCTTGGAGATAATAGATCTTTTTTTACATGTCTTTGGTCATATGTTTATGATTACATCCCTCCACAAGGTGTTAAAAGTGGATAGAAACCAGTCCCTACTTTGAGTGAGAGCAGTATAATAAAAATTACTCTACAGAAATATTATTCATTATTGGATAATCTTTAGTCTAATAATTGACTAATAAAAATTATTAATATACCATTAAAAGAGTTTTGAAAGAAAAAAATGATGAAGTTATAACTTAAGGCAGATACTGAATGCAAGCCAGCTGCTCTTAGTTTCACAATGGTCAAGTTTAAATTCGCATAAAAGGGATGACTTTTCTGTGGTACATAGCCCAGGTGTGTGTATTAGACTATAGAAGCTTAATGGAGAAGACTGACTGCCAACATTTACTTAATATATGTGTGAAAATGTTGAGAAGTCAGTCTGCTGTTTTATCACTGACATGATTAGAATAAGCCAGTTTAGGCTATCATACTATATTTATACATAAGTTATTTTATCTATATGCAAAAATGCACAAAGTTACAGCAGCTGTATATATATATATAATGCATATAGGAGATCTAGATTGCAGATATTAGTTGGTGAGTAGAATATAATATCTATAGAAAATGACATTATTTCAAATACTTAATTTTGCAATTAAAGTTAAATATTTAATTTATAAGTTTTAAAATAAATAACTTTTACTAAATTATACAACTAAAAAGAAAATAAGGAAAGAAAATAAGAACAAATAACCAGTTTGTCTCCATAGGATTTCCAGTACTAATTACTTAGCTGGGCTTGGTCTCTTGATGGCATTGTTGCCAGTCAAAAACAATACAATGCAAATTACTGGGCTACAATTTTTAAAAAGATGGTGACTTTTGTTTTGGCTATACAGCGATTTCGCAACTTTATTTTTGGCTATATGGCTATTTTTTTTACAGCTTAATTGTGTCTTTTTTTTGGCCCATATAATGATTGTTTTATTTGGCTATACTGCAATTTTTTTTTTGCCTTTATTTGTATTACGCGATTTCTATTTAGCAATTTTTAAAAATAACTTTTACTATTAATTATGTTATTTTATCTTACGTCTTTAATTTTTTTATTTTTAGGTTTTTTTAAAAAACCTTACTACTAACAAATTACTATAACAAAAATAATACACAAACACATCTTTACCGCTGATATAGTAAAACTTTTATTTTTAAAACCAATTTCTATTACCTTTTTTTTTTTTTTAAAAAAAAATAACATTTGGTTCAGTGATGACAAAGTATTTCTCAACCAACCCCCTCCACCTTGACATAGTAAAACTTTTTTTTAAAAAAACAATTTTGATTACCCTTTTTTAAATAAAAACAAACCAAAAATAACTTTTGGCTCAGTGACGACAAAGTATTTCTCAACCCAACCCTTCACCCTCCCCCATGCTGATATAGTAAAACTTTTATTTTTAAAAACAATTTCAATTACCTTTTTTTAAAAATAAAAACAAACCAAAAAAAAACTTTTCACTTTTTCAACTTTTGTTTTCTTTTTTTTTTTTTTGTAATAATTTATGTCATAGAATCGCAACCTTTTGATTTGGAAATGTGTGCAATCGAATACCTTTGGTTGCAGGAGCTTCACTGACATCGGCAACTGGCACAACTTCAAAATCTGCTTGCCCCAATCAGCACCATTTTATTGATCTCATATATTTTCTTGAGAAAAGCATGACTTTTCATGTGAGCTCGGCTGAATTGTGTTTGGCCCTACCTTTTGAAAATGCTTTGCATATTCCAACTTGTGTAGGAAAGGGTGGAGATGGTGTGACAATTCTTAGACAGTCAGACTGCATGATTTAAGTAAAAATGAAATTACTTTGCTATGGAGATTTCAAATGTTGTGGCCACTTCAAATCCGGACACCGTCAGATGATACAGTAGCCAACTGTGAATTGTGCGAATTCACAGAAAGTGTCATGAAGCACAAAACAGGCTGTAATATTTCTATGCAACACCATCAAGTGGCCTGCAATGGCTAAGATAAACATAACTGTTTTCTTAGTTTTAAGTCTAGGCTGCGTAAATGGCATTGGTAGGTTTCCTGGCTAGCCAGAACGCCATCAAACGGCAAATCCAGCTAAGTAATGACTACCAGATTTCCAGTTATTATTCATAAAAGATTTTATTTTGGAATTAGAAAAGTACTTGGAAATCTTTCTTAAATATTGAAAAAATAACAGCCAGAGTTTTAAAAGAACTTTCAAAGTGAACAGTTAAAGATAATGCTTTCTTTTAAAAACTTTTACTTACTATTAAAAAAATAATGTATTAATAACTTTGATA
Organism: Epiperipatus broadwayi; assembly: GCA_028023455.1. Taxonomy (NCBI): domain Eukaryota; kingdom Metazoa; phylum Onychophora; class Udeonychophora; order Euonychophora; family Peripatidae; genus Epiperipatus; species Epiperipatus broadwayi. Next base: position 541,256 of record JAQFVV010006298.1, read on the forward strand.
TGTAAGAAGATATTTAAAATTCATACTACCTACTTTATTTTTTATTAGAATATGCACTTATATGTGCATTTGTTTAATGATATTTTCAATGTTAATCATGTTTTGTGAGAATAATATGATTTAATAAATTTATTATTGACAAATGAAATATCATTAGAATACAAATACCAGTGTGTGCACACATTTGCATGGGTACCCATATATATTAAAATCAGTCATTATATGTCTTATTAAAATGAATTGATTTTTAAATTAGTTTATTGATAATTTGGAATAGTTAATCTTGTATTATTATAGACACATCTGCATGTTTATATAGGTGTGTCGTGTCAACATAATGAAATAGCTGTAAATTATAATGTTATAGCATAGTCTTTATTAATTTTAATCAAAATCAAAATAATATATTTATATTTATAGTGTACTGCACAAACCTTCAATTTGATTTGATTGTTATTGCTTTTAATTCATAAATTTTTATATCATTGTTTATATTCCATTGAATTTATTTCATACTAAAATAGGTTTAAAATAATATATGTTGGTTATTTTCATAGTTCCTAGGATACCTGTTTTCCAAGCTAGCTCAAGCAATAAAGGTTAGTTTTTCTATATGTGAAGGTTTATGTTTGTGGGTAGACATCCAGCAAGTTCTCTGGATGATGCAAAGGTGTCACCTTTAAAGTCCATTAACTGCATTTTATTTTTTTAAAAAAGAAAATTGAGTTTATAATTGGCTTATACACTCATGGTACTCTATAGCAGAGGTGTCCAACAACCGATCGTGATCCACCAGTCAATTGCAAAGCCAATTTTGGTCGATCGTGAGGCCAATTTGACAAGAGCTATCAGGTAACGAGTGAAACAAATTAAGTCAAGATTTTCAAGTTTTTTTGTTATTTTTGTTTTTGTTCTAATTTTTTTTTCAATTCTAGATAGGTGAAGTCCACTAAGTCGTGTCATTATTGAAAATAATATTTTTAATCTTGACTTAATGTAGTTAATTTGAATTAATAAATATTGTTAATAATTACTCATGTTACTTTAACCCCCCCAGACAAGTTTTTTGGCCTGTTAAATAATTATTTTTTATTAGGTAGATATATAAAAATAGTATGTATTTCACCCCTCCCTCCACTTAGACTACGCCTATGACAACAAGTCGATCGCAACATATTTTTAAAATAAAAAGTGCTCTATAGCCAGAATATTGATGGGGATACAGCTTGTAACTTATAATTATTGCCATAATTACTTAGTTTTATTCAATGTTGAGAGTCATGCTCTCATTTCTTTTATTCATATTTATTTTCTTTATATTTTTTCTTCTACATTTTAATTATTTCCTAGGGAGGATGATGGTTTTCTGCCATGTTAACCCTACTGTCTGTACTATTAGAATATTTTCTGTTAAATTTATGATTTAAACAAAATTAGAAGTATTTTTTGTAAACATAATCTTTTTATTCTATTTTAATAATATTAATAAAAATCATCAATTATTTTGCTTAAATTTATAATACAAAAAACAATTGTGCATGCATTATTAAATCTCAAAAAAAAATTTCTTAGTTTGAAAAAAAACATCATAAATATAAACAAAAATTTTAATACAACTTTAAATTTTTATATTTCCAAAAATACCTGAAAACTTTTTTAAAACCTAATTATCACTAGTGTAATTGGAAACCATGGTAAAATATTACACATGCTTTATTAAACATACTACAAACTACAAACAAAATCCATCTTAAAATAATTAGGGCAAAATAAAAAGTATGATGGTATAACTCATAAAATGAACCTACTTTTGAGAGCTAATAAAAGGATCTAGGACTTTATCACTAGTCAGAAAAAATAAGAATGCACATCAGGGGTAAAAATAATAAATAGGTGTTGCCTTAAAATAGAAAATATAAGCTACTATCTTCAAAATATATGCATATAAACACACATATGCTAATAAGACAATGCTGCCATCTCTTGAAAAATAAGCTAGCAAAATAAGGATAGAGATTAATGCTACTATCTCTAAATATATTGGCATAACATAAGCATTCCTAAATAAAGACAAAATCTACTATTTCTAACAAAAAATACTATCTCTAACAGATGTGAAAGATGGTGAATAATAATAATGCCAAATATGGCTGCATTAACATAAGGCAATAAATAAGCATAAAATAAATAATAGAAACATACATTTACTTATTCAGCTTACAGGATAATAATATACCTTTATAAATAAATAATTCATATGTAAAAAGAAAACTTACTATATTAAAATATGCAACTATGATAAATTGTTATTCTGAGAACTTTAACTTAAAATACTTCAAAATATAGCATACAATATGAAAATAACATGCACTTGAAATAAAATATAGTATGTAAAAATCATAAATACAAGAAAATTTAACCTTTTACTATTGAAATTACAAAAATTAAATAAAAGTCCTTCAGCTTTCTTCTTTCAATAACTATTATACTAGAATGTGAATAGGTAAATTTGGCAAATAAAGTCTTGTGGACAGCAAAATATCTAGAAGATAAAAGTACTTTCTAGATATCTTAATGAAAATTTCAGATGATTATGCTAGCAAATATCAAGATAAATTTATGGTCATTCAAACAAATATCCATGAATTTAAATTATGATATATATTTATTGCAATAAATAATAGTTCAGTAATATTTAAATTCAAGATTTCAAATTAATCCATCATATAAATTATCCTAATTTGTAATAATAATGTAAATATTTTATAGTAGAGTACTTCTGATAAATCGTATTTATCCAACATTATGAAGTATTTTCAGGAGAAAAATATTTAATTTTAAATGTCCTATTTATGATCACAATGCTCTCCATAGTAATGCACAGGGAGAAAACATAGCTCGCATGATTTAAAATATTATTACAAGTATTATAAAAATATTTAAATACAGAAAAGTCAAGTTAAGTTCATCTAAATATGTCATTTTTGCAGGAATATTTAATATTTCCATTTTATAAAGTAACTTTTAATCTTTATCATATTGATTAAAGTTTATTGCAAGTTGATTTTTGTTATTACACCAGCTTGAGAAAATGATTTCTTTCCTTCAAAAGAGGAGAAAATAAAAGTCATAATAAATAAATTCTTTTGTGCTGTTTTCAATTAATAATACTATTACTATAAAATTAAATATCTTTTGTAGACTTAAAATAATTTTGTAAACATCTGATAAAATACAGGTCATATCAAAATAGTTTTTATCTTGAATTAAAAGTGTTTGCGTTCTGATCTATCGTGTCAGCCGCTTAATGGCGTTGATGCTAAGCAAAAACATATTGATAAAACATTCCCAGGCCAGCCATTCTATACAAGTACAATGTCCATAAAATTAAAAAAAAATATAAAAATGTAAGCAGACTTTTTGGGACAGTAATTAATCAGAGACTGTTTTTTTTTGTGTGTGTGGATGTTGATAAAAAAAGTATGTTACTTTCCAATAGCAAATAATAGTACATTGGAGACTTTTTTGGACAGTAATTCCAACAAAATTTTACAATGAAAGCCGACTTTGACCTTCTTGGGATAGTAATTAATTTGGACAGTAATTAATGAGAGATGGGCTTCTTTTTTTTTTTTTACTATGAGTATCGGAAAAGTTACAGTACTTTTTAAATACAAAATTAAATTACATTTTACCCCTTTTTTTTGGATAGTAATTAATCAGATACCGTGTTTTGGGGGGTAAAAATTAAATTATATTGCACTCTTTTTGTGTGTATATATATAAAATTGTTACTTTTTTAATAACAAATAATAATAAATTGGACACTAATTAATCAGAGATGGGTTTGTTTGGGTTTTTTTTCTTTACATATCAGAAAAGTGTCAGTAGTTTTTTAAGAAAAAATTAAATCTCATTTTAATCAGACACTGCGTTTTGGGGTGGGGGAACTAAATTTGATTGCAATTTACCAAATAAAGTTATTAATAATTATAACAAACTATTATAATGAAATCCGACTCCAGTGTCTGGCAATTTTGAGAGTTGGAAGCAGCTGTCTTCCCTGTCTTGGATGATTTCTCGTGATACATTACTTTCATCGTGATTTTTGAAAATAGTGCTATGCCCACCCTAAAATCCAATTTGTAATGCTAACACAGTCCTGATGGAACAGTGACAATACTGTTAAATGTTTTAGAAGATACCAGTAGGTCAGTTCACATGAAACAAAAAAAGGTTGACCAGAAAAGTTAAATTATTTAGACACGATGCAGTCAACATACCATCACACGATACTGTAGTGAAAATATACAACCCAGCATTACGATAAAGTGTGTAACACAACCAACTATGACAGCTAATAATGGCATTTTTCTGTGCTTTTAGCATAGAAAAAAGCCACAGCAGTAGCCGGCAGCCGAGTAAACTGACTGTTTTATTGTAGAAAAAAGCTATCTGCTTGGCTGCGGACGCAGAAATGGCATTGTTCTAGCAATTTAGCTAGGCTGACATGATAAATCAGAACACAACCTTAAAAGTCTTCTACTCGAGGTAAATAAATTCTAGATATTTAATGTGAACAAATGTTTTAAATAAATATCAAGAAATTATCAATACTTTCTGTGACATTCTTGCCAGTAAGAGATTTAAATATTTTGTGGCAATTTTAGTTATAATGCAGACATTCAAATTCACTTTGAAATTGGCAAGTGTCCTTACATTATTACAATGGCAATAATAGTAATAATTGTTGAAGTTCTCCAATGAAAAAAGTTTAAAAGATAACATTCTAAACATTGTAGTAATTAATGATATTACCACTAATGCTGGCTGGAAAATGAAGATATCAATTCCTTTGATGTTTCAATTCAGATAATTGTGCCTATATATTGTAATTTATCCTAACATACTCAAATTAAAAATAAAATTTAAAGAAAATTACTTTTAAAATTTAACTGGAGTTTTTAAAATTCAACTGCTACAAATAAAAATAAAATAGATTAGGACCATGAGCAGGTGATAATCTCACTTATTTAGTCATGTGATAAGACTTTTGATTAACTTATGACTTCTTCCCCGATTAGTTTGAATTCTTGATCTATTATAACTAAGGAAGGTTGTCAAGTAAAAATCTAATTAATATTCAATTTTTAAAAAATAAATCAACCTTTGTTCAGACAATTAAATTTAATTTTTAAAAACACATCCTGTTACAAATAAAATAATTCCTTAAAATTACAGACACCAGGATAGGAAAAAAAAAATTACATTATGAAATTTATATTGTATTAAAAAAAAAATATTACATTTTAAAAAAAAAATATAAAAACAAATATTACAGATAACATTTAATACAAGATCTAGAGAAGTAAGATAAATTTTTAAAACTAGCTTTAAGAATAGTTTAAAAATAAATGCTAAAATAAATATTTTATTCATTCATTCAACATTCATTTATCTATTGCTTTAAAATTCTATCTTGAATTATTAGCTTTATTAAACTCCTATACAAATAAATTTAAAATATTTAATTAGAACAATGTGTTAAAATTAAAATAAATTAAAATATTATAGATTTAAGTACAGGCAAATCAAAATATGATTTGAATCTGATTTCTTAATCTTAAAATTAATACAAGCTTTTTAAAACATTGCAAATGATTAAATCATGACTAAATTAGCATTATTAATTTAAAATGCATTATCATCTACATTACCAGCTATTTACAAATTTAAAGACTTTAGCACGATAAACACTTATTCAGGCTTAAAACTATTATAATTTAAGCAGTGTAAATTTTATTTTACAGCTGTAAACAGATAAAAATACTGATATGATAGCTTTTATATAGAAAAATTATGGCATTATAAAAATATATTGATTAAAAATTAAACTGTATAAAATTAGTTTTTCTTAGATATCTTGGCATCTAATTTGACTTGGCATTTAGCTTCTGTCAAAGCTAAAGAATCACAATAGATATATTAAAGCTGTACATATATGTGCACTTCAACATTCACTGTTTAACTACTGATCCTAAAGTCAACCACAGTGAATGGATGTTAAAATAAATTATAAAATATTTGATGAAATTTATCTGTATATAAAATAGGTATATATATAAATGTTATAGGTGTGGTGCAATTAAGAAAAACATTTTAAAGTAAAATAAATAAAAGAAAAATTCACTAGCAAATAGATAAGTTAAACTAATGGATTAGATGTAATACAAAGTAGATAAAGTAAATAGATAATAGGGAAATAGTTCTATAACATTTTCCCGACTAAATTTAACTTTGCATCAAAAAAAAAATGATGAAATGTATCGATTATTTATCCACAGATATGAATATTGAAGCAATAATATCAAACATAGGATGCTTTTAAGAAGTTTTAAACAATGGAAGCATTGGAAGACTCCCATTAATATTAAAGGTATGATTGAGAAACATTAAAGTGTTTCCAAGAATTTAAAGAAGGGGTAAAAGGGTGTAAATATTCTAAATGTTTTGTTTGGGTTTTTGTTCTTAAATTTTATTGTGATATAGAAGATACACATAAACTCTTGTTTGTGAATTATATCTGAGTAGAGAAGCTCACCTCTGCCCTCCTGTGAGTCCACTCTTGGGTGTCCAAGAGATGGGATCCAGCAGAAGACCAAAAAAATCGTACCTGAAGACCACTACCTTTGCTGCCTAGATCAAATGTATCTAAATTAAAAACATGAAGCACCCAAATATCCATGAAGTAAACCTCATCAAGACACTACCAGTTGTTATAAAGCTACAATCACCAAATCTTAATCAGCCACCTCTTTGAAAAATAATCCATATAAGTCCTTCTTTGTCACTGATATTTTATTTTTTTCCCTTTTGTTCTTATTTTATATCTATAATGCATTCACGTAAGCATTATAGGTCCCTGACTAAATTTTATTTCATATACATAATGTTAATGTAGCTATTCTAGCAATCAATGTAAAGAATATTAGCATGGCTCTTTTTATTTATTCATTGATTTAGAATATATATAATGGTGAGAAGTTGGTTGGATGACATGTTTAAATTTAAGTTAAAATTTTCAGTTTTACTCTGTTTGTTAATTTAATTAATTTGTAAGACAGAAAATAAGTGTGATCATTATTTGTGTACATTTGCATTTTTAAATGTCACTTAAATCTATGGGTGAATAAATAATCGAATACGGTTGATTAGTTAACTATGCTACAGGTAAGTTGCTAGTATAATCTTACATCTATTTAATTTAATGATCTTAAAGGGGGATTATTTAATTTTTGTATAATGGATTTTCTTTATTGCTAAGTAGCATACACTGATCATATATCTTCATGTTGAATTTTAATCAGACTTTAATATTAAGGTCATTTGACTGTATTTACATATAGTAGTACTTAGTGATAATATGATGTCTCTGTTCCTTTTATTTGCTTTCCGAATTATTTCAATCATTCCCTAAATATTGGAGATACCAGTCATCCGAAGTGAACTCCTATTAAATGAGCAAATAGAAAATGGATATAAGGCTACTGCAACACACTTTGTTCTTGAACTTGGGTCACCCTAAGGCCCTTCCTTTAAATAATGATTACTAAAAATAAGAGTCATCCATAAATGAAAGTGGCATAAAAGATGAAGATGTTCTTGTAATTATCATGCATTTAGATATATATATATGTTCACTAAGTACCATGGATATATGCTCACAGTGTGTTGCTATCTTGAGTTATTTGTTCAGTATCTGTTAGAGTTTGATATCTATTTTGGTAATAAATGAGGCTAGATTTTCAGTTAAGCTAGCTTTCAACTTATGTGACTATTAAGGAATATTCACTTACTACGTATCTGTTCCATAGATTGAATTACGCACCTCCTCTTTATAGAAACCAAATCATTTCAAGTAATTTGTATCAAGGTTTTTTTTTTATGTATATATTTTTTTTATATTGTAAGCAATACCAAATTTGTATGCAAGCGGGTACTCTCTGCTTATCATATATCTGTAAATATTGTACATCATTAATGTAAACTTTAGTATACCAATAATAAATAGTAGTATGTAATAGTAATAGGGTGTAGAGGTCCATCATTATATGCTATGTTAAAACCTGATCATTATATTAGCTAGGATTTCTAAAGAGTCTTATCTCTAGCTGACCACCGGGCAGCATTAAGACAATTTAACACTTGTGAGGTTAAGGGACTGGTTAGGGATAAAGATAAGGTTTGAACTCCTTCAGATACATCTTTGTGTCTGGTTAGAGCAGCTATACTTTCTCACCATTACAATATATATATATTGAACCGGATGCTTTATCCGATTCAATGGTTTCATTGCCAAAAATAAAACCAACTGTTGTCAATGAAATTCTAAAGTTTATAAAGACTATTTACGAATACATGTAATAATGCATGTTTTAAAATATGCCATTTTACTTTTTAATAAATTTTAATTCTAAAAGTTTTCTTTTATCGCTTGTTTTTTTTTTTTTTTTATAATTTAAGAAAGTAATTAAAGGCGAGCAAACTTTTTAATTGTATTCTTGTTTTGATTATAATCGTTTCTAATTTATTTTAACTAAGCTGAGACTTGTTTTTAAATATTTTTGCATTAATTATGAATAAGATTAACTCTGGAGAGAATCTTTAATTAGGATTAAGACTGAGATAAAGTTGCCCTGTTGAAAAACCACTAATTAAAAAAAAATGTTTCAGAAAGATGAGAGCTCTTATAAATAGACCTGGGATTGCAGACTGATTATTCTCCAGCTATTGTTGTTGATGTTGCCTGTTGGTTTTTCTACAACTTTTAGTACACTAATTTAGAGACTTTTTTGAATTGGTGTTATAATTTCTTCAATGCCAAAACTATACGCAAGGAAAAACTGCTTCAATAGTATTTTCACCATGCTGTGCTGAGCCAACTTAAAGATGACTCCTGGAACCAAATCTTCCTGCAAAACCATGCCATAAGAGCTCAAATCAGAACTGATCCCTAATATTGCCTCCTGCCTTCTTAACAAAATGGAAACCTAAAGTCTTTGCTGGAGTTCTCCATGGAATGAACAATTTGTGCCATGCTGAAAGACCTCTGCAGTTTTAAATTTATATCTTGAGGTAACCTGTTTTTTTTCTTTCCAGGGTTGTAAAAGTCTCAGCTTAATCTTAAAAGTAGCCTATTTTTATTATATAGGTTTATTCAATTTAAAATATCTTGAGAGTGTATTCTGAGTGTTATTATTGTATTTATAGTATGCATTGGAATCTTAGTTTTAAGATTCCAAGTTTGTTTTCAATTTTGTTTATTGGGGAATGTATTATATTTTATATGCTTACAATGCCTTATTTTATTATTAACTCTTGCTAAATGCTTTGGCAGACCTTCGTAATTTTAGTTTGCTCACCTGTCCAATAATTAATTTTAAATACATTTAATTTGCGTTTCCTGCAAACAAAAATCTTTTGGCTGGTGGTTTATCATGTTTGTTATTCTAGTTTTTTTGAAGTTCAAGTTTTCTTGTCTTGTATGTGAAATCAACCATGAATTGCCTTAAACATGGTACATCACGAGCTGTCCTGCTAACAAAATGACGCTCTTGCCTTGACGCCTTATTCTGGGTCAAGAAATACTCACCGGCACTGTTTCGTTGATTTCCTACAAGACCATATTGTTTTCCTTTATATCTCTGAAATAGAAAACTAGAATTGTTGTTCTTTTATAAATCACCAGCAGGAAGATACTATTAATTCCTTTTTAAATTGTAGGTGAGAGAACAAACTTCGCTGCCAAGGTATTTCATTTGTAATATGTACTCTACTGATATATACATGTATAAAAATCTAGGTCAAGCTTTAATATTTTGTTTGCTAGATTTATTTGATCTTTTATTTTATGCTTTAAAGTTATTTGTCAGAGCATGTACTGAAAATTTAGTTTGTAATGTTATTTGTAATTCTAATTATTTTACTTGCATGATAAATGCTTGGGCAGACATAAATAGTTTTCTAATTATTTACCTGTCTCCTGTTGAGACTTTTAATTATTATACTCAGCTTAATTGTGGCCAGTTGTTTGGTTGGTGATTCATCCGTATTATATGTCTGTTTTCCCTAAATCTGAGATTTAATGTTTAATCAATTTTTAAATCATTTACGCTGAAGTATTTTCTAAGTTTTCTATTTCTTTAAATTTGAGATTTAAGTTTTCTCTCATTCTATAATTCAGTCTGTCATATTCATTTACCATTTCTGTGTTCTTACATTGTAATCAACTGTGATGATCTTAAACATGATTGACCATGCAGCAGTTCTGTGGACATTATGATGTCATTACTCTTAGCTAGTGATTGCTCGCCTGTGCTGGTTATGTTGATTCCTGCAAGAAACTTTCATTTGCTTTTCATTTTAGAACTTTTGAATAAGGAAACCAGCATTGCTTAGGTGAATTGTCAGCTGAAGGAAAACTCTTCTCTACTTTTTAATTCTTTATTAACAAATTAGTCTGTCTGCCAGAGCGTTGGTGTTTAATTTTTGTTAGTACATGTCTGACAGAACCGTGTTTATTGTGTGTAAATCTCTGTGCATGAAAATTCTATATTACTCTTAATAAAACTTTAAAATTATTTAAACTTTATTTTGCTGATGTTTGTCTTAGTGTTTTTATATCTCAACTGTCTGAATAATATTCACGAGCTCTTGCTGTCTCCCTGTGTCTAGTCAGTGCAAACCATCATCACCATCTACTTTTGATCACGGTAAACAAATTTTCCAGATACGCAGTGATCTGAAGGTGCCCTCCAGGATCAAAGGTAGATTGAGTGACCATTACATACTTATTAAATTTAAGTGCAAAGCCCATGTGAGATTTTGTTTAGACAATTGAGAAAGATTTCAGGTGTAGGAGGCATGATTTTATAGGCAGAGATCAGTTTGTGTTATTTATGGTATGGATTGTTTGGGCAGTTTGGTATTAGGGGATTCGTCTTTTTCATATGATAATAAATATACAAATAGAAAATAGCATTATTTGTTTCTTTGGATTTATAATTGAACATAAGAAAGTTAAAAATAAATAAATATTAAGAAGTTATATTTTTGGAAAAGTGAAAATAAAAGTTAAGCTTATTTTGAAAATGGGAGTAGTTGAAAAAGAAAAAGATTTGAGACCAGGATGATGATGAAGATGATGACACAAATAATAGAAGATTGTAGAGAGTTCAAAGCAGAAATGATTAAGGAAATGACAGAAATGAGAAGAGAAATAATGGGAAGTCGAAGAAAGTCAGGAAATAAAAAAAGAAGTTGAGGTCATAAAAGATATAGAAATTGAAGTAGAACAAGATAGTGCTAGAATAGATAAAATGGAAATATAGAAATAGAGAGGAATTGGGTACACATAGATAGTGTGGTGGAGAAAGTAGAAAATCCAGAAGGTTGTAAGTTGGAGACAGAAAATATTGTATAACAGTTTATTATACAGGAGACTACAAATGAGTTGATCAAAGTAACTGTTAGTTTAGAACATGGAGTTGAAACTAAGAAAAGGGTTAAGAAAAAGATCAAGAAATATGATTTTAAAACTGAAACAATAACTATTTATAGAACAATCTTATTCAAAACCTTCAAAAAGGTTGTAGAAGATAAATTCCTTCCATTTACTAATGCTGATAAGATGAATAATAAAGTGAGATACTTCGTAGAAATTAGTTTTGTTAAGCAAAAGAATTTTCAGTTATATGATCTAGAAAATAGAACAGAAAGTAAGAGACAAAATAATGAATTCTTGACAAGGAAAATATAAGAGTGGGAAAGGAACTTATTTCAGAATATTAGTGAAAAAAGAAAAAGAACTGCTGGACAAAGGTTAAGGATTCAGCTTTTAGTAAACAGTCGAATTTTAAAAAAAAATTGTATACACAAATTATGAGAATGGAGAAATGTCTAAGTAAAATATTGTTTTAGTTAAAACACAAGACAGACATTCAGCTGGGTTTTTGTAGGAGGGTTTTTGAAAATGTTAAAAAAAAAAAAAATCACAGGAATGCTTTTTTTTTTTTTTTTCGTCCCGCTATGGGGAAATTAAACCGAATGCTTTATCCGATTCAATGGTTTCATTGCCAAAAATAAAAACAACTTTTATTTCAATGATCTAAAGTTTAAAAAGAAAAATATTTAAGAGTACATCTAATAACGCACATACTCAGTTATGTTTTAAAATATGTCATTTTACTTTTTAATAAATTTTAATTCTAAAAAAGTTTTCTTTTATCACTTGTTTTTTTTTTTTTACAATTTAAGCAATTAAAGGCAAGCAAACTTTTTAATTGCATTCTTGTTTTGATTATAATTGTTTCTAATTTATTTTAACTGAGCTGAGACTTGTTTTTAAATATTTTTGAATTAATTATGAATAAGATTACCCTGGGGAGATTCTTTAATTAGGATTAAGACCGAGATAAAGTTGCCCTGTTGAAAACCACTAATTAAAAAAAATGTTTCGGAAAAATGAGAGATCTTATAGATAGACCTGGGATTTCAGACTGATTATTCTCCAGCTATTGTTGTTGACGCTGCCTGTTAGTTTTCTACAACTTTTAGTACACTAATTTAGAGACTTGTTTGAAATGCTGTTATAATTTCTTCAATGCCAAAACTATACGCAAGGAAGATCTGCTTCAATAATACTTTCGCCATGCTGTGCTATGCCAACTAAAAGACGACTCCTAGAGTCAAATTGTCCTGCAAAATTATGCCATAAGAACTCAAATCGGAACTAATCCCTAACATTGCCTCCTGCCTTCTCAACAAAATGGAAACCTAAAGTCTTCACCAGAGTTCCCTATGGAATGAACTATTTGTGCTGCGCTGAAAGATCTCTGCAGTTTTAAATTTATATCTCGAGGTAACCAATTTCTTTTATTATTTTCAGGGTTGTAAAAATCTCAACTTAATCTTAAAAGTAGCCTATTTTTATTATATCGATTGTTTATTCAATTTAAAATATCTTGAGCGTGTATTCCGAGTGTTATCATTGTATTTATAGTATGCATTGGAATCTTAGTTTTAAGATTCCAAGTTTGTTTTCAATTTTATTTATTGGGGAGTGTATTATATTTTATATGCTTAATATGCCTTATTTTATTACTAACTCTTGCTAAATGCTTTGGCAGACCTTCATAATTTTAGTTTGCTCACCTTTCCCTATTTTATCATCCAATAATTAATTTTAAATATGTTTAATTTGCGTTTCTTGCAAACCGCAAATCTTTTGCCTGGCAGTTTATCGTGTTTGTTATTCTAGTTTTTCTGAAGTTGGTGATTTTGTGTCGTTTCCAGATTACGTAAGATCATAATCATTCTTCAAGTTTTCTTGTCTTGTATGTGAAATAAACCATGAATTGCCTTAAACATGGTACATCATGAGCTGTCCTGCCGACAAAATGACGTTCATGTCTCGACGCCTTTTCCGGGCCAAGAAATGCTCGTTGGCGGCTGTTTCATTGATTTCCTATAAGACCGTATTGTTTTTCTTTATATCTCTGAATTAGGAAACTATAATTGTTGTTCTTTTATAAATCGCCAGCAGGAAGATACTATTAATTCCCTTTTAAATTATAGATGAGAGAACAAACTTCGCTGCCAAGGTATTTCATAAGTAATATGTACTCTACTCATATACTCTCTGATGAATATGTGCATAAAAATCTAGGTCAAGTTTTAGTATTTTGTTTGCTAGATTTATTTGATCTTTTATTTTATGCTTTAAAGTTATTTGTCAGAGCGTGTACTGAAAATTTAGTTTGTAACATTATTTGTAATACTAATTATTTTACTTGCTTGGGCAGACATAAATAGTTTTCTAATTATTTACCTGTCTCCTATTGACACTTTTAATTATTATACTTAGCTTAATTGAGGCCAGTCATTTGGTTGGTGATTCACCCATATTATATGTCTGTTTTCCTTAAATCTGAGATTTAATGTTTAATCAATTTTTGATGTAAAACAGAATATTCTAGTTAAATATTTTTAAAACTAATTAATTATAAAAAAAATTTTTTTACTAAAGTTAGTAATTAAATTAGGATTTTTAATAGTTGAAAAATGTTGAGTAAGGGAATAAGTATTATAGTTATTTAATATAATTTAGTTTAAATAATCTTAAAAGCAATTTAAAACCTATTCTGAGATTTGTCTAGATTTAAAATTGTAATAAATAAATATTAAATATTGTATTAATATGTGATTGGTTAAGATATGGTATAAATTTTATATCATGTAATACTTTATTTTTATACTGGTTATTTTGTAGTTTTTAATTATTTTTATTCAACCAGGAAGTGTTTTTAATTAATTTCAAGCATCTAGACAAAACTTAATTTAAAAAAAATTAATTATATAACTTATAATTAATAGCCTTCCTTGATGATAGGTAGATCAAGGATTCAAACTAATCAGAGAAGTTCAAAGGTAAATAAAGTCTGGTAAAATGGTCATATGACCAAGGGATAAATAAGGGGAGACAGATACCTGAACACAATTGTCTATGAGTTTTCTACACCAATCTCTATTCAATTTCTCAAGGTTCTCAATCAATTTAATTTTCTAACAGTTGAATTTTAAACTCTATTAAATTTTAAAGAAATGGAATTTTCTTTAAAACTTTTGTTTTGTATTAATCAGTATGTTATGCTAAACTTATATTTGGACACAATTATCTGAACAGAAATACCAAGGGAATTAAAGTCTCTATAATTACCAATGGAATGGTAATATAATGTTAATACAGTATGTAGTATATTATTTTTAAAATGTTCTATGATAGAAAACTTCAAAAAATATTATTGCTATTGCTTTGACTGTAGAACAATTGTTAATTTTAGAAATAAATTGGATGTTATAATTAAAATTGCCAAAGAATATCTAATTCTACTATTGGCAAGAACATTACAAAAAATGCTAATAATTTCATTGTATAATTTCTTCATAATATTCTTCATAATAATTTACATGGAATAAAACTGTAATTCAAGTAAGAACTATAAACTGACATTGTGAATATTTTTTAGATGTTCATAATTAATTCTGCAAAAGAAAAAGAATTGACTAAAAATTATTTATTTAAATAATAATTCACTTGTGCTACTTACTATTATTTAAAAAAAACAGCATGAAGATTTTTTTTTTAATATTATAATGATTTTTTGCATTTGTTTGAAAGAGGAAAAAAATAATTTCTCTTCAGATGCAATGATAAAATTTAATTTACTACAAACTATTTAGTTGATAAAATATGTGAATTTAAAAATGTTAACTTCATAATTGAAAATACCAAACTTTTTCCAAGAAATGATATTCCAATTAAAGAATTAAAATAACTTTTTTATATTTTAATAACTTTATAAAACATGCATAAATGTTTAAAACTCATAAGCAATTTCTTCCCTAACTGCTGAAGTCTTGAAGATAATAGTTAAGTCAAATATTCTCTCTTGCAAGTGCAACAATGTTAATGAAGAATAATAATAAAGTGCTTTATTGTCCATATATATTGATATTGCTTATATTAATTTTTAATACTTTGCACAATGGATTAATTTAATTTTAAAAAACCCTAAATTTAAGATTTGTGTTCTATTTACTATTATACTTTGAGTATTTATTAGACTTTAAATCTATAAATACATTAAATGAATGACCATTAACTTATTATATACTTGATAATAAAATGAATTGAATTTACCTGGGATATCCAAAGAAACGCGTTATACATTTTTAAATTATATTATAGATTACAGTATTTTAATATTATCTTATACAATAGATGTGTTTGCTGTCCATATGATGCTACTACCAACAGTTTTCTTCATGTTTCAAGTAATGGAGAATGGGTCAATACTGAAACAGAACATATTATTTAATATATTTATGGTAAAAAAAAAAAAAAGCTTAAATTATTTATATTATGATTTTATACTTCAAATATAGGTACTTTGGACTGGCTTGGATATATATTGAGACAAGTAAAGAAGAGAGTGGAACCGCTCTTTTCTTATTAAAATTCTCTGTCCCAGTGCTTAAAAAAAAAAATTTGATTGGCTGGTTGTAGTCATAAGCGCTTGAGAGATTTGCACTCTCTCATTTATTTCAATATTGACTGCGCTTTATAAAAATAATATTATTTACATATATTGCTGCAAATTTATAACATCGAAAAACTACTGCGTAGTAAATCGAAAGATTTCACGCTGTACGTTTATAACTTGATTTCAGTTAATTAAGTGTGATGATATTTAAGATTCAAGCTTTCAAATATAGGTACTTTGGACTGGCTTGGATATATATTGAGACAAGTAAAGAAGAGAGTGGAACCGCTCTTTTCTTATTAAAATTCTCTGTCCCAGTGCTTAAAAAATTTGATTGGCTGGTTGTAGTCATAAGCGCTTGAGAGATTTGCACTCTCTCATTTATTTCACTATGTTATGATGTGCATATATTATTAGTTATGTTTTATGCTATATATTTTAAAATATTAAAGTTCTGAGAATAGTTTTTTATCATATGAACATATTTTGGATTAGTATGTGCCTCTCTTTAAAGATATAAATAATTTATTTATGAAGATATATTATGTTGCTGAAAGGTGAATAAGCTGATGCATATTTGTATGATTTATTTATTATTATTGCCTAATGTTAATAGAATCATATTTGGTATTAATTAATTGTTGTTTATCATATTTCACATTGGTTAGCTGTTATTGTATTTTGTTACAGATAATGGAATTATTTTCTCTATATTTAGGAGTTTACATGCCAGTATATTTTATGGATAGTAGTTAGTCTCCATTATTAATTTTGCTAGCTTACTTTCCAGAAAGGATAGAAGCATTTAGACTCTCTATTATTTGTTGTTGTGAAAGCTTTTGTATGTTTGTAGTGTATGCTTTAGAAATTATAGCTACAGCCTTTTCTATTCTAAAGCAATTCCTATTTAATATTTTGTCTCTGATGCACATTCTCATTATTTTTTCAGACTAGTAGGTGTGTCCTATGAGCAATGCCATCATACTTTTGCTTTGCCTTACTTTATGATTATTGAAGATTAATCTTTCTTGTAGTGTTAGTATGTTTAATAAAACATGAGTAAGATTTTATCATGGCTTTATCTGACATTTTTAGTGGTATTATCAAGATATCGAGGGATTCTACTTTACCTCTAAGAACATTCTTGATCAGCTTAAAATGTGAAAAATACTTTGTAAATGTGTCAGTCCTATATTTGAGTTTTGTTAGTTGTAAGGACTAAATATAATAAAGAATTGGTTTTACAATTTTTAAAGTTTATTTTAGGCATAAATATGTCTACCTTATAATTCCTTCACCTATGTCTTGGTAAGTTATTATTATTATTAATATTGAGTATGCAAAATATTCATATGAGACACTACCATCTGATTATTATTATAGTACAAATGAGATAATAAATGAGAACTTTTGATAATGAAATAATACAAAAAGTTACTGTAACATCAATTATTTTTGCTAATCCAATGGACTATATCTTAATAAAGCAATATGTCAGTTTTTAATTTTGATCCTTCTGATAAATTTTGCAGAAGTAACTTTGTGAAAATTTTGATCAATATGGACTTAAAGATGGACTAATTGTAAATTTTGTTGTTATTTCACTGTAAATAAATCTATATTATTGTTATTTAAGTAATTTTTCATAGTTGTTTATTCACACCATCCCGTTTTGTTAATCAGAAATCAACCCAATTATCAAACATAAATCATTTTAAACATTAATTAAAATTTCAAATGCTTATAAAAGATTACACAATTATTTTAGGGTACTTACTATAAAGTACACAATATTTGAGTCATTATTTATTTAATTATTTAAGCATTAATAGAACATATAAGAAAGATGTATTTTCTTAGCAAAGAGTTACAATTTGTCAATTTGGATCACTTTAACTAATTTAATTTTCTTATGTCAAATCACTGTACATGTTCATTTTACATCGTTTTCACATTAGAGGATTATAATTGTTATTATTTTATAAGATTCCATTTGTTCAAGAATCTAATTTATATTTAAAAGATGTTAATGTAGATTTTTTCTAAGATATTTAGGATGGCTACCAAATCCCATATCCATTCTAAATATCCGAGTGTAATCCAAGTTTATTCTTTATTTTATTCTAAATTTAAACTATCATATTGTACTTTGTCAATCTCTGCATTGTCTACCACTTTCTTAGGTTACAATATATATATATATAATCTTAATGTTTGTTTTGTGATTGAATTAAAACCATACATATGTATTAAATTCTCTAGGATTTAATTCATGTTTTTCCTCTGGTATATCTAGTCTACCATATCTTGATTTATTCTTTAAATACTCATAATTATTTCAACCCGTAAAATCTATAAGAAAATATTAATCATATAGAAATAAACAGTTCAAAGCACTGAACATAAATAATATTGAAAAAAATGGATTTTATATTTAAAAAATATATACTTTATTAATAGACATTTATAATATTTTAATAAAATGATAAATAGTCCCATATGGCTATTTGAGTTAGATAGCTGGATTGGAAGACATATGGATGTCTGACAATTTCAGATTTTTTATTCAATAGTTATACATTAGATAAAGTGCTGGGCTTGTCCTAGTATTTTTAATCTAATGCTGAATATCCTGGTACCTCACTGACAATGCCAGATGCAGTTACCAGTCTGGGGTTGAGGATATTCTCAAAGCTTGTTAAGAGCTTATTTTGCAAGCTCTATATATAACATTTATAAATATGAACTTTAATGAATTAGGTCATGGGACATCGAATTTGATTTTTTTTAATCATTTTATTTTTTGCTATTAAGGCTTTGGTGATTTTATATTGCTAAAGCTATTAATATATGGTGTATCTGAACTTAGTTCAGTCCCATATGGTTATTTGAGTTAGCTGGATTGGAAGATATATGGATGTCTGACAATTTCAGATTTTCTACTCAATAGTTAGTTATACATTAGATAAAATGCTGGGCTTGTCCTAGTATTTTTAATCTAATGCTGAATATCCTGACACTCACTGATGATGCCAGAAGCAGAAACTGGTCTGGGGTTGAGCATATTTTCAAAACTTGTTAAGAGCTTATTTTGCAAGCTCTATAAATAATATTTTAATAAATATACAAATGAAAATATTAATAAATGATAAATCAGTGTCATTAATTTTATAGTGGGAATAACCAATATTAGCAGTTATCAATTAAACACCATAGCAAGTTTTAAAAAAAATCACTCCACCTTAATATTAGTTCAGGATTTCTGTCTAATACCATATATTGCTATGTGTTACATTGACTGAATATCAAAGTGATTATTAAAAATTCAGAATGTTATTGATATCCTAAAAGTAGTAGGTGAAAAAATAAAAATTTGTTAGGGAAATTATTTATCAAATGTCTAAAAAAGATGTACCACATTAATGGAAGAATGCAATTGTAATATTGATATTTAAAAGAAAAGATAAAGTATATTGTAACGAGCACAGACGTTCGTTACATTGTTTTTTTTATATTTATTAAACATGAAAGTAAATCAAAAAGTTCACATTTAAAAATTTTCTTTAAGAATTAAAAATTGAAATTAAATATCATCTTAAACTCGTATATATTAAATCGCACAGATAAAAAAAATACATAAAATAAGCCACTGCCAGTAATTAACATACAAACATTTATTTATGCACATATATATAAGATTTAAAATTATTTTAGTATTAGTTTTACATTTTAACATTATTTTTAACTTTACCTTAGATTTTAATTTATATTTAATTACTATTATATTATAAATTTACATTTTAATTAAGTTCGCACAGATGGGATTATAAAAGCTTGTTTTAATATGTTGCTATAGATCGGTTACATAGATTACACGGTTAAAAACATTTCAAAGTAACCATAAACGATCAAAATACAAAATTATTGATTACTGACAATTGCGGAGGGAAATTTATACGTAACCCAATAGTATTCACCATAAGATACTTGCATTGTCACCAATAACTTAAAAGACATCCGAATAAATACATTTTTGATATTCACCATAAGGTATCATTATTTATCGAATGTCTATATATTTTGATCAAATATGAAAACGCAAAACATAGTTAACCAATAAACAATCCATGCAAGCGTCTATAAACAACTTAAATTTAATGCATTTCTATTTAGGGTCGAGTATGAATAGACCACATAAATTTGCTTTTGAAAATAAACATTCTATCCCTATTTAACCTTAGGTTAAAATTCGTAGTCAAACTGGCATCAATTCATCTGATATATCGATGTATTCAATGTAATAAAATATGGCAGCACAAAAAGTTAAGAGAAGAAATTGCTTCTCATGAGATAGGAATATTACATCTATCTGCAAAGAAGAGCAATAAAACAAAAAACTCCATAGAAAGGAACTGCGGTATCCGACTTATAATTCCTTCCATAGGCAAACGGAAGTGTGCGGCGTATGAAGCGATTCTGCCCATAGCGAATCAATATTACATCTACTAATCACACCAATATATCCAATCCATTGACCCAATTTAACCACGAAACAAATAACCTAAGATTACCCTCCCCTAATATAACTTTACAAATCTATACAGCCATTCACGCCTGACTTAAGTTTAACATTGATATATTTTAATTTATCGGAAAACAGAAATCATAAATAAACTTAAAGAACAAAATTAAATAAATGGAAATGATTTTAAACAAATAAATAAAAAATACATCCAATAACATTTTAACTACTTTAGTCAGATAGGAAACTAATGCAATTATTTTAAATAGGAAAAGTTTTTAATTTAATGTTCATTAATTGTAAAGTTCTTACGGTTTTAAATAGTTCATCTTTATCTGTCGTTTGTAAATTTGAACGGGAATTCCCACGCCGTCCTGAAGATATTGGTATACATTTAGCCGATGTTTTATTTATTCATTCGGAGGTTTTTTAATTTAGTTGGTCCTCAATGTAGAAAACGATAGTTCATTTCTCTTTCTTTCTTTGGCTAAACTGAAGGGATTGAATCGTGCGTCTCTTCAATTCCTTCTCCCGCACCTCCGCACTAACACCTATCTGTCACATCGTAATAATCATAATCACTAATTAATAATTTCCAAATTTTCCTTTTATCCGTATTCGAAGGATTGACTTGGCATTAGGTCATCGATGTGATGATCCTTTCGCTGAGGTCCGATTTCCCGATGGATTTCTTTCATTGGCTATTTGTTTCTATTGTTTTCCTATCTGACCGATGTTTTTACATTTAAATGCCCAAGGCTGGTTTACATTTAACTAATCAACAATCATTTCCATTTCTGATTAATTAACCTGTTTTCCAAATCAAAGATATATTTTTATCTCTAAATCTTTTTAAGTTTTTGTTTTAAAATACCTTTTCTATTTTTAATACAGTTTTATTTTAATAATTTTTTTTATCTGTGCGATTTAATATATACGAGTTTAAGATGATATTTAATTTCAATTTTTAATTCTTAAAGAAAATTTTTAAATGCGAACTTTTTGATTTACTTTCATGTTTAATAAATATAAAAAAAACAATGTAACGAACGTCTGTGCTCGTTACAATATATTAGAAATTATAAACCAATGAATCTTTTATTCTATTGAAAATCTTTACAACATAAAAATTATAATTGGTCTGCAGTGAACTATGGATTCAGAACAACCAGAAAAACAAGTTGGATTTAAAAGTGGTTTTAGCATAATGGATCATATCCAAGTATTGAAAGAAATTTTTGAAAGAACCAATGAACATGAATTGCCATTATGCTTTAGATTTGTAGATTAAGAAAACGCTTTTGATTTTTTAAGTATGTCCACAGTAATTCAAGTTTTGATCTGACAAGATAGAGACCCAGATATTAACATATGATTAGAGTACATGCTTATCATAAGATTAATACTGATACAGTTATATGATAGGTTGATTCCATAATTCCAAAACTTTTTTACAGTAGTTTTACAAGACATATTTTATAGATTAAAATAGGAAGCTAAAGAAATAAATTTTTTTGAAGAATATTTAAATCATCCAGATCTTGCAAATGATGTAATTAGTAAACTTCAGGAAATGTTGCAAGAGTTATCAGATAAAATTAAGAAAGGTAGGTCGAAAGATAAATATTAAAAAAATTAAAATAATTTTCAACATATTTTCTTAAAAGAAAATAAAGATTAACTATCATGAATTAGAAGAAAGGAACAACTGCAAATATCTTGATCAGATTGTTAATATAGATAGAAATATAATGGATGAAGTAAATTATAGAATTAAACTTTGATGGAGTGTTTTGATAAAAATAATTTAATATTAAAATATGAGATGAATTTGATAAGAGAGATTTTTAATAGACATGTTTTACTAGATCATATTTATACATCTGAGAATTTAATACTTAACAGAAGAGCAATATAAGAACTTCAGATAATTGAAAGAAGTCTGAAAAAATGAATGTGGGAAATAATAATAAGAAACTGAAAGTAAAATACTCGGGTAAGAGAGTAGTCAATAATGATACCATTGAAAGATTCAAAAACTGGAATGGACATATTACTAGAAGAGATAATAATAAATGGATAGCTAAAGTCTTAAACTGAATCTCAAGAGACTTTAAAGACCTAGAACCACATGTGAGATGGATAGATGAAATAAGTAAGTTTGTTGGAGTGATATACAAAAGAAAGATTACGAATCAGAGAAACTATATTAAGCTTAGTAAGACCTTTACCTTGCATGTGAATCAATATTAGTTAAAATATATTATATTGATTTAATATAACATTTAGAAGGATTCTTCTTTATACCTGTAGTAAGTTACAAAAATTGTATGCTTATAAAAAAGATTGATATAGTAATTAAATAATAAACACTGGTTTTTCAGAAATATTCAATTCTAATTTAAACTGACACAATTAATATATTTGAATTGAATGGAACTTTGCTTTTGCATTTATTATTGTATAAATTTACTTTTTATACAAATGTTTAGGCTGCTGAAAAAAGTGGTATCATCTTTGCTGAACAATTTGGATGTTAATATTGTGAGATTTAGAATGCAATTAATATACCGTATTATAAAAGATGACAGTTCTGAATATATTTTATAACTATACATTTTAATATTGGATTTTTTTTTTTTCGCAAATGTATTTCATATGCATTACCTCTACAATACATTTATAACAATGAAATTAACACTTTAAACATGTTCATTAATATTTAAATTATTCCCATTAAAACCTTGAGAAGTGTTACATTTTTCAGATTTACACTTTAGAATTTCTATATTATCATTATTCTTTACTGTACTTTAACAATTCATTTACTATTAATTAAGCTAGTCTTCAGTAATTATACAAGCATTTAGTCCCATTAGATACACAATCATTAGCATCAATATTTATTAAACAAAAATTCTTTCACAATAATATCAAACAATTTAAAATTTATCATCATTGAATTTCTTAATATTTTTATGCATCTTTAAACAAAAATCAATAAAATGTTTAAATTATTTAATAGTTTTATTAAACTATTTTTTTCTATAGTTTTCAATTATTTCTTCTACAATTCTTGTCAGAAATATAATTTTTTTTTTCCAAATATACAGTCTCCTACTAATAAAATTTAAAATTAAAATTTGCATAACAATTTATATCATTATTATAATGTAAAATATTTAAATTAATAAAAATACAATAAAATATAAATTCATATAATATAAATTAATTATTGAATATATGTCTACATTTCAATATTATCAATCTATATATACACATATGTATATATCCAAGCACAAATTCACCTATTATCTGAGAAATGAAAGTAAATTATTGGATAATTATAACAAACACTCCCATTGTACAATTTATCAAATATTGTCTCAACTGCATTCTACATAACTTTAAAATTATTTACATTGGACTTGGGTAAGAGCATATATGCAGCTGTTATCCAAAAAATGGAGACCAATACCTAGTTAATTCTTTCAAATAATCTCATTGGATTGATACTATTCCTCATTTTTAACTCTATATATATATATACTTTTAAAAGATGATTATTTACCTCTGCCAAATTTTAATACGTTTACACAAATTAACAATTCATAAATTTTGAAATTCTAAATAAGTGATTTGCTTCTCTATTCCAAATAGGCAGTTAACAGTAATTTCAGTCAAAGTTTTACTAGAAAATTTCCGAATAAAATAATAACTTAGTCTACTATTTGGCTTTTCACCTGCTTTATTTTTATTTGTTTCTTTTATGGTTACATCATGTAGAAAATGAAGGATAAAACTAATGGCTCTGCAGCTGAGATTTTTATTTTTATCAAAAGTGAGCAATAAATTCATCCAATCAATTAGTAGCATCTTGTAACAATTAAATGAAAGTGTTATAACTCCAGTAAGATAATACAAAAAAAAGTAAAAGATGACTTGTGATGTTGATATAAACTGATTCTGAATTATCAAAAAGTTCATATATATCATATTCTCTGATATTTGACATTTTGTAGTAGATTTTTAACTTTTTCTATAGGAAATTTTTCTTTCTGAAAGACTTCATCACTTTTCTTAAATGTAGTTCTCCATTATATTTTATCTTAAACTATACAATCCCAATAGAATCAATAAGTATTGCAAAAAAAGAATGTCCTTGAGATAAATCTTTATAATATAAATACATTATCCCTCTTCCATAAAAACAATGTTCAAGTTTAAAGAGAGTTAAACAATTTTACAATAAAATAAAAACAAACTTTCCCAAGGATGACAAGCCTTGGATACCATTACCATATATACCACGGGTAGCCAAAAATATAAAGTTTGCTGACAAACAAATAGAGCAAGCTATCGTATTCCTCCCACAACAAATAGGCTTATAAATAATTCTAAGGATAGACTCCATAATAACCAAACTCCGCACACCATATACAAAATTGTATGCCCCCAAGCAGGATGCAGGGCTATCTATTATGGTGAATCACATGCATGTCTCTACAAGGATACTTCAACATAGATATCTCTACAAATGAACCATAAATAATCCTGAACATAAGTCAATCTTCCTCGAGTACCAACATGGAACGGGCCACACATTTGAGCCCATAGATGCCAACATAAAATGCATTGAGTGAAATGACTCCAAGAGAAAAATTAAAGTGGCCTGGCATATAGTTAAAAATCTTAACGCTATAAATAGGAAGGAATCCTGCTGCTCCCTCTCGAAGAAATAGCCAATATAATTTACATAAATTTAAATAAACTTACAGCCTATATAAACCCTATTATGTATACATTAATGCTATGATTATGAGGACATACTTCACCCTTGAAAGCGCTAAACCTCAAAAGCATGAATTCAGTATAATAATAAGCTTTTCTGAGTATAGCATGTAAGGGCAGATATTGATAAATTATAATCATAAAAGAAAAGTATATATTTAAAATTATATATTGTTTTAGGGAAATTATTACTATTTCTTCACTTCACATGTCAATCCATCAAAGATATGATTTTACAATAGAGAGCTTAATATCACATTCAGCAAACTGAAGAGCATATCAATTTGTTTTTTGAACTTTAACATAGTATTTTAAGAATTTTATGAGAAAATCTTTTCATATTTCACTTCCATACAATAAATTTCAGTTTTATATCCAATTAATATGATTGAAAGTATATTTTTAAAATGAAACACACCATATTTTATCTTGATAAATGCAGCATTACAATAGCTCATGTTATATCTAAACATTTAAATATGCCTTTCAATCTAAAACGCTGCCAAATTATTTAAACTGATTTATATTCTCCAATTGATGACCACCCTAGCTAAAATTTGTAATTTTTTTTTTATAACTGCTAATAATAGAATTGATTTTTTAAATTATAAATTGGTAAACCAAAATCTTTATAGTTTGCACTCAAATTCTTAAGAATATTTTCTAGTTCAACCTTTGAATTGGCAAAATGAAATTCTTGCATTTACTTTTAATAGGTTCAGATTGAAAAGTTTTCAGTCAAATCTATATAGCTTGATGCAAACTTCACATAAGCTACCTGTAAACAATTCTTAAGGTAATAATAACTATAGAAAATAAGATCAGAGTTTATCATAAGTTTTTATTTTAAATGCCTCAGACTTTTATCATTATTAATAATGTTTTATTTCATACTAAGATCTATATACTATTTATATAAATATAGATAGTATTTACAATATACTAGTATTGATTTATTACAAATTCAATCTGAATTCTACCCACCCCTCTGTGTATTTAAATGAACATATTAAGGTCATGTATATGAGGGTTCATTTAAGATCAACATGGGTATGACAATAATATTAGCACCAACAAGGGTCTGAGCATTCCATCATCAGATTTTCAATAGTATGGATGGCTGAAGAGTTGGAGGGTGGAGAAGAATGAAGTCTGTCTATTAAAATTTGAAGATTTGTTACTTTAATATAAACTGAATGCTGATTATATATGTGAGTGTAGAAGATGATGATCTGGACCAACTTATGAGTGCTGGTTCAGCATGAAATATGTATATTAGAGATCATTTATCTTATTCACATGCATGTGGTTATAAGATGGAGAAGATATTTGAAGGAAGCTTAAAAATCTGTGTTCAAAGCCCCTTTAATTAACATGTTTTTAAAAATTGAATCCCCCTATATTACAGAAATGAAAAGGAGTAGTTTCTTCTCATAAATTTTTTATTATTATATATTTATATAGTAAATTATTACAGAAAACAATAAATCAGCTAACAGTATAATAATTTGGCAGCTATTAGGGCTAGAGGGAGAACTATGTAGAGTTTAAGGATAAAGCCATAAAGCTGAATAACAAATCTGAACCAGGATATGGAAAAAAAAATACAAAAATTACAAACCAAATATCAGAAACATAGCTCTCTTTAAAAATTGCAAAGCAAATCTATGATTATTTACATAGGTTATGCAAATCTTAATTATTTTAAAAACCTGAGGGCATTAGAGTTTGTTTCAAAGTAACTTGAGCAATCAGTATTTACCAGATATTAATGCATTTAAATTTCCAACCCCAGAACAATTTCTGATTTTATCATTGAGGCTTGAGATTCTAAGCTGAAAGTAATGAAGTTATCCTTCTTGCAATCACTTAACTTCACTTGACTATTGAAAGAAAACCTGAAATTCAAAACTCCCTAAGATTTGAAATCCAAGCTAATCCATCTGAGCAATTAGTCTAAGATTGGAGACTTAAATGCACTAACATCTGGTAATATTTGATTGCTCAAGTTTTTTATAGATAACGTTAAGATAAAGAAATGCCCTTTTTAAAAATCATATATTATATGAGCTGGAAGAATAAGTGATTTATTATTAAACATATACAAATTTTAAAGCTAATAGTGCTCAAGGCTAAATTTGTGAATAATCAAATTCACAGAGACAAATATGTCAAGCGTTGTTAGCCGAAAGGTCATCGCAGCTGACTTGCAAGCAAGCAGTTGGTTGCAGATGGTTGTGGGTTCGCCTCCCGGCCTATGCTATGACATATGGAAAAAAAAAATGTTCATATATATGTTAATCTTAGTATGCTCTGCAAAATTATTTCATTGCTCTCACTTATATGTTATGAATGTTTGGTGAGTCAAGAATTACAGATCGTTTTGATTCTTCGTCAGCTGAGGCAGATGTAGTAAATATCATAAACAAGCTGTTTATATATATAATACATAATACTGCATTTTGTGAAGTCGTTTTATCTACTTATGATGATTAAAATTTCTCAACCATCAAAAGGGAGGGAGTATGAGGATTTACTTATTTTTTCATAAGCATCATTCTTTTACAAACAATGTTAATTTCCCAAATTACTTATTTATTTGAAATAATGATTAGGAGTCACAAGACTCAATTCACATGACGTAAAAAAAACTACTTATAATTTCTACTTCACTAAAAAGTTTTGAACTATACAATTAAAATTAATGAAACAAAGTGTATAGTTTCTGATTAATTTTCCCATTATCTCTAATTCTAAAACAATATTTTGAATTTACATGTTAACCCAGCAAATGGTCTTGGTAAATAGCTTTTAAGTCAGGGCGTGATAGCATGCATGCATGAAATAACTGCAATTCAATACAAGAAATAGAAATTATATAAATGATTCAACACAAAAAACATAATTACATATATGATAATGAGACATTTAATACAAAACATAAATGCACTGCTTATTAATTAAAGTATATGAGATCATGAAAAAATAAAAATATATATACCTTTGATTGCACTTCATGCGTATCCAGATAATTCTGTATACATAATTGGCACATGGCAGTGGAACGAGCATTTGAAACAACGCATTTTGTAAAATTAGCAGCTACATGACTATAATGTTTAACGAGGTCCGCGCAACTTTCAAAGAAAAAATTTGTACGTGAAAAAGTAATAGCTATTGTAATATCAGGTAACATATATACAGGATCTAAGACGTAGCTATAATTATCGCTAGAGAAAACTCCATAGTTTACAGTTTCACAATTTACTAATATTGTAATTTGTTTATATATTAAAAAAATAAATAGCTTTTTATGAAAACATTTTGATAATAAATAACAGTCAACCATTTTTAAAATGGTTGAATTAATGATCAATCTAATGTATTATTGGCTAATAAACCTAAATTAGCAAATTAACTTCTTTTTTTTTAAGCTAATCTTTAATTAGGAAAAATAAATACAGTAATCCAAACATATGAGTACACTCACGCATATTATATTCTGTAGAGAGTTGGGAAAAGTGGCAAAATTTAACCCAAACTGATATCAACAGTATATACTCTTAATTAACGATGTCATGTGCATTTCGTCAATTACTGTACTTTATATTAAAGAGTAAAATGATTAAATTATGTCGTTACAACTGCATTAAAAATATGATAAAATTCTTATTAATTTGTTTGTAATGTATATATATCGTATTTCTACCGTCCAACAAATTTACTAGCAATTTTAATTCCGCTACTTTACTTTTTAACATGAATTAACGATTTACTGTAATGATTTTTTTTTTCATTTTGAATAAATAATGATGAAATTTTGTGTAAAAAATAAGTACATAATTATGTAAAAGAATTAAATAAGCAAATCTATGGAAAAGACTACTTCAATAATTCTTCGAAATCAAGTCATAGTGAAGGAAGTAATCACCCGTCATATTAACTTCCGGCTGATAAATGTTGCGCTATTTTCATTTTTGTTTTACCCTCTAAGAATAGCTAGATACCATCTAATATTGGATGGTTAACTGGGTTGCTTATGAATCAGTTATATGATAAAGAACTTGATGGAAAATTTTCAAGTTTACTGAACCCATGTATAAAGTCAAGTCATAACTATGACAGGTGTATGCGCTATTCCTATACTAGAAGTTTAAAAGCCACAAGTTTTAGTTTTGAGTTTTTATCAGTTTTATTCTTTTACTAACATTTAAAAAAACGTTTTTATCCTCTGGTTAGGCATATTTTTAAAAAAGTAATTTGTTTTATGACAGAAAACTAAATTAGAATGAAACATTTCTAAATCAGTGTTATAAATTTTGCAATAGAATTTAAAAATAGATTTCAAATTAAAAAAAGGATGGGGAAGTTAATTTCAAATTCTAATTTACTTATTGATATTTTGGTTATATAAAAATAAATACAATACAGGGAGTATATATTAACAGTAGAAAAATTAGTGGCTTAATTGATCCAAGATCATATCAACCATGCTGTCAAAAAGTGGGGTTTTTAAAAGGATTTAAATTAAGAAATGATAAACTTACATTAAATAAGAAAGGCATATGAGCAAAAATTAGAAGTAGAGAATGATTTTGTTAAAATAAGATATAAACGAAGGGTAATTAGAAATATTTTTGGGAATAAAACTATAAATAATAGAAATAAGTATGATAGGAGTTAATATAAAGATTGTAAATGGATGTTTATAAAATGGATGTATATAAAAAGTTGGTAAGAGAACTATTACCAGTCAAGTAAGAATAGCTTGGAGAAATAGTAAGTCTTTGGGTAGATGGTTATGTAATACAAGACAAATAAAAGGTATTAATAGTAAGGTAGGGGTGGTTTATAAAATTAGATGTAAAAGTTGTAATAAGGCATATATAGGAAAGACAGGAAGAATAGTGACAAAGGAAACTAGCATGATAGAGCAATTAATAGGAAAGTTATTAAGTGAGGACCATATATGCATTATTTAAATACTGATCATAAAGTGGAATGTGAAAAGAATATTTGAGTTATACAAACACACATTAGCCAGCATAGAGAGTTTATTGCTTTCCCCCTCTGAGTTTAAGATCAAGAAACACCATGGTCTTTCTTCTCTATTGCATGTTAGTTCTTAACTGAAATATCAGTTGAGTTTTCTTGAAATCAGAATGAATAAGGTGTGTGAATATATATATTAAATAGATGTCTTATTCCCAGGAGGCTGTAAAGTCACCAGCCAAGCAGCAGTTGGTAGGTGAGGAATGGTAAGAATTCCCTGCTTGCAGACTCAGATTGCCATTTGATAGTGACTTTTTATTTGGGTACTTACAACTGCAGATCACTTTCAAATGAAGGAAAAATTGCAAGAATTGGAATAGATGTGAAGTTAGAAAAAAAAGGTGAGACAATTGATTTAAAAAGAAGATATTTACTCTACTACAAAGACAAATGTAAGTGGAGTAGGATTCATTGTAAATAAAAAGTGGAAGAACAACATTGTGGACTGATAGTATATTGGGCAGAGTGGCAAGATTAGTTATTCAACTTAAAAGCAGATACCAATTGCAGATGTACAAAAAGTTTTTGATCAAACCAATCATTTTATAATTGTTTTGGGGACTTTAATGCTAAAATTGGCAAACAATTTAAAGTGCAATAGGTAAATTTGGTTATGGTAATAGAAATGAGAGAGGACCTAGATGTATGGAGTTTGCAGACAAACTTTATATTATGAATTCTTTTTTTGAGAAAAATATTAAAAGAAATGAGCATCCAAATGAAGATACAGCAGAATTGGATTATATTTTGAATAACAGAAATTGATTGTAATGTTCTTAATAAATTCAACATAGGAAATGATCATTGATAAGTAAGATGTAAGATACATGATAATGCAAAATGAGAAAGCCAAAATTATTCAGAAAAACAAAATTGACAATTGATATTCCTAATGTTCATAAACATTCTAATGAATTTAAATTAGAACTTGCAAATTATTTTCAAGCATTAGCAGATTTTGATAATGATTCAGTTTTGAATAAAATCAATAGAAATATAACTGGTACACTTTTAAAAACTGCAACAAAGATAGTTGATAGAAGAAAGCATCAAAATAAGTTTTCTACATAGGATAGAAAATTTATGAAGAAAAGAAGGAATATGCAAAAATATAAAAAATGATGCATTAAGGATTGAATATCTAAAATTTTGTAAAATGGTGTGAAAAAGAGTTGGTCATTGTGAACTAGCAAAGAAAGCTATAAAAGAGAATAAAAGTCTCTAGAGCGTAAAACAACATTTTGGTATCCAACTATTACTAAAAACAGATGACATCATGAAATGTGTAGAAGTCTATCAAGAATTAGAACAAGTACCTCCCAAAAGTATTATATCACCTGAATTACCCAGGATTTTAAATGAAGTGAGACATGTAATTAAATTTATGAAGAAGGGAAAAGCTCTAGGTAGTGATGGAATTATAATTGATATTTTAAAAGAAGCAGGTGAAGAAATAGAATTTTTTTAATCAAAGTTATATGCCAAAGATCTAAATGATAAAGATATACCAGATGATTAAAAGAATGCAGCATGAATATTTAAAAAGGTGATAAAGATATTAGAAAATACAAATCTATCAATTTTGTACAAACTCGTCTCTAGAGAACTTTGTATTTCAACCAATCAAAAGAACAAGCTAGATTTAAAAATGTTTTTAGTACAATGGATTGTATCCAAGTGTTGAGAGAAGTTATAGAAAGTTATCAATGAATATGAGTTGCCATTATGCTTTGCATTTGTTGAAAAGGCATTTGATTCTATAAGCATTTATTCAGTGATTAAAGCATTGAATCATTATGGTATAGACCCAGAATATTGTCATATTCTTAAAGAATATTTATAAAAACACACAGCAACAATTAGATTATATAATGATACTAAGAAAGTTGTAAGACAGGATGATTCCATATCTCCAAAACTTTTTACAATAATACCACAGGAAGTACTTTGTGATTTAAAATTGGAAGTTAAATGAATTATTTAAGACATTTAGATTTTGTAGAGGATGTAATTGTTTTTGAAAATAATACCCCAGAGCTTCAGGAAATGTTGCAAAAGTTATCAGATGAAAGTAAACTAAAAGTAAATGTTAAAAAGGCTAAAGTAATGTTCAATGGATTTTCTTAAAAGATGAAAATAGATTGTATAATGAGTTAGAAGTTAACAACTACAAATACTTTGGTCAGATTATTACTACAAATGGAAACATCATGAATGAAATTAATTATAGAAATAAACTTGGTTGTAGAGTTTTTGATAGAAATAATTTAATGCTAAAAGGAAATATGCTCATGTGATTCAAAAGGAAAGTTTTTAATATGTTTTACCAATTCTTACTTATGGACCTGAGACTTGGATACTTAACAGAAGAGCAATGTAGAGACTTCAGACTACTCAAAGAAATATTGGGAGATGCATGTTAGGTAATGACAAGAGATTGAAAATGAAATACATGAGTAAGAGAACAAACAGGTGTTACTGACATCATTGAAAGAATTAAGAGACTGGAGTGGAGTTGGGTTAAACATATTGCTAGAAGAGATAATAGATGGACAGTTGGAATCTTAAACTCGATTCCAAGGGATTGTAAAATAACCAGAAAGAGACTACATATGAGATGAATAGATGAAATAGAAAAATGTGTAGGGGTGATGTGGAGAAGAGAACTAGGAATTGAAAAAGATGGGTTGAACTTAGGGAGACCATCCTGCAGTAGATTGATAAAGAATGACAATGATGAAAAATGTATGTATTTGTATAATTTTAAAGTTTGTTATATAATTCATTTTATTTTGTTTATTTATTTATAGGTTTATGTGTATAATGTTAATATTATTTAAATAAGGTATAATAAGTGGAGTGAGTGTAATTAATTGTTCAGATGGAGAGGGAATAAGTCTACAAAACTAATGATAAACTAATTATAAATATAATAGAGAAGAAAGAGACAACAGAATTAATAAAAGGCTAGTAAGAAAGGAAGAAATTGTTAAAATTGGTATTTGAATATGCAAGGTGGTAAGAGACCAGAAAAGTGGTTGGAATTAAATGAAGCAGTTACAAATGAAGGACTTAAGATTTTAGCAGTAATGGAAACACATCTAAGAGAAGAAGAATATACAGTGGAAAATTTGGTATGACAGAATATAACTAGAAAAGAAGAAAAAGGGGTGGTGGTATAGGAATTATGTCAAAAAAATATTCAAATACATAAAGTGTCAAGAACAATTGTGGTTTGAGATAAGGTTAGGAAGACGAGAATAAATGGTGACTAGAGTGTATAAGGCCACTGGAGATAAACTATAATGGAGTGGAACAGTAGCATATATGAATGTCTATTTAAGAATATACAGTTTTAAAATAAAGGAGAAGAAAATAATAGTTATAGGAGATACAAATGGACATATTGAAGAAATTGATGACTTTGATAACAAGAATGGACAGATGCTAAAAAATTTTTGTCAGAGAGTGAATTTGGGCATTGAAAATGTATCAAATGATTATGAGTGGAAATACACATGGTCTAGAAATAATATATTTCCCACAATATATTATGCATAAATAGATAAAGAGAGAATGAATAAAGTACAGAAAATTAAAGTTTGTTAATGAAGAGGCAGTATATAATAGAGATCATAATTTCTTCATAATAGAAATAGTTAATAATGTGATGGAAAATAATAATAAAAGTAGAAAGGATAGTGAAATATATAGATGGAGAGTTAATAATAAGAATATGTTAGAAGAATATAAAAGTAGAAGAAATTATGGAAGAGTTTGTTGGGGCTGAATATAAGGACTGGTGTCGTCAAGTAGAAAAAATGGCAAATAGGATTTTAGGAGAGGATATTTAGAAGAATAAAAGTAATAGAAAAATGAGAATTAGTAAAAGTATAAAAGAGAGGGAAAATGCAAGCAGAGAATATAAATGTACTATTAAAAACAAAGAAAGTGAAAAAGATATTAATATTAAATGGGAAAACTATTTAAATAAAAAGAAATGGGCTAAAATGGATAATTATATAGGGAGAATGAAATTAAATAGTAATTTATTGGAGGACATTAATAAAAGTGTAAGAGATGGGAGTAAAAAATTTTGGAAATATATTAAAAGAAGGAATGTAGGGAAAAAATAGTATTACTAAATGAGGAAAAAAAGTATGGCTCTAGAAAATAATTAGAGACAATCTTAAATAAGCATGTAATGTTTATAGAAAAAATCTAGATGTGAAGAACAGAATGATAACAAACAAAAAAAACAGATAGTAATGAAAATATTAGTTTTACAGAAACTGAATTGAATGAGGCAAGGAAGAAGTTGCAAAGTGGAAAGGAAAAAAAATAGGCAAAATTAAATGTATTATCATGTTTTAATAAGATGGCA
This sequence comes from Epiperipatus broadwayi, assembly GCA_028023455.1. Lineage (NCBI taxonomy): Eukaryota > Metazoa > Onychophora > Udeonychophora > Euonychophora > Peripatidae > Epiperipatus > Epiperipatus broadwayi. Next base: position 576,108 of record JAQFVV010006298.1, read on the forward strand.
CACAAGAATGAGGCTATTATTTAAAGGAAATGGTAAGGACCATAGAAAGATAAACAATTATAGATTGGTAGCAGTAACATTGGTGTTATATAAAGTTTTTGCATACATAGTGGCTGAAAGAGTGGCAAAATGGATGAGAGAAAATAATATAGTGGGAGAAATGCAAGGATGTTTTAGAATGGATAGGTGTATAGGAGATAGTTTATTTGTATATGAATAGGAATACAGGTAGGCAGTTATATATGGTTTTTTATAGATGACATATAATAGTGAATAGAAATAGATTATGGATATGTTTTGTAAATTTGCAAATGAATGGAGCATTAGGGGATCTTATTAAAAGATTATATGAAAATAATTACTATATGTATCAATTAGGAAAAATGGGGGTGGAACTAAGGTAAGGATGCCCTGTGTCACCTATTTTGTTTTTGTTCTAGTTGAGTGAAATGGAGAGGGCAATAGAAAGACTAGGAAGAGATATCATTAATAGATGGCAAGAAAGTGTATAGATTATCAGGTCTTTTATTTTCTGATATTTTCTTGTACACAAAAAGTAGGAAAGTTAGAATGAAGACTTGCACAAGGGTGGGTAAAGAGATGAGGATCAAATTTAGTGAAGAAAAATTACAAATAATGATGATAAATGCTGGGTAAAGAGAACAGAAAGAATTTTTCTTGGGGAATGTAAAGTAATGTTGTGAATAGGTATAACTATTTGGGAATCATCTTAAGTAATCAGAGGAATTGCTTGGATGAATGGGAGAAAAAAACTGATAAATGAAACAAACAAAAGAAAGTTATTGATAAAGAAATTAAATGTTTTCTTATAATAAATATGATGTAACAATAATTGTATGGAAGTTAATGGCTGTAGTAGGGTTAATTTATGGTAATGACACCTTATGTATTAGTAAAGGGGTGTTAGATTACTTAGAAAAACTACAAAGAGAAGTAGGAAGACATGCATGCAGATAGATATGTGGATGACGATGGCAATTCAAGAATAGGATGTTAAAGTTTTTATACGAGAGATACAAATTAAAATGTTCGGTAGTTTGCAATTTATAGATAGTAAGAGAATATCCAAAATAGTATTTAATTGGGTTATGAGTAAAGGACAGGCAACATGGGTGAGAAATCTAGTGCAGTATGCAGAAGATTTAGATAGACTTTGTCAGTATACTTGTACAAAAGGTGGGATGATTGTTGAGCCTTATAATGGCAAAGAATGGGATAGAAGACTAGATGCATCCATAAAAAATAGGGAGCTGAAGAGATAAAGAACTAGTATGGTGAGTAAAAAAAAATCTAAATATATATAGACATCAAAGAATATTGGGTGAGTTAATTTACAATAATAGCAAGTAAAGTTGTTTACTGTTAAAGGTTTGAATAGGATCATTAGCAACAAGGGAATATACACTAGGAGAAATATGGATGATTTAGACTGAAAGTTATGTAAGGAAAGCATAGGAAATATTAGGCATCTGCTAATTGAATGTAAATGCTTACAAGCAGAAAGGGTACAAATAATGAAACTGTGGGAGAATAAATATAAACTAAGTGATTATATGGGTTCTTGGTCTTCATACTGGATTTGGAAAAAGATAAGGAGGATCTAGATATAAAGGCCATGGAGCGGACAATGATGATGTTTAAAAATGGGATGGAGCAGGATAGAAAAGACTATGGGAAAAACTCTGGGTGGGGAATAGAAAGGGAAAATAAGGTAGTTAACAGGTTTTTCTGGGCATAGTGGCTGAGAGATTCCTGACTTTGATAAAGGAGTGGCTATATCACATCACATGCGATGTGTAAAACTTTATATCTTTAAGAGGTCTCAATAAGAGACAAATTATAATTAGTTGCATGTTTCAATCTTATTTAGATTATTTTATTATACTGTAGTGCTCTTCTATTAAATGTTTTAATTTTACACTGAACCGGGTCTTCCCTATTTAATGATCATTATTAACATATATAGCCGCACATATATCTCTTTTCATACACGTGTAATTAATATATTTAGAATAACCGAGGGCTTTGTAATCATTCTATAATCTAATGTATTTCTATTTTTCTGAATGTATAAATCTAGGAACATAATACTTTCAAATTCATCTTCCTCTTCAATGATCCATCACTATATATATATATTTAATTTATATTTCTGCTGCACAAATAAATACATCTATGTATCTATAAATTGCATTATCATCAGATCTCGAGTGTTTTGGTATGACATCAAGAAAATGGAACATTTAAACAAATTTGCATAAGGCATGCTAGATTTAAATAGAGAAGTATAAGTGCTATGAATATGACAAAAATGATCAAAAGCATGCTAAACAAATAATAAATAATTTTAATCTATAGTAGCTTTTTCGAAAAATTTACTCTACAGATTTGTAATAATTTTCACGTTTATACAGAACCAATAAAAGATTAGTAGATTTATAATTTCTTTTTTTTAAAATATCAATATTATTATTGTAATTTTCCAATATCATTATTATTTAAACATATAGCGCACAGCTTTATCAACATTTCATTTAAAACAATTTTTGAAAAATATCTGTAATGACTCTATCATTTATGAAGTTTTTCTATTATTTATAGATTTAATTGCATGTTAATATGTGTATGGCAACTTTGTTTTTGTAATGTTTATTAAACTACTATATGCTCTTTGTAAAATTATGTAATTCATGATAATTATTTGATGTAATGCAAAATGGCTTCTTCTTAAATGAAGTTATTTCTGATTTTAATTTAGAAATTTATACTTAGAAACCCTATTAGTCAATTTTAATTTTAAACTCAGAAATTTATATATAGGAATCTTATTAATCAAGTCAAATATTCCCTCTCTCCAAAACCTTTACATATTATAAATTCATCCATTTCTTAATTATCCAATTATTTTTTTAACCTCTATTTTTTTCTATTCCATTTTAATAAAAACTGTTTCCATGGCTTTACTATCTTTTAAATTTCTCCCAGTCTCAGTATAATTTATCCTAATTTTCTATCAACATTCTTCACTCAAAAAATAATTAAGCCACACTTTCTTTCTCATATCCATACAAACATCTTTGATCCAAATCCTTACTCTATTTTCATTCCTTAATATTTGTAACTCAAAATTTTAGTAATTACATCATCTTTTTTTTTTTTTATTGAAATAATTTTTTTTATTTAACAGTTTCCTTCATGATTTTACAATTAGATTTCTATACATCATTATTATATTTTTTTCTATACCTTTTTTAAATAAAATTATGTATATATTTACTTTGAAGATTATTAATTTGTAAATTGTTTGTATAATCTCTAGTTTAGTGATATATATCTTATATGCCATCGATCATGGTGATTTGATTGCAACATTACTTAAAATTAACTTAACTTATATTACCATGTAAATTTAGGCAGATTCAAATTGATCTGCATTTAACATCTTGGCTGATTTAAATTTTATCATTATTATTATTGTTTATTCTATATGGCTATTTAGGTACTTAGATATCAATCAGATGAATTAATTTTTTTTCATCAGTTTGTAGTTAAACTTTTGTATTCAATGGCTTAAAGATTGTGCTGAAATTATAAACATTAGTTAGAATAATTTAATATTTATATATATATATTCAGTTATCATTATCAATATTAGATATCTGCCAAAAAGTGGGTTTCAAAGGCCAAACCATATTATTTTCTCCAAGTTATTCTCTTCCTTGATCTGCTTTTTAAATACTTACATCTATTTTTTTTTATTTAATATCACTTATCAGTTTTTTTTTTTTTCAAACTGACATTATTTCAAATTATATGCCTAAGCCATTTTTTTCCCACTTCATCTAAGGAGTGCCCCAAACAAAACCTTTAAAGTCTAAGAAATCTAATTTTAATCAATTTACTATCTTTAATAAAACTCTGTTTAGCCATTACAATTTTCATTTACCGTTTTTGTCATTATTTATAATTTCTTGTTCAATGCTTTCTTTTACCTCATCATCTATTTTTATTCTATTATCTTGATTTTCATTTCAAATTTTATCAATCCTAAAAAATATGTTGATAAGCATATCATTTCCCACATCATTAGTAAATATAATACAATGAATTTATCTTTTTTGTTAATACTATTATTATTAAAACAACACTCATTTAATAACTCATGCAAGCATATCTGAAACAACAAGAAATAAATAAATATCCTGCTTTATCTCTTTCCTTATAGTTAACTTTTCATTAAAATGACCCATTGAATTTAACTAAAGTCCTATTATATAATGTAATTTTATTCTTTAAAATGCTTTTTCAAGATCAGTAAAATAAATATTAACCTTACTTCTAAACAATAATTTCAACATTCCAATCACATTTCTTGTCATTCTATTTTCTCCGATGTAAACATATGTAATCTATTAAAAACTGCTTGTTCAAGACCAGTAATATTTTTGACACATGTAAGATTAAGCTAAGTAAGTACTTTGGGGATTAGCGCTGCTGTGACGTAATCATCTGGTCATAATTATTCTACATTTGCCAATTATTCTAATACTTTAGGTTTGTTATTTTTTTAAATATTAGCAAACTTTTATTTAAAACATGAATTTTTGAAATCAACTAAATTTTAAAAAATTATTATGAATACAGATTTTATATTTAAAATATTTGAATTCAAGTTAATTTAAAAATATATATATAAATAAAAGATTTTTTGGATAAAAAAATTAGTATACAAAAGCAATTTTTGACGTTGTTTATTTAATTCAAATCTTTTATTTATATCATATTCATAATAATTTTTTAAAATGATTTTGAATTCAAAAACTCATTTTTTAAATATAATGTTTGTTAAACCTATACTTTTCAAGTAAAGATATTCACAAAATTAAAATAATTATGGCCAGGCGGTTACATCACGGCAGCACTAATTCATATTGCTAAATGTTTTGCAATCTTCACACTTTCTTGCATTAGATTTTTTCTCCACTTGAATTATATCAGTTGCAAAAAAATCTAAGTCTCTTGTATGAGTTATATACAATGTTACAAAGATCAATTAAATCATGCAAATATTTTTTTTTCAAGGCTTTTGATAATTTTTCAAGTTTTTAAAACAATATTATTTTATTCACTTAGTAAGATTTATTTAAACTTCTTTCTAATAATAATTTCACTCTCTGCAGTCAAATCACAATCTTTAGTGTCTATACCAACATATTAGACCATGTATAAAAGTGGATTTTCATTTTTATTGATTAAAGAAGATTGTCTTGACAACTGATTGAGATTATTAATGATATTGTTCAAGTGTTGACTGCTTTCATATATATAAAACTCTTCTTCAAATAGCATACATGAAAGGTTATTACTTTTATCAAATAAATCACATTTTGTTTCCATCTTTCTTTGCATTCACTTTTAGTAATAAATTACTATTTCTATCAATTATTTTTTATTGCTGTGACTTTTCTTATTCAACTAAATTTTTTATTACCCTATATTAAATATAACATGCATTTTCTTTATAATTCTTTTGTCTTCCTATTTTTTCTAAGCAATCTACACTGAATTTATCTGGTTTGACATATATAATTTAAGATTAAGCCATCTATATAAATCTCATTAAAAAAAAGTCACTTTTTATATTTTCATTCTTTCAATTTTATTTATCATTTTATTAATAACTCTTTTGTTTGCTTCATAGTGCACTATATTTTCTCCAGAACATTTCAAAACTTTCTGGATTAAATACAGTGCACTATGAAGCAAACAAAAGTGTTATTAATAAATAAAATTAAAATAATGAGAATAGAAAAAATGAATTTTTTAGAATGACATTTATATTGAACAGGTCACTATACATGCATTCCAACCTGAGGACACCACTAGACCTCTATACAGCCTGGGCAACTTATGGAGATGAGTAGGAATTCAGGTAGATCATTATATGAGTTTTATAGATATAGAGAAAGCATATGATAGAGTAAATAGAAATAGATTATGGGTAAGGTTAGCCAATTTGGGAATGGATGAAGCTTTAGTAAATATTATTAAGAAATTATATGAAAATAATTATTATACTTACCAGTTAGGGGATATAGAATCAGTTAAAGTTAAAAATGGGGTGGGATTAAGGCAAGGATGCGCTATGTCACCTATTTTGTTTTTGTTGTTTTTGAGTGAAATGGAGAAAGCAATAGAAAGACTAGGAAGAGGGGTAGAGATACCATTAATAGGTGGCAAGGGAGTATATATTTTGTTGGGTCTTTTTTTTGCAGATGATATCTTTTTGTGTGCAGAAAGAAGAGAAGATATGGAAATTATGTTGAGGACATGTGCAAGGGTGGGTAAAGAGATGGGGATTAAATTTAGTGAAGAAAAATAAAATATAATGATGGTTAATACTGGGGAAAGAGAAGATGTAGAATTTTTATTGGGGGATATAAAGTTAAGTGTGGTGGATAGATATAGGTATTTGGGAATCATCTTATGTAATCAGGAAAATTGCTTGGATGAATGGGAGAAAAAATTGGTAAATGAAGCAAAGAAAAGAAAGGGTTTGGTAAAGAAACTAACAGTATTTTCATATAATAAGTATGATGTAGCTAGAATAGTATGGAAGGGAGTTGCAGTAGCAGGGTTAACATATGGTAATGATGCATTATGTGTTAGTAAAAGGGTTTTAGATTATTTAGAGAAAGTACAAAGGGAAGTAGGAAGATATGCATTAGATGCAGAGATGTGGACAGCAAAGGAGGCAATTCAAGGAGAAATGGGATGGTCAAGTTTTTATATGAGAGATGCAAAAAGTAAAATGAAAATGTTTGGTAGGTTGCAGTTTATGTATAGTAAAAGTAGTGTTCAATTGGGTTATGAGTAAAGGGCAGGTAACAAGATGATTGAGAAAGGTAATGCGGTATGTGAAAGATTTGGATAAAGAATTTATATCAGTATACTTGTATAAAAGGTGGGATGATTGTGTTAGGAGGATTGTTGAGTGTTATAGTGGTAAGGAATGGGATAAAGGAATAGAAGCATTAATAAAAAGGAAGTTGGAGAACTAGTATGGAGGGTAAGAAGAGTTTAAATATATATAGAAGTAAACAGAAGATTGGATGCGAGTTAATTTATGATAATAGTAAAGAAAGTAGTTAATTATTTAAGGCTCAAACGGAATTTTTAGCAACAAGAGAATATACATGTAAATGGAAAACTATGGATAATTTAGTGTGCAAATTGTGTAAGGAAGGTATAGAAAATATTAGGCATCTGTTGATTGAATGTAAATGCTTGAAGCAGAAAGGGTACAGATAATGAAGTTATGGGAGAATAGACATGAACAAAGTGACTATACAGAAAGTGAGTTATTAGTTTTTATGTTGGGTTTGTGAAGAGATAAGGGGGATTTAAATATAAAGGCCATAGAGTTGACAAAGATTATGTTGTGGAAATGGGATGGGGCAGAATATGGGAAGACTTAAGAGTGGGGAATGGAGAATAAAATGGCTAACAGGTTTATCTGGGCATAACTGCTGAGATATTCTTGACTTCGTTTAAGGAGAAGCCAAATACATCACATCTGGAAATTTTGTTTGGAGGTCAGAACATATATAGATGTGTGACTAAACTAACTTAATTTACTAATGAATGATTATTAGACTAGCTTAGAACAGGAGGTTCTCAACTAATAAACAACTGATTGAGAGATCAAATGCTAAGCAAATTTAAATAAATAATACATTTATTAATTACCAAAATAAAACATGAAAATAAATTGGGAAAATCATAAACACATAAATTTGAAATTAATTAACTTCTATGGATGTTTCTATATAAGTCACTAACATAATGAATTTATTCTCGTTTATAATCATGTGTTAAAATCTTACTCAAATAATTATATCTTTCCCAAAGTATTAAAATAATTATAATGGATTTCAAAATTATACTACAAAATGAACTAGAGCATGTGCCAAAATTATCACAAAATCATTTGAGCATAAAAGAAAAGATAAAACTAAAGAAATATTGGAGACACAACTTTGAAGTTAGCCCCAAGGATAATAATTCAGACTGCATGGTTGGCAGTAAGCAACCTGAATAGGTGCCTATTAGTGAAGAGCTGATCGGAGATGTTGCTGACAGCAGTTCTGTATGTTCACTAATTGAATATGGCAATATGGGATTACCATGTCATGTAAGCTATACCAAAGCTGAATTTAACAGCCTATTCTACAAAAATAAACATCTCATAAATAATATCTAATAGTTAAAACTTAAATACTTCAAGATATTTTAATGAGTGAGAAAATTTGGAATCAGTAACACATAAAGAATAAAGCACATAAGATAATAAATACTTCAAGAAAGTTATTGTTATAGCACATCAATAAATAAGGTGAATAACAGTTTCAATAATTGGTAAGAATGCCTATAATTATTTCACCAGAAAATTATTTTCTTACCCTATCAGAATTCTGACATTTAATTACAAAAGTTAATTATATGACTGAATATAAATTTGGTAACTGGATAATGACATAAAGGATTTACGGTTAATTAATACTATCAAACTATTTGTAATTGATAAAAACAAGGGTAATTTATACTAAAGAAATATAAATAAAACAAAATAATAACTCATCCATTTCTGAAAGTTAATCAAAAACATATAACATAATTCATTAAAATTAAATTATATCAATATTCATATATACTAATATAAATCTAGGAGTAGTTTCTTTATATTAATAATTAAAAGTTCTAGGCATAAATTTTAATCGTGCTTGGCTTATTGAGTAAATAGTTATATTACTGTATCAGTACTGCAAACTTTTGGGTTAATGTTTAAAGTGATATGTACGTATGTTTTCTAGATTATTCAGATAGCTTATCATTTACTGAAAGTAAGGTTCGGATAGGAGCTTTGGTGTAGAGGCTGTTTGATCAGTAAAGGAAATCAAATCTGTCAGGTCACTAGCTTAGATCATGCTGGAACAAAGCTAAGTCTGAAGAAAGAAGTCTGCCATGGTGTAAATGCCTCAGCCACCCATTACTATCATAACAAGTGAAATAGTTGGTCCATCCATTTGATCGCGACGATTTCTTTTAGCTAGCCATATCCCTCTTAGTAGCTGTCGGGAATCACCGCTGGAGAGTAATTGACTAACAATAAGTGATAATGTCTGGAAACATTCAATAATGAAGAAGTCTAGAACTGTTCATTCGTAAAGAGCAGGAATAATTTGCATTAATTTTGAAATTTATATATGCCTTCAGTTCCTTTGTTTTTTTCTCAGAAATTTCTAAAACAGGCATTAATTAAAAAAAAAAAACACCACTCGAGGTAAGCCAGCATTCCATCACTAATTATATTTCTAATTCATTACCCTGTGAAATTTTTATTCAAACAATACCCACTCTAAGTACATTACATACTTAAAATTAGTGTAATTAAAGCCAAATTCCTTACACCAGGCATTTTCTGAAAAGACAGAAAATAAATTTATCTAAAGATAAAATATTTTTCTCTTTACAGTTCACTTTGCTTTGCAAAAATTATTTTACAAAATTATAACATTAAGTTTCATTACAAGAAAATTGTACATGTGTTATTTATATGTGATTGCACATTTTAAAAACACAAGTTTAAAATACAACTCAAAACTATAATTTTAACCTTTTAATGATCATCTGATATTTTCCATACTATACTATTATAATTTGAGATTCATCAAAGCATCTCAATATAGATAGCTTAACCAATTTACTACTATTTACACTAAGTTCTCACCCAACAACTCTAATAACTTTTTTAAAATATTTTCTTTCACAATATCAACATTTTTTTTTTTGTCTTATGCTTGGTCCTTTTTATTAATTTAGAATATATTTGCAATTTAACCATCACTAAAAACATGATTCCAATCTACATCATTTCCAGAATATGCACCCATACTTCTAATAGTGTTTCTAAACCTACTTTGTATTAAAATATAAACTGAAATCAATTCTTATCACTTGGAGCTTGTCATATGTAAATCTTCTTATGATACAACTATTTTTATAATCTTTTTAAATTAATTGTTTCTTTTACGTGATTTTTAGTTCCTCTTCATCATCATGATGAGTTAGCATACATTCCTAAAAGATCACTGGATGTCTTAAAAGTGTTACATGTCCAAATCACTAACAATATATCATTTTAGGACTGCTGTCTATAAAATTGTCTTGTTCTCCTTAAAATATATCTACACCATTGTTTATGCTATTATTTCTCAGAAAATTATATATATATATTTGTTCTTATTCTGACAAAACTTTTATTCATAATATTAATATTTCATATATTTATTCTTATAATACACTTTGATTCCAACAGATTAAGACAGGCAGTTATAATTATATTGTTGTGCTCAATTTTGAAAACATATTTTAATTGAAACCTTTTTTTTCCCCCTAGAAACTTCAACTGTAAATCTATTTTGGTCACCTAGGGTCACACTTTTTTTATTGGTAGTACACTATATCATAGTTGATTAACATTATGGAATCCATTAAAGATTTAAATGAAGAGAAAATATTTGTGGTTTAATTTACTAATCCATCTATTTACATTATGATATTTATGAATTATTTGTAATTAGAAATAGTTTATTATATAATTTAGAAAATTTACTTTCTAAAAACTTAATATTCTGGCAGTTAATGAATGAATGTATATATATAATTGGATAAAATATAGCAAACAGAACACTGGAATTATCTCTACAATTTTCAAAATAAAAATATATAGATAAATAAATGCTACAATCAGTTTATGGTGTGACTACTATTCTGAGTAGCATTTTACAGCAAATGCTGCTTAAGATGTCAGTCATGCCACAAATTAACTATAACTTTTACTCATTGATATTGTGAAAATTGTAGTTAATTTCAGAGTTTTGTTTAATATATATATAATATGCATATTTGATAATAATAAAACTGAAACCATATTTTTATAACAGGATTTTAAATTAATTTTATTAAAATTGCTAAATATTATTGGGAGAGTTTCAGGGTAGTTGATAGTTGTTTGAGAGTGATTCTTCCCTGTGTTATTAACATTTTAATTGCTTCCTGAAAAAAAAAAAAAAAAAAGATGTATACATCAATAACAGTTTTTTACATTTTAATACAATAAATGTATTCTACTTCAAATAGTTTCAGGAGTAATATGAAACAAAGTTTTCAAATTTTTCTGAATTTCAAACCTTGAAAAATCATAAAAATATTTCCAAAAAAAAAAAAAAAAACCCTTAAGACAATAATTTACAATGTAAAGTATTGAATTGTTCTCTATTTAGCTAAGTATGAAATAAACATACCAAATTACCAATCAAAAAAAAAAAAACAAACAATTTTTTTTTTTAGAGATTAGCTAATAATTACTAATACTCATTTATTTAAAATGTCTAGTTAGGATGTGCTGCCCATATGAACAAAAAATAAAAAAATAATTGCCTAAGTCTGTTTATGAACTAAAAAATTTTCTAAGTTTTACCTGAATGGAACTGAAACTCCAAGTCAGGCGATTCAATATTAATTGCATTATGTATATGTGTGTGTATTTTTTTGACTATTTATGAATCAACAACATCAAAAGTAAAATGCATTAAGTGTTTAATAATTATTACAAAAAATACATATTTCCATAAAATTTACATGTAACACCTATTAAAAACAAATTACATATGTTATGAATCAATTGTTAATTGAAAAAGACAATTTCTGAAAAGATTACATAAGCATATTTAGTTATTTATTTAGCATATGGATTCCATTTTTAGACACTTTAATCATTAATAATACTTCATAAAAAGAATATGTAGAGATTCCAACCAGGAGATGTAGATTCACTATTGGTTTTATTAAGTCCTTCAAAGTACTATAGCCATAGATTTGACAGTCTTTAACTATATAGTTTATGATTTGTGTTTGCCCACATTTACATAAATCAGTGGTTGTTAAATTTTCTTTATAAATCATTTAGGCGCAATGATCATGGATTGGTCTGAATCTGTTAATAAAACCCTAATTGCATTTTGGAAGATGAAATCCAACTAATTTATTGTTAGATTTGGAAAAATAAACATTTGGAATATCGTAAGAATATTTTTTATACTGTAATTCTTCTACTGTAGATTCTTTGTTGAGTATCCAAAATAGGGATCTTAATTTAAAACAAGTTTTAGATAGTGAAAATATATTTTGAATTATTGTCAAGATAAATCTGCATAACAGATTTTATGTATTTTTTGTGAGGCAATCTATCTTCTCATATCTGGTCAAAGAGTATGTGAAAGAAAAGAAAACCAATGCAAAGGAACAGACTTGAGTGTACTAGTAATATTTTTCATGATAATATGTATTTGAATGTCTAGAAATTTAATATGGGAACTTTTTTTTCAAACAGAGATAAAATATAGCCAGGGGAACATGCTAATAGAAAAGAAGCTATTGATATACATCATAACCCTAATTAGTACCAGCTAGATTTCTAAAAAGGTTATTCCTAGAAATTAATTTTGATCTAATCTTAGAAAAATGAGGAAAATAAGATAGGCTATGATTCAAAGTTCCTAAATAGCATTGAATAGAATTATATTTTAGACTATTATTGCAAAAGATGTCCTGTATGGTTTGGCTCAATGACACAATGGCAGACTCTGGACTTTAAAAGTTGTTGGATTGTGCCAGTTCTCAAGTCATTTGATTATAGATCTATTGCAAAAGTTGACATTCAGATTATGAGATGATTACTTAATGTTTAGATGAAAAATTGAGCACGTGGTACTCCATTGGATTAAGAATCAGACTTCAGATTTTTAAACTTTTATATCCTTATTGAGAGACTTTTCTATTTCAAAAACGGTAATGTCATTAGCAGAGATGAATTTCCTACACTTTATTTGTGAAACAGTAGATAATGTAACGTCATCAGAAAAATATTAGTAAGAGGATTTCAGAGAGAAAGGTTAACTATGTCAAAATTAGTTATTTTTTTTATTGACTACACAAATATTATATTTCCTCACATTAATTTCAGATTTTTCTTTCTGTGAAACAATATCAATAAAATATTTTACTTCACAATTCTTATATTCATTAGTTGTGAGATGAAAAGAAAATGTGATCAGTTTTTAAAATTATGCAAGAAGAAAAACCTTCAATATGTGGAAATTACTTAAAACAGTGGAATCATTACAAATGAAATAAAGTTAAGAACAAAAAAAAGAAAACGTGTAAAATTATCATCAAATCCGATAGTGTTATAAATCAATGCTTTAGTTAATTAGCCAACAGTAAGAAGGTAAAACATCCACAATATTCTTAAGGTAAGAGACCAAGAGTTAATATAAAGTTCAATTACATTCTTCTTATTTCCCAAAAAGAAGATCAATTATATTCTCCTTATTTCCCAAAAAGAAGACTATTTTACATGATATAACTAATATTTTTATTGAATTAAAATAAAAGTAATTACAGATTCAGCACCTACAGAATTATAAACCATCCTTGTATAATTATGAAATTCATATATATCACAATTGTATTGTTATTTTTAGACTATGTATCAATATTCTGCAAAACAATCCCACTTAAACTGGGTTCATATCTACCTAATAATAACTAAATATTTATTTACTAATCATTATTGAATTGCTAAATAAGTTGACTATATGAAAGAAAAATTATAAGCCTTTCTATCATCTTAAAAAAAATATCAAGTTTCATACAGTATGGACTTGAATGCTAAGTTATGGGCAAGCACTTTTATTACAGTTAGAAATCATTTGATTGAATTAAGAATAATAATTATGAGATCAGCTTTATCTTCAATCTAAAAAAAAAAAAAAAAAAAAATAGATTTTAGACAGCTTCTGAAGACATAATCACCTAAAAAGACCTCTTGCTGAAACACATTAAAATATAAGCAGTCTCTATTTATGTAAGCCAACATATAACCATTTCTCACCATTATAAAATGCAAAATGTAATGCACAACTCAATGTAGTTCTTAGTTCTAGAATGTATTATGTTAATTGAGCATTTCTTGTGACATATTCCAGTAATTATTATAATTTGTAGCTAATGCTAATTCCTGAAGGAAAAATTCAATTTATGCAAAAAGTGTAGGATTACTTACATAAATCAAGGACTGCTATCTGCCAGTTAAACTGTCATATATTTATCTTAAAATAATGGTTTTACAATGAGATTATAGAATTAATTTATTTTATAAAATTCCTTTAATTATAATTTAACATTATGTGTGGTTTTGAGGAGCTATTAAGTTAGTCTGATAGTGACATGGAACAAGATGAATGCATTATTGAAATGTTAAAAGAAATATATAACTATTACACAAATAAAAAAAGCAACAATAGAAGATATTGTTAATTTAAATAAAATTAGTTTGATATAAATTGTTATAGACAATAAAAACATTAAGAATGAGAATGAACCACCATACATTCCACTATAATTATTTCATTTCTGAAATTCAGATTACTTCAGATAATGATTAAGTGCATGATGAATACGAGGAGGGTTTCTGATTTTTGATTTCTAAAACATAATTATATTGATTTATTTGCTTTGTACAGCATACACTAAAAACAAATACAAAGAAATGTTTGCTTGAAGGTTTATGATGACGGCATTTTAATTGTACTTATATGATGGAATATTTCCCTTATCTAAAATTATATATTGAATGTTTTATTTTATTTAAATTTTCCAATTACATTTAATTGTTGAGATTTGAAATATAGGCATTCTTATACCTGGAACTTAATTGTAAAAATAGGGGATTTGAACTCAGACTTTCAAGCAATCTTCAATTATCCACCCTATCTCATACTACTGATACACATGACCACACACATGTAAAAATGATAAATAATCACCACTATATGTGTTTTGTGCTGAAGCAGCACTCATCAGTTGGTCTAGATTATCATCCCCCCCTCCCCCACACACATACGTAATCAGTGCTCAGTTTATATTAAGATAGCAAATCTTTATACTTTAATGGATAGGCTTCAATCTACTCCAACTTCCAATTCTTCAGCCATCCATACCATTGAAAATCTGATGATAGAATACCCAAATCCCATGCTGATGCCAATATTGTTGTTATGCCCATGTTGATCTCAAGTCGCTCTGACCCCTCTTGTATAGGACAGTATCCATTTAAATACATAGAAGAGGGATGGGCAGAATGCAGGCTTAAGGTGTAAGATTTGAAAACCTGCATTCTGCCCATCCCTCTTCTATGTATTTAAATGGATACTGTCCTATACATGAGGGGTCAGCATGACTTGACAACATGGGCATAACAACAACATTGGCATCAGCATGGGATTTGGGCATTCTATCATCAGATTTTCAATGATATGGATAGCTGAAGAGTTGGAGTAGATTGAAGCCTGTCCATTAAGTATAAAGATTTGTATCTTAATATAAACTGAGCACTGATTATATATATGTGTGGGAGATGATAATCTGGACCAACTGATGAGTTCTGGTTCAAAAATAAATATGTATATTGGTGATTATTTATCTTTTCTACATGTATGTGGTCATATGTATCAGTAATATGAGACAGTGTGGATAGTTGAAGGTTGCTTGAAAGTCTATGTATGTGGTCATATGTATCAGTAATATGAGACAGTGTGGATAGTTGAAGGTTGCTTGAAAGTCTGAGTTCAAATCCCCTATATTTACAAATTTAATTGCTAGTAATAGCAAATAGGATAATATATACCTAATGTTTTGCGTGATATTATTATCCTCTTTTCTTCAAGTGTTGCTCACCTGACCAGTGGGAATCAAACCTGGACCTTTAGATTTTTGAATATTGAATTTCAGGGTACCACCAGTGTTGGGTATATACTAAAACTGTATGCCTTACTAACAGTTGAATGTAATCAGAAAATTTAAATAAAGTTAAATTTTTCCAAGGTTATGGAAATCATTCAACATATAAATACAAATAAATATTTCCAGATACAAATAATCAAAATAGTCTTTGAATACAATTTATTGACTTAAAAAAAAAAATTGTCTTGAGATAAATTTAATAAAGAATTGCTTACAGAAGTAAATAATTCAGATAATCTTTGAATAATATTTCCTAAAATAATGTTTTCACCAAAAACTGAATTACATTTACTACAGATCTTTAAAAAAAAAAGTGCTATAGTTTTAATTTTCATTTTATTTTTTTCCCATTAAAGAGTCAAAGTTAATGTTCATAGGATGACTCATGTCTTTCCAAAAAGTTGCTTACCACTTTTTTTGAATAAATCTGATTCTGAATTTCTTGCACATATTTTTAAAGCATGCTCAGAATCAGATTTGATACATGATTCCAGTTGATGATATTCTTCATCCAGATCACCCTCGGTCCTCCTCTACTTTTTATTTCTTTAGATGTACTTTGGATATCTCAATACCAGCTCCACAAATTTAACAAATCTTTTGTCTAGATGAAAACATAACTTTATTACAAAAATATTTTTTAATAAATTATCTAAATATATATATACAATATTTTAAGAAACAAATTAAGCCATGAAATATTTTTAATAAATGGAATTTGTTTTTAAAATATAGTTAAAATTTCAAGCCATGATATTTCTAAGATAACAACCAATTAAAACTTGTTGTGTATGCTGAAATAATAGTGCATTATTTAAGTTACTTTTTAATCAAAAGATAACTCTACTTTTGATTAGTACTCAGGCTCTTAAATGAATTTTATAATGAGACAAAGAATATATATAGGCATGAAAAATAAAATTAGATAATGTGCTATTATTTCAGCCTGCTCAAGTTTCAATTGGTTGCATCTTGGATAATCGTGGCTTGAAATTTTAATTAGATTACAAAAAGGAAAAAATTAATTTTAAAGAAGAAGTTTAAATAGAAAAAATGCTACTTAGAAGGCTATATGATGAAGTGATAGAGATCAAGATGTTTTAGATATGGTAAAATAAATCAGATTTATAAACATTGCAGCTACACAGACAAATTTAGAGATCCTATCAAAAAAAGAAGTGATATGGCCAAGAATATTAAGACTGAAAATCATAAATTAAATAAACAAAAGATTCAACATCCTAGAATTGGAGCCATGATCTGTGGAAATCTATGAATCCAGAATTTAGTATTTTGGAAAGACCGAAAGTTTGACTCTTCTTTTAAATATGCATTCTTGCAAAAAAGAAAACCATCATCAAGAGCTCAAACACAGATTTGAACTCTCCAAGGCTGATATATTATGCACCAGAGAGAAATGACATCAAGAGAAAAATCAAGAAAGCTTGATTTATTACCAGTGACATCAACTCAATAAATAGAAAAGACACTTGTTTTGCCATTTCCAGAAAATGGATAATATAAAAAATAGTTTTGCATACATATGCATATAATGGTGTTGATAATCTAAAGAGGCTATGATTATGGAGTAACAAAACTTTGAAAGCGCTAAGCCTACATAAACTGTTATACAGAAAAGTTTCACCGCAACGCATCAGCATATTATTAATAACCCCAATAAGAAAATCAGATATGCATCTGATCACAAATATGAAGAAAGCATTAAAAATGAATATATTAGATACCATTATGATGACCTTTTGCCACATAATCTGAATTTTTTGATGGAACACTAGAACAATGATATCTTATGAAAAAAAAAAAAGACAACCCTGAAAAAAAAAAAATAGTATTGGTTTTTTGGGGTGAAGGGATTATTCTATAGTTACAGTGAATAAAAAAATTTAAGAATAAAATAGAAATAATAAAAAAATTAAAACAACTGCACAAAAAGTGAAGAATTCTTATATAATTTATATTTTATTTTAAAAAGGTTTTCCCATTAATTCTAGGTTTGCATCCTGCAGTATCAATCCTAGGAAGTTGCTTTGAAATAAATATATTGTGACACTACAATTCTTTTCCTTCCCCTAATAACTGAATCTTAATTATTAGAATCGCCGCCAGGGCGCCACCAAGGATTTCTCTCTTGGAACCTGGCCACGAAGCTTTACGTAAACCTGGTCTTATTTATTTTCGAACGGCGATTCACCGATTACAAATTTTGTTTATAATCTGACAGGGGTTTTCACTTAAGGACACTAACTAATTATTATAAATAATTAAAGAATTCAAATATACGTTGGATACAAAAAAACTTTCCTTTATTATTATTATTATTAATAACATTATATTTCTGCCCGATCCAGAGAGAACTGACTTACAATTTCTGATTTTCAAACTGTTAACTTTCTAAGTATTCTTCCCAAATATCTACCATGGATTTACTCGCGCCGACACTAACACTGCAGATTCTAGCAGGCGTGTATACAAAGGCGACTTATAGTATATAATCTTTCCTGAAGTTTATTTTTAAACCCCGCTTTATTTGGTAAATAAATAACTTGCAAAAACTTAAAATGAACGTATAAGTGCCTTTCGTTTTCTTATACTTTCAACACTTCCCTTATTTTCTGCTAACAAGCAAGTAACGCCCTAAGGTTCTCTGTTGCTTGGCAGCGCACTTTTATACCCTCACCCTGTTGTTACCCTCTAGATCGAACAGATATTAAATAATTTAACATACAGTCATACCAATATTTCATAAAAATATTTAACGAAAATTAACATAAATAGTTTACAATATTAAATAAATTTATTTCCCCACCTCTATTGTTGAAACATTCGTATCAAATATAATAAACGAAAAATAAATCAAAGATAAAGTTCTATTACGCTTTAACTAAAGTTCCCATTAATTGAAAAATTTATAATTACCCTGATCGATCAGAGCGAAGTGGCCTGACTTTCATAGATTCACATTCCATTTGTCGTGCCTTTGTCCTTGTATATGAGAATTCTGATGTGTCCATGGGTGTTCCTTTGGTTGTCCGGCTAGCAATATACATTTCTTTCCATTCCTTGACTCTTTCGGTAGCTTCATTCAGATGGAGTGGCGGCCAATTCCCCAAAAGGGAAGGTTTTGATAGCTTTAGCTGCTATGCATTTGAAAAGAGTCCGCAAAATAAATTTCTATAATAATTTTTGATTCGGAGCACAGCTTCTCTCTTTTTTTTTTTCTTTATTGTTTCTGCTAGTCTCTCAAGTCAACTCTTACTCTAAAAACGATTTTATCTCCCTTTCTCTTATCTTTTTTTTTTCTTTTAATTAACGTAACAACAATTATTAACCAAATACTTTTAGTTTGTGAAAGTTTCAACAATAGAGTCTAATTACTACCAACAATCTAATTTTGTTTTCTTTCCCCCACCCTTTTATCTCTCGAGTTTTCTCCCTTTTAATTAAACACTTTTAACATTTTTGACAATAAATTATATTTTATCTTTTTTTTTTTTTTAAATTTTTGCTCAAATCTATAGCAAAAATAAAAGTTTAAGATTTTACCCTTCCCATTAAATTAAAATCATTTGTTAATTTTTATTTTACAACTATTTAACTTCGGAAAATATCTATGACGAAATTATAAATATGTGAGCTTATATATATATATGAGCTGACTTAAAATATCAGCTCAATATAGATGCTTAAAACTAAAGAAATTAAAAAAGTAGTAGGTTTTTTACTTTTATGAATCATTTCTATTTCCTAATTTGCAAGATATAGACCATAAAGATAATTTGAAGCAGAAAAATATTTTTATATCACACCCTAATTCAAAACTTGATGAATTAATTACAAAAAAAAAAACAATTGTTGCAAGGACTAAAATATAGATTTTAATGTTATTTACAAATGAAGCTTCAACATTTGTTTCAAGAACTTTCCTAGCAAATAGCATAAATTAGTAGACAACAACTTGAAGCAGAAAAATATTTTTATATCACACCCTAATTCAAAACTTGATGAATTAATTACAAAAAAAAAAACAATTGTTGCAAGGACTAAAATATAGATTTTAATGTTATTTACAAATGAAGCTTCAACATTTGTTTCAAGAACTTTCCTAGCAAATAGCATAAATTAGTAGACAACAACCTATGTTTTGTGTGTTTACAGTTCTGTATAGTGGGATTGCCAAAATCTTATATAAATAGAGATTTAAAACATATAAGTAGTTGATAAGGCAGATTTTTTTATTTTTTTCTAAAAAAAAAGTATGGTTATTGTAAAGAATAGTACTAAGAATTAAACACAGCATTTTTTAAATTTTAAGTTCTGTCCTTTCCTTCCCAACTTTATAAATGATAACTTTAAAAATTAAAAACACAAAGCATTAGAAGTGTTTTTTTTGTTTTTATGTTTAATTGGTTATAAAAAGAGATTAAATAAAGAAAATTTTAGACAAATTTCAACAAGAGATTTTTTAATACTGTAAGTTAGAAATAGTACACTAAGACTCTTGAATTATGTAATTATGATGGCATTACAACTATATATATGCACATCTTTTTGCAAATACTAGGTTGAGGAAACTGACGATAAAATGCAAATTAAATGATATTACATTGATTATTTTGATTTGAAACATATGGATCATACTATTAAGAGGTTGCAATATGAACTAAAAACATTAAAATTTTGTTTTATTTACCAATTTTTTAATTTTATTTATTATTTTTTCATGGATACTGTATAAGAAGAGAATGGCAGCTTCATCATATTTTGCCAATGTTTTATAAATCTAACATTATTGTGCAATTAAAGAGTAATAGTAATAACATGTTACTTTGTTGACTGTAAGTGAAAAAAAAGTTATTTATTTAATAGATTAATGGCAAAGATCTGATTTCTAGTTTGCGATTATGTGGACAATCCACAAAATTTTACTTAAAACTGAATAAATTAATTTTATATATATAAAAAAAAACCCTCTGCTTTCTGTCCTATTTATTACGATTCAATCAGAATTGAATTAATATTTTCTAATTGAATGCTAACTAGAAACTATTCTATATTTATGTACTTTATTTTTAATAGTTTATAAAAATATCATTGTCGTTTTAGCAAACTTTTTTATGTAATCACACATCTTAGAATTAAAATATTTTTAGGAATATTGTGAAATTTGTTCAAGTATTCAACACATCTCAACTTTTCAATATATCTTTTGCATTTATAACATAAAGCTTTCATTAAAATCCATAATGATCTGCTAGAACACATTGTATTAAGATGATGGCAAGAACTAGGAAACTACCAACAATCATGATCAAGTGTTACTACTTAGTTATAGTACTGTATTAACTATTTATTCAATTGTCTTTGGAAAGAGACTTTAATTTACACACATATTTTTTAAGAACAATTTAATTAAAATATAACAACAATTATATATATATATATTAATGTTGTTATAAGTAATAAATACAGTAGTAGTTTTCTAAATAATATACTTAACCACTGCAAAACTTATTTAATATAAAGCATCTTTAAAATTATTTAGTAATAAAAACTTACCTCATCAGTGATGTCTTTATTTTTTTTAAAATCATTTCGAGCCCATTCTATAAGTTGCTTTCTTTGTTGCAAGTCTGGTACAGTAAAAATTATCCGTAGAATATCTCTATATAAAATCAAAACTTGTTTCCGTAATAAAAACTGAAAATATATATTATTCTAGCATTAATACAAAGCAAATTAAAGAAAATATGAAATTGTTAATGACATGACATCACTATTTTAAAAGCTTCTTTACTGGAGAAAGATACATTTAAAAAATAAAATGGTAAAGAGAAGCAATGTTTTATGATATACAAAAGTAATTTACATACTTTTTGGGACAAAAAACCAAGATGTAAATGTATATTCAAATCTTTATAAGCTAGAAAAAAAATGGCAAAATTGCAACAACATATTCACTACTTAATTATTAGATGACAAAAAAAAAACAAAAAAAACTCAAGTTTGTATTATCAATTCTTTATATTGCAAATAAAACCTCTATGCAGAATTAGTTCTCATAAAATATTCAATTTAATTAAATAGTCTTTTTTTCTTTAAATATCTATCAAGAAATGGTGTAAAAAATAAAGCAACCAGAGTTAAATGATATAGATTAATTTGAAAATCTTTAAAGAAGGTTTTTGATTATTGTGCTAGTATGAAGAATTTAAAATATATTTAGATTTGTTTATATGTAAAAAACAAGTACCTCAACTATTGATTTCTAGATTTACATTATGCTTATAATTATGAAATTTAATGAATGTTCATAATGTAGCCTATAAAGATATATGTTTAATAATCGATGTCAAAAACATTAAAGCTCTTGTTCAATCAGTGATAAAATGAAAATCTTCAATAATCTTTAACTTTGATAGTTATCAGATTAAGAAAGAGAATGCCTTTAAATATCTTGATAGGTTTTTAGATGGAGCAGCCAATTTGGATGTTGAGATATAAATTATTGAAATTAAATTAATTGTATATAGAACTATTATTTTACTTAATTTATTGTTAGAAAGTGAAATTTGAAATCCTTATCAACATAAAAGTATTAGAAAGATTTCATTTATAGATGCTTAGTAAGATTCTTAAAATATGATGGCAAATCATAAGATCAATCAATGTTTTTCAATTTGATGGATGTGCTAAAATAAATAAATTATTCTATATTAAAGCAACATTTTCATGACATTAGATATGTGAAGTGAATAAATAGTAATAGACTTTCATTAACAAAAAAAAAGGCAAACTTGAAACCAGTTCTCTTGGAAAAGACAGAACTCAATTACATTGCAAACATGATCTCAAAAACAGTCTAAAGAAGTGTGATATTAATTATTTTCACTAGGAAAACATGGCTGAAGATATAAGGGACAGAAACAATTAGTAAATTTCTCAAAAAATGAAGTTCACAGCAAAACAATTAAAAGAGGATATTACAAGATATCAAGTAAAGACACTAAAATACAATGTGTTATATGTGGTTATATTTGTTTTGTGGATTGCAAAACTCATCGCTACCTACATTTTTCTTGAATGGGATCATATTTGTTTATGCAAGACTGTTAATGGATAAATGAGCCTAATAGTCATTCTTTTTTTCTAAAACAAATTTTATACATCATTAAAATATATAAAATGTACAGGGTTGATTTTCTTTGATGCAAAAAATATATTTACCCCAACTATGCATGTATTTATATTTATATCCTAGCATAAATGCAATAATTTCAGACTATAAAATTTGAATTTAATTGACTTTTTTTTTTTTTGATATTTATTATCAAACTGGCTTATCTTATTTAAAAAGAAAAGAAAATTGATTTGAAAAATGGATGTGTACTTTACTATAAAGGCAGAAATTTTGTAAGAACATGTGAAATGGGATTTATTTTAGATGAAAGGTGAAAGAGCAACATTGTTGAAATTTACAGTACATCAGACGGAATGGTAAAATTATTTACTTACCTTAATAGAAGACACCAAATACAGAAAATTCAGATTTACATGTCATCAAGTTCTCAGCATGATAAAAATGCAGATTTTTTTTGTTAACAGATTATGCAGTATTTAAAAATTGTCATGTAAGATTTTCATGTTAGAATCAAAAGATTAAAGGGTTGTGGACAAAGAGACAAAAATAAAAGAGAACACAGTCTCATGGAATTTGCAGAAAGTGAAAAACTATATATTATGAATTTCTTTTTTGAAAAAAATCCAAGTAAGAAAGATTAATTAATGACTATCTTTTCCCATCTCAGAATAATATATTTTTAATTAAAATATAATGCAACTTTGCTGTATCTTCGATTTGACTAAAAGAAAATATATTATTTTAAGACTATAGAATCCTTAATTGATTAAATAGAAAAATGATCATTAATTAATAAGATATAAGCTATATGTTAATGCAAAGTTACAGAGACAAAAACTATTAAGAATGACACTATTACCAATTGATATCCCACTTACAAAAAAATTAGAAACTGCAATTTCTTTAAAATAAAGTCAGACTTTAAAAACAATTTTGATTTAAATGAGATCAATATGAAGCTAATGATACTTTATTATGAATTTCTATAAGATGACTGAGCAGTTCATCAGTGAATTTTCAACTGAGGGAGTGCAGAATATGAAGAAAAGACAGGATATTAAAATAACCATTTAGACAAATAGAATATAGAAAACTAAGAAGAGAATAAAAGTGTAAAAATATTGCTATGCTTATCTTATTAATTTTTTTTAATTATAAGTATTTTCCAGATGATCATATAAGTTTCTACCTAAGGCATTAGAATACATATTAATGAATAAAGTAATTAAAATATGAAATGTAATATGTGTTTGATCTGGGAAAGAGTGCACTTAGTTAAAAAGTATCTCATGGAAAACTGAATAACAAAACACTCCAAATACTAATAATGAGTTAGTATGAGAAAGCCAACTTATCAGTGAATGTCTGGATCAAGTGACTGTAGAAACATGATCTTAATGTTTCCATTGTAACGTCAGAATATACTATAAAAAATTAAAGTTGAATAGAGCAAAATTGGAGTGAATCCTCTGCCAGAATATACATTCTTCAAAAGTTGACAAACCACCTAAGTTACATTATAAAAGACATGGAACTTTGTTATTTTTACAAACTTCTGGATTACTGATGTAGGCCTATGGGTTGTTGTATCATTAGTTAATCCATTAAAATATGTATAGATTAGATTGATGTATTTGTCTTATTTTCAAGATCATATAACTACAATTTGTATACTAAATAAGTATATATTTAATTCAGAAAAATTTCTACCTCTTTATTTAATTTTTGATACATGGCAGAAAGCCACAATCACAACTGAAGAGGCCAAATTTCTGTCAGTTACTTCTGCACATAAATGAGAAGCTACTTGCCACACTGAAATGATATCTATATAAAATGACTAAGCAATAATCACAGAATTTTGGAGTTCAGATGATAAAAATAAAGTGAAAATTTTCTGAGAAAGTCAACCATTATGAGGTTAGAAATATGGAAAACAAGTAATCAGTTCTAATTAACTAAATATTGATCATAACACAATCTAATAAAATTCAGAAATAAATTTTCTGCTATAAATTATTATGTCAAACTTCTGTAACAGTTATATAAAAGAAATCATTTTTTAAAAAAAATCTTGTGAAATATTAATTAAAAAAACAATATACATATATATACATTTTAAAAGTAGTAAAAATTGACATCACAAATAAGTAAATATGTTTAGTGTTATTATTAATATACATAAACATAATATGGGACTACTAACGATATAAGTATATAAATACTTTTAAAAAAAAATATTATCTACTCACAGTCAAAAAATGGCATTGATTGAAATTCAATTTGAATTCTAAAATATGCACATATTTCTTGAAGGATGCCCTACTGAAGCAATTTTTGGATGGCATATTGGATGGTCATTTCAGACGGCAATTATTGGTTACTCTTGACTTCATTTACAAGATGGCAATATAATTTCTTTTGTTATGAAATTAGAATTTAATATTAATATGATTCTCATGATTATTACAAAAAAATAAAGAAGTTAATAAATAAAGTTGTGAAAAGACGTATGTGACGTGACACACTATTCTTTCTGCCCAGTGCTAAGATAATTGAGATTGCAAACTGCTTATACAAGTTCTAATTTCCTAAAAATGCTTATGATGCTTTAATCAAAAAGTTAGAAAACTATTTTAAATTTACTGCTTTACAATATCTCCATCTTTGGTTTCATTGTATGCCAACAGAGAAAAAGTCATGAAATATGATAGTGTTTTGTGCCTGGTTAAAATATGTGTATATGAATATTTCTTGGATGAGGCACTGGTGGAGCAATTTTTGATTAACTTGGCAGAATATAATTGCCTGATGTTGATTTCAAAAGTGAAGGATGTTAAAAAAATTCTATTTAGTAATATTTACTAAGGCTGTAAACTTCAAGAATATATGCGTGAACGCTTTGGAAGAAAAGAAGGGAAGGGTTCCCTTCTTTTCTTCCAAAGCATAAGCTTGTTAAGACCTGTAGAAGTCCCTACCTTCACATTTTCACACGCATATTCTTGAGGTTTACAGCCTTAGTAAATATTACTTATGTAATCAATGTGTGTTTAAATAAATTTATATTCTATTTAGATAGTATTCATCCCCATAATTTACATTGCTTGTAAATCTACTCACAAAAAAAATTATTAGAAAAAAAAATATTTCAATGAATAGAACAAAAATTGCCAATGCTGTGGCCAATTATCCCAAATCAAGTGAGGTCAATGCAATGTGACTGGAACATGTCATTAAAAAAATAATAATTTTCCCATTAAGTCAATGTTTTCTAAGAATAAGAACTACAAAGCTGAAATTGCTCAATCATTAAAAATTACAGAACTGAAATTGTTCAAGTATATTATCCCCAACAAATCTCATTATAGTGGTTGACAGCATATCAAGTCTCCACGCTGTTAGATTTGCATAATAATAAAAGATAAAGTAAAACTTTACATGGGGGAGATATTAATACAGATGGAAACATAATGGAGGAAATTAATCATAGAATTAAACTTGGTTGGAGTGCTTTTTGTAGAAATAACTTGATACTAAAAAGAAATATGCCTATGTGTTTGAAAAGGAAGGCTTTTAACAAATGTGTTTTACCATTTCTTATTTATGGATCTAAGACTTGGACACTTAATAGAAGAGCAATACAGAGACTTCAGACCACTCAGAGAATTATGGAGAGAAGCATGTTGGGAATAACAAGAAGAGATCGAAAATGCAATGTATGACTAAGAGAACAAACAGGTGTTATTAACCTCATTGAAAAAATTAAAAGATTGAAGTGGAGTTGGGCTGGACATATTGCTAGAAGAGATGATAATAGATGGATAATTAAAATCTTAAACTGGATTCCAAGAGATTGTAAAAGACCCAGAAAGACACATGTGAGATGGATGGATGAAATAAGAAAGTGTGCAGGGGTGATGTGGAAAAGAGAAGCTAAAGATCGGAGAAGATGGATTGAACTTGGAGAGACTTTCATCCTGCAGTGGATTGATAATGGTGATGATGATGATGATATATATATCTTATTTATGGTTCTCATTAGTCCAAATGATCAAACGAATCGTAATTGCAGATAAAAAGTATACATATCTTTCCCAACGTTGACTAGAATCAAATACAATACTTTCAACTTCTGTTAGAAAACTTTAAAAATACTTTATCAGGAAGAAGCAAAACAAGAAAACTTTTAAAAATATTTAATCTGGGGAAATCAAAGCATGAAAATTACCTTATGCTCAAATGTATAAGATAGCAATTACCTTATGAAAAACAGTTTCAGCATCCAGAGCTCTGACAAAAAAAAAAATTGAATGAGCCATTTTAATTATGACAGCTAAAAAGTTTGAGTTATCCAGAAAAGAGGATAAATTTTTCATGCTGGTGCAAATCTAACAAGAAGGGTGTTAAAATGAGTTGGATATTCTTAATAACAATGAACAATAGCCATATTATTGTTACATGGGCTAAGCTAAATTTAGATTATCAATAACTAAATAGATTGGTCAAATTTGACTTACTAAAGTAGGTATGATTATCAAATTAAATATTGTAGCAGTCAAAACATCCACCCAACAATCTAAACTCAAAGTTGGATTCAAACCCAGTCTAACCAAAGATTTTACTCCAGACCAAACTGAATTCAAACCCAACTCAGATCAAATCAATGGATGACATATGTCAACAGTACATGATTATGCACCAAAAAACTAGCTCAATGGATGATGATGATTTGAGACCCCTGATCTGACTCTAATAACGTATAATAAAATAACTAAGGATATTTATAAATCAATTCATATATGTATGATCGGGTTGCCAATACAGACAGCGAGCATTAAGATTAAAATAATTATTGAATAATAAAGAAAGTTAAAAACCAAATGTGTTAATAAAATGTTTAATAATAATAAATATTTTGTTCAACTTTTATGATTAAGATTATATATATTATCTCTAGTTTTTAAAAGGGAATTTATAATTTACAATAAGAATGGCAGTCGTTATCATATGCCAATAACTATTATGCAATATTATAGGAGGATTATATATGTCTATGCCCCGACACATAAATAAAGGTAGATAAAGGTATTTGGCTTTGATAGAAATTATTATTCTAATTTTAAAAAAATGTAAGATTCATTTTCACATTCGTAAATCAACTCACGAAACGCATGATAAATATTTAGGGCATAACTTTAATATTTAACAAAGAATTTATTTAATTATAATGAATATGAGATTGTTTGACTTTAATAAAATCAATTCATCATGATTTACGAGCATGAGAGCGGGGCTTTATTTGAACTGAGAAATAACGATGCTGACGATTTTATGAGCATTAAGAATAAATGCAAAAATAAAGGCTGGTTGGTGATTTGGGAAAATAGAAGGGCTGCTTGTATTTGGCAAGTCTTTTATGCCATATGAAGGATCCGTGGAACACAGGGAAAGCCAGGCTGGGTCATAGCCACGAACCTTTGATGTTCCAATATAAACGAGCAAGTGAGGAAATGGTTTCTTCCTAGGTAATTAAAGTAACAATAATATCACCGAGGACAAGCCTTCGAGGCAGGAGATGGCTCGCATCAGCAACGTTCGGAAAATGATGACTTGATAATCACCGTGTTTAAATAATAAAACCCAATTTATATAAGGAATGCTCTACGTAATGACCTGATCATGTTGAATTAAAGTCAAATGTGCTTTAACTAAAAGTACTTAAACGCAATAATAAAATTATGCTAATTATACCCTAAATATCGCCCTCCCTGAATATTAATATAAAGTATACAATTTAACTTAGAATATATTAACATTAAATTCCTTTATCGACCTTTTGCAAAACATTTTAACATTATTAATATGAATGAATAAATACTGGTGAAACTCAAGAAAATAGCAGGGGCATACGTTAGAAATAGCTAATAGTCAATATCAGTTGTTAGTAAAAACAGCAACATTTAATAAATCCTTCAACTCGATAATTAATAGAACTGTATTAAATTAGTTCTAGTGGAAAAGAATTACTATAAAACTTAATATTATATTATTTTCATGAGGCAAGTTTAACGAAAGGGATTATTATCGAGGTGAAGCGTTATTGGCATATAATAAAAATAAATGAGATTAATAATTATTCAATAAATATATATAATACAGTTAGTGAAACGAACCACCATTGGAAGAAAGAAAAGTTAACAGATATTAAATTTTAAGACTAGAGATAGAGATAGAGAATTACTTATACAAATAAAGGCATTATAAAGAGAAGAGCTTTTACAGTAGTTAATTTAAAAGGTGGTGTAAAATAAAGTTCAGTAACTGGCCAGAAAGTTGTGGTTGTTTCAAGAAAGATATTACCGTTCCTTCATGGTTGGTTCTTTCGTTTACACGGCAGAGTCCGATTGGGTTGAAACGTAGGTGCGCATTTTGACTTATACAAATAGCATTTGGATTGATTCTTTCAGGTTTTGGCAGTACGATTGGTGTGGAAAGATTTAGTTTAACAGCTACATTGAAGATCTTCTGGGGACTTTGGGCCCAGCGGTCAGATTCCCGAAGTTAGTCCCTCACCATGATGGAGATACTATAAAGATTCATAATTTAAGACACACGTAGCTTCTAGTAGCACTTCTTTCAAAACAAATATGGCTTCTCCCTCTCCAAACTTTTCCGGGCTATTTATACCTGTTCTCTGGTTTCCCATCTATACTGACTCTCGATGCCGTCAGGTTAAAGCTTCTTACCTTATCAAAGTTACAAATTTTTGTTGATTGATTTTAGATACATTCCTTCGATAAGGCTTTCAAACTCATTAACTTTGAATTCATTTTCTAATTAGAAAATGAATTTATAAATCAGAAAAACGATTTTAATTAGGAACTGTCCTTACATTTTAAATTATTATCTTTTTGCTAATTAATAAAACTTTCCATTGTCATTGGAAAAGGATGATCTGAAAGCTTATCGAAAGAATGTAGCTTTTAATCACTGAAATTTAAGCAAACTGGTAAAAGTAAAATATAAAACATTCTGACACAATGAAACTTTATAACGAATATATATATTTAATTATTTATAAATACATACGCACAATCCACGCAATTATAATATATATGTTTTCATGAATAATTTTATCATGAATTTATTAATGATATTGATTAGTTTATATAATACTGTTTTTTAATGAAACTAGCATGTATTGAACATATAAAGCCCCATTGCATTTGAAAATTCACGGTTAGTACTAGGGTTGGAAGTGGGTTACAGGTAAGATATCATGAAGCTAGGATCGAACTTAGATCTGACCGCTTCAATATAAACATGGAGAATTATATTATTAGTTGTAATCAATATCACAAAAGAAAAGGTTACCCAAAGTAATACAGGCTATCAACTTCTTATCATTCAGAATTGAAAAAGGTCACACAACCATTCAAGCAAATGTTATGTAAGCAGACATGTTAAATATTAAAACAAATTTTACTATTGATTTTCATTAGCAACTCCCAGATCAAGGGAAAAAGTGAAAATGCTAAGCAAGGGAAATATACTTAATTTTGATCCAAAATTTTACAGCGTCCTTGCATCAGCACTCCACCCTTCCTGTTCAAGAGGGAAGTTGCCAGTGAAAACATTATACTTTTTCTCATGTTGTCAGAAATTGATTAATTCACTAGTAAAACAATTACTTTTTAATAAGTGAATTATCCTAAATACAGAATAGATTAGAGAAAAGTATGAGTGAAAAGAACAACTTAGACATTGAGAATATGAGACTGCAGTGATTCTTGTGGAAAATAATCAAGAAAGCATATATTCTTGTAATCAACTGCTTAAATACTCAAGTGAATCACAAGAATCTGTTGAAATTCCTACAGAGAAAAAGCAAGTGCCTGAGATTGAGCAACTGACTCCATTTATTTAGCTATGCGCACCTTAAGCCAAGCAAACATCTTAATCTTTTAATTACAGTATTTAGTACAAGAAAAAAAATCATAAGCATTATCAGTTGTTGAGCATTTACAAAATCCATATTTATTAGATTGACAAGTCCTTCGAGAAAGCTGAAGAATATAATCCAATTGTAGGACTTTGTACATTCAACAACAAAGAAATACCTTAAAATACACCAAGTTAGAATTCAGCTCTTTAGATTATGTAAAGATGTGTTATAAATATCCTATCCAATCATATATATATATTAATTATTTAGGATTTCCAGATAAACAAGAAAGTAAACAAGTAAAATGTTAGAATTAAAATACATACTTAAGTAACACATATTTGATCTGGATAAAAAGGTTATTTAAGCAGGCATCTGACTAGATGGTAAAATTCATGAGATAAGCTATTGTTACTCCAGAGATCAATAGAGTTAATATGAGAAAATCAATCCACTAATAGATGACAAAATCAATTATCTCTAAACATATTATCTCAAAGTTGTCTTGGATCAATGGCATAATATAAAAGTCAAAAAATTAAAATCCAAGCTATTATAAGATAAAGACAATTAGAGCAGATTAACTAGATTGAAGAAAAAAAATTGAAACTTTGTTGGAGTTTTGCTCTCTAAAGATCATTAAAAAAAAAAAGACTAAAGATCATATATAATATTTATTATTACTTTCATAACCCTCTGGGCTACTTCCTCAACAAGATAGTCATTTAAAATATGTATAGATTAGAATAATTTAAAATTACTAGTCAAATATCAGTATATAATTATAATAAACCTCTACATTAAATAATTATGTATTTAAATAATTAAACAAATATACAGATAAGAGCTAATAAATATTAAAGTAACATTTACTGGTTTTCAGAGAAGAGAAGAAAAATTGAAAATCATGAATTAGAAGTTAACAATTACAAGTATTATTAATAGAGATAGAAGCATAATGAATGAAATTAATCATAGAATAAAACTTGAATAGAAGTGATTTTGATAGAATTAAAGTAATATTGAAAAACTCATTTATTTGAAAAGAAAAAAAAAAATAGTGGCTAAGTTTTGCCAATTATTACATATAGATATGAATCTTGGATATTTAAAATAAAAATAATATAAAGATTTCAAATCACTCAACAAAAGTTGGGAAATTGTACAGTGGGATATCCAAAGCAAAATATATTAGTGAGAGTACAAACAGTTATTATTAATTTTGAAAGAATTAAGATTGAAATGAAAGTGAACTGGACATATTAATAGAAGAAATGTTAATATATGGCTAGGTGTAGCCTAAAACTGGAACCCAAGAGATTATGAAAAATATAAAGAAATCATATGAGAAATGGATGGATGTGGTAAAAAAGTTTTTTGGAATGATATGGTGAATGTATGGATCGAATAACTGAACAACCTTGGAGAAACCTTTATTCTGTAGTGGATTAATAATGTCTGAAAATGGTGATTATATTAATTAAATAAATACTATTTATCTGGTTTCTTGATAGCTCAAACAATTTCTTGGTATTGGAAAGAAAGTTATTTTGGCAATATGAAAAAAATGGCATTATTAATAAAAGAAGAGATGATTGAAAAAATAAAGTAATTACTTGATATTTAAAAAAGTTAAGAAGACATTGAAATTTACAATCACTTCAATCTTCAGCCAATTTTATAGA
The DNA here is from genome assembly GCA_028023455.1 of Epiperipatus broadwayi. Classification (NCBI taxonomy): domain Eukaryota; kingdom Metazoa; phylum Onychophora; class Udeonychophora; order Euonychophora; family Peripatidae; genus Epiperipatus; species Epiperipatus broadwayi. The sequence goes on from JAQFVV010006298.1 coordinate 608,845, forward strand.
TTTTTAAACAAAGATTATGTGGTGGATTATTGCACAAGCATACAAAGCATTTGTGTGAGGGTCTTGCAAAAGTTAGCAGTTTCAAATAGATATATTTTGTAAAGCTAAGTCATAGGTACTATATTTATTTAAATAATTGATCATTTGTTGAATGACAAACAGCCTAGTAAATTATATAATAAATGATCAACAAAATTTCCTTTTCAGTTGTAAGAAAATATCTTAAATAACAAATATTTAAAATTTTTTATGCATTTATATACCTACTATTCAGATAAATAAGCAAAGTTGATCTCGTGCAAATTGCAAACAAAAACGTTCTTAACTGATTGCATTAAGTATGGTTGGTGTTTTTTGTAAAAGAAATGTTATGTTATTAAAACAAATAATTTTTCAATTTACAACTCTAATAGATTAATTATAAACTCTTTCTAAACCAATGTTCCAACAGTATTTAATAATTTTTAATTTATATAAATTTTCTAAAATGAATAAAATACAGAATATAATCTTTGCTATTATTTTATATTATATTTTGCATTTTATTTTAAATGTCACAAAAACTGTAATGAGTTATGATTATCATATCTGTGATTGCAAAAGACAAAAAACAGATTTTAAAAAAATAACTGATCAATATTTTTTATTAAGTAATAAATTAATTTAAACTACATTGCACTTAGGGCCTCCATATGCATGATCCATCATTGCAAAAATCATTACAACTAATATAAAAAGAACTTTAAATTCAAACCAAACAAATAACAAAGCTAAATTTAAAAATGATTACAACATAATATATAAGTATTAAAAAGAGTTATCAAAAAGACCAATAGTTATGAGTAGCTATTTTGCTTTAGATATATAGATGAATAAATACTTGATTCCGTAAGTGTTTTAGTTTGGAACATTAAACCATAGAATATTGTAAAATACTGAAGAATATTTATCAAAAGGCAATAGCATTGATTAGACAGAAGATAGATATGTGGCAGAGTGATTTCATTTTTCCAAAATTTTTTATAGTAATTTTGTGAAAAGTATTTTCTGGATCAAAATGAAAGACTAAAATATTATGATTCTTTTTAAAATATGTTTCAAGAACTATTGAAAGATAAGTGCTCAGAAAAGAAAACAAACTAAATTACTATTCAATGGCTTTTTTTTAGTTAAAAAAAAGATTAATAATGAACTCGCAAGAATTAATAATTATAAAAACCTTGTTCAAATTATTTCATCAGGTGATGGAAACATAATGGATGAAATTAATTATAGAATTTTTGGTAAAAATGACTTTATATTGAAAGAAAATCTGCAGAAATATTCATGGAAATTTTTTTTAAAAAACTTTTTCCAATGTGTTTATTTATGAAATTGATACATAGATACTTCATAGAAGAGCAACATAGATATGTTGGATCTTACAGTGAAGCATAAAGATATATGTTGGAAATAATAAAGTGACAAAAGCAAAATGCATGATGAAAAAACAAACAGATATCATTGACATCAATGAAAGAGTTAGGATACTGAAATAAAATTCGCTGAACATATTAATAGAAGAAATAATGGATAGATGGCTAGAATCTCTAAATGGATCCCAAAAGAATGAAACTATAATTGAAATGGATGAATAATGAAGTTTTCTGGAATGATGTGAAGAAGTTATGGATCTGAGAAATTTGATTAAATTCTGGGAGACTTTTTTTTTTTAATACAAATTGCTAATGACTGAAAATGATGAAATAGAATCACATATTTATCTTTTACTTTCGAATATTTGATGACATTTAAATATATTATGGATTCAAATGCTTGTTGTGTAGAAATCATACTAATCTGACTATCAGGTTTTTTTTTTGAAAAAAACTTATTCAGATCGAGTATTTTATCTTTATTGCAAAATGCAGGGCGTATGTTTTACATTTTTACCTTATGTTTAATTAGTATATATTCATGATCGCTTGATACTTGTATTACTATCGAGTATATAGTATATGGTTAGACATAACAGACAATGATAATGTGTAAGCAAAATCTTATAATAACCAACATCAATTATTTTTTAAAAAATATTAACGTCAAAATGTTATACATTTATAAACATTAACTCTAATTGAAATTCTTTTCAAATTAAACAGCATAATGGCGAGATAACAATGCGATGTATCGTTTCATTGTCATAATTTTTTTATTCACAACTAATGTACCAAACATAGTAGGTTCGATATCGATAATTAACTACATTCAGAAATAAATGTTGTTGCTTAGCAATGCAGCAAACTTCATCAAATATTAACAGAGTAATATTAGAACGTTCTCATTCTAAAAATAAATAAATAAGACAATTGGATACTGACCATAACAACTTAGTATTAAAAGTATGAGTGCACACAACAGAAGATTAATACCTGTTTAAAGCTCAAGACGTTACCTGGAAGCTTGGACGCTACCATTTTGATTTTGAATTTATCTCGTTTCCAACGGGAATAATTTGACCCATTTCCGTTAATGTAAAAAGTTTTTATTGCTAACAGGTGTCAGGGACACTGTTTTGGACATGCGAAGTTTAGTAGTTAATGCTAGAGAAAAAAGCGCGAGATTTTCCATAGATCGTATATAAATGAATTAAGTGAAATTTAATATTTTGCTTTGCCATAAAAGCAATTCCCATTTCGTGGGAGTAAAAACTTTCTCATTGAAATAACGCTGTAAATAACTGTTGACTCAGGATTTTGTAAATGATTATATTTTCCGTATATTGTTATTTAACCAAACAATATCTTCAGGTAAGATAAACCCTTAGTATTTTTTTATTTTAATTAATTTATTACAATTTGATAGTTATATTTTTAATTATTGTTTATTAAGTCTTATAATAACAATTTTTCTAATCCGTAACGTTATTGTCTTGGATATTAATATATTACTGCTTACTATATAATATAATCATTGTGTGTATTGCTATTCTAAAACCGCATTAATGAAATTAAAACTACAGTACTGTTGGTTTTTTTAAAAACAGTAACCCTTTTTTTATTATCGATATTTATAATAGTCCATTTTAAAAGATTGTGGTTTATACCGGAAATATTATATATAGTTCACTTTAGGATTTTAAATGTTTATAAAGTAATGTATGTATAGAATTTTTTTTCTTGAATTGAATAATATTTTTTAATGGCAGTCTTTTCGCAATGATTCCAGACATTTTTATTTCGGTAGATATTTGCTTTCTGATTGAGTGTAAAAAAAAAACTATAGCGTTTGGAAATATTTATATTTATATAGAAAATATTGTATCTTCATCGCATGACACGATTCTTAGTCATTAATTTCTCACATTAATTGATGTTGATAGATTATATACATTTATACCTGCTGATGTAGTTACATTGACATTTAAGAAAGTGAATAAGATATTAAGAATTATAGACTTTTCCAGCTTTTAGTGAGATATTACAAATTGTCAAAATATGATAATATTGGTCTCGAGTTAACAAAAATTATAAGCTGGATTTAAAAATGTTTATAGAGCCTTATGATATAGCTATTAAACTTTTTATCTCTCACTTTAACTGTGTAGGATTCAAATTCAGTGAAACTTGGAGATTACTCTACTATTTAGTGTAGTGATAAATTGACAGTTTAGTAAGGGTAAACCAACTCAAAAGATAAATATTCCTGGATTGACCCACAATCTTTGACTTTGGTATTTGACTGTTACATTCAATTATTTATTTATTTAAAAAGTTTTTTTAATCTCCAAACAAGCCAAGATTTTATTTTATTTTATAGTATCTTATCTCAGCTAGGCATCCGATTATTAGATAATAAATAGGTATTCAACTGTTTTTAATTAAAGAGTAAAACAGAGAAAGAACATAAATTATCACATGACATTTAACTAGCCTGGTAATATTGCCTTCTCTTTTTATAGAAAGTGCTGGAAAAATCTTTGTCTTGAAATGGATTATTTAATGATGTTTTTTAAAAAATTGCAATAGAGTTAATTACATTCAGGTATTTAAGAGATAAAAAATGAGGAGGACATTGTGTGACCTTTATTATACACAAAAAAAGCTTGGATAAAATAACATAAGGAACTACAGAAAAACAAAAACACAATATATAATCTTGCCTGCAGTATTTCATCTTATAAGTTGATATTAACAATTAGTTATTATTTGTGAAACAAAGTTTGATTCATCTAATAAAAGTTTGTGTAAGATTTCTGAATTTATTTTATCTATGTCATAGAAAAAGTATGAAAAAGATAAAAAATTAAATATTAAAACTGAAGTGTAATTGATAAAAGTACATATATATATAGGACCACCTCTAAAGCTTTTGGGATTCTAGGCATTAAAATAAAGGTTGGGGCCCTTCTTATATAAACAATGATAGTGATATTTGTTTTTAAAAAAAAAATCACAATTTTTGAAGTTGTTAAATTTTATGTTTGAACAAATGCAAAACAGGATGTGATTAGTGAAATGGGAGATATGATTTAAGACAGTTTTAAAGCCAAAAGTTATTAAAAAAATGAATAATACTAAGTAAAATCAATGTTTAGAAGTACTAATTATTTCAAAAAATTAAAAGATTAATCAAATCCGAATGAGATCAATAGAAAGATAAAGATAATTTATTAACTACAGTTTCTCTGTTTCCAAGAACAAAAACATTAATTAGTGTAAATTCTCTATTAAATCAAGACAAACTATGCAGGAGAAAAGGAATATGAAAAAAAAATTAAAACTAACATGTTTTTGTAAAATATTGCAGAAAAATGATAATGACACAAGGGAAATATAATCACTAAATGACAGAGAAATTAACAGAATAAAAATGTTTGCAGTTTTGGCAGGAAAGTTATTTTATTAATAAAGGGGGGGGGGAGGAGACATGGTTAAGTACAATTATTATATATCATGATATATGTAGAATAATTCTATAAGAAAAATTATATCGTAATAATTATATCGTAATAAAGGACAGGGAAATAAATAAGCTTACAGAATTCAATAGCATTAACTATAATCCTATAATGTAATGAAAAGGTGAATTATAATTAAATCTAGAAAAAACAAAAAAGCTCTAACATATGATAGATTTACCATAGGTATATATTTCAAAAGAAGCAGCTGTAGAAATAAAGAAATTGTTGGCAATTGTACACTCAGATATCTAAATGATAAAAATATACCAGATGATTGAATGAATGTTCAATGATATTGACATGTAAAAAAAAAAAATAAGAATTTCACACTTGCCAGGTTTAGATCATATTAATTAAGATCATTGTAAATTGTCTGCAAAGAAATTTGAACTTAAGATAACCAAAACAACAAAATGGATTTAAAAGAGATTACAGTATTAAGTATTGAAAGAAATTGTATAAATATTTTCCTGAAGGTTTGTGATGATGGTGTTCTAGTTGTATTTTTATATTGAACTATTTCCATCATCTAATATGCATATTGAATGTCCTTAGAAAAATTTAACTTTATTTAAATATTTCAAATACATTCAACTGTTAGTAATAGCACATAAAACAGGTTATTATATGCACAACATTTCAAATGGTATTATTCTCCTCTTCTTCAGGTGTTGCTGACCTGACCAGTGATAGTACTAGATGGGATTTGAACCTGAACCCTTAGATTCTTGAGTATTGAATTTTAAGGTAATGCTCTAACCAATTGATCCACCCTGCCAAAGGCAACAGTTTGTAGAAATTGCATATACTTACTATGAAATTCCTCCTGATTTTTCTACTTTTTTCTAAGAGCAAAGTGATGCCATTTTGAATTGGACTTGCACTTCCAATATTTGTGCTGTTTGCTAATGCATACATTCATTTTAAAAATTCCTTCATTTTTCCTTTTTGTTTCAAACAATTCTGACTTAATAATTAATAGGTGAGAAATTTTCTAATTTATACAGTACTACTTTATTTGAAAGTATAAGTGGTCAAATCAAAAGTCATCTGATATTCTAAATCTAAAATCCAGAGATCTTTAGTGACATTTGCTTTCTTTTGCCATTGATGACAGTTTTATAGCTCTCAGAAATAACGTGAGGGCATAAATAATTTTTTCTTTTACAAATGCAAAAGTAAATATAGGAATTCCTGGATCACAATTACTTGATTTCAGAAAATAGTATAATGAATATACATAATTTCTCATAGGATTAATGTTTATATTTAATTGGGATTATATCAAAATAAAATTGGAGTACTTATTTATATATATATTATAACAATAAAAATGAACCATGAATTAATGGTCCTGGTTTAATAATGCCCCATGAATTGCAGTAACATTTGTAACAGAATAAAACTGTAGTCCATCTGTTGATCACCATTTATAATGGATTGGAAATAAAGGTTAATAGAACAATACTATTCTATAAATAATAATATATCTCTATCGAACAAGTTATTTGTCACAAAATAAAAATGATAACAAAGGATGAGGAAGATAAATTTTAATATTCCTCATGAATTGAGACACCATTTATTATGATATAAACCTATCCTAAATGTTAAACTATATTTATAACTGAATAAAATAATTCATGAATGGATAAAAATAATAATAACCTTAATTTGCCTTACAAATTTAGAAGCTATTTGTAATGCCATGAAAAAAAAATGAGACATTAAAACTTTAATATAATCTGCAAATTTAAAACATGAATTGTAACTAAATAAAGTATAATTTAATAGTTGATCGCTAATGATAATCGAATAAAATGAAAATAAAGGCAATACTAACAAAATAATATCTCCAAAAATAGTAATAAGCTCTTATTAAATAAATCAATTGTAATTGAAATGAAATACTTAAGAATGATAAAAGATCTTGCTAACCTACAGATTTATGTATATTAATCTATTCTTAATAAAATATATAAAATTTTCTCTTTTAAAACTTTATAAATTCATAACCCCAATTTGTAATAAAAAATAAAATGTTTCATTACTAAACTATAATAAAACTCAATACTCAAAATCAATTAATCTAGCATCACTTTCAACAATTTATAGTAATATAGTTAGTCTTTTAAATCAGCTTAAAGTTTACAATATCTAATAATGATGACATGAACTAAGTAAAAGATTCTTATTTGACACTTATACAAATACTATTAACACATCACAAAGGATTATCCTTCAAACCAATAAAGTTAGGTTGCTAAACTTTAAATATAACTTAATATGTCTAATACTACTAATAATCTATTATAATCAAATGTCAATATCAAAGCTTAGTATTTAAATTAAATTTACAATAATCAAAGTAAATAATTTCATTTAATAGAACTCAATACCAATTTCAATATATGCTATTTCCAATTCTATAATATAATAAGATTATTATCTTTATAACTAAATACTAAATTGCTATAATATTCACCCAATAAATAATAGTTTGCAAGAATATGCAGGTGTCCAATTATAATCATTTTTATTTATTTTAAACAATATATTTGGGCTCTATAAATATATTAAACTATTTCCAATATAAATTTTTATTCAAAATAACTATTGCATATGATTAACAAAATAATTATAATAATCATCTGATTACTTATTAAATATCTAGCAATACCAAATTAATTAATTTGGCACTATTAAAAGTATATATCTGATTTAAATGATAGTATATTAGATTTACCATAAAGAAAATAATATGTAATTATACATCCACTTACCAATCTAATTGCTTAAACTCCAGACTGTCTTATGAATATTTGTTATAAACTATGTAGTGTAAGTCTATTATCTGTCAAATATTATTAGTCAACAAGTTTGTGTTATAAATTGAATGTTAACTAAAGCAAGTTTATTTGTTTTAAATGAATTTAAAATTTATTAACAATGAATATATATATATATAAAATGACATTAGACAATAAATTTAAAATATTATGGGATATAATCTGTTAAAATTAATATTAATAAAATAGGTGTTTATACATTAAAATTCATCTATATAATGTTTAATATATAATATATATTTATGTGAAATGGGAAATGATGTTACACATATAAACTTTTTGAAATAGAAGAAAGTTAATGACTCTTTTCTCTCTTCTTTATAATAAAATAACTAACTGAAATACAATATAGTAATCATGAGCTTACTTATTCATTCTCTTTACTTTTCAAATAAAATCTAATAAATAATTGCTACAATATAGTTCTTTTAGATTTTCGATACTTATCAGATACATATTCAAAAATAATTTGCAGTTAATGAATAAAAAAATAATATTTTAAATGAAAGTTTTACTTGATAAATTTAATCTGTAAATGTGAATCTAAATTAATTTTTTAACTTTCTTTTATTTCACACACATATAAAAAAAAATTATATAACTTAAGATATAGCAATCAATTACATTTAGAGCATTATACATTTAAATACATTAATATATATATATCAACATATGACCTGATTCTAATCACTGTCCTCCTGTATAGTATTCTAAAATAACACAAAAGTTCCAATGTCTCTTCCATAAGTTATAATTTAATGATGCTTATCAATCTAATCCAAATAAAAATATCATAAGCTATTTTCCAAAATGATGTGTATTTTGTTAATTCCAGTATTTTTCAAGTAATAAATTTTATCCTTCATTTTGCAGATATTTAATATTATAATAACATCATGAATGAATAGATGCTGATCTCTATCTATGTTGGTACACCGTACAAATAAACCGATTTAAATCCTGAGTTCATATACTTCATAGATGTTATAAAATTATATCTGCAGATGAAAACAATTCTTATATACAATATTATATTGTTAACATTAATATTCCATTATTAAAACATTTTGTTCACACGATATTCATTTTTAGTAAAGAAATATTAAGATGACTTTGAATGCTATGAATTTACTTTCTTATTCCTTTAACAAATTTTGGTAATATAATCCTTCTTACCCATCATTTTTTATGGTTAATAAATAAATACTTTTAAAATAAATAAAAAAATTATGTGAAAGAGTTTAGCTCTGCATATATCAAAATCATAATATCAGAGAGAGAGTTCATATCATTCAGTCCCTTGTATAATCTTATATAATTGATGTCCTTAAATCCAAGGTAACACTATTTTATAACTCTATTAGTGAAATCACGATACATCCATGTTTAAAATTATTTTTACAACAATAAAAAAAAATAAAAGACAAAAAAAAAAAGTTATATAATTATTACATATAATATAACAACAAACACATTTAAGACATTAAATATTTGTGTATATTGTTTATAATCTATTTTTATTAATACAACAACCAAAAAAAACAGACATATATATATAAATAATTATAATTTTATTAAAAACCATAAATTTTATTATTTATATATGCATTTCAAGCGAATAAAATTACTTCACAATTTTATGTTGCAATAATAATAACACATTTCTGGCCTTAATATTTTGTTGTCATAGTAACCTACTTCACTGCTCTCGGTTAATACATTCTTTATTAAAAATCAGCTAAGAATAAAAAATAAAAAAAATGCATACTTGACATTCCATCACATACTGAATTTACACTAAATTCCGGTTGGCACAATATTTAACTAATGTATGATGAGTAGGAATATTGTGCTATATGAAAAATAATTTATTTAAAAATTCTAATAAAGATGTGAATTAAATAGTGTTGTTATAAAGTTTTTAAGTTTTATGTAAAAATTAAAAAATAATAAACAGAAGTTATGAATTAAAAAACAACTCAAAATTAAAACATATTTCATCTTTTTCATTATCAATTTAAAAAAAAAACCAATCAAATATATTGCTTTTGTGAAGCATAGATTTTGAAATAAAAGAAAATCATATTGATATAGTATACAATCTACTTGGTTGACTGATCAATACAGTACTTATCATTGAGCTAATGAAAAGCTAATCATTAAAAAATAAAGTATCATTTATTTTTAAATTTATAGCTACAAGAATACATGAAATAAAATCAACAAAAATCTATTTATCAAAACAATGTGACATAAAAATCTGGTAAGAAATGTACATATTTATTTTTGAATTTACAATATTTGCATTTATATTTGAATTTATGGCTACAAATGTATATTAAATATTGTGTACTTTTATTTCTTACACATTGTGAGTGTAAATTACATCCACATTTGAAAGCATTTTTAGAATGTTAGAATGTATGTACAGTATATATATTTTGAAATAAGCTCAGTTAGGAAGTGGATTATTTTTTAAAAAATATAACTCTAAATATATTTTTTAATTAGATTTTCAAATAAAAAATATTTCATTTTTCAAAGATTTTCACTTCTATAAGCTAATAATTTCTTCCATTTTTTAAAATTACCGTATGAAAATAACCAAACAAAATTACATGGTCTTTTGATACTTTAAAACTGAAAATACTTAGTTTTTACAGAAATTTAAGTGCAGAATATTTTGTCTCATCTTAACAAAGGTAAAAATTTGTTATGGTGCATAATTGCTCTTCATAATAGGAAGTATATTTCTCCTGGACAAATTGTTTCCCTAAAATTTAAAAAAGCATTAATTTATTGCATATATATGTACATGAGATAACATAATATAGCAAGAAGTTCTACATTATTATATTTGTTAGATGTTTTATGGTCTATGTTTTTGAAATATCTTTTCAACTATCAATAAAGCATATTCACAATGCTATCGAGTTTTTCCAATAAATAAATTTTGATACATTAAGGAAAAATAAAAATATATATTAAAATTAAAATATTGATCATGCTTACAAATTGTAGTTTTGAAGAAAAGTGTTGGAACTCGTCAGCTATTTAGGAAGATAAAGTAAAATATTGTATTGCATTGTGTTGTGTGCACAGAAGATTGTGTTGATATATATTAAGACTAGTGTAAAAGAATAATCTTTCAAAGTGTATGGAGAATTCAACTATTTAACATAAGTATTTTTATATGAATACAAAATTGGCCAAACATCCACATGTTATATAGATAAAAAATAAAATTATTTTTGAATAGTTCATTGCTGGGCAAAGATTTCCTTCAACCCTCTATATTGAAGTAATATCTAGCAGTCTGGGTGTATAGTTTTGTTATAGTATTATCTAGCTTTGACAAAGAAATTTATTTCCTAACCAATAGTTGGCTGTCTGGCTGAATTGACTATAAATCAGTTACAAGCAAAATCTTAAGGTTATTGGCATGAAGGATGAATGCATAAATCACTGCAATATGAGTTCATGTATATATATGTATATAGTTATACAGCTAAATTATCAACGATTGATTTTGCACAGATAATTTTCAATTTTATGTTTAAAAATTATTTAAATTTTAATTGACATAATGTGAATCTCTTAAGTATGTTTTTATTACATTAATACCAATCTACACACATATATATATATTGTAATGATCTCATGTATATATAACATATATATAAATTACATGTACTTGTTTATTGTTCATTGAAATAAAAAGAAAAAAAGTAAATAAATGAAAGAGAAGTTAAGAAATAAAGCATAAGTCATATTTATACTTAAAATACAGTAATATAAACTAAAGATGCAAATAGATGGATAAGATAACAACAAAGAAAGAAAATTAGTAGAGTTGTATTACATAAATTGCAAGGGTGGGGAAAAGAAAATCTGATTTAATTTTTAAATTAAGGTTCAGAACCTGCTCTCTTCTTTTTATCTTTAATAAATAGAATTATAAAAAAGAATTAATGTCATAGAAAGAAAAGAAATAGGATATAATGTCAAAATGTAATGTAAATTGAAAAATATTGGTGATTGAAGTAAATGCAAATAAAATGTAATTCAAATTAGAAACAAAATAAAATAATTAATGGCAAGTAATCTTTGTAAGCTATTTCATTGGCAGAAATTCAATTAAATTTTGGAAAATTCCTGGCTGATAAGATAGTAGATAAATCTAAAAAAAGATAACCATTTAATTAAAAAAACCCAAAACAACTAAAAGTGAAAATAAATAAAATAAAAAACAAAAACAAATAATTAATAGAAGAGAGGGGAGTCTATAAAATAGGCAGGGTTGATAGTTTAGTGGTTAGTTAATTTTTTTGTGTGTTTAAGTAAAATCCGTTAATCCATTGGGGACAATTGCTCAGAGTGTATGTTTGCCAGACAGTCCGAGAGCAGACCAAGAAGCAGAAGACTGCAGTTTATTAAGAAAGTATACGATGGACTGTAAAATTAATAATGGACTAAATAACACCTATTTGGGTTTTGTTCCTCAGTCTCCATCACCATCAATCTCTCCTGCCATCAAGACTTTCCTTGTAATGTAGGACTCTGCCACTTATATTCTCTTCTATTGCCATTCTGAAGTTCCAGAAAAGAAAAAGAAACAAGCTGATGATGACCTGGCCAGCCACGAGAGTGAAAGGAGTGTCATGAACTTAGAAGCTCATGGACCATGAAGGGATTATCTTCCAAATAGATATAACATCACATCCAAGTTAAACCTAGGTAAATGTATTGAACTTTATCGATAAATGTCTAGGCATTATTAAGTATAAATGATCTAATATGAAGGAAGAACTATTGAGATTACCAATGTTAGAAATATATAATTGAAGAAGCAGGTGATAAATTAGATTTTACTAAACCATATTTATTTTTGTTTATTAATACATAATTGAAAAAAACAGGTGATAAATTAGATTTTACTAAACCATATTTATTTTTGTTTATTAATTATTATTATATGTCTTTTTTGTTGATGTTAAATATATGTATAATAGAAATATTGACATACTTGTGTACATGTGTATAGGAATAAAATATATTTGCTAAAGATTATTTGGTCTGTTCTATTTACTTTACCTGCATCTCCATGATTAAAAATTTGGGCAAGTTTGATATGTATTCTTGATTTATGCGCTGGATTCCCTGTTTCCTTGTGTTGGAGCTAGTCTGGATTATTGACCAAGTGCTGGGTTCTGCTATGCCTTTCATTCGGGGTATTTCAGTTATATAGAGTGTATATAGCTGGATGGCATCTGAGATTTATCTCTAAAAAAATAAAGTGCCTTTGGAAGATTGCCATAGTCCTGACAGTTGTGGAGAGGTACTGTGATCAGAAAAAATGATTGAGATTTGTATGTTCATGTCATCTCGGTCTGATCATAGGTATGATTGATAGTTAGTCTATTAGTAATATTTTATCCCTCTGCTTGAGTGTATGATCAAAGGGTTGTCGAAGTAGTTTTAAGTTTATAAATAATTAATAAATATGCAAGACTACATCTATTAAGCAAATCAATTTGATCACTTCAATGCTATATTTAGGGAAGCTATTAGGCTCAAGCATAAGATCAAACAGGTCACAAAATATATATATATAAAATGGAAAGCAAAGAAATGTAGTCAAAACCCCATGCCCATTACAATATATATATTACATCAAATGGTTTGGGACAAAGTAATGGAAAATTTGTTATATTAAGCATTCACTATATTTTTGACATAATGTTTACAGAAATAAAAATGAATATTAATATAGCATGACATTTTTAGAAACTTAAATAAATAGTAAAGATAATTTGATAAAAAAGTTGAATTTAGTTTCATAAGCTTGTGAGAAGAAATATCAATCTACTGGAATTAAAAGAGTATTAATTGTTAGTGCTTGATTAGTGAGAGTATCTGTTTCCTGAGTTACTGAACTGATTCACAGTTGATACCTCAAAGATAATGGAACTTTCTAGAACCAACTGTGATCCAAAACTTAATGAATATTTAGAGAAACTGTGTAGGTTACAAAAAATATAAAATCATTGTGACAAAAATCCTTGTAGATAATATAACACATCTGGACACTTCAATATTACCAAAATAATATTTTGAGAAAGTCGCAGAGTATTTATGGCTTAAATGCCATTTCACAGAAGTTGCTTTTCTGAAGTGAATGTTATGATATGGAAACGAGTATTTCAAATGTAAGAATTGGTCATTTAATGATTAGAAGCATTTTGTATGTTTAGATAAATAATTATTTATATTTTGTTCAACAATTTATTTTGCTGATATCCAAAATAAAACAGTCATTCTTCTCTCATTTATAAAACATTATTTTAGTCTGATCATTTTCTGCATTCATATCTCAGATGTAAATTATTTAAATAGTTTGATGGACCATGTTTCTCTCATACCATAAACATTGTTTTCAGACAACACTGTCATCATCTAAGATGATAATGCTTCAATTCATAAAACCCATACAGTCAAATATTGAATCGATGAGATATGAAGATGATGTTATATATTTTTCTGGGTTATTCCAAGCAGCTGATTTGAATATAAAATTTGTATTGTCCATTTTGAATAACAAGTGGAAGATTAATATTCTTTATTATTATTATTTGGAGAACTTGAGACTTTTACTCATGATTAATAGCATATATATATATATATATATGTCTACACATTATGCAAATGTAATATAATTACATTTCACATAATATATAGCAATTGTTGATTTTAGCCGTGACAATTTATTAATAAAAGTATAAGATATATTTCATTAATTAGAATGATTAGAAAAGACTGCAATATCAATTGATATATTTAGAAGCTATTTATACAAATTCCCTTAACATTCAGCATCACATGAAGAAGTTAAATTTATTAAACTAAATATATGTATGATCTCACATGTCTGTATGATCATGCATTAAATAATTATCTTTGCATTTTGATTTTAAAAATGACTGAAAATATCTCAATTCTTCTATAAACCCTGTTAATAAGATAGTCTTGAATTTATATTTATATAAATAATATCAGATAATTTTACTAGATTCTTTGAAACTTTTATAACTAATAATTTTATAATCTTATACAGATAATAATTGATAATACTGCTATGCTTTTAAAACATTTATTGACCAGAGAATATATGTGTGTAAAGAATAGTTGATTTCCACAATGTTTTGTAAATCTTATGTAGATGTGTTTTTAATCAGTGCTTTATAATTTCAAGTAAGTTTATATAATTTATCATATATATATATTTTCATAATTGATTTCTTTTAATATAACATATTTAAAATATTAACAAATCTCTAATAAAGTTATACTGAAAATATGCAGTAAATTATAAGATACTATTATACAAATACAATTATTTTAATTATCAAAATGAATTTATATTCTAATATTTCTATTGCATAAAAAATATTCTTGTCATCTTTTGGGGCAAAACTTATAATATGAAAAAAAAAACAACAACTAATTTTTTGATTACAAAATTTCTTTTAATAATGATTTTTAAAAAAGATCAAATGGGTAAAAATTATAGTTTTTTCATTTATATATAGTTAACTTTCATTGTAGAATGGATGTTTTGTAAAGATGAAAAAGATATATATTTAGTAACTTATCACATTTATTTTATTTATGCAACTAATGATTTTTATAAATCGCCTGTTTTTTATATACTATATGGATGGATAATTTTATTTAAATTTATATGTACATAATTTATATTTTATAAATCATATTAAGATATTTTATTTGGTTGCATGAATACATAGAGAAATGCATTATCTCTACCATTATTGTAAAGGACAAAATACTAATCATCATAATCATCATCAACCATTATCAATTCACTGCAGGATGAAGGTCTCTCCAAGTTTAATCCATCTTCTCCGATCTTTAGCTTCTCTTCTTCACAACACCCCTGCACATTTTCTTATTTCATCCATCCATCTCACATGTGGTCTCTTTCTGGGTCTTTTACAATCTCTTGGAATCCAGTTTAAAATTTCAATTGTCCATCTATTATCATCTCTTCTAGCAATATGTCCAGCCCAACTCCATTTCAATCTTTTAATTTTTTGAATGTCAGTAACACCTGTTTGTTGTCTTACCCATGCATTGCGTTTTCGATCTCTTCTTGTTACTCCCAACATACATCTCTCCATACTCTTTTGAGTGGTCTGAAGTCTCTGTATTGCTCTTCTATTAAGTGTCCAAGTCTCAGTTCCATAAGTAAGAACTGGTAAAACACATTTGTTAAAAACCATCCTTTTCAAACACATAGGTATATTTCCTTTTAGTATCAAGTTATTTCTACCAAAAGCACTCCAACCAAGTTTAATTTCCTCCATTATGTTTCCATCTGTATTAATAATCTGACCAAGGTATTTGTAACTGTTAACTTCTTCTAATTCTTCATAATCAG
Source organism: Epiperipatus broadwayi (assembly GCA_028023455.1). Lineage (NCBI taxonomy): Eukaryota > Metazoa > Onychophora > Udeonychophora > Euonychophora > Peripatidae > Epiperipatus > Epiperipatus broadwayi. Next base: position 625,094 of record JAQFVV010006298.1, read on the forward strand.
TCTTTATTTTCATATTTTGAGCAAATCGATTAAACATTACTTTAGTCTTTTTAACATTTATCTTTAGTCCTACTTTTCTACTTTCATCTGCTAACTCCTGCAACATTTCCTGCAGCTCTGAAGCATTATTTGCAAAAACAACTACATCATCTGCGAAATCTAAATGACTTAAATACTCTCCATTTATTTTCACTCCTTTAGTTTCCCATTTTAATCCACAAAATACTTCTTGCAGCACTGCTGTAAAAAGTTTTGGAGATATGAAGTCACCTTGTCTTACACCTTTCTCAATGTTGATTTTTCCAGTATCATTATGTAATCTAATTGTTGCTGTTGCATTTTTATAAATATTCTTTAAAATATGACAATGTCCTGGATCTATACCTTGATGATCCAATGCTTTAATCACTGAAGAAATGTGTATAGAATCGAATGCCTGTTCATAATCTACAAATCCAAAACATAATGACAACTCATATTCATTTGTCCTTTCTATGATTTCTCTCAATACCTGGATATGATCTATTGTACTAAAACCACTTTTAAATCCAGCCTGTTCTCTTGGTTGGTGGAAATCCAAAGTTCTCTGTAGACGAGTTGTAATTATCTTGGTAAAAATTTTATATAAAACTGATAAAAGGCTGATAGGTCTGTAATTTCTAATATCTTCTTTATCACCTTTTTTAAATATTAATATTATTACTGCATTCTTCCAATCTTCCGGTACATCTTTATCATTTAGACATTTGGTATATAACTTTGCTAAAATTGTTTCTATTTCTTCACCTGCTTCTTTTAATATATCAATTATAATTCCATCATTTCCTGGAGCCTTTCCTTTCTTCATACATTTAATTGCATGTCTCACTTCTTCATTTAAAATTGTGGGCAATTCGGAAGATGTAATAAATATAGGAGGTACTTGTTCTTTATTACTATATAATTCTTGATAAAAATATTCTACCAATATCATGATGTCATCTCTCTTTTTAGTAATAATTCCATCCTTTTTTCTTATTGCAGATATAAATTTCCTACCAATACCAAAATATTGTTTAACATTCTTGAGACTTTTATTTTCTTCTACAGCTTTCCTTTCTATTTCACAGTTATACTTCTTATATCATTTTCAACTCTTTTCCATACCATTTTACAAAATTCGAGATATTCAATTCTTTTAAATACATCATATTTGTATATCTTTATATTTCTTCTTTTCTTCATAAATTCTCTAGTCTCAGTAGAAATTTTATTAGTCAATTGCTGCTTTTTTCTACCAGCTATCTTTGTTGCAGTTTTTAAAAGTGTATCAGTTATTTTCATATTAATTTCATTCAAATCTGAATCATGTTCAAAATCTCCTAACACTTGAAACCTATTTGTAAGTTCTAATTTAAATTCATTAGAATGTTTCTGAAGATTAGGAATATCAACTGTAAATATTGTTTTTCTTAATAATTTTTGTCTCTCTAGTTTTACATTAACACGTAACTTACACCTTACTAATTGATGACCACTTTCTGTGTTAAATTTATTAAGAACATTACAATCTTGAAATATGTATTTCCTGTTAGTCAAAATATAATCCAATTCTGCTGTACCTTCATTTGGATACTTCCATGTCCATTTCCTTTTAACATTTTTCTCAAAAAATGAATTCATAATATAAAGTTTTTTTTTTTCTGCAAACTCCACATCTTATGTCCTCTCTCATTTCTATTACCATAACCAAAATTACCTACAGCAATTTCATCTTTCATTTGTCTACCAATTCTAGCATTAAAGTCTCCCATAACAATTTTAAAATGTTGTTTACTCTGATCAAAAGCCTTTTGTACATCCATATAAAAATCTTCTACTACTTCATCACTATGAGAACTTGTTGGGGCATAAACCTGAATTATCTGCATTTGGTATCTGCTATTAAGTTGTATAACTAATCTTGCCACTCTGTCCGATACACCATCAATCTCCACAATATTGTTCTTCCACTTTTTATTTACAATGAATCCTACTCCACTTGTATTTTCAATATGTGTGCCTTTATAATAGAGTATATGTCCACTTTTTAAATCAATTGTGTCTTCACCTTTTCTTCTAACTTCACAAAGTCCAATAATGTCCCATTTAATATAAGACAGTTCTTCTTCTAATTCTTGCAATCTTCCTTCACTTGAAAGTGATCTGCAGTTGTAAGTATCTAAATAAAAAGTAGTCATCAAATGGCAGCCTGGGTCCACAATCAGGGGATTCTTAGCACCCCCCGCCTTCGGCCACCAACCGCTGCCTTGGTTGGTGACTTTACAGCCTCCTGGGAATAAGGGCCATGCTTTATTTTTGTCTGTCATAATTATATATATATGTATTGGAAAAATATTTATCATTTACACAAACATTCATTCTGCCTTATCAGGCACTGAGAAGAAAGACCATGGTGTTTCTTGATCTTAAACTCAGAGGTAAAAAGCCAATAAACTCACCACGCTGGCTAATGCGTGTTAGTGAGCAGCCCATCCATGTTCGTATACTATATGAATAATCACATAGTAATAACAGCTGCAACGACAAGAACGTATGGAGTGGACATTAGGAATTTGCCCTGCTCGGTTCCTTTAAGGCCTCCAAGAGGAATCAGAGGGTCTCCTTTCAGTTAATAGCAAACTCCTTTCTAATATACAAAAGTAAATAATTCTTGGAAGAACTAATTATTTTAAAGGTAATGGTTGTTTAAAAAGTATTTATTGGTTTCCTTTTACTCTTTTTTCTTATAACTCTTAATATATATATGACTAAATAAAAATATCAAACTATAATTTAGTATGATAATATAAAATATATTTTATCTTGATATATATGTATTAGTATAAAAAATATATTTTATTATTATAATCAAAACACTATTCTTGTGTATATATATTAACAATTTTATAATATAAATAAATTGTTTGCATTTAAAATACTTCTTTTAATTATAAATATTAATATGTTAATAGTTATCTGCTCTGCATATATATATATATTTAACAGTAGTAACTATATATTTCGACTATAACATTTTTTTCTCTTTATAATATATAAATCAGAAATTAAAAGCTTTAGATTGTCTTTGCAAAATAAATATAAAAAATGTAATTGGTATATTATTTACATAAATTTTCATGTTATTTTTTTTCTCTTTTTATATTTTGAATAAATATGATAAAGTTAACATTAAACATATTAAAACATATATAATTACATAATAATGTTTCAAATAAATGTATATCATTATTGCATATTGATTTACTAGTATCAAACTTTCTGCATTTACAACTTTGGTACTACTTTAGATGAATACATAGATTATTATTACTAATCATTTATTAATGTAGAAGTTATCTTTAACTCAGATATAAAATTTAAACCTCACAGGTAAAAATTAATATATCTGTTTTTTAATTAAACATAAACAAACACATGGTATAATTAAATTTTATCTTTTTTTTTTTCCTTGTATATATTTTTTAGATCATGAAACTTATGAATACAGACAACTACATACACATATTTTCTTGAAAAAAAAAAAGTGTATGTATGAATTAATGTACTGTATATATTATACAAGTACATATATTTACATTATTTTAATGCATGTATTATATATTTTATTTTTATTTTTCAAAAATGTATATAAAATATTACCTCATTATTATTATTATTTTTAATAACTTTAATGACCTGAAGAATGTTTATTGTCTAATAGAAAGCTTATTCCTGATTTTTTTTGTTTATATAGTCTGTATGAGGATGTTTTGTTGTATAAAATTATTTAAATGATAAAAGAAACTTTTGCCCACAGGATTCTAAAATAAATTTTTCTTTCATGAAAACTCCTTAAAATTACAGAAAGGAATTTTTTATTATTTAATTTAATCCCTGGTAAATAATCTTTGGGTTGCAGTAATGTTAAAAAAATTATGTTTTAAGAGCCTTAGCTAAAATGACAGTAGTCAGTTGATCCACTAGCTTTTGTATTTGTAGTAAGTCTAGATTTTAACAAAAAGGCTAAAACAATATAAATGTATACTTAAAGAAATAAAGTTTACATAATTTGATGTATTAACTCATGGCTGGTATTGTATAAACTTACTTTGCTTCTTACTTTTAAAATAACTGAATCTTTTTTCTCAATATTGTCAACAATATGAGACTATTGAATTTTGTACTTTATTACCTTTTGGCTTTTACTTTATAATCAATTTTTTAAATAAAAGTGTTAGCAATAGATTTTTTATTTTCTAAATAGAGTCAAGATGACATTTGATTTTTTGATAGTCATTATTATGTGAAAATAAGAGCATTCTTTTGTGTGGTAATTTCAACAAAAATTAGATATCTCAAACTAAGTCATGTAAGAAAACTAAAGGAATCTATTGATTTGCAATCTGAAATCATGAATAAAGTAATCATCATCCCTATAATAATCTTAGACATAAAAGGGAGTACCAAAAATCCTACATAGTAATTTTTTAAAATATTTTTCATTGTATATAGCTATGTTCAATATCTTCTGGATATCAAAAAAAAAAAAACTGTCATAATTTTCTTCAGAAAATATTTCTCTTTAGTTATAATTATACATATGTATTTGTTTAGCACATACTTCATTCAAGTATGTAGATTTGCATTATTTTGTTGAAAAATTATATATTTAAATGATTGAATTTCCTGATTTATCTTTGATTTTCAATTAATATTATGCTTTTTTTTTTTTTTGTTTGTTTTGAGGATATCCTTAAGAAAAAAAAAGACTTTGATTTTTTAATTAATTGGTGCCAATGCATTAAGTTTCAGATTTGCCCTTAAAACTGGAGGAAATACTGTAAATTAATATGAAAGTTCTTTTAATTAAAAAATGAAAAAAAAAAGCTTAAATAATATGACAATAGTAAGAGCAAATTATTGTTATTGTAAGATATATATGTATAATTAAATACAAACTATATCTAAATACAAATTATTAATAAAATTTAATGTAAATTTTAATTTTATATATTTTACTGGTTTAAAGAAATTATTAAAATTTATAATATAGTTCTAAATATTGAGATGCTAGAATAAATTGTGTTAAGGCAATGGTAAATTACCATCTACATTGATCAAGACTTATTGCTTAGTTATAGTATCCTATTGACTCCTTACTTCAACTTTTATATTATATATTTTAATGAGTTTTTGACATTACATATTTTGAAAAAAATTTAGAGAAAGTATAACATTTTACTATAGTCATTATTTAATGAAATATAGTCTTGATATTTTCTCTTTTTTTTTTTTAATCTTGGACTTTTTAGAACTAACAATGACACAGCTAATAAAACAGTTCTGGGTATCATCTATTATAGTAATATTTTTTTTTTAAAATCTTGGTCTATTATTAAAAATTTGTTGTTAAAAAGGAAGAAGCATTTACTGAGTATTTTTATATGAATCTATAAATTAAGTACTATATACAATCAGAATAAGGTCTGTAAATCTAAATGCTTTTAATCATAAATGCATACTTACTTTTATATATTAAGAGTATTTTCTATTACATGTGTATATATATATAGAAAACTATATATGGGTTTTACAATTTCACAGAGATACTTGGTAAAAGCACACTGGTTTAAAACAAAATACTTGGATTTTATAATGATAGATTCCATATCATTTTCTTACAGTTTATAATAAAAGTTACTGTTACATTATATGTTCATTAATCGTTATAGAGTAATGATCTTGGTATTATATATATGTTTTATATTACAAAGAAATCAAGCCATATGTCATATGATCTAATTTTATAAGCTTGTATTACAAATGTTATATAGAAAGCTCGCAAATAAGTTCTTAATAAGCTTTACAGAATAACCTCAACCCCAGATCAGTTTCTGCTACTGGCTTCCTCAGTGAGGTGCTAGGATATTCAAGCATTAGGTAGCTGGATTGGAAAACATGAATTTCTGAAAATTTCAGATTTTCTACTTGAATAGTTATCCATTAGATAAAGTGCTGGGCTTATCCTGGTATTTTAATCTAATGCTTGAATATCACCTCACTGAGGAAGTCAGTAGCAGAAACCAGTCTGGGGTTGAAGATGTTCTGCAAAACTTGTTAAGAGCTTAATTGCGAGCTCTATATATAACATGTTTTATATCTATCTATATATTATTGTAATAATTATGCAGATGCTAAGCACCTTCTTTTAAGAAAGTATTAGTATTGGTTTGAAAATTATGTATATAAATCAGTTATTTATATACATGTGTAAACCTATACTATTTTATATATATAGTTGAATGGTGATTGTCAAATTCAATTAGGACAAAACAGAAAAGCGTATAATTAAAAGGTGTTTGCTGGCTGCTGGTATATTTACATTGTCAGTTTTAAAATAACATTGCTTTCACAAGTTATAAAAAACAAAAACGAAAAACCAACAGCAGGTATCAGTAAATTTTTGTCAGAGTTATAATAAATTTGATATATTTATATGACTGATTCTTGCATTTTCAAAAATCTGTATGATGTTTTAGTGGTTTACATTTTTAATGTTCTGGTAGCCATGTCACTGTTTTGTTTCTAATAAAATTATCCAAAATTTATTATGTAAAAATAAATAAATAAATAAAGTGAATTAATAAAATTTTAGTACTTTCTCAAATTATGATAACTCTAGAATGCTATATATATATTTTCCAATAGCATAGAGATTTTTTGTTTAGAATTTTCCATATGTTCTTATTATTTGAATAGATTCAAACATTATTATTCAGTTGAAGAAAGTTTAGGTTATTTCAAAGAAAATCATTGTTTGAAAAAATAAAATTTTTATTAAATAAAATATTGTTTGGCTGATGCTATGATACATGAAAAAAAATACTGTTTGTGAACTCTCAAGTTTATTTTGATATTTTTTTTCTTGCATACAGACTTATATTACACTATTTTTAAAAAATTACCTGACTTCAGAATATTAGAAGATGCTAGATAATATATAGTATAAGAAAATTTTATAAGTAAATATCTGTGATTACAAATTTAATTTTGTTTGAAAAATATTTATTTTCTCTTTCAAGATAATTTTATTTGACCTATAAGTGAGTTACAAAAAAAAAAAAACAAAAATAAAAAAATAACAAGAAATATCTAGTCGAGGTTACAGGGTGGTATATACAGAGAAGAAATGATTCAAAAGTCAGTAGAATATAACCTGTGGATGCAAGGTGAATATTAATCATCTAGTCTATAACGAAATACCTTTATTTTCATTTAAATTATTTAAGGGTTGGTTGGAGAGGTGCTGTTTAGACCAGTTGTGAATTCCCATGTTAATATGGCCAGGTATGGATCGGCCTCTCTCTTGTCTGTTTCTTGGATATTTTTAATTATGCTGAGAAAGCAGTTATTGATTTCGTTAAGCGGTAATTTTTGAAAAATCACCTTGCATCTGGTCAACCAGATGGCAAAGTTTATGTAGGTGGCGAGCCTGATTTCAGCGAAAATGCCTCTATTTAAAACCCCTTCAAGAGATGTTAGATCTGGACCATTATTATCAATGTATTTCTGGAAGTTTTGTCTTAGTCCCTGCCAGACCGGACAAAGGCGAAGGATATGGTCCATATCTTCTGGGCTGGAAAGACAGAGACAACATATGGGATCTATGCGGAAGCCTCTTCTATTAAGAAATGTAGCAGTGGAGAGGCTACCAAGGTTAATTTTGAGCAGAAAGTCTGTGTGTTTAGGTGCTAGTTTCAATCTACGGGCTAGTTTGCGCAGTTTGTTTATGTTGATGGGGAGGTAAGTGTGTGCCTTCTGGGTATTTGAGTTGGATAGGTTGAAGGCTTCCCAATAGGTTATTTTTGAATTGAACATGGTCGCGGAAGGTACTATGTGCGTAAAAATGTATGATATCTGCATTTGTAGCCAGATGGGAGTGAACCTCTGAGGGGGCGGTCTATCAGTGGGAAGCACTTGCTCTTTGGGAAGCGGGCATTGGAAGGTCCTGCAATCAGAATAAAGTTTATGGATCATATTGTAAGTTCTCTGTATTGCGAATACCTTGATAAATGATTTGTGCCCACCTCTACAGAGTCGCAGACAATGGGATTCTACTTTTTTAATGAAAGCTTCTGTTGGTTTAAAACCCGCAAGATAATATATGATCTTGGGGAGTATGAGGGAGTTTAAGAGTGAAATCTTTCCAAATGTAGATATATATATTTTTGAGAGGCATGTTATGATGATGTCTATTTTGTTTAGTAGTCTTCGTTGTGTTTCCATCCTCATTGCTGTAGGGGATAGTGACATATTGAATCCCAAGAAAGGCTGAGGCATAGCTTGTAATGAACCTGTTATCCTGTTAGCTGTTTTGATATTCCAAATTGCTGATTTGTTCCTGTTAACGGTAAGCCCATGCGTCTGAGCATAGTGCTGTAATAGGCTTTCAAGAATGTTTATTTCTTCATGTGATTTAAGAAACACCACCACATCATCCATGTAGGAGATGTGGGAGATGTTTTCATTAAGAAGAGGATGGAGATCCCAGGCAGTGCATCCTCAATGCTCAAAAGCAAGGGATTTATATAGATCATGAAGAGGAGAGCACTTAATGGGGAGCCCTGGGGAATGGAGATGCAGGGTTTGAACCCAGGGGCAATTCTCCCATTTAGAGAAAAAAAAATCTCTCGATTTGCTAGGAGATTCTCTATGATCTGAATGTATGCCAAAGGAACATGAAGAGCCTCTAGTTCACCAAGTAGTACATCTATTCGGACAGAGTCAAAAGCCCCGGCAAAGTCTAGTTGGACTGCGACTGGCCGGGATTGTTTTGTTCTACGGATATGATCAACAAGGAGTCGAAATCGGCTTACAGCATCGCCAGTCGATGAACCCCTCTTAGCATATTGATGCCTGGAAAGTTTTGATATGATTTTCTCTTGAATTTTATCTTTTATAATGCTTTCGATAATTTTGATTAGGAGAGGAACCATGGATATTGGCCTAATGTTATTTAAGTCCACAGGTAAATCTTTCTTTTTAGAAAAGGGACCACTGATATAGGATATATCCCTGGAAGATGTAGGCTATCAGTGGCTAAGAGATCAATGATTCCCCTTGTAACATGTATGGTAAATTTTTCCAAGTGTAACAGAAGAAATCTAGGAATTCCATGCATGCCGGGATGAATGTGTTCAGGCAGGCTTTTAATTTTGGAGATGATATCAGCTTCAGTAATGCTGTGAGAGTTATTTGAGTCTTTCACAAATTTGTGTCGTCTGGCAACAGTTCCAATGGGCTGCAGTTTGGTGGAATAATAATCCCTAATTTTGTTAAGCATACTGATGCCAGAGTAAGTAAAACCGTCAAGGCACAAAGAGGAGGGTGTGTGATTTCTTTTTCCTGACCCGAGGGCCCATCTGATATAAGCTGGAGTCCAACAATCTTGTTGTTCCAGATAATTGCGTGCTCGCTTAATACGAATATATTCCACAAGAGTCATTCTGGTTTGTTTATATGTATGTTTTAGGAGTAGAATTTGTGGGATGTTGTGTTCTGTAACTTGGATGCTTTTCAGTTCAGATGTAGTCCGATCAAGTTCTGAGAGTAATCTTAATGGCCCTTTCTGGTATCTATTGTATTGGTTAATAAAATTTTGTGTTGTGGTTATAAATGTATTCCATCCTTGTAATGCTGGTAGATTCCATATCTTCTGTTCTTGAAAGGTGATGTATATATCTGAGATTAATTGGGGGGGCACATTGTGCCTGTTGAGTAATCTCATTGTTCGGGGGAGGTTGGTTGATGTATGAAGTTGTGGTTGCAATTTGATGGTAGCTTGAACAGCGAGATGATCTGAAAAGGCAATAGGCCAGAGCTGTGTATCTATGAACGAGATCATTTCAGGAGAGTAGAATATGAGGTCTATGAGTGAGTGAGTACTTCTGGTATAGAAAGAGAAGGCTCCTTCATGAAAGAGTGCTTTCCCACTGTGTATGTTTCTAGCAACCAACTTTAAATATTTTTTCTCAAAATTGTCAAAAGTGTGGTTGAAATCACCAAGCCAGATAACTGGGCTAGGGTTCGATCTAATTGCTATGTTTATATTGTGTATAACTTTGTGTACTATTTGTTCATCTTTAACCAGATATACATTAATAAGAGTGAACAGAAAACCCTGGATTTGTATAGTAGCAATAATGCAATTGGTATCTATGTGCAGGATTTTGAAGAAGTCAATAATTGAATTTCTATTGATGATGAGAGCAACCCCAGCGGTAGCTGAGATGGAGAAAGAGTAAATAAAGTAACCTAAGCTCTCTATTGTTTTTATTATCGTGGGGTCTGTGTGAAGGTGAAGCTTAGTTTCTGATAAGCAAAGTATATCTGGTTTTTGGAGTTTGAACCAATGTGAGATAGCAAACGCCCTGTCTTTGGAGTTAAGCCCCCTGACGTTGAGTGACGTTATTGTGAATGACATTTTGAAGTAGGTTGTTTGGTTTCTTGTTCATTAGCTAGAATATTTGCAGTGAGCTGGTAGTCTTTTTGCATTAAGCAGACTTCAGGATCAGTTGATGGGATCCATAATGTTAAATCTTGGGGGGCTATTTGCCCAGAGGTATTAGTTTCAGGTTGGGTATGATATGAGTTTGATGTATTGTCATTATCTGATTTTAGGGATTCATCTTTCCGTTTTTTATAGTTGGGACTAGCATTGCAGTGTATGTCATCTGAGGTTGAGGTGGTCTCATTTGAATCGATATTTCCGCTATTGTTATTGTTGTGAACAAAGGTGGTGGATTGTGTGTTTCTGTTGCGGCGCTTTTTCCTTTTGCGTTGTGTGGTGAAGGGTTTAGGGACATGTTCAGGCCCAGACTCTGTGAGGCTTGCAGTTTCTTCTTGCCTAGTTTCAGCATCCGTTTCTTCTTGCTCAAAGTCAGAACAAGTGTCTGTTGAAGAGAAATAAGTTTTGCTTGTCTTGTTTTGACGTGTTTGGTGGTATCCCTGTGGGTTGATTTCTTGGCATTGGTTTTGATTTTTTATGTTGTTTTGATGAGAATCATTTGTTGACTGATTATATGTTTTCAGCTTGATAGAAGTCTCATGCTCTAAATTTATATCTTGATTATGTTCTATTTCGGGTTTTGTCTGTTGCATGTTTTGCTGTTCTTGTATATGCTCATCTTTTGAGCCACACTGATGTGACCGACCCGCAAAGGTACCGCAAGAAGTGCATTGTCTGGATGGGCAGTTGCGCAGCAGGTGTCCCGTCTTCCTGCATTCGAAACATTGCGATTCTACTCCCCAGAATGAGATGAAAAGAGGCACTCTTCCAATATGGATTGTGGGGGGATATCTAATGGCACTATTCCTTTTTTTTAATGTAATTCGAAAGAGTGCTATGTTTTGCGGAACTTCTTCTTGTATTCCAGGGACCCTAAGATATTTAAAAGAAGTGACTTGCCCATAAGGCATTAGAAGGTTTTGTAAGTCAGAAATATTGAATCCCAAACCACAATTTTTTACCCTGCCACTTATTGAAGTGTTACGGACTATGTTTGGATTGATGGTAATTAGGTATCTGTTATCAAGTATCCTATATTTGTTTTTAAAAGCTTGTTTTGCCATGATGTTTGTAA